>VDFB02271358.1:1102929460-1103029350 GCA_007258455.2 Sequoia sempervirens
TTTTTTAATTACAATTCCAAAACAGACTTGCTACAAACCACTACATTCCTCTTGGAGTCTTTTTTTCCCAAATTCAAGAAGGGATTGCACGCCTCCATATCCCTGATTTCAAGGGAATCCAAGAAAATGGAATTGCATGCAACCTAACAATGTTGCCATGCAATTTGCATTATTCTTGCAACTCTTTCCATATTCCTGCTCTTTAGGATCTCCACTCCTTTAGTCCGAGCTAACAACCTCTTTAACAACTCCATACATTGAGGAAGTGACATAAACATATTCAATAATATTTAACATATGCTAAATAACCTAAACTAAGCAAAATCAAACAACATTGATCAAACTAGGATATGCTAAGTCCTAGTGACCAATTTTTCACACAAATAGGACCTTCTAAGGTCAGGAGAAAACACAACAAACCATGAATTAGTTAGAGTCAGCACAAACCAAAAATTTCAAACTAACATGAATGATGTTAAACAAAGTGCCCCTGCACCATCCTCCCCAAAACAGAAAATTCAATCCATCCTTGGATTGAGTAAGTTAGGATCAATCCCTAACTTCTTGAATTCTGCCTCCCTGATCCATACTGCATCTGTATCAGGTTGTCCATGCCTTTTTATCAGATGTTCTTTATATTCTTTGTTCCTAGTCTTCTGGTAGACCCTTGTGTCCAAAATTTGATTAGCCTGTTTGACTGTAACAGGGGGCAGTTTGAGCTCTTGTACATCTTGAGTGACTTCATGAAGTGTCTGATCCAAATCCTGGGGTGGTCCTTTGTAATGCATCAGATCTGCAACATTAAAAACAGGGGACAGTCCACTGTCATCAGGCAATTGCACCTTGAAAGCATTGTTGCCATACTTCTCCAAGATAGGGCAGGGACCTATCCTCTTCATTTGCAGCTTGTGAGGGACTCCCTTCTGCAATCGAGCCTTGTTCAAGTGCACCATCACGAGGTCACCAACATTAAACTGAACCTCTCTTCTATGCTCATCCACCTTAGCTTTGTGCTTCATGGTATTTTATGCCAAGGTCTTTCTGACTGTCTCATGAATCTCCTGCATTGCACAAGCAAAATCATCTGCATAACCACTTCCTTTGACTCCATCCTTCAGCTCTCTCAGTTCATAGACACCCCTGGGATGTAAACCATACACAATTTCAAAGGGGCTCTTCCCTGTTGACCTGTTTACTGTATCATTATATGCATACTCATCCTACCCAATAATCTGATCCCATTGTTGACCATACTCCTTGGTCAAGCATCTGAGAAGGTTTTCAAGTGTCCTATTCACAACTTCGGTCTGACCATCAGTTTGGGGATGGTATGCAGATCCAAAGGATAGATTGGTGCCCATTCTCTGCCAAAGTGTCTTCCAAAAGTGGCTCATAAATTTGGTATCCCTGTCTGATACAATGTTGATTGGTAAGCCATGAATTCTGACTATTTCCTTGAAGAAAAGTGAGGCTATTTGACTGGCATCATTGGTTGTTTTGCAGGGTATAAAGTGAGCCATTTTGCTGAATCTATCAACCACAACATAAACACTATCCATTCCTTGCCTTGTCTTGGGTAAACCAACTACAAAGTCCATGCTCAAGCATTCCCATGGCCTAGAAGGGATTGGCAGTGGCTGGTATAAGCTTGCATTTGAAGAAGTGCCTTTTGATTTTTGACACACTACACAACTCTCTACATATTTTCTGACATCTAAGTTCATCTTAGGCCAAAAATAAAACCTTTGGACTAGCTCTTGAGTTTTGGTGATCCCAAAATGACCACTCAATGCACCATTATGTTTCTTTTGAATTAAATTCTCCCTAATAGAACCTATAGGAACACAAAGCTGATTGCCTTTAAACAACAAATCACTTTGCAATGTGTATTCAACATACTTGCTATGAAAATGGTTCTTAAACTCAAGGCATACCTTATAAATTTCTACAAAGTCTTCATCATCTGCGTATAGATCCTTGAAGTGATCTATTCCCATGCTCTTCAACTCGATTTCTTGGATGGTAAGAACTCTCCTGCTCAATGCATCAGCAACTTTATTGAGAGCTCCTTTCTTGTGCTTGATGTTGAAGGTGTAGGCTTGCAAGTACTCCACCCATTTCATGTGCCTGTGACTCAACTTCTCTTGGGAATTCAAAAAACTAAGTGCTTGATTGTCTGAGTACACAATGAACTCCTTGGGAAGCAAGTAGTGCCTCCACTTCCTTAGAGCTTGGACCAATGCATACATTTCCAGGTCATAAGAAGAGTACTTCTTCTTGGCTTCACTTAGCTTCTCAGAATGAAAAGCCACCGGTCTACCCTCTTGGCTGAGAACAGCTCCAATTGCTACATTACTGGCATCACACTCAATTGTAAATAGTTTCTCAAAACTTGGCAACACCAAAACAAGTTGAGTAGCTACCTTTTCCTTCAGCAACTCAAAACTCTTATTAGCTTGTTCATTCCACACAAACTTAGTTTTCATGCCTCCTTTAATGGTATCCAACATAGGAGCACAGATTGCACTAAATTGTTTGATGAATTTCCTATAGTACTGAGCAAGTCCATGGAAGCTTCTTACCTCAGTTGTTGTTTTGGGAGTAGGCCAATTAAGAATGGCTTCTACCTTCCTGCTATCCATCTTCAAATTTCCATGTGATAACACAAAACCAAGGTACACCATCTCTGTTTTGATGAACTCACACTTTTCCAGATTAATCTTCAACTCCTCTTCCTGTAGCCTCTTGAAAATCAGCTCAATGTGCTGGAGGTTCTCTTCTCTTGTTCTGCTATAGATTAGTATATCATCAAGATACACTACTACAAACTTTCCAATGTAGTCCTTGAGGATTTCATTCATGAGTCTCATGAATGTGGAGGGGGCATTAGACAAACCAAATGGCATTACTAGCCACTCATAAAGACCCTCATTGGTTTTGAAGGCTATTTTCCACTCATCACCCTCATGTATTCTAATTTGGTGGTATCCACTCTTTAAATCTATCTTGGTATAGTACCTAGCTTCACCTAGACAATCCATGAGATCTTCAATTCTAGGAATGGGAAACCTATACCTAATGGTTATCTTGTTGATTGCTCTGGAATCAGTACAAAGCCTCCATTCTCCTCCTTTCTTGGGTGCTAAGACGGTGGGTACTGCACAAGGACTGATGCTTTTCCTAATGAGACCTTGGTCAAGTAGTTCTTGAATCTGCCTAGCTATCTCCTCATTTTGCTGGGGTGTCATCTTGTAGGCTGCTTTGTTTGGAAGGGTGGCTCCTGGTATCAAGTCTATCCTATGACTTATGGCTCTTTTAGGAGGTAAAGTTGCTAGTTGACCACTACTTACTATGTTCTCATAGGTCTGCAACAAGTCTTGAATCTCCTTTGGTAGTTCTTTCTTTTCAGTTGTATTCTCTTTACTTGCCTCTCTTGGCTTGATCATTATTGCATAGCCAACTCCTTCTCCTTCTTCCAAGGTCTTTAAGAACTCTTTTTCACCAGTTATCAGCAACTTAGAACCTGCTGTCTGCACCTCATTATCTTCCAACAAAGATTGAATCTTTTATGTGACATTGTCCTTCTTGAAAGTGTATGAGTTCTTGGCTCCATCATGCACAGCTTGGCGGTCAAATTGCCATGGCCTACCTAGGAGCAAGTGGCATGCATCCATAGGTAACACATCACACAAAACTTTGTCTTTGTACTTGCCAATTGAAAACTCCACCCATGCTTGTTCATTCACCAAGACATGCTGACCCTTGTTGAGCCATGTAACCTTGTAAGGATTACTGTGAGATATCCTTGTCAATTTCAGTTTGCTGACTGCCTCTTCTGACACAATATTGTCAGTTGAACCTGAGTCTATGATGACCTTACACACTTTCCCCATCATCTTGCACTTTATCCTAAACAAAGATCTTCTTTGGCTTGGTTCCTCTTTGACTGGTTCTTTGATCAGTGTCCTTCTCATCATGAGATTCTCACCTTCCTCTGAGTTCAAGGGTATTTCTGATTGCTTATTTGCTACAGCTGCTTCATCTTGAATGAGATGGGTTCTCTTATCTCCTCCATGAGAAGTGCTTCCTTTCTTAGGACATCTATAGGCTGGGTGTCCCAACTGATTGCAATGATAGCATTTCATGTTGGTGAAGTAACTACCCCTTCCTTGTCCACCACTTCTTCCTCTAGGGCTGAAACCTCTTCCTCTACTACCTCTACTGGAGCCTCCTTCCTGCTTATCAGAAAATCTGACTTCTCCTTGGGTTCTTGATTCTGAGCTTCTTCCACTATAGCCTCCTCTTTGTCCTCTGATGTCTTTGCCTTTACCTCTTCCTTTGGGGTTCTGTTCTTGTTTCTTTTTGCCTTTCTCCTCTATCTTCAAGGCCATTTGATAGCATTGACGTACTGATTTGAAATTTACCAAGCTCATGTCTTCTTGAATAGACCATTTGAGTCCATTTAGGTACCTTGCCAACCTAATGCTTTCATCCTCAACCACTTTTGATCTAAGGCACAATTTCTGAAACTCCTCTGTATATGTTTGGACATCCATGTCCTTTTGCCTCAGATTGTGTCTCCTCCTATGCAACTGGACTTCATAATCATCTGGGAGATAAGTTTTCCTTATCTTGGTCACCATTCCTCTCCATGAAACTATGGGACCTTTGCCTTCTTTCTCTCGTTCAGATTGTACAAACTTCCACCATGTGAGAGCTGCTCCTCTCAACCTTGACTTGGCCACCTTCACCTTTTGAGCCTCTGTAATACCATCACATTCAAAGTGATTTTCAATGCTCTCAATCCAATCTACTACTGAATCTGGATCCATTTGTCCACTGAAAAGTGGCACACCATCCAATGCTTTACCACTCAAGGCCTACAATGCCTTCAAGAATGGTTCCTCTGCAAGAACAAGATCAGGCTTTGGAGCTTCCTCCTCCAATTCCACCTCTTTTTCCTTTGCTTCCTGCTCTTCCTTCTTCTTTATCTTGTCCTTCACAATGTCTGTTGTTTCATGGACTTCATCTAGGAGTTTCTCCATCTGAGATATCCTCTCTCTGAGCAACCGGTTATCTTCCTCTTGCTCTTCTACTTTCTTTGCTAGCTCTACATTCGTCACCATGGTTCCTTCCTCTGGTGTATTTTCTCCTACTGACTCAGTGGATTGGCTCATGAATCACAAGCCTAGAATCCAACTCTTGCTCTGATACCAATATGGTGTATGATAAGACCCAAGGTTGCTTGCACTGCCTTGTGGAAGTCTTCCCAACTGTCTACTGCCTGAAACCTGTCTCCAATGGTTTCCTCTTGAGCTTCTAGGTTGACCAAACCCTGGTCCAACTCTTTTCAAGAGTTTCTACCTTGTGCTTTACCTTGGGTAACCAATCACCTTCTTGGATTTGCAATCTTTGTCTCTGCACCTAAAAGACTCTAGATGCCAAACTCTCCAACTTGCTTGAACTTTTTTCAGGGGGGTTAGATACTCTTTCTTCATGCCTTTTTTAAGCTAACTGATCCATTTTCTGGATGCCCACTCCTCAACCTACCCGTTTTCTTCAATTTGTCAAGATGAGGCCTAGAGCCCTTGTAGCCCTTACCAGTCGGTTTTTGGTCTTTTTATCTCACTTCTTCCAAACAACCTACCAAACAAAAAACAGTTTTGGACACCCTTTTCAGGGTTTTAAATCTTGAAAAAGTTTCAGGTCGCCAACTGGTCCGTACAGGTGGTTCCAAACTTCTTGGACTGGAGGCCTAATTGCCCCTTTTCCACTAGGGTTTCACTGGTTTTTTGTTTCTTAACTATCTCCAAACAAGTATTGGATGCCTCAAACCTATTTGCATGTGAATGCCTTATCTAGCCCCATCTGATGTTGTACGGATTCCGTACTGTACTCTTTTCCCCTACCTATTCTCTTATCTTTTCTTTACCAAACACCTAACCGGGCACCTTACCACTCGCCAAGGGTTTGGTCTTAGTACTCTCTGCTTGACTCCTTGCCCTTCCTATTCCTAAATATGTACAATAGGATGGCCCCTCTCCCATATTTCACTATTCTCAAGGGATTCCCAGGGACAGTGTCTATGGGAGGGCCATTTGGTGTAACACTGCTCAAAACAGAAAAACATTCCCTACCTCTTAGTCTTTGAAAGAACTAACCACAATACTAAAGCTCCTTCAATACAAGTATGTTCTTATTTAAGTCTACCTAATGAACTCAAATAATGAAAGATCTATGCCCCAAATGCCTTGACTAATCTCTGTTACACAAAGTACGCGGCAGAAACAGAAATACAGAAATACAGAAATACAGACTTTTACTACCCCTGTCAACACAAAACTTAACTGTCTCGCATATATCTTGATTCTATAAACTATCTACAAGATAAAAGATACGTGTGCATGTTAAAGAAACTCAGATCAAATGCTAAAGCAGCGCGTATCATGCATAACACACACAGTCAGAAAACACACGGAGTTTTCAAAATTGTGAATATCCAAAATCTGCCAACTGTTTTCTCTTTCCCACACAAAACTTTTTTACTTACAATGCCAAAACTGACTTGCTACGAACCACTACATTCCTCTTGGAGTCTTTTTCCCAAATTCAAGGAGGGATTGCACGCCTCCATATCCCTGATTTCAAGGGAATCCAAGAAAATGGAATTGCATGCAACCTAACAATGTTGCCATGCAATTTGCATTATTCTTGCAACTTTTCCCATATTCCTGCTCTTTAGGATCTCCACTCCTTTAGTCCGAGCTAACAACCTCTTAACAACTCCATACATTGAGGAAGTGACATAAACATATTCAATAATATTTAACATATGCTAAATAACCTAAACTAAGCAAAATCAAAACAACATTGATCAAACTAGGATATACTAAGTCCTAGTGACCAATTTTTCACACAAACAGGACCTTCTAAGGTCAGGAGCAAACACAACAAACCCTGACTTGGTTAGAGTCAGCACAAACCAAAAATTTCAAACTAACATGAATGATGTTAAACAAAGTGCCCCTGCACCATATGTAAACTGCAAGCCCTTCGAGTTCTTGACCTGTCAAATAATTCCGTGTCAACCCCACCTGAAGAGGATATTAGGTCTTGCACCAGCTTGGTTTCCATGAATCTCAGTTCCAATGCCATGTCAGGTTCCCTTCCTTCTCTTAACACTCTTCAGAAATTGCAATCCCTGGACTTGTCTCACAATAATTTGAAAGGAAATATGATTGCCCAAATCCAAAACTTGACGGAGCTCAAGACATTCATTGCGAGACACAGTAATTTTGATGGGTTACTAAGTTTTGGGGGTCTAAAGTTGGAAAAAATAGATGTCCCTTACAACCATTTTGGTGGTGGATTCCCCGAGGAGCTTACTAAATGTACCAATTTGACATTTCTTGACCTAAGTAGCAATAATTTTACTGGCTCAATTCCTGATAATATTAGCAGGCTTGGCAAGTTGGAAACTCTGGTCCTTTCTTCCAATAACTTCTCTGGAAGTATTCCTAGCTCATTGAAGGCCCTCACCAAGCTGTCACGCTTTGCAATTAATCAGAACAAACTGAACGGAACTATACCAAAGGAGCTATCAGCCATCGCAGGTCTGGAATCTCTTGATCTCTGCTACAATCATTTATCTGGACCCATTCCTCTAGAAGTGTTTTCTTTGAGCAATCTGCAGTTCCTGGACCTTACCACCAATTTGCTTACTGGAGAGATACCTAAGAATTTCTCAAGGAATTTGTTTAGGTTGCACATAAGTAATAACAAATTGACTGGAAACATCCCTCCGACTGTTTCAAATGCCCCAAATTTGACATACCTAGAAATGCATAGTAGCTCTCTAAGCGGCTCAATTCCAAAGCAGCTAGCGAGTTGTACTAAACTCCAACTACTTGATCTTGGACACAATGACTTGGGAGGCTCATTGACCGATGTGCTGCCTAAACTTCTTGAGTTGCAGTATTTGAGGCTGTCAAATAATAAATTTGAGGGAAATATTCTAGATGAGCTATCAAATTTGTCAAACTTCACATATGTGGATTTGAGTGACAATCTTTTATCAGGATCCCTATCTCCAATTATTTTTGAGCTTAAGCAACTGCAGAATATGCGTTTACAAAATAACCATCTAGCAGGAATTATACCAGATAATATACAGGATAGCAAGTCCTTGTTAGAGCTCCAATTAGGCAGTAACATCCTTAATGGAACAATTCCACAAGGACTTAGCCATCGTTATACGTTGCAGATTGCTTTGAATCTCAGCCACAATTTTCTGGAAGGTAAAATTCCAAGCTCTCTATCCAACCTGATTACTCTAGAAATATTGGATCTTTCCAATAACAGGTTGACAGAAGAAATTCCAGGATCTTTATCAAACATGAAGAGTCTCACCGTATTGGACCTGTCGCACAATGAATTAACAGGCATCATTCCATCGCCTCTCTTGCAAAACAAATACATAGTTTTTAATTATACAGGAAACCCTGGTCTTATTCAAGAACAATCTAGTCAGTCTTCCAATAAGAAGAAGAAAAAGAAAATGCCTTCAGTAGGTTTGCTAGCTGGAGTTGCTGTTGCTGGTGCCAGTTTTGCCCTTGGTGTAGTAGGATTGACAATGTTGGCATGCAAATACTTTCAGGACAAAGAGCATGAAATATCAGAAGTGCGACAACCTCCTATATTCGAAGGCACTCTTATTCAAGTTTTGGGATTTCTTAAGGCAACGAATTGGCATAAACAGAGATTCAATCGATCGCAAGCAATTCGTAAAATCCTTAAAAATTTGGAGCATCCACGGATCTCATATGAGGAGCTTCTCACAGCAACAGATAGATTCAACCACTCCAATTTGCTTGCATCAAATAGCTCCGGATCCGTGTACAAAGGAATTTTGACTGATGGTACCCGTGCTGCCGTAAAGGTTCTCAATTTAATGCATGAGGAATCAGACAAGATTTTTAAAGCAGAATGTGAAGTGTTGCAGAAGGTTCGACACCGAAATCTTGCTAGAATAATAACAACATGTTCCACCGTTCAGTTCAAAGCTTTGATCTTTGAGTATTTTTCTAATGGAAGCTTAGAAAAACATTTGTATCAAGATGAGTATGGTGTGTCTAGATTGGGAATGAAGGAAGTGCTGAAGATAGCTATAGATATAGCCCATGCAGTAGAATATCTTCATTATGATTGTTATGTGCAGATAGTGCACTGTGACATAAAACCAAGCAATGTTCTTTTAGATGAGACTATGACAGCTCATCTTTCAGATTTTGGGATAGCCAGATTGATGGGTAGAATCGCGGTCAATTCAGTAACTTCGACAATGGATTTAAGAGGCTCAGAGGGTTACATTGCACCAGGTACGGTTTCTCAAATACCTTTCTCTTTTGAATTTATTTTGGGATTGTAAGGTATAATAGAGAAAACAATTATAATCATTCCCTTGGTTGCAGAATATGGACTGAGTGGCAAGATGTCTCCTCGAGGAGATGTTTATAGCTATGGCATTTTGTTATTGGAAATGCTGACAAGGAGGAGGCCAACTGATAGTATGTTTGATGGGGATGTGAATCTGCATAACTGGGTGAAGAGGGCATTTCCAGAGAGGGCTGTTGAGGTAGTTGGTCAAGGCTGGCGAGAAGAAGGGGTTGGCCAAAAGAATGAAGAATGTTTCATTTCATTGATGCGAGTTGGTTTGTTGTGTTCAGGGGATTCCCCTGAGGCGCGGCCCACCATGAGAGATGTGTGCAACTTATTGAAGGACATTCAACAGGAGTGGACCAGAGACACAACTACTCCCATCAAACTAAGACCTACAATATCAAAATTAGCTTGTCAGCGAGGTGCAACAGTGAACTGTGAGGATACATCAGATACCCAAAGTTCTACATTTTAGTATACTTGTCACTCAGTCTCGGGTTACAACATGGAAGACTTGAAAGCTCTCTATTTACTATTATTAAATTTCAATGCTCTGTCAAGTGAAAATTTTAAAATTGTATTATGATCAGAATGTTTATCAGCGTCCGGTAAAACTTTTTATGTATTTATTATTATTAAATTTGAGTGTTCTGTCAGTGGAAATTTTGAAATTGTATTCTTAATCAGTATTTAAAAAAAATTATAATTTAAAATTGTTGTAATGTTTATCAGTGTTTAAAACTTTCTTTGTTATCTTGACAACATATTACAGAATTGTTCTTCAATTTATAAAACTAAAGAAGAATCTCATTTAACCTAAATAGAAGCTATAAAGAATGACAATTTTCTCATGTTTAATATTTATTAATGTTTGATAGGATTACCTTATTATTTCAACTAAAGAGTACTTATAAGAGATCACATCAGTCACTAAATAACCAAGGCAAGTCTATTATTTTTGGGAGATGACTATTCATTTGTAAGAACAAATGTTAAAAATTTGATAAAATAAAAAATGTGATTTCAAATCATTTTAAAAAAAATACAATCTCATTAAATAGTAGATATAAGTTAATAGATTTATAATGTTATTTAGTAATTGAAAATAAATTAATAATATAAAAAATAATATTTTTATTTATAAAAGATTATAAGTCTATTTATTTTTTACCTATAAACTATTATATATTTATAGAAGACTTTTAAATCATTTTTTTAAATTAAATTAAACTAATATATAAATATAAATTAATTAAATTGATTAATTGAAAATTAAGGGCATTGATTGTCAAAATATAAAGTGTTTAAATGTTGAAAGTAAATGTGACAATTAGACTTCATTTATACTTAAATACTATATAATTTATATGTTTTATATTATTATAATTGGGAGATAAGAGTATCAATCATTACAACATCAAAATAATTAAATGTGGAAAGTAAACGTGATAATTAAAGATACCTAGTTTTGTGACCAAATCACAAATGACTTTTGATGTACTGCATGAAGATTTACATTTAAAATATGTGCATGCATAAGCATAAACTAATGTACAATTTAACCAAATTTCTAATTGGGATAATTATAAATATATGTAATGATTGGCTCCTTGGTTACTACAACTTTTTAATACTATGAATTATGTTTTTTATTAGAGGAAAAACAGGGTTTGAAGAGACTTGAAATCATAAGAAAAAACAAGCCAAAAAATAACAAAAAAAAACAGTAGATAAAATAACACACAATAGAGAACTATAGATTTTTGAAGATCTTAGCTGCTTGTAAATCACGAGAAATTATCTGCTTGTTCATGTCCACCACCTCGGTTATCTCATGAGTGGGAATCCCCACATTTTTTTTAGTCTTGTTGCGGGTACAAATGCTAAGGCCATTATCAGTCTCCCCGCCATGCTTATCTTTTGTGAATTCCACCATAGTACCCTCGGTCTCCTTTACCATGCCAAGAGTCTCCCCTCTCTAGTTATGGGTCTTTTCAATGAGGAAATGAAGCCCTCGGGCATTATTAGAGAGTGCAGACTGGCTAAATTTAATCAAATTATCAAGGCTATCATAAACCTTAGTCATCCTTTCATCTAATGCCAATACTCTTAATTCAAAATTATTTTTCATCTTCAGCATTTCATCATTCGTCATGCTTATCTTTTGTGAATTCCACCATAGTACCCTCGGTCTCCTTTACCATGCCAAGAGTCTCCCCTCTCTAGTTATGGGTCTTTTCAATGAGGAAATGAAGCCCTCGGGCATTATTAGAGAGTGCAGACTGGCTAAATTTAATCAAATTATCAAGGCTATCATAAACCTTAGTCATCCTTTCATCTAATGCCAATACTCTTAATTCAAAATTATTTTTCATCTTCAGCATTTCATCATTTGTCATGCTTATCTTTTGTGAATTCCACCATAGTACCCTCGGTCTCCTTTACCATGCCAAGAGTCTCCCCTCTCTAGTTATGGGTCTTTTCAATGAGGAAATGAAGCCCTCGGGCATTATTAGAGAGTGCAGACTGGCTAAATTTAATCAAATTATCAAGGCTATCATAAACCTTAGTCATCCTTTCATCTAATGCCAATACTCTTAATTCAAAATTATTTTTCATCTTCAGCATTTCATCATTTGTTATAGTCTGAAGAATACTAAATAGCTGATCAATTTGAGCATAAGTGGCAAAATCTTATTGCTTGGTATTATTGTTCTCAGCATTGTTGGTCATAGAACACACCTTAACATTGGTCTTATTCATCTTGCTAAAAATTCATTTGAAAAGCCTAAAGAGGATAACCAAACCATCCTTAGCCATTCCCAAAATATTGGTGATCTCTTTTCTATTATAGTTGAAGATATTTTTATCATCAACCAAGTCATCATCAGGGTCATACTAGGTATCTTGTTGAGAATCGCCCCGAATAACCTTCTTCCCTTTATTAGGACTATTTAAGCTACTTAAAATAATAAAGAATTCAAAAATAATCAACCTAAATACATGAGTTAGAACTAGAAATAATAAAATTAAAATTAATTACAAAAATTAAATGAATTTAAATGCAATATTTAGCTCAAGATTTGAGATGGAATATACTACTAAATTTGTCAAGAATTTATTCACTAATGTACTTGAGATTATTTAGGGCTCTACTTAAGTGAGTATTTTAGAACTCACAAACTAATTATGTTTTATTCTAGTATAAATCCATGTTTGCAAAACCAATCTTCACACTTATGGAAGTGAATAGACATGTGAACCTAAGTTTATGACAATGGAAATGAATTAACCAAAAAAAAGTGATATTCATAATTTTCCTCAATCAAGACTTGAATATTTGAATCATAGTGAGGAACTAGCAATGTGTACAAACACCTTAAGAATCTATTGAATTATGAGTTTCATGTTCTGGACTAATTCAATATGATTAATCAAAATTGAGGACAACAAGCAAACATGCAATAGACTCTAAGATAATAATTCAATTTTAATATAATATTTAAACAAACATGCATATGCTCCTAAAATCACTTTCAATATTTAAATTCAAAGCCAAAAACATTAAAAAAATTAGATATAAAATTTCTTTAAAACTAAAGATAATAAAACTTTTCGATATTGGTCATTTTCAGATTCTTTCAACCCCGCGTGCACAGGACTCATTCAATTCGAAGTCAAGAATATCACAGACGTCTGACTTGCATTTCTTTAGGTATCCCTTTCGTTATGCTAAACATTTTCACCAGTCAAAGTCAAGTATGAGGAATAGTATGAATCAAATCTTCATTTTTCCAAAGTACTGATAAAGGAAAGGTCGTGGAAATCACGAAGCAAATGTGGAAGTTGTTACTTGTTACTTGCTTTGCCCGTGCAATGAGTATAGAATTCAATAAGTACAAAGCCCTCCTTTCCTAGAATTAGTTGATATGGATAGGGTTTCTAAGGGTTAGGCGCTCCATGTCAAAAAGTAAATTAATTTATTTATTATATTTTTAAAGTGAAAATAAATATTGTTGTAATGATGAAATTTGTTTTTTCATTTTAATTTACAATTAGTTTTAGGTTTATTTTGGTGAAATAAATTAATATAATTATGGATTGATAAATAGTATAATTTTGTATAAAGTTAGATTAATTTTTTAATTTATCATTTTTTTATTTGTATTATTTATATTTTTTAGTGTATTGTATTTTTCTTCATACATATTTCTATACTTCAATTATTTATTATAAATATGCATGCATTTACACTTATACATCCATTACTTATCTCAATATTTGGACCTTTCTATCTCACACCACAAACATTTGATCTTCAAATTTTCAAGATTTAAAATTAATATTTGTCATTTTTTTTGTTTTCATTCTTACCATGAGCTAACTTAGTAAATGCTTATGTGATTAGTTGCTATGTGTTGTATTTAAATACATTCAAGGCACATTCATTTGTCATAGATCATTCATTACAAAAAGTATTAGAACTTCAATGGTAAATATTTAAACTTGATCCATTATCAACAAAAGCTCTCTTAGTCTAGGTATACCCATATTTAACCACAATATAATAATTAATGCACTCTTAAATAATATAGGGAGGAGGAAACCCATGAGGCTCAAATAAAATATTAGAATTATTTTGATAAATAGGTTCAAGAAGGATAACTACTTCTATAGAACAAAAATCAAGTGGAACAATTATATTAACTAAACCTTGCCTTAGCAGTTCATTTCTATATGTCTTAAATAAACGCATTCATAAATATTAACTTAGGCATATTTTAACTAGAGTATTCTTAAGTTGAGTAAGCAAAGCATATCCCTTAACCATTTTTTGATATAAATGTTCAATCATATGAATATTTTTTAAATTAGTTAGTGAAAAGAAATTTGTAAACATAATGATCTCTTTTCATATAATTGACCTTGCATACATGTCTGATTTTTCCTTAGCATTTAATGAGGATCTCCTTGTCTTATGCTTTGCTATTTATATTCTTCAATAGTGTATTTTGGAGCCTAATTTTTTTTTCTATTTATCTTGTGTTTTATTTTAAGTATTTTGCCTCTTGTTAAACTTTTAAAAAAAATCATCCCACATGATAGTAAAGAAATCTCTAAAATTTTGACATTTTTAGAAACAATATTTGTTAGGGGTTTGATGCATCACCCTCATGAAACTTTCAAATTTAGTGATCCTACATGACTATAAATGAATCTCCAAAACCCCAATGCTTGGTGTGGGATATGACATCATCCCAACCTACCCTCATCTTTGCATTAATGAAGATTTACTTGTGCATGAACATTAAGTTTTGTTTGTGTTTAGCTTATAGTTTCATCACTTGACTTTCTCATGTTTTAACATTTTTCAACTCTAGTGATTTCCTCACTTCCATGTGCTTCCTTGCAAATAAAATTATCATGGTCTAGTGTAAGTATTTTTGGTGCTCAATAGTGTGTTGATGTGTGTGTAACACATTGTTCTCTGATGTTATACATGTGTCCCTTACCCTTCTTCCTCTTTGTCATTTAACCAAGTGAGGTTTCATGGCTTCTACTAGTTTGTTAATTATTTATTTGCTTGTTTGTTTGTTGAGTATTTTTCTAATCATTTATTGTGTTTTCTATTGGTTGTGTGCTAGGTCATTTGTTTTTGGATTATTTAATGTGGATTTTCTTCTTCTTGTTGTTTGACTTTATGTTATTTTCTTCATGTTTTATATGGTTTTATTTTTGCATGTCCTCGCTATACTCTTTTTTTCCTCCTTTGTCAAATCTATTTTTGAGGTTTGTCAAAGTTTGAGGTTGTTATTTACTTGATGACATCATGCTTTTGTAAGCCTTGATGCTAGCATCAAACTTGTGAAATTTTTCTTGCCATCCTATTTTTTAAGATGAGTTATTTGAGATCTCCAATGTCCAACTTCTATGCTTAGAGAATTTTATTCAAGTACGCAATATCCTCAACACTTAACTTCTAATATTTTACCTTATACACATTTACATGTTTAAATTTAAATTCATGTATGTGAAAACGAAATTGACCAATTCTACACCTTTTAATTTGAACCAATATAATTAATAATTAAATATAAAAACTAATCTCAAATACTAAAAATAAAATAAATTAAAATTATTTACCAGTTATTACACAAAATACACCAACTCACATAATTAATGCAACAAAAGCAACCAGATTACTTTAAACCCAAATATAATTCATTCTAACCTTTTCTCACGGGAAAGATTGTGAGCATTCAATTCAAAGTAAACAATAATCCCTTTCGTTACGCCAAACATTTTCTACCGTTCAAAGTCAAGTCTGAAGAATAGTAGAAACCGCATCTATTGATAATGTGAACCAAATCTCCTTCAATTTTCTAAAGTCTCGCGTGGATATCACGAAGCAAACGTTGATATAGTCACTTGTCTTGTCCAGGCAATCAAACGTCCATTATGGATTTATGCTTTTGGAAGTATTATCATACTATTCAATCACTTACAACCTACTCCCTTTCCTTCAATTGGTTGATATCGATACGGTTTCATTGAGGTTGTCGTTTTGTTAGGGTTAGGTGCCTCATGTCTAGTAAACCATTTTTTTTTATTATTATATGTTCAAATTGAAAATTATATTTTGTAATGGTGAAATTTGTCAATTCATATTAATATTTATTTAATTTTTAAGTTTATATGAATGGTTGAATATAGTTACATATTGATAAATAGAATAATTTTGTGTAAGCTAGGTTTATTTTTTGATCTATCATTTTATTTTATTTATATTTAATATATTTTTTATTGTATTTTACTTGTCATTTATCATAAATATGCATGCATTTACACTATACATTCATTACCCATTTCAATAATTACACCTTTCTATCGCGTACCACATATAATTGACCCTCAACTTTCAAAGATTCAAATTTACAATTTGTCAACCTCAAACCGTTTGATTCCTACTAGGAGCCAACTTAGTACATGTTCATGTGATTAGTTGCTATGTGTCAATATTTAAAAGCATTCAATGCACATTCATAAAACTATATGTACTTCAAAGAGAAATCCTTTTAAAAATCTTTTGATTTGGAACACTAAAAGGAGCCTAAATTTTGCATTAGCATTCTAGGACATTTGAATGACTCAAGAGTATTATCTTCAATCACTTTTACAACTATAGAAGCTAGTTTAATAAAGGGGGTGAACATAGCAAAATATGACCCTTACAATCTAATAATCTCCCTAGAGTTATTTTTAATACTGCTAGTGCTTGAAAATCAATTCAAACAAAATAATTTGAAAAATAAAAAAGTAGTGCACACTAATACCATATCAAAATTGTGGGTTGCAAGATAGATCCATTCACTAGCTTAAAATCAAAGTTCAACTTCACTAGCTTAAAATTGGAGATAGATTTTCTAAAGAGTTCTTCTAGGCCCTATGAGATCGTCACACATCCCAAGCCATTAAAAACTCAAGGATGGTCAAGATGGGTCCCAAATCAAAGCTCAACTTCACTAGCTTAAAATTGGAGATAAAGTTTCTAAAGAGTTATTCTAGGCCCTATGAGCTCATCACAAGTCCCAAGCCATTAAAAACTCAAGGATGGTCAAATTTTTTTGATAGAGCTTCCTAATGTCCTCTAGGAATTTATTTGACACTATGAGCAAGCTTTTATTGCCTAAAGAATTAATCTTGACAAAATCATTACTTTATAAAAATGTTTAAATGTAATGCTTTATCAAGATTTTGATTCTCAACACATTCTTTATGGTCAAATTCTCATAAAGTATCACCTACATGAGATATTGAACAATAAATATCTTGGCTTGGATGGATTCTTCTATGAATTTTATAAAGCTCTTTGGAATATTATGGGTATAGACCTTCAAAAAAATTATATAGAAGCATTCCATGACAACTCTTTATGGATTTTAATTGAATAAAGGAAATATAAAGTTCATAACTAAAGTTTCAACTCATATCTCATCACTTTATTGATTGCCTCATACAAGATCATTGCTAAAGCTTATGCTTTAAAGGTACAATCTCTTCTTCCTCAAATTGTCTACCCCAAGAAAATTAGTTTCATGAAGTTGTGAGACATCCTTGGCAACTATTGTTTCTAGGAAGCAATGAAATGGGCTTGATGGTCCTAGAAATTTACAATGTTTGTCAATTTCATCAAGGCATATGATCATATTGCTTAGAATCAAGGTTAGGACATTCAAGCCCTAGTGGAGGAAGGATTAGAAATGGTATTTGGATACACATTTCATAACCACAAACCTTGTAAGGGATATTTGTGGCTAACACCTCAGCTCTCCATGTTAGCCCAATTAAATCTTCATTAGCACCTCCAATCCTCTCTAGGATCTTGGCACTACAAATTCTAAACTATTTGGTCAATTATTCTTCAACCCAAGTTGGCTCATGTTGCTTGGTGTATGATTTATCAGTACTCATTTGGGATTCTTTACTACCTATTATCCACTTTGGGGACAACTTGAGAAACTCAAGCATATTTTTTGGTTATGCTCCAAACCTAGAAAGCTTAGACTTGGATTCATGATTTCTTCAAGTCATTTAGGCCCGACCTTTTTAATGGCATGTAATTTTGTTGAAAGACAAGCTTTACCTCTCTTTCAAATTTATCCAAACTTGACATGCTTTCAAAGTGAAGATTATTTTTAATATTTGTATAATAAAAATTATGTTATTTTTACTACTTATGGTATTGATATTTATATTTCACTTTACAATATAGCTATGGTTTGCTTTAATGTGATTGCGTAGATTTAGGTGCAAACAAAAAAAATTGCACTTGAGTTTGCTCATTTCCAAGTGAATTTAGATCATTAGGGAAATGCCTCTTGTACATCTATCAAAGTTCCATCTCCTTTTACCTCCCATCAAGGTGATTCCCCTCCATGTGGATGCAAGAATGGGCATAATCAACCTACTAAAAGAGATCATGGCTCCCAATCACAAGGCTCTCAATTACCTTCCAAAAGAGCCAAGGATTGTGATGCCCACAAGTGGTCACATTTGTAGCACCCTCCTTCGACCTCTTCAGAGGAGCATGGCACTTCTAGATAGTTAGATCTTGACAATATTCCTTGCCTAGATTTCACATTTCCTCTTGTTCATGCTTAGGAACCTATTGATGAAGATCAAGAAGACAAGGCCGCTCTCACTAGTTGGGTACTAATTATTGATGGTTCCATCTCCACTAATGCAAGGGGTAGACCAAATAACTATGATCTCCCCTAATGTTAGCTCTTTCCAATTAATGGCTTTGTTGTTTCTTGTTTTTTAAACTTGGCCACAATACACTTTATTTTGTGATTTTGTCTTGATGTTTAAATGTGAGCCAACATAATTTTGAAGACATACCTTCTACTACTCACTCTTTTTTTAATAATATATTATTCTTTTTATTAAACAATAAAAATATTATTCATTAAAAAATATTTAATATTACATATATTTGATTAAAGTTAACTCATAGTTACCTCAAGATTGAGTGAATAGGAACGAAGCTTCCAACATACATGATTCTCACATTCATTTGACCCCCATTTCTTATGCCCACCAATTTCACCATTGAATTCCAACTCAATTCCTCAAGAGATAAGGATATTATTACAAACAACAAATGCTAGTGTGAACTCACTTGTTTAATTTTCCATTGTCTAGTGTTGGGAAAATGAGAGGAAGAATTGTACAAGTGCAACATGCTCTTTAATACTAGTGTGTACGAATTGCAGATTACTAAGCAAAGTGGGTTGTTGGAAGTCCTTTGAAAAACTACATAGAGAGGAGGGGATATGATTAAGTTGAAAATGGTGTTTAATGATTAACTCCATCATTAATGAAAGATTTAGTTAAATGATTTCATTACAATTCATTTAGGAAATATAATAAAACTAGCAAGCGCATCTTGATGTGCAATAGGTAGGTGGTGGATTTTTATTTATTTATAATTTGTATGGATAGAGCTTAGTATTGGACATTAAGTAAGTATAGTAGAATGTAATTGTGAAATACTTTGAACTAAGAAAAAAAATAAGTTAAAATAATTGTTTGTTTTGTGTAAGAAGATAGAATAAAAATGCTTATTAATGATTATAATATAATTTATAAACTGTGAATATAGTGAAAATTTAGAAACAATATTTAATTTTTTACTTTATTTCTTTGTATAAAGTGCAATGATTATTTTGATAAGCCAAATTCAATATATTTAAATATGCTATTCTAATATATAATAGTTTTTTTATTTGTAAAATATAATAATTTAAATTCTTTTGTTCTTTTTTTTTTGTTTTTGACCTTTATTAGCCGATAGGCTATATATAAAGTGAATGTAAGTTGAGCCAAAATCTATCTCACACGGTATATAAGTTACTTGAAACCATTTTCAGATGTTTTTTCATCCGTTTTAATTTTTTTGTTTTATTTTTTTGTTGCTTTTACATGCTATTTATTCCACTGCCCGAACATCACATATTTTTATTGTAGTTTTATGTAAGATGTTTATTAATAAATGAAACATTACCCCATTTTATCAGTTTCATATGAAGTTTATTAATAATTATGAATAAATAAATGGTCATACAAATGAAGTACTTTTTAATTTAATTTTATATTATTCATAAAATTACCTAGGAGTTAAATAATTTGACGGTGAAATTTGAAGGAAATAGTAAGCTGATTTTTATAAGAAAAAAGTAATTTTAATTGTATTTTAGTAGATGCATGGATATAGTTTAGACTGATACCACAATATTATTATTATGCTATATAATTAATTATTATTTAAATATTTTAAATATATTTATTTAAAAGAAATATATTAATTATGATGATAATATTAATTAAATATCTTAAATATATTTATTTAAAAGATATTTAAAGTGTTTATATTAATTTTTTCGTTTAATATGGATTATATTTTTAAATGAATGTATTTAAGATTAAAAAAATAAAATAAAAATTATTCATGAAGAGTTGATTTATTTAACACATTTTTAAAAATGACGTGTTGATTTGGTATGGAGCTAGACAATTATTTTATTAGTACAATTGTTAATAATTGTTAGTAAAACATTTATTATTTAAGACTTGTTATTCATGTTACTATTTAATTTGAAAGAGAATGGGGGAGAGGGATTAAAGTAAGCATAGATTACAAGAACCATTCATCAATCTAATTTACTAAAAAACCAACACTCATAGCAATGCTTACAATGTTACTATTAGCTTCATGCTAATCAGATAAAAGACCACAAATAAAAACACTACATTACCATGCAGTTTCTCTAGGCATATGGTTTAAATTATGTTAACTTGAATCTTGCAAGGTTAGTAAAAAAGGATGCACAAGGCAGCAAAAATAAATCCAAAGCAAGATGTTCAACTTATATTATATTTGATCTACAACAATCCTTGGAAGATATGTTGAGTTTTTATGATCAAAAGTTGCACTTCATCCATGTTCCTAATGAACTTGCATAAAGGCTTCCAACAAATTTTTATGCATGAATAACATAAACTAAAAAACTTGTACAATTTTCTCTTTAGATTACAACAACTACATGCAACTCAATCAATATCTCATTCAGACAAATAAAAAATTGTAAGATTTAATATTCAATACCAAAGGACATAGAAAATATGATAAAATGTGTTCACTGAGGTCATCACAAAACTCATTGTGTTTGGAGAAGCAAGCTCCTTTCTACTTAACATACTAGCAGTTGATCTTTTTATAAACCCATTCTCATCAGCCTACTTGTGCATACACATCAACAATTTAAATATCAACAAGCATTCCATATTAACTATTGTTCAGTAACCTTATTACAAACTTGCCTTAAAACATAGAAGACAAGAGAAAATTACAAAACAGACATTCTTGCCAAGGTGTGAGGAGTCAAAAACCAGGAAAAAAGAATTTCTTATAAAAAAACTGTGGATGATAGTTAATTTTTGTTCAAATTTTCAATTCAGCTTATAAACTTGAAGTTAACATTTTGACAAAATGATTTGACTAGGTATAGGGTTGGTTTCCATCCACACATAAGGAGATTAGTAAAAAAGGATGCACAAGGTAGCCAAAAATAAATCCAAGGCATGATGTTCAACATATATTATATTTGATCTATAACAATCCTATTAGAAACCAAGATCAGACATGCAAACCAAAAAAACCTTCCACATAAGAGAAAAATAGAAAAAAGCAAGAGCTTTGCATAAAGATGTGCAAATAATATTATTCAGGAATTGAGAAATTATATGAGATGATTTTCTTTATAAAAGCAATGTATGCATAAACCTAAAGGAAACCCTAGTGTGCACACTTAATAATTAATAATTAATTAATTATTAATGTGCCTAAGTTTAGCTTAAGTAACTAAAGTGATAAGTGATTTAATTAATTAACCAATATGATGTAATTAATTAAGTGAAATAACTTATTACGTTCAACTTATATTATATTTGATCTATAAGAATGCTTGGAAGATATGTTGAGTTTTTATGATGTTCAAAAGTTGCACTTCATCCATGTTCCTACTGAACTTGCATAGAGGCTTCCAAAAAAAATTTATGCATGAATAACATAAACTAATAAACTTGTACAATTTTATCTTTAGATTACAGTAGCTACATGCAACTCAATCAATATCTCATTTAGACAAAATTTATTTTGTAAGATTTAATATTCAATACCAAAGAACACATAAAATAAAATAAAATGTGGTCACTACTCGGTCATCATAGAACTCACCGTGTTTGGAGAAGCAAGCTTCTTTCCACTCAGCATACAAGAAACTAATCTTTTTACAAACCCATCCTCATCAGCTTGCTTGTGCATACACATCAAAAATTTAAATATCAATAGGAATTCCATATTAACTATTGTTCAATCACCTTATTACAAACCTACTTATAACATAGAAAACAAGAGAAAATTACAAAACAAACATTTATGCTAGGGTGTGAGGAGTCAAAAACCAGGAAAAAAAAATTCTTATTGAAAACCTATGGATGATAGTTATTTTTTGTTCAAAATTTCAATTTAGCTTATAAAATCGAAGTTAACATTTTGATAAAATGATTTGACCAAGTATAGGGCTGGTTTCCATCCACATATAAGGAGATTAGTAAAAAAGGATGCACAAGGAAACCAAAAATAAATCCAAAGCATGATGTTCAACTTATATTATATTTGATCTATAACAATCCTTGGAAGATATGTTGAGTTTTTATGATGTTCAAAAGTTGTGCTTCATCCATGTTCCTACTGAACTTGCATAAAGGCTTCCAACAAATTTTTTATGTATGAAAATTTTCGAGAGACTTGGTTTACAAGATTATGACCATCCACATCTTACTCGTTGGGTTGGGTGTAGAAGAATGTAGAAATACAAACAACAAAATATGAAAAATCGGATTTGATGTTAATTCAGATTATGGTAGCATCAAGTTTACAGTCCATGGTATTTGTTTGAAGAGCTTCCAGAAAAAACTCTATATTCATTTATGTTTTGTATCATACTCTATGATCCATTGTTAAGATGAGAAACAATGAATAATAGATAACAAATTTTGATCTGTTTATTATTCCTCACTCTAATGATGCATATTGTTATGTGGTCCAAAATGTTGATGGAAAAAATAATGTAAAAAAATAAAAAAAGAGGGATTTCTAAGGGTATTTCAATGTTCTACTTGGAAAATTTACCACCACCCACAAATATATATACAATAGAAAAGACATTGGAGGAAAATGGGTAACTTCCTTACATATACTGTACTATTGTAGCTACCACTTCTCTACCTTCCAACCTAGGCAACCAATATAAAACCGATAAAAATGATGAACCTTGACTGAATGCATTTGTCTTATAGTAGGTATATGTTGTTGTGTAATGTATTTATTGTACTAACCCCACAAAGTCACTGATTAATTTATTACTGTGTAAATCCACTGACTGGCTCATCTTTGCCCCGTGATTAAAAATAAATAACTCCACTCATACAATCACTTACTCATTAATGTCAAAGTGCCCAAAAGTGGGGGGACTAGACAAGTTACTACGCTAGTTATATAATAAATAAGAATTTACCTATTTTCTTCTCTCGTGTGAAACAAAGTTCACTATGCTCGCAACACGTATCATGGACGGTTCTATGTTGAACAAGTTTACAAAGTCGCACCCACATTAGTTTGTACAACATGTTGATGGATATTCACACTTTTTAAATGCTTATTGTGCTCTAGTGTTAAATTCTTCCCTTGTTTTGTGGGAGAAAATGTGTGACAACTTAAGAAGGGCAAGCAAAATTGGCAAGGGGCATTAAAGAGGAAGAATCTTCAAATACGTGGGGACATGGGGATCAATTTTGATTGGATAAAGATCAGGTAAAGTAGAAGAAAGAATGTGAGTATAGTTAAGAAAGGATTTTTTTTTTATTATTATTATTGAGTGTGATTTGGAATTAGATGGGGATGATACAAAAATTACATCCTAATTATTTGAAAAAGTTGAATCTCAAATCTAGCTGCCATAAAGTTTGTATAAAAGACCTATGGACGACATCATACAAGACAAAATGAGGTTTGTATGAATGGTTAGTTCTCCCTTTGGGTCATATAATGCATTGACTATTTTTATGAGATTTATGAATGGTGTATTGAGGCAATTCATGGATAAATATGTGCTTGTGGAATTAGATGATACATTGGTTTTTCCAGTGCTACTTGGGAAGTGTCTCTAACACATTTGAAGCAAGTTTTACAAGTGGTGAAACCTGGGACTCAACTTTTTTGCAACATGAAGTGTGAGTTTGCAAAACAATTACTAGTCTACTCAGGGTGTGTGTTTTTTCACCTTATCTCCATGGATATTGAAATTAGAAATCTAAACTAACTCAGTCAACCTTTGTCTATGTTTAATCATTTTATTTCAAGGAATAGAGTGAGTGATTGTCCTTGGAAAAATGCAATGCAATGAAGGGACTAAACATTCTAGAAAACAATGATAAGATATGTACATAATGGAAAGGGTAGTGGGGCTAAAGAATTAGTCAAGGTGACAAAATAAGAATTTCCCTCAAACTTACAGTATATGTTTTCTAGTTTTGCATATATTTTTATAGCCCAAACTATGTGTGCAGAATGTACCCTAAGTGTTAAACAAAATGTCTATCATAATATATTCAACTAATGGAGATGCAAAAATAAAGTGAATGGTTGTAACAATAAAAAACTAATATGTAAGAAGAGGAATGCATGTGTACACGTTACACAAATGGGTTATAGGTTCAAATTAGATCCTTGGTCAGTTAACACAAAATGTTCCCATCTCCCTACACCTTATTATTCTTATTGTCGTAATCAGATTTAATAAACAAAGAAAAATAGTCAATGTAAAAAGTACTAAGATCAGGGTAATCTAACCATACAATTATGCACAACAAAGTAGATGCAAGAGTTAAGAATTTTTTTTTGATGAATAGGAAGCTATCTATATTAATTCAAATATAAAGATACATATTCACAAAAAAGGTGGGTGGTAAAAAGGCACACCCCGAGAGTCAAATGGGTAGCACCCAGAAAAAGCAATAGATCACATGGGCTAAGCCTAGAAGTCCAAAATTACAAAGCAAATAAAAAATCCATTAAGTGGCCAAAGCAATACCAACAGAGCCAAGAGGGTCTCGGTCATCCAAATTTTTCCCCTATACATCAATGAGGTCTAGAGTGATGTCAAGAGGAGGACCCCAACCATCATCAACATCTTTTTTCTCTTTATCTTCTTCCTCGTGCCGAGGTGAGATTGCAAGTGCTAGACGTGGAAATTTTTTACCAGTGGCTGGCCAACCAGAGGCAAAAGTAGGAGGGTCATCAAAGGGCCACCCAGAATTGCCATCGCTGCTCCCCGAAGCACCGCTAGAAGGCCACCCCTGGCTAGCCCATGACGGAGGAGAAGGGTTTCACTGAGGAGTGTGAGAATCCCGTCGAGGCGGGGGATGGGAATGAGGACACATAGAGCCACTCCATTGTTGGCACCTGCAGGGCAACCAACCACGGGAAGAGGTGGGTGAAGTGGGGAATCGAGCAACAGTACAAGGGGCATTACCCTAGTGATCCAGGAGAACCTAAAAGTGAGCAACCTCAAGTGCAACTTTGTTAGCTTGCACTTGAACCTATAAAGGTACTGTAGCCTGATTTTTACCTATGGGCTCAATCAGGTAGGGGTCTATTTTTTCGAGTATTCATAAGGGGCCAAATGGATTAAATTTTTCCTCAGGTCGCCAAGACATCTCGGTCACTATAAATTTTTATATCTCTCTCCACTCGGGATGTCTCGCCAATAGTTATTCACTAGGCCGGTGTTGGGGAGAGTGGTTTTTGTTCACTATGAAGTTTGGCCGACAAATAGAAGTCTCACCGAAAGGTTGAATTTGGCATGAAGTCCTAGTGACCAAGTGGAGTCTCACTGAAGGGATTGTGCCTTCAGTATAATATTTGAACTCGGTGAAAGGTCTTGCTGACTACACAAGGTCTCGTCGAAACAAGAGGAGCTGGGTAAGAAGTCTTGCCGACTCGTGGTGGTCTCACCGAAATATCCGGCATCGAGGAGAAGTCTTGTCGAAGGATGGAGGTCTCGGCAAAAGTTGGTGCTCTCGCTGAAGTGAAACACCGTCGAGGTGATGTCCTGCCAACCCGAAGGAGTCTCATCTAAATGGGATGTCATCGGGGAGATCTCGTCGAGACATATGCCTTCGAAAAAAGGTCTGGCCAAAGAGGAAAAGTCTCGCCAAGGGTTCATGGTTTGGTGAAACATCTTCCCAATTGTTGAGGTCTCAGCGACAGGGGCTAGTGAAGGGGTAAATTCTCACTAAGAGGGTGGACTCTTGCCGAAGTGAAACGATGTCGGGGAAAGAATTGAGCTCGGTGAAAGGTCTCGTCGATTGAGTGATGTCTCCCCGACAAGAAAGGAGGTCTCAGCGAAGGAAAGGAGCTCGGCGAGAGGTCCCACCAACTGAGTAAAGTCTCCCCGACTGAAATAAGATCTTGCCAAAACAAGGTAGCTTCGACGAGAAGTATTGCCGACCTGATAGGGTCTTGCCGAAATGAAGTGAGCTCAGAGAGAATGGAGGAGTTCGCTATGAAGTCCCGCCGACCTGGTGGTGTCTTGCCGATAGCGATGGGTCTACTGCAGACTTCACCGAGAACTCTTGCAAAATGTGGATGTTTGGGCAATGAAATGGTGATATCAGTATGACTTCTGAGGACTCACCATGATGTATAGCCAATAGCAATGGTTTGGGCAACAATGTTGGATATCGATAGGACTCTGGCCACTCGCTATGAACTCTTGTCGATCATCGCGTGTTATGCCGATAGCTGCTATGAGATGTACTCGCATCAGGGAGACATGATTAGTGCCTCACTGACATGCGATTTTGTTTGAGCGACCTTTGACCACCTGAAAATCTATGTGGAGTGTGTTCGTTCAATCAGAAAGAACTAAAGGTGAACCATTGTCCATTTGACTGATTGACTACCCCTGAAAAGAAGATCAATAGAATGTAAGCAACATGGATCTACTCTGAGATCAAAAGTGATGGAGTAGCTCGGTGAAGCAATGGTGTGGAGATATGATGGGAAAATCTGATGTTGTTTCCAGAAGAGGTCAACTTGCGGAAGGGTCTAGAACGTGAGAAGAATAAAAATGATGAGACTGCAGGGACAACTAGGATGTCGACTGGCAGGGTGGATCAACATTTATGATAGCACTCAGAAACATGCAAATCAGCTCTGATGGAAGTTCGAGGGTGGACACGGGGGCCAAAATTTAATGTGATTGTTGCAAAAGATCAAGGAGGCCATTCCTCGAGCGACCCTTCACCGACATGGACAGCAGGGATACACATTTAATGCAGCATTAACTTCATTGAAAGATCTAGGGGCGGATCTTTCTGAAGGCTGATATTTTTGTAAGCCCTAGGGACTAGGACTTTTGTATAGAGGGCATTTTTTGCCTCTCTGTAAAGGAGTTTTGATTATGCATTCTAGAGAGTTAGTGATTTTTCTTAAATCCTTTCTCAGTTGATGTATGCTTTGTAACTCATTTGGATTTTTGAATATATAGAGATTACCTTGGAAACTGGTGTTAGTATTCATACTACTTTCATCTTTTGTCTTTCAGATTATGCAAGTTTTGAATTGTGTTTTTTCTAAATCTGCATTTTGAACTTTAAAGTTGTGAAATTCATCTTCAGATTAAGCCTTTTCAAGAATGATGCATAAGTTCATAGAGTTTATGTTGAGTAAATGAATTAGCTACCATTAGTTTTCCAGTGTATGTTCATCTTGTTTTCATTTCATGATTTCTTATCAGCTTGGTGTATCACCATAAGGTTTAGTTTTATTTTTATGGACTCCTCCCTTTTCCATTACAAAATCAGTAGTTTAGGTGATACCAAAGGAAGTCGGCCTTTTCCAGTGGTTGACCTCTGTTTACAAGAAACCCACAGTTTTAGAGGTCTTCCCATGTTACACTGGATTGTTGAATTTTACATTCAACAGGGTGCAAATCCAAGTGCTAACAATTCTGGCATGCCCGGTGGGACCAGTTCCACATTATATTGATGGTTTGGTATGCAACCAGCAAGTTTCAGACTTTGCAGAAGTTATTTTAGCATACTTGGTGACTCCATAAAGAGAAAGAACTTCAGAATCAGTGCTTTTACAATTTATGAGAAGAGTTCAAACAAGGAGCAGCTAAGTTCCTTTTGAATATTTGCAGCTGTCACCACCCAAAAGACAAGGTAGAGCAACAAAAAGGGCACCTCCTTCTAAGAGAGTACAGTCTACACCACCTAGTGTTAGACTAGAAGTTGTGTTTTCACCATCAAGAAGGAGAGGAAGACCATCTAAAAAACAAATTGAGAATCGTTTAGCCTCACCTAGCCTTGGAATAGAAAGGTCTCCTTTAAGTATTCCGATTGCTTTTGCTAGTTATATATTTTCAAGTTTTTGTTGTTGCAACAAGTTCATCAACTGCAGTTTTTACAAATTCAAATCCACCTTTAATGGTTGCTCCCAGAAATCAGTCTTTTGTGCCATTTAATGGAGGTAGTCCATTAAATTTGACACAACACAATGATATTCCAATGGTAGCTTTCAAAAGCTTGCCAATTTTCACTAGGGAAGATCAGACTACCACAATTGAACACATACGAGATGTTGCTTCCTTATGTGGTGTGCACCATATCACATAAGAAGATGTAGCTGTAAGACTTCTTGCAGTATCATTCAAAGGAAGAGCACTACAATGGTTCAAGAGTCTTGGAGTAGGTTTAGTTGCCACTTGGGATGAGTTGGGTGACAAATTACATAGGTAGTTTCAGGACAGGTCTGATGATTTGTTTTTGTTGGAGCAATTAACTACACTTAAGAGGGCTCCTCAGGAGTAAATTAATTATTTCAATTTTAGATTTCAAAGAACCTGGGATAGAATTCCTGCAACAGTGAGACCACCTCTAGAATATGCATTTTTGTACTTTTGAAGGCTCTTAACAGCAATATAGCCATTATGATACAATCAATGGGGGGTGTTTCTCTACAAGATGCCTTTGAAGTAGCAATTAGAGCCGAAAACAGCCTAATACAAGCTAGTAAACTTGATCCTAGGCCACCAATGCCTATATTTCCAAATATTCATTTGAATATCCCTTTGCATATACAACCTTTTGCACCTTTGCTACATGTTCCAGCAGTATCAGCTGTTGTAACACAAGAAACTACTATTTCAAGATCTTCAAATGAGTCACAAGAAATCAAAAGTCTGTTATGAAATAACTTGCACAATAGAAGAATATGATATGAAATATGCTACAAATACTTGATAATAACTAAGAATAACAAGCCACTTCGAGGGGGAAAACCTCCAAATATCTCTAATGAGAACACACTTCACACTTGATGATGAAATAAGACTCACAACCTCCTATATATACCTATTTATGCCAAGGATATCACCTAGGCCAACTTAGACACACCTATATAAGACTTAGGCCGACCTAAACAACTAAATAATGATATACTAATGATAATATGACTTATTAGAGAGTTAAGATAGCCACAAGCTGACTATTCATAACCCAGTGTACAATAATATTAAGGGCATAGCATGCCCCCCTTCTTCAAAGAAGCATTGTCCTCAATGCTAATCAAGTTTGGAAAATTTTGAATGAACTCCTCGTCTTCCCATGTGGCATCTTCAACTGGTAACTTCTTCCATTGGATGAGATACTCAGTGATAGTTCTATTCCTCAGCTTCTTTGTGCGTGTTTGACAAATGTACTTTGGTTCCAAAATGATTCTTCCTTCTTCATCCAGCTCGAGAAGTGTTGTTTGAGTGAGAATATTATGCCCAATTACCTTCTTCAAATAGGAAACATGAAAAATTGGATGTATCTTTGTTGTTGGTGGCAACTCAAGCTTGTAGGCAACACTACCAATCTTCTGCATTATTTGGTATGGACCATAATACTTTGGAGACAACTTATTATTCTTTCTTTGCTGCTTTAGTGAGATTTGCTTATAAGGCTGCAATCGCAAGAAGACCCAATCCCCAACTTCAAAACTTCTTTCACTACGATGTTGGTCTATTTGTTGTTTCATTCGATTTTGTGCCATGGCTAAATTCTCCTTGAGTCCTGAAAGTACTTGTTGTTGATGAAGCAAGTGGTCTTCTACTACCTGAACTCTTGGGGACACCTTAATTGATGATGTGATTGAAGAAGGATGATATCCATAAAGTGCCAAAAATGGAGACATTTTTGATGAGCTATGAAAAGAAGTGTTATATCACCATTTCGCAAGTGGTAGACAATCTACCCACTGAGACTATTTCTCTGAAGTGAAACAACATAGATATCCTTCCAAACACTTATTAACAACCTATGTTTTCCCATCTAATTGAGGGTGGTATGAAGAGATAAGAGCCAATTGAGTACCCAAACATGAGAATAAATCTTTCCAAAAGTGACTAATGAAGATAGGATCACAATCACTAACAATAACTTTAGGTGTACCATGTAGCTTTTGGATATTCTCCAAAAAAGCTTTAGCCACTGCACTTGTTGTAAAAGGATGTGCTAATGCAATGAAATGTGCATATTTAGTTAGGATCAACTACCACCATGATGACATTATGACCTTTAGATTTTGGAAGCCCTGTGATGAAGTCCATGGATACCTCTTCCCAATGCTAGCTAGGAATAGATAAGGGTTGCAAGAGACCTGGTGTCTTAATTGTCTCCCCTTTATGCCTTTGACACACCAAACATTCAGCCACAAATTTTTGAACATCACCCTTTAGCCCCTCCCAAAAGAAATCTTGCTTGACTCGATGATATGTCTTCAAAAATCCTGAATGACCACCCACTGGAGACTCATGCAACTCTGTGAGAATCTTGATTTTAAGGTTGAAATTCTTGCAGAGATACAAACACTCTTTATACCAAAGAGTATCTCCCTTCCAACAAAACTTATCTAAACTACTAGGATCACTTTTTAATTGGTCGATGAGATTACTTGTCACAACATCATTTTTCCACTCTGCTTTGGCTTCCTCCACCCAATTTTCTTGTAATATTGAAAGGGCACACAATAAGGCTTCATCTTTCTCATCCTACCTTGATAGTGCATTTGCGACAATATTTTCTTTACCTTTCTTATATACAATCTCAAAGTCATATCCTAACATCTTAGTGACCCATTTTTGTTGCTCTTTAGAAGATAGTCATTGTTCCAAAAAATATTTTAGGCTATCATGATCTGTCTTAACCTTGAAATGTCTACCCAATAGATAAGGCCGCCATTGTTTCACTGCATGGAGTATTGCTAGCATTTCCTTCTCATAAATAGGTTTTAGTTGATTCCTACCTTTTAATTGACAACTTTGAAAAGCAATTGGTTGACCTTCTTGCATGAGCACTGCTCCTATCCCATTTCCAGAAGTATCACATTCCACAATGAATTCCTTGGTGAAGTTAGGAGTGGCAAGTACTGGAGTTGTACACATAGCCTCCTTCAATCTCTCAAATGTTGTATTGGTAGACTCGTTCCAATGAAAGGAATCCTTCTTCAATAGAGTGGTGAGAGGTGCTGCTATACTACCATAATTCTTCACAAATCTTCTATAGTACCCTGTCAATCCCAAGAATCCTCTTAGTTTCTTAATGGTTTTTGGAATAGGCCATTACATGATAGCCTTAATTTTGTTAGCGTCCACCTTTACTCCTTCGTGTGAAACTATGTGTCCCAAACACTCCACCTCTGTAAGACCAAAAGCACACTTGGATGGCTTAGCATAGAGTTTATGATCTTCAAGTATTTGTAATGCTTGGTCCACATGTTGCAAATGTTCCTCCCAAGTCTTGCTATAAATTAATATATCATCAAAGAATACTAACACAAACTTTCTCAAGAACTTCTTAAAAATGGAATTCATCAAAATTTGGAATGTAGATGGTGCATTGGTAAGACCAAATGGCATCACCAAAAATTCATAATGACCCTCATGAGTCCAAAATTCTATCTTATAAATATCTTCCTCCTTAATCCGAATTTGGTGATAACCAGATCTAAGATCTAACTTGGTAAAAAACATAGCTCCATTTAATTCATCTAGCAAATCATCAATGACTAGAATTGGAAACTCATCTTTAATGGTGTACATGTTGAGCACTCTATAATCTAGACACATGCACCAAGTATCATCATTCTTATGTACCATCACCATAGGCGAGGAGTATGCACTTTGGCTATTCCTGATGATTCCTGTCTCTAGCATCTCTTCAACAATCTTTTCTATCTCACTCTTTTGTATGTGTGGATACCTGTAAGGCCTGATGTTTAGTGGTTGGCTCCCTGGGACTAACTGTATGGCATGATCATGATCCCTCTTAGGAGGAAGTCCTTTAGGCATATCTCCAAGAACAACTGAGTGACGATCAATTATAGCTTGCAAATTTGGATGAGTAGGAGTAATAGATTGAGAGACTTCTAATGAACATAGTTGGGCCACAAATCCATCCACTCCTTTCTTAAGAAGCATTTGATGAGAGCTTACCATTTGTGGAGATTTTTCCTTCAACCCCCTTAGCTCTACTAGCCTTCCTTTGATTGAAATCTCATGAATAGTTCTTGGAAGTTCATCTCAATTGTTCATAATGTAGTAAGCCATTGTACTCCCAAAACAATATCTGCTGCACCCATGGATATCGCATACATTGGGGTATCAAGTTGATAATCTCCCATGGATAATTTAATGCTATGACACTTCCTTGAACAACTAATTGTACCACCATCTGCAATCAAAACTTGAAACTCTGGAGCTAGATATATGAAACAATTTAGACGAGTAGCTAACTTTTTGTTGATGAAATTATGAGTACTACCTGAGTCGATCAACATTGTTACCTTCTACTTCTTTAGGAACCCCACCACCTTGAGAGTTTATGGAGCACTGAAACCTGAGAGTGCATGACAAGAAATGATTGGTTGAGAATCATGTGATTCCTCATTTGACTCCCTTTCATCTTCTAGTATGGGTTCCTCCTCTTCTTCCTCATTGGGACCTTCAATATAAAACAATTTATTTTCACTACATTTATGTCCTCGACTGTATTTGCTATCACAATTGAAACACAAGCCTTTTTTCTTTTCTCCTCAATTTGTTGTGGAGTCAACTTAGTAGGTTGTGTTGAATATCCTTTCTCTCTTGTCACACTAGCCCCTTGCTTCTTAGGAATCAAATACTTCTCCTCTACCCTGCGTGCTAAGATAAAAGACTCATTTATGGAACTAGGGCTAAACATGTGTACCTCATGTTGAATGTGATCCTTGAGACCACCCAAGAATAAGTCATTCAATTTTTCCTCTTGAATTGTATCCATCCTTAAGGATAGATTTTGGAATTGTTGAATATAATCCTTAACTAATCCTATTTGTTGAAGTTTAGCTAGCTAGCTGAAGAAGTTGTTTGCGATGCTATTGCTATATTGTGCTTGGAGTTCCTCTGTAAAAATTGACCATGAGGCGGTGAGCCCCTTTTTACTTTGATGAGTGCAAAGCCAACAATACCAAATGAATTGATCTGGTTCTAGATATAAGGAAGCCATCGTGACCTTTTGTCCATTTGGGATTTGGTGTACTTCAAAAAAATTCTCCATTTGGTTTATCCATGTTAGAGGATCCTTACCATTGAACTTGCACATATCCACATTTGGAAATAAATTCCTAGATCCCATAGGAGTACTAAAGCTTGTGTCAGTGGTAGCTGACATAGAATTTTCACCTTGGCCGCTTGAGAACTCCTTTCTTGATTCAACCCTGTAGGTGCTTAACATGTTTCGTATGTCTGATATATCTCCTCTTAGGTCACACATATCCATCTTAATTGATGAAATTTCTTTCTTGACCTTATTTATTTCCTCATTATGAGTAATATCCTTGATTGTTTCACCATCCTTATTAGGAGTCTTCCCTGGAGTGACATTCTTTTTACCCCTTGTTGAAGGCCCTGACATGATGGAAACCACTAATGTTGAAATAAATCACACAAATGAAACTTAAATTCTCTCAAATTTTTACTGTAATGTCCTTTATTGTGTCTTCAAAAACCTAATAAAAATTAGACTCCAATTCAACAAGATGTGTGAGATATGTAGATTCCAAAAAAATAGTGTAGAAAACCTAATTCTACAATAATTTGCTTAATTCTACTCCAATTCTTCTAAAATCGAGACTGTAGCTTCTTCAATATGTTCTTCAAAAACCCTTTAAAAATCAGAAAAAAATTCACCAAAATCTAAAACATATGCTCTTCCCAAAATCGCCTTTAAAATTGAGAAAAACCTTGCCTCTATGGTGCCAAGATCATGCTCTGATACCACTTGTTATGAAATAACTTGCACAATAGAAGAATATGATATGAAATATGCTTCAAATACTTGATAATAACTAAGAATAACAAGCCACTTCGAGGGGGAAAACCTCCAAATATCTCTACTAAGAACACACTTCACTCTTGATGATGAAATAAGACTCACAACCTCCTATATATACCTATTTATGCTAAGGATATCACCTAGGCCAACTTAGACATGCCTATATAAGACTTAGGCCAACCTAAACAACTAAATAACAATATACTAATGATAATATGACTTAATAGAGAGTTAAGATAGCCACAAGCTGACTATTCATAACCCGATGTACAATAATATTAAGGGCGTAGAAAAGTCTATTATAGACTTTTGGTAATAAGCTTGTGAGCTTGGAAAAGCAGCAATCATATAACAAGCCTTATCACAACATAATTCAGGTTAGCGACAGCAATATCAAGGTAATAGACAGGCTTATCAAGGCAACTACCAAGGCCCAACACAGAGTGTAAACACAAGACTTTTTCAAGATTATGCTCCAACACCTGTTAGTGCAGTTAAGGATCTTGTCCCTATTCAAAACAACCTAGTAGCAGATTATGAGTGGTGTTACCCTTGTAACCAACTTCACAATTAGGTCACTTGCTCAAATGGACTCATTAATCAGGCACTTAAGGTATAGAATGCCTCGAGTTCACAATAGAATGAATTCAATGATGCATCTCTACAACACCAAGATCAACCTACAAATGATACTACCCTACTTAACTAGCAAGGTGAGTAATTCTGTGGATTGAATGTAGATAATTCTCAAATTGCAGCTAACACAAGGGTGAAGAAAATATCTTTTGAGTTGGATCAAGCAGCTGATAAAGGGAAAGAAACAGCTGCAGAACCATCCACATCTCAAGGGACTCATGATTTGCAAAGAAACCAGAAACTCCTAGTTGAAAAGAAACCACACTTGCAAGCTGATCATACTGGCATAAAGGTACATCATAAAGTGAACCCAACTGTACCCTATAATATTCTTGATAGTATGAAAAAGATGAATGTAATGATGTCTATGTGGGATTCATTAGCTATCCTAGGTCAAAAAGTTATGTTACACTCAGCTTTGTCAAATTTTAAAGTGTCTGATGAATTTGAGTCTCCAATAGATCAAGTTAGAACTGTGTTGACAAATAATCCTTAAGAAAATGATAAGCCACCCAACAAAGGGGCAGGAAAAGAAGTCAAACTACCTCCATTTTACGTGTCTTTAATCATAGGTGATAAGTTATTTCATAAATGTATGGTAAATAGTGGAGCTAGTAGCTTAGTAATGCCAAAGAAAATTGTTGACAAGCTTGGACTAAAGTATTAGCCTTTAGAGAAAGGAGTGATTCAATTGGATGGCACTTCTATTAATAAATTGGGTGTTATTAAATTATATTTGAGTCTTACCCCTCATGCTTGTCCAAATTTTTTAGTTCCTCAGGACATATGTGTCATAGATCTCCCACCTTTCTTTTCTTTGTGCCTCTCAAGAGACTTTACAGCTAAGATAGGTGGTTATGTGTTAGCTGATTGGTCACATATGTTGTTTAGAACAAGATATGGAACTAAGGTTACCATTAAATCTAAAAAGTTGGCAAAAGATCATATTGAGCCGTATAACCCAAGTCCTATCAATACTGTTCCCACTGCTGTAGACACAAATTGTGTCATTTTTACTGACAGTGAACTGGCTGCCACTCAAAAACTTCGAGCAGAAGTTGTTCTTGATGTGCTGCTTCATTAATGGGAAACTAAAAATGTGTGGACAATCCTATAGATTTTATTCAAGATGCTAGTATGGGTAATTATGTGATGCTTGAACCTGACGCGAATGTTCCAAACCTCAAAAAAAGTACAGATCAGTTGTTGCAATAGTGAAGTGAACTCTGGGAAATCTTTTTTGATGGCTCTAGGAGCAAGAATGGAGTAGGTGGAGGTGCAATGCTGGTTTCTCCACAGGGTGATAAGTATTTTTCAGCCTTTTGTTTTGCTTTTGCATGTTCTAACAACAGTGCTAAATATGAAAGACTCATTCAAGGCCTTGAGTGGGTAAGGAAAAGAGGAATTGACTGTTTGAAAGTCTATGGAAACAATGAATTGATAGTTAATCAGGTTAGAAGGATGAATGTTGCCAAGAATGATGCTTTGAAGTCTTACAGAAATAGAGTATGGAATATAATTGAAGAATTTAAAGCCTTCAATCTGATTTCTATTCCACGAAATCAGAATAAGCATGTTGATAGACTTACAACAATTGGGGAACTGTTTGATATCCCAGATAAAATACAGCAGTATGTCAAGGTGGTTATCAAGCCGTTGATTCTTGATAACAACATTAACTGGCAAGTATTTGAAAGTGATGAACAGATTTTAACCTTTCTGCTCCAAGAAGATCAATTTTCTATAGTGAACCAGGAAAAGATTAAACAACAGTATGATGATCAAGTGATACAGCTGAAGACAAATAAACTTCCCAAAGGGTTGGTTACCTTGAAATCCATATTCAATTCTGATGATCAGCTCAAGAAGAAAAAAGTTGGCATTCAAGTGAAAGAAGATCATTATGAAGAAGTGGAAATATTTAAAGGTAAGCTCCTCAAATTAGGAAAAATTTGTTCAGTTAAAGATAAGAAAGCTTTCATTGCTTTATGCCAAGAGTATCATGATGTTTTTGCTTGGCAGCATTTTTATTTAAGAGGGTTTTATCCTCATATTGCACAACATACAATTGAGTTAGAACCTAATGCCAAGCTTGTTAGACAAAAATAGAGACCATTGAACCCCAAGCTTGAACCTTTAATGATCAAAGAGCTGACCAGGTTAGTTGAGGGGGATATTGTATTTCCAATTAAACATACATCTTGGGTTTCTAACCTTGTTCTGGTTAGAAAAAAGAATGGTGAGATAAGATTATGTGTGGATTTTAGAGACCTTAACAGAGCATCTCTGAAAGATCATTATCCTTTACCGTCTATGGAACAAATTCTCCAAGCTGTTGCTAGTTTAGAGAGATTTTCTGTTCTGGATGGATATTCTGGTTATAACCAAATTATAGTCAAAGAGGAGGATTAGTATAAAAAAACATTTACAACAAAATGGGGCACTATGGCTTACAAGAGAATGCCTTTTGGTTTATCTGATGCTGGTGCCACCTTTCAGCATGCCATGGATATGGCATTTCAGAGTTTAATCCAAAAAATTTTGCTGGTTTACTTAAATGACATAACTATATATTCAAAGAATGCAAATGAACACTTGTCACATCTAAAGCAGGTTTTTGAAAAATACAGAGAATATGGAACATCTCTCAATTCGAAAAAGAGTATTTTTGCAGTCCATGAAGGTAAACTATTAGGTCACATAGTATCAAAAGACGGAGTTACCATTGATCTTGAAAGAGTTAAAGCTATACTCGAACTGCCATTACCCAATCACAAGAAAGGATTGTAGAGATTTTTAGGGAGGATCAACTTTTTAAGAAGATTCATTCCTGATGTTGCAAATTTACTACAACCCTTGATTGCCATGCTAAAAAAGAATGCAGTTTTCAGTTGGACTAGAGAAGTAAAACATAGTTTTGAAGAAATCATGGAAGATTTAGCATTAGCTCCAACATTGGTAAATCTAGATTTCTCTAAAGAATTCTTCTTATATGCTTTTAGCAGCGTTAGTTTAATTTCTGCTATGCTAGTTCAGAAAAACAGTGATAATTTAGAGCAGCCAATAGCTTTCTTTAGTCAAGTACTTGCTAATTATGAAGAGAAATATACATTTGTTGAGAAACATGTTCTCACTGTGATTAGAAGCCTAAAGAAGTTTAAGCCTCTAGTTTCAAACAATAAAATTCATATTTTGGTTGCACACCCAAGTGTGAAGGAATTTTTATTGAACAAAGATCTAAGTGAGAAAAGAGCAGGGTGGATCACAAAAGTAATGGAATTTGATGTCAACATCAATATCACAAAACTTGTCAGAGGTAGAGGACTTTGTGAGCAACTTTCCTCCACTTCTGAAAATGCACAAAAATCAGAAACTGGTGTCGTTTTAACTAATACTGATCAGCCTCAAAATGTTCGGGGTGTTGTACCTGCATCAGTTGCAGGTTGGGTTCCAGAAATGACCCACTTTCTTCATACTAGTGAATGTCCACCAGGTCTGGACAAAGAAAAATGAAGATACTTCAGATTGCAGTCAATTCCATATGTCCTTATTGATAATATCCTTTTTAGGAAAGATTTGAATGGTGTCTTGTTAAGGTGTATTGATACTGATCAAACAGAAAAGGTACTACATGAGTTTCATGATGGAGTTTTAGGAGGGCACTTTGCTACAAGGACAACCGCTTGGAAAATTATGAGAGTTGGTTACTACTGGACCAGCTTGTTTAAAGATGCATATGCATGGTCAAGGAAGTGTATAAAATGTGCTTTGTTTGTAGGAAAGGAAAAGTTTCCTGCTATGCCTTTACATCCAATTCAGGTAGAGCATCCCTTCATGAGATGGGGCATTGACTTTATTGGACCAATTAATCCACCATCTAGTGCTGGTTACAAGTGGGTGCTTACTTCTGTAGACTATTTCACATGATGGACAGAGGCAGTAGCTTTGAAAGAAATAAACGAATCTTTAGTTTTGAGGTTTTATGAAGATATAATCACCAAATTTGGAGTTCCTGACTCCATCATTTCAAATAATGCTCTTGCATTAGTGGGATTAAGAGTTACAGATTTGGTTGTTAAACACATAATTCATTTGAATACTTCCTCAAATTATTACCTGCAAGGTAATGGATTAGCTAAAATTATAAATAAAAATCTAATCAAAATCATTAAGAGGACTATGGAAGAAAATCAAAGAATTTGGAATACCACATTGAAATTTGCACTTTCGGTAGATAGAATAACCCCTAAGAGATCAGTTGGTAATTCTCCATACCTCCTCATTTATGGTAAAGAGGCTAGATTACTTCTATCTATAGAGTTTCCAGCTCTAGACATTGTTCACCAGTTGGAGATGTATGAAGAACAAGACCCAATGTTCGTGAGATATGCAGAGCTCATGGAGCTCAAAGAATCAAGAGACAAAGCAATGAAAACTTTGGAGTATCATCAGCTGTAATCGAAGAGAACATTTGATAAGAAAGCTACAACCAAAGTTTTCAAAGAAGGTGATATTGCTCTCAAGTGGGATGTGCTAAAGAGTGGTCTAGGCAAACATACAAAATCTGACCATTTTTGGGCAGGCCCTTTTGTTGTTACTAAATGTAAGGAGCATAATGCATTCCAGTTATCGAACATGGATGGAGAAAAGTTACCAATCCCAGTTAATGGGATTCACCTCAAAAAAAAATTTGATGTATGATTTACCATTGTACATATTAGAATAGGTTTTATGCTTTCAATAAGTGCCTCTGCACTTTAGTTTAGTTGTTGTTTCATTCCCTAAGTGTTGTTCCAGCACCGTAAATAGTTTCACTTCAGTTTCTCTAGCTTCAAAAAGTTTCTAGTGTCCTGATCTACTTCATGAGTCTCAAGTGAGTTGCAGCCATGTACAAACTGCTCTTGGTCTATTTTTGAGGTTTTACTAAGTGACTCCAAGCCCAATGGACAAGTTTTGGCTACTAGTTTCTAGGTTTAGTAGACAAACATCCAGCAAAGGTCGCTAGAAATGTTGGCTGATTTTAACCTACCAGCTCAATCAGGAAAGGATCTATTTTTTCAAGTATTCATAAGGAGCCAAATGGATTAACTTTTACCTCAATTCACCAAGACATCTCGGTTGCTGTAAATTTTTATATCTCTCTCCCCTCGGGATGTCTCATCAATAGTTATTCACTAGGCCGGTGTTGGGGAGAGTGGTTTGTGTTCGCTATGAGGTCTGGCCAACAAATATAAGTCTCGCCGAAAGGTTGAATTCAGCATGAAGTCCCAACAACCAAGTGGAGTCTCACTGAAGGGATTGTGCCTTCGGTATAATATTTGAACTTGGCGACAGGTCTACCCAACTATGCAGGGTCTCACCGAAACAAGAAGAGATCAACAAGAAGTCTTGCCGACTCATGGTGGTCTCGTCAAAATGGCATGTGTTGGGGAGAAGTCCTGTCGAAGGATGGAGGTCTCGGCAAAATTTGGTGCTCTCGTTGAAGTGAAACACCGTCGGGGTGATTTCCTGTCGACCCAAAGGAGTCTCGTGTACATGGGATGTCATCGGAGAGATCTCGCCGAGACATATGCCTTCAGAAAAAGGTCTGGCCAAAGAGGAAAAGTCTCGCCGAGGGTTCATGGTTTGGTGAAATGTCTTGCCGATTGTTGAGGTCTTAGCAACAAGGGCTAGCAAAGGGGTAAAGTCTCACGGACATGGTGGAATCTTGCCGAAGTGAAATGGCATCGAGGAAAGATTTGAGCTTGGCGAAAAGTCTCGCCGACTAAGTGATGTCTCCCTAATAAGAAAGGAGGTCTCGGCGAAGGAAAGGAGCTCAGAAAAAGGTCTCTCCAACTGAGTAAAGTCTCCCCAACTAAAATAAGATCTTGCTGAAACAAGGTAGCTTCGACGAGAAGTCTTGCTGACCCGATAGGGTCTTTCTAAAATGAAGTGAGCTCAGGGAGAATGGAGTAGTTCGCTATGAATTCTCGCTAACCTAGTGGTGTCTTGCCGATAGCAATGGGTCCGATGCAGACTTTGGCAAGAACTCTTGCTAAATGTGGATGTCTAGGCAATGAAATGGCGATATCAGTATGACTTCTGAGGACTCGCCATGATGTCTGGCTAATAGCGATGGTCTGGGCGATAATGTTGGATATCGATAGGACTCTGGCCGCTTGCTATGAACTCTTGCCAACCATTGCGTGTTATGCCGATAGCTGCTATGAGGTGTACTCGCATTGGGGAGACATGATTAGTGTCTCACCGACATGAGATTTTTTCTGAGCAACCTTTGACCACCCGGGAATCTACATGGAGTGTGTTCGTCCAATATGAAAGAACTAAAGGTGAAGGGTGATCCCACAAAGCTGGTTTACAATTTCTAGGAGGAATTGATTTTTGCTGAAATCACATATTTTTAGAAATTATAAATATTTAAGCCTTAAAAAGTTCCATTTAAAGCATTCCAATTGAATATGGTTTGATTAAACTACCTTAGATCAAACCCCCTTGGATAGAACCCTGCTAGTTTTAAACCATACCTATAATGGAGTCTCCTTTACACCTATCAAAATGCTGATAAAAAACCACTTTTGATTTAACATTTAGGGGATCAAATGAATTTACTTAAAATTTATATTTTGTAAGTATGTAGTCCTTATTATAAGCTTCCCAAAAAGTATAAATTTAAATAAATTTAATTTAATTATTATATTTATTTTTTATTTCTTGTGAATGTAGGTTTTTCACCAAAAATCAAGCTCTTTGTTCTACACATGTGGATAAATAGCAGATTATCAAAAATAAATAAATAAAATATGAGTGCACCAGATATTGAAGTCCTTGATCCAACACACAAAAAAATTTTGAATTTTGATACATACAAAAAATGTTATACATTATACAATCATGCTATGTTTGAATTGTAATTAGCTTAACTTCGAAACTTGATTAAAGAAAAAATATTCAATAAAAAACTATCTAACCAAGTGGAAGCACTAGATATTAGAGTTACAAAACTAAATTAAAAATAATTAGAATTTTATTCTTCATGGAAAAAAAATTGTGTTATACGGTGAGCGTCACTTTTAAAAAAATATATATTTATAATCTACAGACAAAATGTCACAAAACTCTAGTTTGAATCATCTTCAAATTCCTCATGGTTTAGTCGTTATAGGTGCCCGAAAGTGAAGATTTAGTTAAAAAAAATTATTTCAGTGTCTAGTTTGGCCAAAAATTGTAAACCACTATTGTGGGATCACCCCGAACCATTGTACATTTGACTAATTGACTACCCATGAAAAGAAAATCAATAGAATGTAAGAAACATGGATCTGCTCTTAGATCAAAAGCGATGGAGCAACTCGGTGAAGCAATTGTGTGGAGATATGATGGGGAAATTTGATGTTGTTTCCAAAAGAGGTCAACTTGTGGAAGGTTCTAGAATGCGAGAAGAATAGAAAGGATCAGACTGCAGGGACAGCTAGGATGTCAACTGGTAGGGTGGATCGACATTTATGATAGCACTCAGAAACATGCAAAGCAGCTCTGATGGAAGTTTGAGGGTGGACACGGGGGCCAGAAGTTAACGCGATTGTTGCAAAAGATCAAGGAGGTCATTCCTCAAGTGACCCTTCACTAACATGGACAATAGCCTGGATACATGTTTAATGCAAAATTAACTTCATTGAAAGATCTAGGGGCAGATCTTTCTGAAGGTTGATATTTTTGTAAGCCCTAGGGACTGGGACTTTTGTATATAGGGCATTTTTTGCCTCTTTGTAAAGGAGTTCTGATTATGCATTCTAGAGAGTTAGTGATTTTTCTTAAATCCTTTCTCAGCTGATGTATGCTTTGTAACTCATTTGGATTTTGGAATATATAGAGATTACCTTGGAAACCAGTGTTTGTATTCATACTACTTTCATCTTTTGTCTTTTGTCTTTCAAATTATGCAAGTTTTGAACTGTGTTTTTTCTAAATCTGCATTTTGAACTTTAAAGTTGTGAAATTCATCTTTCCTTCTTAAAATACATATGCAGATTAAGCCTTTTCAAGAATGATGCATAAGTTCACAGAGTTTATGTTGAGTAAATGAATTAGCTACCATTAGTTTTCCAGTGTATGTTCATCTTGTTTTCATTTCATGATTTCTTATCAGCTTAGTGTATGACCATAGGGTTTAGTTTTATTTTATCCACTCCTTCTCCCTTTTCCATTATAGAATGAGTAGTTTAGGTGATACCAAAGGAATTCAGGCTTCTCCAGAGGTTGACCTCTATTTACAAGAAACCCACAGCTTTAGAGGTCTTCCCATGTTACACTGGATTGTTGAATTTTACATTCAATAGGGTGCAAATCCAAGTGCTAACAAGTAAATTAGATAAAATCATAGCTTTAGCATATAAAGATACATGAATATCCATTTGAGTATGTGGAAAAATGCAAGCATTTCTATCTTTCTAAATATTGAAGAGAATTTCCACCCTGAAAGTGTGCCAAAGTTGGGTGAATTTTGCAAGAAACCTAGGAGAATCTCCTAGCAACACCATATGCCAGGAGAAAGGTTCTAGCCTCAAGGGTCGAAAAAAGTCATGAATCCAAGTCCAAAGTTGCTGGGCTCTAGGACTAAAGAAAAAAAGATGCTTAAAATTCTCAGGTTGCCCATAAAAAGGGCATCGAGGGTTCCGAGCCCCCAAGTGAACCAGCCGAGAACCCACAAGAAAGCATTGGAAAAGAATACACTAGGAAAAGTGGGAAAGTTTTGTATCAACACTTGTAGACCAAGTGGAAGTAAATATTTTACGCCAGAAATAAGCGAGAGATTGAAGAAGCCACCTCTAGTTCAAATTCTGAATCATAGGAAAATGTGGTGAGAGCCACTTGTAACCAAGCTGAGGCTTGTAGTTCTTGAAAGGGGTGTCTAGATACCACTTCTAGTCTTTCCACCAAGGTTTGGTCCCACGAATTCCAACCTTATGAAGCATTTTAGTAGGAATGGCATTCACAAGACCATCATAAATAGCATGGTCATGGTTATGAAGCTTGTACTGGGCACGAAAAACTTCCCACGACATAATATGCATGTTGGGTCTATGAAATTTCTATTGCAGGGTCTACATACCCTTTTTGTGAAATTTGAGCACCTTAAGCCCAAGCGACTTAGCCAGTGGCTAACCATTGCAAGAAAAAAGAGGCAACCACCAAATATTGTGTTGGTTAAGAGAAATCCCATCTTGAAAACTAGAGCCAACCCATCAAAGCCAGGGTTTGATAACTTCCCAAGCCCGCCAGATACTTTTGACCACAAATGTCCCAACAGTCTAGACTGGTTCTTCTATGAACAAAAGGGTTTGAAAGCTAATCCCCTTCCAAGAAAGTCTATGGATAGGGAAGCCGGATTGAATACTATGCCTGAGAAGAATTTTCTAGGCCTCATCCCCAGTAAGGGCATGAATAATCCATTTAACACATAGAGTAGTCCCTTGTCGTTGAGTAGACAACAACCCGAGACCTCTTGAGTCTCTAGGAAGGAAACAGAATTCCCAAGACACACGATGAAACCCTCTATGACACTCAGAGGAGGCCCAGAGAAAGTCTTGAAGAAATTTCTCAAGCTTTCCATAGGCAGCTTTGGAGGGGGCCCAACAAAAAGAATATTAAACATGGGTGGCCACCAGAATTTTGGAACACACCTGGATTTTTGTTGCCAATGAGAGGGGATTGGTAACCTAATAAGCGAGCTTCTGCTCAACTCTAGAGAGCACATATTTCCAAAGCTCAACTGGTGTTGCTTGAAAAGCAAAGGGAATGCCTAGAAACCAATAAATTTCTCTATTCCCAATCCACTTCCATCCATATTGTTGCAACCAAGGTGGAGAGGGAAAGATAGACTATCGCTAACAAAGTTTTATGCCACTGGATGACAGATCTGAAAGCAAGACAAAAGATATTAAGACACACAAGAGCTACTGCAATGGAGTCTTCTTCCTCCAGAAGGGTGAGGAATGAGTCATCAACAAAATGGCCATTAACAAATTGAGTCGAAGAGCTGGGCAGAGAAATTCCCTTGACCCACTGCTTGGAAACCACGTTGGACAAGAGGTAACCAAAACCCTTAGCTGCGAGCACATACAAAGAGGGGGTTAGTGGGCATAGAGTTAAGAACTTTGATCCCATTTATGGAAACCCCAAATAATTCTGCAACAAAAACCCAAAATTTTTAGCCATAGGGAACCTAAAATACATGGTCATAAATGTTGAGCAAAAAACCATGCAAATCATGATTATATCTACTAGAAGCACAAAAATAATAAAATGATGTTACATTGAGAAAGTGAGCTTGTAGATTGATATGTGGTGCACCAATAATTACTTATGCTCTAAGCATTCTCATTTTGTGAGGATGTTGGGAAAGTTTAAAAGGCATCATGGTGATCCATAATAAGGATCACGTAGAGGTTTCAAGTGAATTTACCATCCCTATCTTATGTGGTAACTAAATTCATTGTGTAAAATGTAGACTAGAGTTGTTCTATGGTGTTTAAATTCCTCCCTAGATGTGTTGACACCAACACCTTAGGAGGGTGCTAGAGAGGGCAAGCAAGTGTTGTTCAAATTGAAGAAATGGTTGGCTAGGGAGGTGAGGTAAAATCATAAATTAATTGTTAGGGTGCATGTTGAAACCTCCTAGGTATGGTGAATTTTTCTCTCTATTGCTATATGGTTTTTTCTTCATGGAGATAGTTTTTGGTTGTCCAGTTTAGCTAGTTTTTAGATGTTTGTTTGTTTTACTTTGTTTGTATGCTTCGTATGCTCTTTCCTGCAAGACTATTTAGGTTGTTATTGTACTAGAATTTTATATATTATGTTATGTTAATCTTTATCTAAGGGCAGGGGACCAATAGAATTCCCTAACTAATTAATCCAAAAGAAATAGAATATATTTCCTGATTTGAATATTATTTTTCACAATATCATAGCAATGGCAGTATTGTTGTCTCAATTCTAACAAAATGTCCAGCCCTAATCTATAAATCCTATTAATAATTGGAGGCTGACCAGTCTATACTTTAAAAACATACAAGAATAAGCCTAATTTGTGACCATGACAATGAGATTTTTTCGTTCCTCTTGAAATTTAATCCCAGTGAAAACTAATAATGTCATTTTATCTTCTAAGAAAAGTTAATTCATTTGTAAGCACTAAAAAAATGAAGGGTTAATATAAGCATTGGGTTCAACTTCCTACTCTAGATTTAAGTGTTAATGTAGATTACTATTTCAACTTCAACTAGCAATCTAGCAGATTTGAAAGAAATAGAGAGATTGTAAAGAGTAAATTTAAAGGTACAGTTGCAAGGTATGAAAAGGGATTTTGGAAATCCTCTAGGAAGGCACTGAATTGGGGGTCAAATACACAATCATATAAAGCAATTTCAGGTGGTTGCAAGGTAGGTAATTTCATATAGAGCATTAAACATGACTTTTTAAAGTTATCACATCAGACAATTTAAACTAAAAAGCATGCAACAAACTATAATTATGTCATTCTTGTTTTAAGACATGCATACCAATACCTAACAGACATCATCTAACAACACAAGGAATTGATTGTATTTGTACACCAATGTAGGTTATATCCACAAAAGCAAATGAATATTACTGCCATAATAAGCATTTCAACAATAAGATACAAATACCTAAAAGGATTTTTTATTTTTTTTTAGTGACTTTTGATAATTTATTGTTTCATGTGAGACTTCTAGAATAATATGAATAGTATTGAATCTTACCAACATTTTCCTTAAACCAGTAAACTTAAATAGTATGCAGATGATTCTAGAAGACTCGCATGAAAATGAAATTTTATAGTCAATTGATGGCGATGCAGGAAATAGAGTGACTAGATATATTTGGGAAAAAGTAAAGAAGGGACAAAGTGTCATGGAATGTAATCATTACAGGATACCAAATGCAAAGGGTGACAAGGATGGAAATTTTTTTCAAAAAATGAAATTAGTATGTTTTCGGTCTATCCAATACATCTTTGCTATTTGTCTCAAGCATGTGAAGCACTGGAGGCACTAAAATTGGGAATAAGGATTCATGGTGAGAGTTAAAAAGACAGATTTGAAATTATTATCTTTGCAAACATGACATGGCATAGAATATACTCCAAATGTTTGAAAGTTAAGGATGCAATTCAAAATTCCCACAACACAAAAGACGCTGACAATGGCAAAGAAAAGTTGGTTGCATAGAAGTCTCAAGGGGTTAAGGATAAAGATAGTAAAATGATAGGTAGTTCTATGTCAAGGATCAAACCAAAATCTCCATGAAATGCTTCACTGAGCATTGGTCATGAATCAAAGGACAAAGCAATCAAAGTAGAAAAACTTGGTTGCCAAAAGATTACAATGCCTACTGAAAAGGGAAAGAGGGAAGCCCCACCAAATGCCTTAATTACGTGTGGCATGAAAGACAATGCAGGATTGGATTTCTTAATTGCAAATGTAGTTGTATCCTAATTAAGTTGATACAAAATTATAAGTTTCTTGTCAGCCTATGAAAATAGAGTCTAAGAATTCATACACTCTTTCCCCACATTTTATGTGGTCTGCACTCTACATCCTATTTGTTCCATCAAACATTTGAAGGTTTTTTTTAAGTTGTCAAAGGAGTGGTAGAGATAATCAAGTCTATTATCATAGGGATCTTCTAAACAATATATAGTTTCTTAAAAGGAAGACATAAAAACCTTATATACTCGACTGTTATGCATATAAATAAGACTGACTGTATGTTTTCAATGGTTTAGTTTGGAGCTTATGTGCAATGGGAGCTTATCATAACACATGTATCCTAAAATGAATGATCTAGATGCATACAAATTTTAATTGGTAATAATAGTGAACTTAACTACTAATGTAGGCCATGCCATAGAATATATTCATGATGATTCTTCCTTACAACTGTTGCATTGTAACATAAAAGTTGTGATTTTTCTTTTGAATGAAGACATGATGGTCCATGTTACAGTTTCGATATAGCAATATAATGGTGTAGCAGTCACAATTTTAGTTTCTTCAACCCTAACACTCAATGGTTGTTCCATAGGCTACATTTTCCTACAATATGGGCTAGGTTAGAGGGTTTCTACATAATGAGATTTGTATAGTCATGGGTTTATGTTGTTGGATATGAAGTTATAGAGAATAATAGAGAGAGTAGATAAAATGAAAAGGTGCTTAAAACCTTAGTCAAATTCTTATATGCAAACTCTCTGTCAAAGTCTTAAGGTGGAATGTTCATGGTATGCAAGAGAGACAGTGTTCATGAGTCTACAGGGCAATCTACAATGACAACTAGGAACACTAAAATATTTCAACAAAAAATCATGACATATATGATGGTGGTATTCAAGTCAACATGAATTGTGGATACCTAAACAAAGGATAGTCAAGCCATGGTCATGAAAAGCATGGGGTAGAGTGCGAATGGATTTTCTTAAAATCTTAAGTGTTAACTGTGAATGCAAATGATAAAGGCAGTTGAAAGTGAGTATAATGATTGTTAACAAATTAGTAGAAGGAAGTGTTCAAGATAGTAAAAAAAGGTAACTGAAGAGGAAATAAAAGACAAATTAAATGCAATGGATATGTAGTATTTGTAGTAGTGGATAGTCCTCTTTGCCATGTGACAACATCAATGAGAAAGATGGTCACAAAAACAAGGTATAAAGACAGACTTTATGTGAAGTGTTTCATGAGCTTAACAAAGAATATAGCATTTGTTCGGTGCTTAGATGAGGAATACAATACACAACTATATCCTTTATGGTGAAAACCAAGGTTATGGAGAATAAATAGTGATAGATTGAAAGAGGTTGGTTCTAATCCTTTATTGTCTATAACTGGAGTTGAAACTTCTGTTCCTTCCAAGCATGGCTGGGGTAATGACAAGTGCACAAATGAAGAGAAGCCTGAAAGTTTTCATCATAAATTATTTGATGGTATGTCACACCTTGAAGAAGACCAAGAAAATGTATTAGAAGATGCCTTGTTTAAACATGAACTTGATGTCTCCCTTTTTCTAGCCACATCAAAATTGACTGCAAATATGTTTCGGCCATTGCACAAAATTGAAAAGGGTTTTTACTATTGTCAAAATTGTTAAAACCTTTTGCCAAGTATCAAGCATAATAACGATGTTCTATCAAAGGACCAAGGAATGAAAAAGAATGATGGTAATAAGGACAGTATGGTAAACATATTTTATTAGTTTAGTTTTCCTCATGATGGATTTCTTTGCAAATTGATATTGGAGAATTGAAACAATAGTATCAGAAAAAAGATGAAGACAAAGTCATGCTAAATCAGTCAAGGCTGCAAAAAATTGAAAAAAGGATAAGGATACAACTATAATAGAGGAAGAAAAGGTCTATATGTTCACAATGGGAATTCCATAGAGTGATTTATGTGTAAGAAAACATGTGCCATTATTTTTCTTAAGAAAGAAAAAAGAGAAAGAGGCACTATACAGAATGGGCAGTCATATTGAATGCACATAGAATAATGAACTAGGAACTGATAGTCATAAAGGTCATTGTTATTGTGATTGGATAGTGTTTAAAGAATCTACAAGCTTGAGAAGACAATGCATAGACAACATAGTATAAAGAGAAAAGCACGATAAACATAAAATCAATCCTTAGATGATAGTGATGTAAAGAAGTTTCTAGATGACTATCCATCATTATTAGTTGAGAACAGTGAGAAAAGATAAATGGGACTATCATAACTATGAAAAGACAAGAGATACTACAAGTGAATATCAACAAGAACAATGTTATGTGTGATAAATGAGTAGATCATAAACCAAATTCATAAAGACCACCAAATTCATGACTTCAAGGAAAGGTTTCAAAAGGAAAGTATAGATTGTCGAGGGGCATATGTCATAGGGGACAATGAAAGTGATGAAAGGGTGGGAAACACTATGGAAGATAGGAAAATAAAGTAGCCTAACACTGGGATAGTCACTATAAAAACTGGCAATGAAGTCAAAGGAAAGGAAAAGATAATAATGATAGAATGGAGGCTCTTAATTGGCATATGATCAACATGGAAAGAAACTTTTGAATTGGATACCATGACAATGCTAAAGTTTTTGTGGAGTGAAATTTTGTGACATGAAGAAGTTGATTGAGATAAAGGATAATGCCAATGTGGCCATTTCACATACCATAGATAAAGGAAATCCAAGCCATACCTATGTCATGCATACAACTTTTGTAGGTATTTCTTAAGGTCCAAAAGCCCCAACTTGAAGTACAAGCTTCTACAAATATACCAAAAGAATGCTTTGCTTACCATACATGAATAAGAAACATAGAATCACAATAGAAAATGAATCCAAATATATTTTATCACTATAAAGATGATTCCCTAGTCTTACCTATAAAGCTATGTGTTGCTAAGCCTGAGCTAAGACATTCTTTTGGTCTGGTTTTGGTTGACCACTACTATGAGAAGGAAATAAGATGGCCTAAGTTAGATTGTTGGAAGTACAAATTAAAAACAAATAATATAGATTCAACTGTATTATATCCTCATGCATATCTATACCTGGTTGTAGCACGACAAACAGTCAAAGTTTTATCTCCCAATTTAGGGAAGCACATGCAATGTCTGTCACAATTGGATCCTAATATTTTTGATAAAAGTAATTAGCATCTTGAATATGACAAAAAATAATGATGCTTGTATTAGAGTACTAAAAATTCCATTTCAAATAATTTTTTTTTAGAATTTACAAAAATATCAGCATGCAGAAAGGCTCACCTGGTAGATGCAAAACCCATAACCTTTTGAATTCTTGGTATCTCTATCTTTACATTCACCTATACATTCACCTGTGTTCTATGTAAGATTTTAGATCTTTTTCATCTTGTCTATTGTGATATCAGAAATAGACTTGAAAACAAATGTGAAAATTTTGAAGGTTCCTATTTAAATTCACCATTCTCATAACCGAATTGCTTGTGTATTCAGTCACACCACCGTATAATGAAATAATTAGGAATAAATTTATAGCTTTCATCAGTAGGTGGAAAATTAGTTTGAGAACACTAATTGAATCAAATCTATTGAGATAAACAATAAAAATAGACTATTAATTTACAATGATCTGTCTTAGAATGAGTTTGTTTTGCATAAAGATCTGTGGTTTTTAACAATATTACTTGTTTTCTTGCAAACAACCCATAGGTTGAAGAAAACAGCAGATAGGGCATAATATTTTCTAGAGATCTTTATCATTAAAAATCTAATACAATTATCACTTCTCGCCACACCCATTGTAAGCCTTCCCACTAGAAGAATCTGCATCCCGAGTGTGATGCTACGACTATAGCAGCAAACGGGAGAGCAAACTCACAGAGCCATAAAAAAGATGGGAAAACACGAAAAGGTGTGGGAAAATTAATTATATTTTTAGGAAAAAGGTATTTTTTATATTTTCTTAATTTGAGACAATATAAAATTAAAAAAATAACTTAAATAGCTTTAATTTCTATTGTCTTAATTTGAGATAATGTAAAATAAAAAAATATAACTTATATGTTTAAGATAAAATTAGTATTTTATCTTAAATTATTGTCTTAAAGGGCCCCTCATGTAGTAGTGAATTTTCATCTTATTATTTCAGAATATGCTTTGGTTGCACTATAATATGTTTGCCTCTTTGTTTTGAAGCAATTCTATTTTATCCTCATTTATTTGGCAATTATTTTGGCAAAGCCAATGGTGAAATGCAATGTTCTTGTAATCATTGTGTTGCTCCTATTCAAGACCACCTACTTTCAAGATTAAGATTAACACAAACAAGCCTTGTTATGAATCCCTATTTTGAAAATAAGCTTGGAAAATATAGTAAATTCACCTATGCAATGAGCAATCATTGTTAACACAATAAAAAATGGTATGACAACATAAAGATGTGAAAAGTAAAATTAATTGAAACCATGGAAAACAATTTACCACAAGATTATGCACAAATCGTGTCTGATGCAAAAAAATGGGCAAAGGTTGCAACCCTAAATCAAGCATCACACTTTCACTTCTCCATTTTGGCGGGCTACCTTGAAAATAAGGTTTTGACATTCACTTCAATATTTAAGCGAGTTATACTTGAAAATAAGGTTTCAACTTTCACTTCTCCATTTTGGTGGGCTACGATTGAAAATAAGGTCTTGACAAAGGTTTTAGAGTATGTTTATTAAAATGAAAATTATGGCGAATATTTTAATAATGAGCACATTTTGACATGTTAAGTACATATATAAAATTATTACTAGTAGTTGCACCTTGGTGTGCAATAGGTACGCCGAAGAGGTAGGAAAAGTCAATTAGAGAAAATTTTGGTGTATTTTTTCAGACATATGTGTAGTACATGAGTTCAATTGGTAGGTCATTTAGAAAATGATTTTTTTTATGTAACAAAGGTCTCAATTAGCGTTCACTCAATAAATATATATTTTAAATAAAAAATTTCATTAGACAAAATTATATATTTGTAATAGTAAATTTATTATAGGAGTTCAGTTTATTTTTTCTCTATCCACCTCTGTATATCTCCCTATCCATTTTATGTCTTTCTCTCTCTATATCTTATCTCTATCTCCCTCTCTATTTTATGTCTTTCTCTCTCTATGAGTTTTTCTATCTATATCAAACGTCATGCTAACTTGATCATAACTCCCCAAGGACACATACCATTCTTGGATTTGTGTCATGAAACAAGTAATCAAAAGTTTTTATTTTTATTTTCTCTATCTCTCTTTCCCTTTATATCTCTTATATTTCTATCTCTCTTGTATTATCTCTCTTTTTTCTATTCCTTTCTCTTTCAATCTTTCTCTCCATCTATATCTCTATTCCTCTTTATCTCTCTACCTCTATATTTCTTTGTCTCTATCTCTTTATTTATTTTTATCTCCATCTTTATCTCTTCTATTATAATTTAACTAATTTATCTAATAATACTTGTAAACTATTTTTAATATCATTATTTTCCTCCAGTAAATGTACAGTATGTAAACTTATAAGTAGCTTAGTATATATTTGAGAACTGTATGCATATTTATCTTCCACACTACATAGTTGGGCCCTTTGAGGAGTTGGGTATTCAATTTAGAAGAAACTTTGGTGTTCATATAATGATGACATCACAAAAAAATATTTATTCCACAAAAAATATTAATTAGTAATTTTATTTGTAATATTTTATTATTAATTATGGTAGGCTACGATTGAAAATAAGGTCTTGATGAAGGTTTTAGAGTATGTTTATTAAAATAAAAATTATGGCCAAGATTTTAATAATGAGCACATTTATTCAGTCATCTATTTAGTCATTTTTATCTGTCTAATATTAGTCATTTATTTAGTCATTTTTATCTGTCTAATATTAGTCATTTAGTTGTGATTTTACCCGATGACCAAATTAGTTACTTATAAATGACCAAATTAGTCATTTATTTGTCAAATTGTACTAGTGTTAGTCGCACGACTAAAAATTTTAGTCATGTGACTAAAGATTTTAGTCACGTAGTCATTTATTTTCCAAATTCTACTAGTGTAGGGAAAGATACATGATGATGAAAGTGTTGTTGATGAGGGACAAATACATCCCAATGATGATGATGAAAGTGTTGTTGATGAGGGAAGGATATATCCCGAAAAAACACCAAAGGATAGGAAATGATACATCCTGATGATGATGAAAATGATGATGATTGGATCAAGGCTTGTAGCAAGGCTAGGAACAAGACCAAGGATGTGATTAGATCATTTGTGCTAGATTGAATTGATGAGGATTGGATTGAGATGTGAGATGAAGGAAATGACTAAAATGATGGGGGATAAGATGCTTAGAATAACCAATCTATATTATTCTAAGAAGATTGAAGAGATGATGATAAGAGATTGGATGGATAGGGGAGGGAGATTGATGAAGGATGAATGGATGGGGGGGATTTTTGATAGATGAGAGGATGGAATGGGAGAGGAAATGCAATCCTAATGCAATTTTCCATTTTTGGAGCATTGATTTTTGCTATAGCATAAGACACAAGATGCCAGGGTATGAAAAACCAAAGCCTATTCATGTCTAATGCATAAAACAAACACAACAGACAAGAAGGCTATCCCAACAACCCAAAGTCATGAAGACCTTGATTGATCCAAGCATTGGGATAACCAAAAGCACAAAACGATGCCCCAGCATAACACAAGACCTCAGGGGTCTTGGTGGGTACTATGTGGGACAACCCAAAAGACAACAATGAAGAAAAAAGATCAAGATATGCCCCTATGTTAACTGATCAAAACACACCATAATATGATAGATCATGGTGACCTTCAAAAGTGATGATAGGGAGCTCAAATGATTAAAAAAATCCAAAAGCATCAAAAGATCATAATCAATTTTGAATGTCCTTTTCCATAGGATCAAGGGGATGGATGGGATTGATGAGGTCTATTAGGAAGGATGCATGATGTTGAGACCAAAGATGGATATTAAACTAAAAGATCGATAGGACGCGGGATATTTGAAACTAATTGGATCTAATGATACTGGTGGATCTCATTTGCTAAGAGCCAACAAGATAAGGGTATAGCTTGATGACACAACACAAGAGAGAAAAGACACGAGACTGACATACCATAATGACCTAGGGGCTCGGGGGTAGATCAAAGATTAGCCTTGCCTACATGAAAGCACATAGCCCTCATAGTTCAATAAAAGGCTAATGACTGACCATGGATAAAAGCGAAAAGAGGACGATGGATACCTTGATGGATGACAAAGACCAGATGGAAAAAAGAGGCCTCAAAAGTGGATTAGATGATTGACCTTTCCTATGTAAAAGTGCAAGGGAAACATAGTTTGACAAAAGGCCAAAGACAAATGATGGATAAAGGATGATGAGATGACTAGGATAAAGGGATAAAATGATGGGACTGAGATGATGAGATGAGATAGAATTGTGGATAAGATGGGAAGATGGTGATCACGTGAACCTTAGGGATGGGATAGTTATCCAAATCATCAAAAGATGAATTGGGAGGATGATATGACAAATAGATGAATGATGAGAAAGGATAGGAGATTGAAAAGATGTGCAAAAGAAGAAAAAGTGATGGTGATAAGATAGATGACATTGGATTGCATGGGGAGTAGCCTATAGCTAGATTCCAATGATAGGAGATTACGAGATGAGATGGGGATAAAGATGAATGGATAAGGAGATAAGGATGGGGAGATGAAAAGGATGCTATGAGGGATAAATGAGAAGATAAGGATGGGAAGGTTGAAGGGATTGTTTGGATGGGTAAGAAGATAAGGATAGGTAGGAAGATAAGGATGGGGAAAAGGATTTATGGATGTATGGATAGGAGGATTAGGATGGTGAGATGGAAGGGATTGTAATGGATGGATAGAGAGATAAGGATTTGGGTGAGGAATAGGTTATTGGATGGATAGATGGAAAGGTAAGGAATTGGAAGATGGAGGGGATGACAGGATAGGTGAATGATGTCTCCAAGGACTACATCACAAAGAAGGGGATGCCCCCAATCTAGATATATCAGGTATGATGAGGCATGAGGGATAGAAGATAGAAGGTTAGGAAAATAAGGGAGTGATATGGATATGGATAGGATGCATGGATAAGGAAGGGATATTGATGATAGCATGATAGGTGGACAAGGAAGATAGATGGATGTGAATAAGGATTAGGATAGTGTATGGATGAGGGGAATGTATGCCAAGTTGTGTCCAAACCATGTATATATGTTTTCCCCTATCTATAATAAGATCACAAGGAGGATGGAGGGATTGGAGATAAATGGGATATGACAGGCAGGGTGTGTAAGATAGGTTAGAGGGAGGAGATGGATGAAGGGGAAGTAGTTGCCCCCAAGTGTGGAAGTAAGCTGGATGGGAGATTATGCATGATGCATGTTTAACAAGTTTTCATCATGGTACTTATCCAAGATGCTTGTTTTCCAAGTTTTCACCATTGCAAAAATTATTTCTCCTTACCTTTCTATTTCTCGATTTTTTAATTTTTAATTTTATTTTTTTGTATTTTTGACATTTTTTTTACTTTTTTTTTTTTTAATTTTTGACTTTTTGGATAGCATGCAGATGGAGATGGATAAGGATAGGGATGTGGATAAGAGGATTTAGAAGACATGCGATAAGGAGATGGATGAAAGAATCAAGCATCAAGTTTCATAGAAGGTGTTAAGAGCCCATGTGTGGAGTGAGTATCAGATGTTGGTACAACCTTATTAGGATAAATGGATTATGCAAGAGAATGGATTAAAGGGATTAGATGAGGGAGATATGGAGGATGATGGATGGGATTTTGGAAAGGGTATGGATGGAATGATGGGTTAGATGTTTAATGGGGAAATGTTTGCAGGAACAACATTGGCACATATGGTGGTGTATGTGAAATGATAGTAGGATTAATGGATGGAGAATGTGGGGATAATGGAGGAGATGGGATAGGGAATTTTGGGACAAAAGGACCCAAAATATATTTAGGAGATGGAGGATGTGTATGATTGTATTTCAGATTCTCAACTTTGGATGTTGTTATGGATGCTTCATTTGAAGGCATTGCATCTTTTTTCTTTGGGATCCACATGGTTTCAATCTTTGCTTTGGTGGGCCTTTGTGGCCTATGGATTTGATTTTGGATTGGATTTGGATCTTGTATTTGAATTTTATTTTTTCAACATGTCTTTTAGAGGGGACATGAGGAGATTTTGATTCATGTGGATGTTTAGATTCATGCATTTTTATTTTAGCATCCCAAGTGCTTTTAGTAGCAATGGGATGGGTGCGAGGAGATGGATGATGTGGAGCGATTGAGGTAGGATTATGGGGATTATGTGTAGATGGAGGATGTGTAGGTATGTGCCTTTGTTGATCCTGATTAGGGGACATGAGAGTGGGATTTTTATGATGAGTGACATGGATAGGTGATGGATGGATGAAAGGATGAATAGGATAATATGGAGGAGGTGATTTTGGGATATAAGGGCCCAAAATAGACATAGTACCTAGAGGATGTGTGATGGTGGGTGGAGGGACATAAGGACCAAAAATGGATGGAGTAGATGAAGAATGGGAGATGGTGGATGGAGAGATGTAAGGACCTAAAAAGGATGGAACAGATGGAGGAATATGGATGGTTGTTTTGAGGCGATACGATGGAGGAGGGGGGATAGCAAAAAATGATCTGGTAGAGTGATGGGAGGAGCCTCTTATTCTTTTAAAAGATGATCATGGAAGATTTCTAGAGGTTGTACCAACATTCTTGGATTGCGAGTCACAATTAGTACCTCCAAGACCTTGTGTATAGGATTGTTCTTTGACTTGGATGAGCTCCAGAATACCTTGCTCATGAAGGCCTAAACCTTTTCCTTGATAGTTCATGTTGTTGAGCATGTGATTCATGATAGGATTTTTGTTATTCTGGAAGAATGATGTGAGTCCATTATTAGGCGAAGGATGATGGGTGGTAGATATGCTTTTTTTTCCTTCTGCAAGGAGACCACCATGGAAGAATGTGAGAGTACCAAGGGGATATGAAAGAAGTGAGGGGATACTAGGTTTAGGTGATGATAGAGGATCATGAGATGTAGATGATGGGATAGCAACATTTGGATGGGTGGTATCAAGAGAGGGATTAGGTGATATGATAGGATCTGGATGTGTGGCAACAGGCAATAAGGGCTCATGAGATGGAGTGATTGGATCTTCGTTGTCAAGGGAATCATGAGATGGAATGGATGGGGGATTGTGATCTTGAGATGGACTAGATGGGACAACGGGATCTTGATGTGGAGAAGGGGATATTTTGGTATGCTCTAGATCAAGCTCTTGGCATGACTTATTGTGTGTAGGAGGCATGATATCAGAGTGTCAAAAAGACTCCTCAAGTGGGGGAGATGGAAGGATGGAGGATTCATTAGGTTCATGGACTTTGGTGCTATTAGGAGTGAGGATTGGATTAGATTTGAGGGTCGTCGATGGTTTCGGTGGCTTTTGGAATAGGAGATGTGGGTTTAGTGGATTCAGTGGGTGTAATGGTTTCAACGGTTTGAGTGGTGCAAGGGGTGGTAACATCAATGATAGGTGTGGGATGGAGAAGGGTCTCATCACTAGTGACTATGGATGATGGATTGGGACTATCTAGTTCCATGACTTCAAGGTGTGGAGTTGGGGATGTCTTCTTTTTCATGAGTCCTTGGAGAACTTCTCAAGTGAGAAACTTGCATACTCTAGGCTTAGATGGCGTGGTAGGAGTGGATGAGGGATTATGGATTGGTGGACTAGGATCAGGTGGGGGAATGGGATTGGATGTAGGACTGAGAGTAGATGGAGGATTAGGATTGGATGGAGGGTTAAAGTAGGGATATTGGTATGGTGAATTAGGATGGGAGGACATGGATGGTGGATTGATGTTAGAGGAAGTAGATGAGAAATTAAGATAGGAATATTGGGATGGTGGATTAGGATGGGAAGACATGGATGCTAGATTATAATAAAGGTATTGGGATGTGGATTCAGATAGGAATACGTGGGTATTGGATTAGGATAGGTTGATTGGGGTGTAGGATTAAGATATAAGATAAAGAGGCATGGATGTAGGATTAGGATAGGTTGATTGGTATGGAGGATTAGGATAGGGGGACATGGATGGGGGATTGTAATAGGAGTATTGGGATGGAAAACTAGGATAAGAGGATGCAAGTGTTGGATAAGAGGATGATGTAGGTGAAGGATATGGTGGATATGTAGACAAGGAAGATAATGAATATCCCTTGTTAGAGGTAGCATAAGGAGCATTAGTAGGTGTGGATGGAGACACTATAACGGGATAGCTTAGAGGGGTGATTGGATTTCAAAAAGTGGTTGGGGAAATATTACTAGAAATAATAGCATCAAGGAGATCTATGCCATATACTTCTTGATCAACAAGACTCTCATTATTGTCATCAACATAATTAGGGTTTCCCTTGACTACTATTGGTGAATGATAAGGATTCATGATGATGAAAGGATAAATAGGATGGAACAATGATTTTGGATGGAAATAGACTAAAGTTCAAATCGGGATTGGATTGAAGCTCAGATTAGGATTAGATTAAGCTTAGATTGGGATGATTGGACGATGCGATGGGATTGACTATAAACCAAGTTTATAAGTTCGGTGGGATTAGATTACCACAGGATGATTACAACCCCAAATCTACCTCAAGATGGAAGTAGATTGATCGTGTGATCGGATAGGCATGTGATTGGATTAGATTAGATAAGATCGATTGATGAGATGGTTGATAAGATAAAATGATGGATCAGATAAGATGATGAAAGGGATTCTAAACCACATTCAAAGATTACCCTAGGTGACTTAGGATACTGATTGATTGGATTAAAGGATAAATGGATGATTGCAGCACTGAATCCACCTTGAGATTGAAAGTTGATTGATTGGGCCAATGATGGTGATTGACTAACCTAGGATGGATGACAATCCTAAGTAGATGTTGATGATGATGATGATTAGATTCAAACACCTAGGTCGATTTGGATAATAACATCAACCAAAGTTTAGAGGATTTGGATTGAGAGAGCAATTATGAATGATGCAACTTAGAGATGGTCTAAGAGTTCCTATATGATGCAGGTCATGACTAAATGACCTTGGGAGAATGCAGATGAACCAAAGCTCAAATTGGGATTAGATCAGAGGACATGATAGGATTGATTCTAAATGAAGTTCAGGGATTTTAACTAGAGGATGTAACATGCTGACAATCAGATTTTTCTAGATTTGGCAAGTTTCAAAAATTGTCAAATTTTTTCATTTTAGGTAACTACAAAGGCATATATTTGAGAGTCTAATTTTTTTCCCAAAAACTTCCTAAAACTAAGGTAGGATTAATTTTGAACTAACACCCCAAATCTGAGACATGCATTCTAAGTTATTAACAAAAATGATTTTTCAAAAACTAAAAAAAAATACTAAATTGCAATTTTGAGGGTCAAGATGAAAGTTTGAGGCTTGGAAAATGTGTCGAAATGGTGGCTAACCATTGGTTGGGAATCCACATGCTAGCTCATAATGCAACCACCCATAAAATTTTAGCCCAATCAGACACCCAAGTCAAAAGTTATGGCCTCCGAAAGTTTCTGCATAAAAATCAAAACCCTCAAAACAAAGTCTAGGTGATTGGGATGAATGATTTGATGATGGATATGGACTCTAATGATATTATAAGATGCACCTATGTGGTTTGGTCGATGAAATGATGACTTTCAAAAAGTGTTGATGAATGAAAATGATGATGGCAGGAAGATGAATAAAGGTGAAATTAGTTGTTTGAGGGGTAGGTTTTCCCAAGTTAGGGAAGGTTCACCCAAACTAGAGCAAATTAACCCAATGGTAAGGGCAGGTTTTCCCCATGGTAAGGGAAAGTTCGCCCAATCTAAGGGCAAGTTCGCCTATTTAGTGAGAGGTGGGAAATAGATACTCGAAACGGGAAAAAAAATGCTTCGAACAAAGGGACAACTACTCGGATCAAGGGGATGCCTGCTCGGAATAAGGAATGGATGCTAGGAGTGAGGAGATGAATGCCAAGAATGGGTCAATAGGTACTTAGAATGGGGGAATGAAGGCTCTAAACATGCAAACAAGCGCTCAAAATGACTGAACACTAACATAGTAAAAATGATGGGCAAAGACTGACTCTAAACTAGTGATCTTGACCTACTCTAAAAAGATGCAAAACAAGGTGCAAAAAGAAAGGAAAAGATCACTAACACCTCACGATAAGCCTAGTTGAATTAAAAAAAATATATAGATAAAAAGAGTAGATTTTACCTTGTCTTGAATTGATGTTTAGTTGGCCCTTGAAGGTTGATTAATGTGCGCCCCCTTTGATGGCAAGATGCTAAAGTGGATTCAAAATATTGGGGGTTTGATAAGGAATGCAATGAGAAAAGTGGGTAGTTGAGAAGGTGAATAAAATGGATAGGATGAAAGCTTCAATGTGCAACAATTGTGGATGAAGGCTATGCAAGTATCAAATCTTGGTTGATTGCTTGAGCTTGAAGATTGTGTGAATGAAAAGTGTTGAATGAGAATGTATTAATGAGAGAAAGAAAGGAAATTATTTCATTTTATGGAGAGAAGCCCTAGAAAGATGGACAGTTGAGATCTTGCCACCATGGGAAAGAGGTAGGGCTATAGTGAGTTGAGGACTCACAATCCCTCACATCTTGCCATGTGGTAGATGATGTGTCACAAGGACACATGATATGGAATGTGACATGTGATGGGAAGGTACTTGTAAGTACCTTGGAAAAAGGGGGATGTGACCTCTCAATGATCACATGGGGCAGAGGAGAATCTTGGATGAATAAAAGTGAATTTAATATTAATATGATTGAGAGATCTTGTGGATAAGACAAGGTTAAAAAAAGAGAGGTGAGAAGTACCTTGGATAAGACAAGGTCCTTAAAAAGGTAAGTACTTACTCACATATGACTGATGTGACATGTCAAAGGTTCTAGAAGACTTTGGCACATGTGAGTGATGTGACAAGTCAAAGGTTCTAGAACTTGCATGGGAATAAGGAGAGTCTTGGAAGGATAAATGTGAATTAAAAATTCATATTGGGAAGAGAGAGGTCTTGGATGAATAAATATGAATTAAAAATTCACATGGGGAAGAAAAAAAGAAATTAAAAATTCCTTGGAAGAGGGGGAGACTTGACCAAGATGCTGATTGGATTGGCTAATCAGTGATTAGAAGATAATTAGTGGTTAAGGAAGATTAGAATCCAATTTTTAAAAGTTGGAGGATATGACACATCTTAATCAAGGATTAGACATGTGCACATTTCTAATGATGAGATTATAAGGTTGATTAGGATTAAGGAAAAGGATGTGACATGTGAGGAAATAAATAAATAAATGTCATATTTATTTAATTCAGTTGATGAAAAGGGGAGTAAAGGGTAAGGTATTTAATTATTAACTAAATACCTTAGGGGTTTAGAAGAGATTAAGGGGATTAATTAGATAATAGCAATATTACCTAATTAACACAAATAAGAGGATGTTTAGACGAAAAGGGACAAACTTGGACAAATGTAATTGTCCAAATTTAGGTGTCTACATTTTTCCACTCTTTGAGATGGTGTTATGAAGTAGCATCAATTCAAAGAAGATTAAAAGGTAAGACAAAGAATAAAATGGTTAGATTGGAAGAAAGATGATGGTGGTGAAGATTAGATATGAAGGATGCCCCCTCGAGAGGATATGCGGATCAAGAGAACACAGATGTGCTCAAAAATGGATGTGATGATGAAAGGGTAGATGAGGAAGATGATGCAAAAATGTAGAGAGAGAGGATGCTAAGCGATATGAGATTGGGAAGCACAAATGGATTTAAGGACAAAGGTGATGTTTCCTCAGTCAAGTTGCAAGCCAAAATGGGTTGATGATGGATGTAGGGTTGTCAACAAGGGAATTATCTATCTCGAAAGAACACAATGATAGGGAAGGATACATCCCCATGAAAGTGTTATTGATGAGGGATAGATACATCTCGATGATGATGATGAAAGTGTTATTAAGGAGGGAAGGATACATCCTAATGATGATGACAATGATGATGATTCGATCAAGGCTTGTAGCAAGGCTAGGAACAAGAACAAGGATGTGATTAGATGATTTGTGTGAGATTGAATGGAGGAGGATTTGATTGGGATGTGAGATGGATGAAAGGATGAACCAGTGATCTTGACCTACTCTAAAAAGATGCAAAAAAAGGTGTAAAAAGAAAGGAAAGAACACTAATACCTCAAAATTAGCCTAGTTGAATTTGAAACAAAATAAAGATAGAAAGAGTAGATTTTACCTTATCTTGAATTGATGTTTGGTTGGCCCTTGATGGTTGATTAATGTGTGCTAGATTTTATGGTAAGATGCTAAAATGGATTCAATGTTTTGGGGGTTTGATAAGGATTGCAATGAAAAAAGTGGGTAGTTGAGAAGGTGAATAAAATGGATAGGATGAAATATTCAATGTGCAACAATGGTGGATGAAGGTAATGCAGGTATGAGAGGTTGGTTAATTTCTTGAGCTTGAATATTGTGTTAATGAAAAGTGTTGAATGAAAATGTGTAAAACTAATGGGAAAAGACTGACTTGACTAATAAGATATGCATTAGTTTTGCACGAAGAAGACAGTTCAAGCAACACAATCCTAAGATTAGTAGTAAGAGGGTATGGCCAACACTGTCCTTAATATAGGATGAACAAGGAAACTAGGCAGTCCTCAATATATGATTGGTACGTGAGGCACAACCGTGAACACTAGCCCCTACAAGCGTGAGTCAGGAACCCCAGCGAGATACTGAAGGGCTCAAACTAACTCTTCACGTCTATCTAGGTATCACCCTAGCTTCAACGCTCTGACAAACACGATGTGACTAGATTCAGGTACAAATTTTTCTCTCCCCCCTTTGTTTAGCTCATCGGTATGTGTGGTTGGGATCATCCCTTGTGGTGGTGAAATCCCCAAGAAAGTCTCCCTAAAGAAGAAAACACTAACCATTTTCGGTTACTCCCCAGGCTCACAAAAAGTGTAAGGGGAAAGCTTAGATGGAATAGTGTCTCCTTAGGTGACACAAAGGACTTACAGACAAATCAAATAGTAGATTTCACTCCCCCTAATTAAACTATGTGCCTAAATTTATAAGCAAAAATGATAAGCAAAACAATAAGGAAACTAGGCAAACCAATCATCCTACAAGAGAGGTGCTAGCCATTTTGATCTCTGTTCTTCATCAAGCATGAAACAAGATGCAAAAATGTTAGCAACAACATAGAAACATTGACAAACAGATGATGCTAGAGTGTTAGGATTTCAAAACGATAAGAAATAGAAGCCAAAACGAAGCTTAAATGACTATTTTTACCTCATAGAAAGCTCTGTATAGATAGGTTAGCCTGTCTAGGGAAGGTTCAGCCTTGTATAAGGATAGGTTCACCCCTCCTAGGGTAGTTCCACCCCTCTGTAAGGGTAGCTTCGCCCATCTGCAGAAAATAGTGAAGAAACAGACTAAAAATTAGATAAAAATAGTAGTTTTACCTTGCAGAAACCTCTGTTTTGGGTAGGTTCACTCCTCCCAAGGTAGGTTCACCCCTCCTAGGGTAGGTTCACCCCTCTATAAGGGAAGGTTCACCCCTCTACAAAAAAAGTGAAGAAACAGACTAAAAATGAGCTAAAAACATTAGTTTTACCTTGCAGAAACCTTTGTTTTGGGTAGTTTCGCCCCTCCCAAGGTAGGTTCACCCCTCTGCAGGAGTAGGTTCACCCCTCCTAGAGTAGGTTCGCCTATCTATAGAAAACAGTGAAGAAAAAAACTTAAAATGAGCTAAAAACAACAAATTTACCTTTCAAAAACCTTTGTTTTGGGTAGGTTCACCCCTCCCAGGGTAGATTCGCCCCTCTGTAGGGGCAGGTTTTCCCCTAGGTTCACCCCTCTATAAGGGAAGGTTTTCCCCGATGCAAAAAATAGTGAAGAAAAAAATTGAAAATGAGCTAAAAATAATAGTTTTACCTTGCAGAAACCTCTGTTTTGGGCAGGTTCGCCCCTTTGCAGGGGCACGTTTTCCTTTCCTAGGGTAGGTTCGCCCCTCTGCAGAAAATAGTGAAGAAACAGACTAAAAATGAGCTAGAAACAACAGCTTTATGTTGCAGAAACCTTTATTTTGGGCAAGTTCACACCTCCCAAGGCAATTTTTCCCCTTTGTAGGGGCAGGTTCACCCCTCCTAGGGTAGGTTCACCTCTCTGTAAGGGTAGGTTCGCCCCTCTACAGAAAATAGTTAAAAACAAACCAAAAAATGCACTTTAACTATTGTTTTACCTCTATCAAGGGTAGGTTCACCCCTCAGGAAAGTTTTCCCCTCTTCAAGGGTAGGTTCGCCCAACACTGGGTGGGGTTGCTTGTCTGCAACTTGAACTTGCAAAACTTAAACATAAAACATAAAAGATAGGGACTAGTTTGTGGGTCCCACTAGGCGTGCGAGAAATGTGAACCAATGATCTTGACCTACTCTAAGAAGATGCAAAACAAGGTGAAAAAAGAAATGAAAAGAACACTAACACCTCACGATTAGCCTAGTTGAATTCAAAACAAAATACAGATAGAAAGAGTAGATTTTATGTTGTCTTGAATTGATGTTTGGTTGGCTCTTGATGGTTGATTAATGTGTGCTACCTTTGATGGCAAGATGCTAAAGGGGATTCAAAATGTTGGGGGTTTGATAAGTATTGCAATGAGAAAAGTGGGTAGTTGAGAAGGTGAATAAAATGGATAGGATGAAAGCTTCAATGTGCAACAATAGTGGATGAAGGTTATGCAAGTATGAGAGGTTGGTTGATTTCTTGAGCTTGAAGATTGTGTGAATTCAAAGTGTTGAATGAGAATGCATAAAACTGACAGGAAAAGACTAACTCGACTGATAAGATATGCATTAGTTTCTCATGAAGAAGACAGTTCAAGCAGCACAATCCTAAGATTAGTAGTAAGAGGGTATGGCCAACACTGTCCTTAATCTAGGATGAACAAGGAAAGTAGGGAGTCCTTGATATACGCTTGGTATGTGAGGCACAATCATGAACACCAACCCATCTAAAAGCATGAGTCAGGAACCCCAAAAAGATACTGAAGGGTTCGAACCAACTCTTCACATCTATCTAAGTATCAATCTAGCTTCGATGCTCTGCTAGACATGATGTGACTGGATTGGGGTACAATTTTTGCTCTCACCCCTTTGTATACCCCACCAGTATGCGTGGTTGGGACCGTCCCTCAAGGTGATGAAATCCCCAAGCAGGTCCTGCTAAAGAAGAAAACACTAACTGTTTTTAGTTACTCCCCAACCTCACACCAAGTGCAAGGGGAAAGCTTAGATGGACTAGTGTCTCCTTGGGTGACACAAAGGACTTATAGACATGGAAAATAGTATATTTCATTCCCCCTAATTAAACTATATGCCTAAATTGATAAGCAAAAATGATAAGAAAAATGATAAGGAAACTAGGAAGACTGATCATCCTACAAGAGAGTTGTTAGCCTTTTTGATCTCTGTTCTTCGTCAAGTGTGACACAAGCTACAAAAATGTTAGCAACAACATAGAAACATTGACAAACAAATGTTGTTACAATGTTAAGAGTTCAAAATGATAAGAAACAAAAGCCAACACGAAGCTTAAATGATTGTTTTTACCTCATAGAAAGCTCTATTTGGGAGAGTTAGCCTCTTTCTAGGGAAGGTTTTCCCCTCTGTAAGGGTAGGTTCACCCCTCTATAGAAAACAATGAAGAAATAGGTTGAAAATGAGCTAAAAACATTAGTTTTACCTTGCAGAAACCTCTATTTTGGGCAGGTTCGCCCATCCTAGGGTAGGTTCACCCTCTATAGGGGTAGGTTCACCCCTCCTAGGGTAGGTTCTTCCCTCTGTAAGGGAAGGTTTTCCCCTCTATAAGGGTAGGTTCATCCCTCTACAAAATAAATGAAGAAAAAAACTAAAAATAAGCTAAAAACAACAATTTTACCTTGCAAGAACCTCTATTTTGGGTAGGTTTTCCCCTCCTAGGGTAGGTTTTCACATTACACATCTCTATCCCTTATTACAAAATCTCAGCCCATTACACATAATGCTTTATCATGAACATTGCTAAACATATGCAGATTTGCTTCCATCTCTTTGAAAGCCATTAACCAAACTTTCTTCTATGTCCACATGCTTTCCTTTATGTTGACGATCATAAGATGGGACTGTTTTGTTAATATTAGGTACATAACGGTAACAAAACTTCCTTTTAGTAGCTTGTGAAGTGGTTGGTAGTTGCAAATCATGAATACAAACATGGCTTCTCAAAAAATAAATTATATGAAAATTTATTTTAAAATCATCAATCTCCTCCATAGAAATAGGATACATATATTTGTTGAGAACTTGATATAGGTGCACTGATGTATCATGCATTGTAGATAATAACATGCCTTGAAAAATCTTTGCATACCTCTTCTTGTGAAACAAGAGGTGTCATGGAAATAAACCACCAATCAAACCATCACCCAATGTGAAATCATATTGTTGAACACTATTTAGTAGAGCATCATTTTACAAATATGCACTAACAAAAAACTTGTTAGCGATGATCCTTAAAACATCAAAATTTTGGACTAGGTCCAATATATTTGATAACAAAATGGAGAGGAAATTAGCAAGGAAAATTAACCTTTGCATCTTTGTGTGTAAAATATCATCTCCAATGATAACTTTGATGCAATTTAAAATAGATTTGCACTTAACTTTGAATACCTTTTGCAACTCCTTCTTGTCAATGCTAGTCGAGAAGGATTCCTCCCAAGATTTTACCTTAACGAGAACTCTATAATTGTGAACTTTAAACTCTAATAATTCCATACTCCCCAAGCCTCCAGGATGATAAGATCTAAAAAATAAGAACTATATGAAGAAAATGAACAAGGAAAGCAGTTTATGACCAATTTTCACATGCTTGTTCGCACAGTGGAAGCATTGGAAAATACACCTAATAAGGATAGCATGGGTGAAGGATATCTAAGGATACATTTTGACTTTTAGCTTTCAATGTTATAATGCCAGCATTGTGCCATCAATACTGCCAATAAAATGGCTTTAAAACCAATATACATCCTTCCAAAATTAGTAGTGAAGTACCATTGTAAATGGCCAAATATACTGGCAGAAAGAACACAATCTAATGTTGTGTGTCCCTTTATTTTGTGATACTCACAAAGGTGGTTTTCATTGTACCATGGTGGTTTCACTAAGGGCTCTTGATAATTTTCATAGGTGGGAATTTTGATGAGATTTTCTTGTACCAACTATTTCATGACCAATTCTATTGGTTCACAAGTTGTGTGTATTTTAGTTTGTTGCCTTGTGATATTTTAAATTGACCTTGCGATAGTTGAATTTGGAGATGTGGTGATTGGGATTATTGTTGATGTTGTTGATTTTGATATCCGACTTCTTGACATTAGAGATATTGTTCTTGATGTGGTGTTGGACACAACTCAATGCTTTGATGACATGGTTAACCAGTGGTAGCGTGTATTGATTTTGGAGTGAAGATGTCTCTTGGCTCAATAATTCAATTAGTTTTTCTGGTGAATCAATTCGATCTTGATTTTTATCTTGACACCCTTGATATAGCTGATTTGGATTTTGTTCAAGTGGATTTGGAATGTACACTTGTGGTGTTTGCATGGGATCATGGACAAATTGATTTTGGATAATGCTCTAATTTGGGATGATGCTTTGATTTGGCATGACAGGTTGAAATTGAACATTGTTGTGGTTGGGAACCATATATCCTTGATTTAGGTAACTTTGATTTTTCATGGTGTTACCTTGACTTTGAACAACATTTGCATGATTCAAAAACATATTTACCCCAAAGTTTACCAAGGGTGGATTTGAAATATTCATGTTTGAAAAACATGTACTTGGTTTATTCACGTTTGGCATGTATGGATTTGGTGGGATAATGTTGTTTTATTGAAGACTCATGCATTGATTGTTTGATTGATAGATTTGTAGGTTCAAACTTTGATTTAAATATACCATAGGAAAAGGTGTTCCAAAATTTAGATTGGGCATACTCACATTTGTTGTGTCATTGTATTTTGTAGGAGATAATGATCCCCTGTATGGATTGTACAAATGCGAGCTTTGATGATCCATTGGTTTTGTAAGGTTTTGTTAATTTTGTTGACTTGGATTACTCATTATGTATGGAGAAAGTTTACATTCCATGTTTTTCTTGTGTTTTGACCTTATTGAAAAAGTGACCCCTAAGGTGTTTAGGACCAATGATGAGATGAAGGATGAAAGGGGTGAATGATATGGATGTTGAACTTTTAGGAACCTTGGAGGGATACTAGACTTTAGGACTTCTAGATTTTTGATTTTTGATTGGATTTGGATTTGTATTTTAGATAATGAACTAATAAACCCCAAGATGTTGGATGTTATCTTGGAATAATCTTGTCCACAAAGTGATAATTTTACTAAGTGTATGAAGAAGGATTCATCTACACACACTTAGTCAAACAAGATGGTTTTGATTTTGATTTAGAAGGATTTTCCAAAAGTCTAGCATGAATGATTTTTCCAAGATTCTAAGAGTTGTTTGTGAGATGGGATTTGATTTATGTTTGAGATGGATGAAGTGTTTGGTTGTGACCCTAGATGGACCTAAGAGGGACTTTGTTTACAAGACCAAGATAGTGAAGAACATGCTTTACCCTATGAGTAGTTCAAACCAAAAGACAAATGTTTTGCTTGGAAGACCATAAGATGAAAGATATCAAGCACATGCATGGGGCTCAATTGAATTTATCTTGATTAATGAATTGATTTTACCACAAACACCCTCTTTATTTAGCTTTTCAAATTAAATGTCTAATGTCTCAATTTCTTCTTATCCCACAAAGTGCTTTATGTGGAAATCAAGGAAATCACGGAAAAAGTTTCCTATTGTTGGTTTTAGTGAGAAAATTGAGATGTAAATCCAAATGCTTAGAAACCTCTAAGGATGGAATCCCTAGGGAAAGCAATAGCACTTAAATTTTTTCAAAGGTTATTTTCTCTTCCTAAAGGGTTTGAAATTCGATGCTCATGTTGAATTTTTTTTCTCCAATGTTTAAGATTCAAACAAAGTGTTTTGATTCCAAGAACATGCACAACCCTATGGATATTGAGCCAATATTGTTTGAATCCCCACTTGGATAAATCCATATATGCCTACTTTTAGCGGATGATTAGATGCTTGACCACACAGGCCCCCCCTTATAGTGCACTCGCTTCTCGAGTCAACCAAGCATCAGTACCCATGAATCTCCCATGGCATACTTCTCATCTGTACTAAAAGCCATAAAATATGTGGGACAGCTTCAAAACGACTATTCTTGTACCAACAAATAGATCAATAATTTTATCCTTTCTAAACAAAGGTTCTAGTAGGGGCATTTCGTTCATGGAGGATAATCCATACAGCAAGAGACCATTGCTGCCCTTCTTTTCAGAACAATCCTCATGATACTTGAACTTTCTTTAATTACCCACACTTATATCCTAGGTGGAAGTCATTTGGCTTTAGCGTGTTCCTAGTTGGATCGTTCCCTCGGGTGATTTCTTTTTCCCACTAGGTAGGCCCTCTAAAGATAAACAATATCAAGCAAGCACATCTGTAGTTTGATCAATCTTTGTTGAGAAACAAAGAGAGAGCACACATGATATACTCAACTCACACTCGCAAACTTTCTTCAATTTTAAGAATCCAAATTGAAGTGTGGAGGTAATCACTTACACAACTTAATATCACAAAAAAGATTTTTATTCTCAAAATTTCCGTGAGGCGTGAGATAAGTGCATATGTCTTTTAGATGATATTACTTTGGATAAGTGATTACAAAACATAGAGGAACATGTTCATTTAAATCCTTCAAAAAAAAAATTGGATTCTTTTTAAGCACCAAAAAGAAATGTGAGATTTTTTTGTTCAATTGTTAAGCCCAAAAAAAAATCTAGTAAGTTTGTCTAAGATTCTTTTTAACACCTTTTTTTGTTCTTTTTGAACCCAAATTGAAAATTAGTAAGTCCTAACACTTGAAAGATGACAAATCCTTAAGAATGGGATTATAATTGCTCCCAAAGTGTTTAAAAACACTTGTTCAATCATGTGATAATGATTTTTCTTTTATTTTCATGCTTCATGTTCCTTTAAAACCTACACCATTGGATAGATTATGAAATTCTACCCCATTTCAAAAAAAAAGCTCTGAAAAAGACTAAAAAATGACCAAAATACGGCCATTTTAAGATTGAGTGCAAAGGAAAGAAATCAAAGGTGGCGCCCTTTGAACTCAAGGGAGTGACGTTATTTGGGTTCAAATAGCGATGCATGTGCAAGTAACAATGTTGTTTGAGGATTTGAGCGGTGCTCCAGTGAAACCAATAGCTTTGTTTGGAAAAATAGAGACCACAAATGTGTCTCACTTTCTTCTAGTTGCGTTGTTTGTCCTGGAAACACAAAAACAACAAAAAATAATGGAATTTGACCAAAAAATGTCTTAGATTCTTCAAGTTTTCCCTCCTTCTAGTGTCATTTTGTGAATGCTAAAATATGCAAATACTAAAAAAAAACAACTATTAACCTTGTTAGTCAATTTAAAATAAGCAAACTTAAGCATCCCTATGAAATATTGGATCATGTTACCTATGCAAACAAAGAAGTAAGATATCAAATGTATTAAGTGAAAGCATAAGAAAAAAAGAATCAAACTCTATCCCATAGTGGATTGGTGCTTCTTTGATGTGAAAAGAAGCCCTTTCTCAATCCTTGATAAGATCTTGGATAATGGATGTGGATTCAAATGATTGAGATTGTGGAGAAGATTGTGGAGTTGTGAAGGATTAATACAATAGAGGAGGCCTCTATTTATAAGAAAGTATGCTAGCAGATTGAAGAACATGGAGGATGTGGGACAAAACACGAGCCAATGACAAGATGCCACTTGTCAAGATGTGAGAGGATGAAGGTTATGCACATTTTGGTTAATGTGTTGATAAATGCTATTAGTTTCAAATTTGAAATTTGAAAGTTGGCTTGTTGGAGGGAGAAGAAAGTCTTAAATGCCAAGAGGGAGACATGTAAGAGACAATGTAAGAGGAGTTAATGCTATGTGGAGGAGAAGACATTTGGGAGGGGGATTTGAAATGGAGGAATATTCCACTTGAAATGCCTTTTTTTGAATGAAAAGGAGGAATTAATAAATCAATTAAATTGATTTATGTGCTCAAGTTGCAAAATCTAGAGAATTGGAGTGATTATGATTAACTTTAATCATGATTTGATTAATTAAGATGAAGATCAACTAATTTTGACTTTTGACTTAGATACTTGGATTTATTTAAATCAAATGGGAGGAAATTGATGCATTAGTAATTTAATTAAATAAATTTTATTTAATTAATTAAATGAGAAACATTTGAAGATAATTAATTAAAATTGACTTATTTAATTTAAGGAGGATGACTTAGAATTTAATTAAACAAAAGATTATTTATTTAATTAAAGAGGGAAAATGATGAATTTTAATTAGATGAAGATGATTAAAATGGTTAGTATAGGGATGATTAAGGACGAATTGAAATTAGTGAATTAGGATCAGATGCATGTATATTTTATGTGTCTACAATAATAAAACCAAAATATATTAAAACTATACTTGATGGAGAGCTCATTTCAAGGACTATAATCCTCCAACTGGGTTTGTCAATTTGATTCTATTTTGATCCTCAACTTGAGCCTCAAAACCCAAAAAATTGCATAAAATTAAAGACAGAGGGGGTGAGGTAAATAGTGGGTGTTCATTCAAACTCCCCTTATAATGAAGGGGGTTCTAACAAACACCCCCTATATGGTGCAAGTTGGAATTTATTAGGAGGGTTCATTAGAAGGGGGTTCATTTGAAGGGGGGTTTGTTTGAAGTGGGTGGATGCCATGTATGTTTGAATGAAGCGCCTTCATTCAAAGTTGTTTTTAAATTTTTGATGGGCATTCCTAATTTTTATTTGTGCAAAAACTTGTAACCCACTATTGTGGGTTTGCCCCATGAATGAAGATTCGACTTCTAAAATCTCAGAGATTGTCCAATGGAGCAAAATTTCTCCCACCTACTGAACTTCCCATAAGGTTGTTTTCCTCAAGCATAGGTTTTAGGGATCAATAGCTATTTTTTATGGAATGCCCATTGGGACCTATTTTAATTTCTTGATTAGAAGTCAAATGCATGATCCATAGGCCAATTATGAAATCACAAACATCCCAAAATTCAAGCTTATTGCTACCTCCTTTAGCAACTGTATTCTATGCCAAAGCTACCTAACCCATCGCACAACAATCGTAATTCCCTATGGGCCCTTAGAATCCTAGAAACTTTGTAGCCTAAAACAATGGTATCTCGCTTATTCCACCCATTCCTATGATATAGAACCCTATTTCTGCAAACACTCTAAAACCGCTCCCTAATTTCATTGGGAAATATTCCAAAACATTGTTAGATCATCATCAGGATATCATCGATGTCTACATAGTTCACAATATCATAGAGAAAAATGTAGTGCTCAAGCTATTGGAAATCTCCTTCAAAGGAAAATCTCAAAATCGATACAAATCTCTAGCTCCTAACTCTATTGGTACTTGGTATCAGCTTGGAGATCAATTTTTTGAGCACTTCTTAGAGAAGAGAGATCGCTCATCCCTATTACAATAGTTGATAACATTAAAAAGAGCTATGTGAAAGGTTGTAATAGATTTTAATATCAAATTTCATAAAACCTAGTGGAGGATCCTTGTTACACTAGCTTAGCCCCAATAGATATGGTATTCATTTTCTATTTAAAGGCTTTCAACTTTGACATATAAGTCATGATCCAGTCACTTGGTGGTAGCACTCTTCCAAATGCATGTGATTTGGTGGTAAGATTTGAAAACAAATTGATTGATGCTAGAAAACTCTAGCCTAAATTGCTTATGTCAATATTCCTAGAGATATCAACGCAACCCCAAAAAGAAAATGCTCCTAGCACATCTATTGCAATTCCCCTTTCAACATATGTGTATCCTAATGTGCAGGTGAGCACCTTTGCTTCCTCTTCATTAGCCACAGAAGTAGACCGCATGAAGAACTTATTGTAGAAATTCTCCAATGAGATTATCAATATAAAGTGGAAACAAGCAATACCTATGAGGCCCCCCTTTCATTGCTATTAAGGAGGAAGGACACCTTTTCAGCAAAATCAGTATTAGGGAGATGCTAGGGAAAATAACCATTCATAGCCCTCGAACCAAACTGTCTCAGTTCAAACTCTACTACAAACTATACCATCAAATCCCAATAGAGATCTAGTCGTAGACAAAAACAATTTGGTAAATGAAACAAATTCCTGGTGTTTTCCTTGTAATAATGCATACATTCCCTAAAGTGGAGGGTATTATGCTTAATGTTCAAATACAAAGTATGTCACTGGAATAAGAGGTAGAGATTTCCCTAGATCATGTGGTTTTCTCCCTGATGGAGGATGAGGATGTAGTCTTTTCTAATGAAGTTTCAAAGTCAAAGACTCCACAAGTCTAGTCAAACTAAAATACCTGCTCTAAGCGGAGGTTCACTAGAGAGTCGATACCTCAAGTGTAGTTTCCTAGGGTAGTTGTGGAGAAGACTACTTGTTCACCTGTGGTGGTTCAACCCTTTCAAAATCCAAAGGATATGTTCCCCTTCGAACCAAAGATATTACCACTTGAATCACTTAATGTGGTCGAACAATTAAAGAAGGTCCCTACCAATGTGTCTCTATGGGACATTCTAGCGATCCTAGAACAAAATCATTTGTTATAGAAGGCCCTGGAAGGCCATGAAAAATTGGTACAAGTTGGAGAAACTCCAAAACACACTCAGGAAAAGAGTAAAGGGGTAGCTATTATAGTACAAGGACAAAAATATATGGAGTTCACAAATAGAAAAGAAGAGGTTGTGAAGGAAATGGTAGTAAAATCAAAACACATCCCCTTCTTTTTTACTCTAATTATCCTTCTTAAGGAAGTAGTGGTGATAGATATTACCCCTATCTTCAGGTTATGTTTGTCTAGGGATTTCATAGCTAAGATCATAGGGTATCTATCCTTAGATTGGTCACACCTCATCTTAAGGACAAAGCATGGAGCTAAAATGGAAGCTTTTTTGAAACCTTTACACCTCAAGCACATAATGAATGAAGCCTTGATGAATTTTGAGGAAACCAAGACTTCCTTCACTCGAAATGGGATGTATTGTGTAGAGATGTTGGAGGGTGAAGAGGTGACTAGAAATATAAGTGTTGAGGAACAAGTCCTTTTGAATCAATTCATGGAGAATGATCCTTTTGAAATTTTCCATGCTACTGATTTGTGGACTTATGTGATATGTGATAAGAACCAAGACATTCCCCAAGTGACTTAAACTAAAGGGTTCCAACATGAAATCCTTGATGATGAACCAGGTCTATAGAAATTGCATTTTGATGGTGCAAGATGCAAAGTTGGTTCAAGAGTGGGCATTCACCTAGTGTCCCCTATCAGAGTGGAGACTCTCCAAGCCTTTCAATTCCAATTTTCCTACAAAAAAATGAATTTGAGTATGAAGGCTTAGTCCATGGTTTGAGTCTAGTAGAACACATAGGGATCAAGAGGTTGAAGGTCTTTGGAGATTCAAAATTGGTGATCAAACAAGTTAGAGGACTACCAACTGTGAAGAATGTGTGAATGTGATCTTATTGCCATGGAGTGTGGGACATAATCAAAGGATTTGAAGCCTTCAATATCTAGGTAGTTTTGAGATCTCAAAATGTCATAATGGATAGAATGGCCATAATCAGTTCTTAGTTTGATCCAGTGACTAACTTGCTATTGAAAAATCATGAAATATGGGTGTTCATGAGACCCACTATCCTTGATAATGATCAAAATTGGTAATTTTTTTAGAGTAATTCCTAGATCACCATGTTTATTGAACATCTTGGTGAATTTGTAGAACAAATGCAACCTAATATTGAAGAGGCTTATGGAGATCAAATTATCCAGCTCATAACTAACAAGATTATGAAGGGTTTAATCACTTTAGAGAATATTTTTAATTTTGATGATGCCAGAAAAGACAAGAGGATTTTTTTTGCAAATAAAGGTGATTATTTTGATTTGGATGTCAAAGAAAATAGGAAGCTTAAGGTAGGAAAGATGTTCCTCAAAGGGACAATGAAAGGATAATATCCTTCTACAATGAGTATGACAAGGTCATCGTATGGACCTATGATTACCTAAGGGGTTATGACCCTAGTGTGATCCAACACACCATTGATCTTGTTGAAGGAGTTAAGTCAATTTTCCAGAAGCAGAGACTGACCAATCCAAAGATAGAATCCATCATGGCCTAGGAATTGAAAAGTTATATTAAATATATGATTATATATCCAATTAAGCACTCTACCTGGGTATCCAACTTGCTCCCTATCCGAAAGAAGAATGGTGGCATTCAACTTTGTTTGGAATTTTGATATTTAAATAGAGAATTTTTGAAGCACAACTATCATCTTCCTTCAGTGGAAAAAATTATTCATACTGTGGCAAGGTTAGAAATTTTTTCCTTGCTTGATGGTTTCTCCAGATATAATCAAGTGAGTATCAAAGAATAGGACCAACATAAAACAATGTTCACCACTAACTGGAGAATATTTGCATATGCCAAGATGTATTTTTCCTTATCAAAATTCAAAGCCACTTTTTAACGAGCAATGGATATTTCTTTCAATTATTTGATCAATTTGAACATCCTTATCTATCTGGATGACCTGGTAGTATTCTCAAAATCTAAGGGTGATCATTTTGATCATATAGAGAAGGTTTTCCAAAGGTACCCAGAGTTCAGGATCTCTTCTAATCCCAAGAAATATGTTTTTGGAGTTATGTGGGGAAATTTACTTGGGTATGTGGTCTCCATGAGCAACATTAGTTTTAACTTCTTAGTTAGAGACTATTTCCTCTATAATTTACCTCCTCTACTGATCTGGTAGAGGTCCCACAACTTGCCTATGAATTTCAAAGGAAAATATGTTATAAAGAAAAGGTGACCTATCAAATATTTCATTTGGATATGGAATTTTAATTTAAAGGAAGAATTTTTGTAAAATATATTTGAATCTGAATGATATATAAACAATGCGGATATGACCCTTGACACCTACTTATGGTATTTATATCCTATAATTTTTAAGGTATAATGGGCCTCCCAAGGATTTTTTTTTTGTTTGACACTCAACATATATTTCTATGACTTAGAAACATTCTTTATTTACAAGAATTTAATATTTCTATTTTTTTGCTTATTATTACATGTCATGTTATTTGCCCTGCTAATCATTTTTTGTGTAGCAGCCATGCAACAAGTTGGAGTGGAATTTTCATCTTTCTCTTTCCTAAATGGATTCAACAATTAGTTGACCAAGGATGTGAACCCATAAAATGAGTGTTTTGGGTTCTTTTCAACATTTATAATCACTATTTTATATATAATGTGTGTTCCTCAAATGATGTTGATGAGTGATTTTCCCTTTCGAGATGGATTGTGGATTCAATATTTTCTACCACTTAAGTTCCATGGGATTTTAATATGATTTATATGGCCTATGATAAATTCAAAGATTTCTTAGTGAGATAGACAACTAATAAAAGATAGGTTTGGTAGTATATGTATAATAATTTGGGCATTTTTTATCCCACTCTTTGCCATTGCCATGATCATACAACATGATACATGTGGAATAAACTTAGGATGTGTTGGTTCTTTTTCCAGCTAAAACTTGAAAAATCCTCTAAAGGATAGACAAATCTTATGCTCAAGGAATTCAAAAATTAGTGGCCAATGAATGGGAGATTTATCTCACACTTTTCTTCCCTACACTTTAGGCTCTACAAAACCTAGGGGGGCACCCTTAATAACACTAGATATGGAAATCAAACATGATTACATCACAGTGCTTAGTAGATAAAATTCAAAGTAAACAACAAGGCTTTGTATGGCTATATTCATGAGTGGTACACCCCTTGTCCTCATTTTTAATCTAGGGATGAAGTTGAAATAGAAAATAAGCATAAAAATAAAGCATGAAAAGGTTGTTTCAAATTGAGATTTGTTTATGAGGATGGGGGAAGAAAACAATGCAAGATTGGTGTCTTCCTTGGGCTATAGAGTCATATGTTATGCATTGTATATGACATAACCAAACATATTATCATGGTCATCTGATATACTATCACCTTATGATAATCTAACCTACACAACCCTACTATGCAACCATACTTAACAATCCCTAGAAAATAATAACATTCCAATTAATTTATGATAATCATTTACTCTATCCTTTGTACAAAAAAGCCATTAAACTAACTCAAGACAACAAATGTGCTTGAAAATATAATATAACCCTTGAATACATAGCTTAAAGATATTATTATTCATAGTTGGAGTTAATTACATCAATAGTATATATTCATATAAGCCACAATTTCAAAATACAGACACACTACCAATGTAATAACTAACACAGGCCTTCACCTTTGGTATTCAAATTTTTTTTGTACATATCCTTTTCCTTGTCCAAAAACTTAGAAGCTGAGACCCTCCCAAAACCTCAAAACCCTTACAAAATAATAAGATAATACAATATAAATAGAATGAAGAAGATTAGATTTGATTTATCAATGACACATGGAAAACTTGAATCCCTTGATTTGGCATCTAGAATATGCCACTTGACACTAATCTTCATTGTGCCTCTTATCTGCTCTTTTACTTGTAACTAAAGTTTCCTTTTCTCACTTGAATTGAAATTTTGTTTAACTTTTTCACCTACATGTAAAAATACATTTATTGCTACATTTTCACCTTATAAGAGAGGGGGACCAACCATGTCAAGGCTCCAATTCATGGAGAGTCGAGAGCAGAGGGCTGCTCTAACTTACCTCACTCTAAAAGGTGTTTGTATAAAAGTGAATTTACATCCCCTATGCAAATCCCCTTTTTTCCCTTACGCACCTTAGAAAACCAAGTTCGGAGGCTTAATTCCACCTAACCTCATTGTTGGTAGTCCACTTGGCACTTGTTTTGAGCATCAATGGAATCATTTCTGTCAGGGACACCCATGTGGCATGCAAATGTACATGCAACGCGCTTACATCCCTAGCAGATTCTTGTGACTAAACCGGAAAAGGCATTACAGTTCTCATTGGAGGTGAAGTTGTAATGCCCCTTTCAGCCGATCGACCCAAATATGGCCATTTTCTTCCATTCACTCTTCAAATTCATCCCTTCAACATTCAATCCAACTCTTCAACAAATCAAGCTTTCATTCTTGCACTCCACAAGATCACTTACTCACTCACTGCAAGTATTCTAGCACTCCATTGCAAAAAAACCTCACTCCATCACTTTGATAGAGCACGTTTGGGACCACGCCATGTAGCAGAGGCTTGAGTTCCTCTCATTTTTCCCCTAGGTATCCTTGAGTTCTCTTAGTGTAGGTGGTAAGCTTCCCTCTCCTCTCCTCTATCACTTGGTTGAGTAGCATAATACTGCTTTGTAGTGTTTACTTGCTCTTTACTATACTATTTCTTTATCTCTTTTCCTTGGTTGTCTGTGGAGGTGGATACACCTAAATGGGGTCTGATTGAGGCAAGCAACTATACAACCACCCAACATTTTCCCTCTTTCTTTGTGTAGGTGTGCATTCTTCTCGAAAGATCAACTGGAAAATGAATTCCTTGGTGAGATCCTCCTTGTTTTCTTTACTCTTTCTTATTTACTTTAAAATATTAGATAATATTTCATTTATTTACTTGTGTCATTTTGACCCTTTAGTTAGTTAGCTGGGTTGTTAGTCATTTTGGTAGGTTTGACCTTGTCTCTGATGTTGTCTAGCCGTACAGACACCAGCACACTTTAGAGATGCTAGTGCACTACACTATCGTCCAAAGACTATGCTTCTATCTTCAGACAAATAACTCCCTAAGGTGCAAAGTTGAACTTGAAAAGTGGCTCGCCTAGCCCCACTTTGAAACTCAGGATTATAGAGTGATTGCAAGATTTTATGGTCCTCATCATTCTCATCCTCATACCCTAAATATTTCACTTAGCTGAGGTAACTTAGGGCAGCCTCTCACATCTCGACCCTCTGTGACCTGGGGTCTTGTATGTCGTGGTCCCCCTCTCTTACATTTTTGGTGAACCTGACATGAACCAACATCTGTTCCTCTATCGGTGTTGAAGCTTCCCTCGAGTGCTTCACGATTGTTGTGTTTTTGAGTATTGTGAAATTTTATGAGCATCACAACCCAATCCACAACTTCCAGGTATATTGCGAGGAGAAGTGTATGACACCTCCCAATGGATAGGAGGAAGGTCTTGCTTGGTCTCTCTACAGGACTTTTCTCTGGTCCTGTTGTTAGTTTGGTTGCGTAGGAGGAGTTATTGAGGAATGAGATGGGATTTTTTGATGGAACCGATCATATTTCCACTCCTCCTATGTCTCCCATGCCATCATTAGTGGATTAGCATGAGGTCATTCAGATCCCTACAAAATATCTGTCTGCCCTTGCTAAGGGACTGGGTGATCTAAAAACCCATATGAAAATAAATCCAAAGATGGCTAAAGCCAATTGATTTGTTAGTGAATTAAGACATATCATGGGTAAAGATCGAACAGGCATAAAACTTCTAAGTGGTCTCCTCGGTCCCTCTAAAGAATGTACTCCTTCGGGCAACCCTAGCTTTGCACAAGGAGTCACCTTCAAAGAGCGTGAGGGATAGTTAGGGGTATCAATGCAACCCACTTCAGTTTACATGGCCAATGTGGTCCCTTCTATCAGTATCCCTTCCATCCCTGAGAAACATAAAACTATCAAAGTGAATAAGGTCCCTTTGGGATTTAACTTTACCCCTTCTATCACCTCTAGTGGTGGAGTTTTTGGTGGACTGAGTGGTGGAGGATTTGGTAGTGACGATGGATTCGGTAGCAGAGGTGGTGCTAGAAGAGGTGGCTATGGTAAAGGTGATGGCAGTGGTTTCAGCGGAGGTCCTATTGGTGGTGGTGGCTCTGGTGGTGGCAATAGCGGAAGTCATATTGGTGGCAGTTCTAGAAGTGGACTTGGTGATGGCTTGGGAGGAGGTTCCCCTAGACTTCTATCTTCTAATGACCATATTTTGAACACCCTGCTTCAGACTATGGGTAAGATGTAGAGCTAGTTATCAAGCCTTTCCCAAGCCTCTACCCAGCCTATCTTCTAGCCTTTCTTCTAACATATCCCATTGTCAGTTGCCATCTTGAACACTCCCTTTACAATGGAGATCCCTAAATTTGAGAAGTTCGGTGGCAAGGGATATCCATAGACACATGTGTCTGCCTTTAACGCCCTTTGCACTGACTTCTTCCATCATGATGCATTGATGGGTAAACTATTTCCTTGATCTCTCAAGGACACAACACTTGAATGGTATTGTTCCTTGCCTGAAAATTGTATTTTCTCATTCGACGAACTTGTAAACTAGTTCCTTAGAAAATTCCAAGTGAACATTGGACCGAAGATGACCTTTTTGGATCTCGTCTGATGTAAATAGGGAGATAATGAAAAGATTACTAATTTCATAGCATGTTATCAAGCACTCCTTTCACAAATATCATACCACCTACCTGACTCCAATGTGGAGAAGTTGTTCATAGGAAACTTACAAAGGCATTGGCAAGAGAAGTTTTCCTTGATGAAATACCCTTCTTTCATGCATTTGTGTACAACTTTATGAGAGTATCAATAGACAGTTGCTCAATTCAGGGAATCCTCTTCATGCTCCTGTTCTGAAGGGAAATCCATTGTATCAATCTTTGGGAAAGGTAAATCTATTGTTAATGTAGTAACCGTTGTTGATTACAATGGCCTCAAATGCAACCATAAATTCATGAAGTTGTTAGAATCTTATACTTCCATCTTACAAAAGTTGTTGAAGGATAAGATTGTAACTTTACTAACCCCTAAGCCTATTAAGGAACCCTACCCTAATTGGTATGATGGGAGCACTTACTCCCAGTACCATCATGTTAATGGGCATGATATTGAATGATGTATGCAGCTGCATCATGAGATAGAGGACCACATCAAGGATGGTACCATTCATCTCGATGGGAATAAATAGAACACTAACAAATCAGTGGCGAAGGAAAATAGTGAATTGCAGATATACACAAACCCATTTCTGTCACACTCTGCTAACATGATTATTGATATCACTGATTCTATTACCCAACCTGAGGCCTATGTTAATATGGTCATGGTAACTTATACTATTCCACCTGCACCTAGTTCACCAGATGTTACATTTACATCACCGTATTTTCCCTTAAATAAAAAACCTTCACCTCTTTACATTCCCACTCGTGTCAATGGTAACATTGTAACAAGAGTCTTGATTGACCCCATGAGCCGTGTGAATGTTATTACTAAAGAAACATTGGTATTAAATTCACTACAAAAGGAAATGTATGAAGAAACAAAATCTACCATCTATAAACACAATGCTATGAGTCTTAAACCTTATGGCTCGATCACTTTGTTCATCCTGGTTGGACCTAGGGATGTCGACACAGTCTTCAACATTATCCCAAAGTCATATCTGTTTAGAGTGAAGCTGGGAATTCCTTTGTTAGCTTCCATGAATGGAGTCACCTCTATTATCCACAAGTGTTTAAAGTTCTCCCACATAGGTGTCGTGCATGTAGTGCATGACACCAGATATCAGCCCTTGGTGTCTCATGTGGATATTCATTGGGTCACTTCTAGCCCTCCCCGGTCAGTCCACTTCCTCCAAGAATTGACCTGATTTACAAGAACTATGTGAAGTATAAAACTGGGGGAAAGCGGAGCCAGAGTGGAACCTTCCTATGAGAGAACAATCAGTTGCCTCCTCTTCCCGAGAAGAGAAGGAGAAGTCCATGCCGACTTCCTCTCCTTCCCATAGAGGCAAAGAGAAGGCTACACCAACCACTCCCTCTTCTCCAAAGAAAGAAGAGAATCCTATGCCAACTTCCTCTCCTTCTCACAAAGGTAAAGAAAAGGTGACTTTTCCCTAGACTATCTTATGCTCCCCCCTTTTGTGGGAAGAGTACTAGATGAGCTAGCCCAGTGGCTACCCATTGAGCCTGATGATCCCTCCTTGGCGTAGGCCTAAGATTAGGATCACAGACCTCCCTAAGGAATATCTTGGACCGTGGTATTACTTATATGGCATAAAAAAGGTTCTCGTAGAGAATTCAATGTGCGGCCTCCCACTACTCCTACTCCTAAGGAAATGAGTAGAAAGAGGCCCACTGTTGAGGCTCTCGAGTTGAATCCTCTTGTCACTCCTTAGCTTGTTCCTCCTACTCCCATCTAGGAACTTGTACCTCTGCCTAAAATAGTCGTAGTGGACATTCCTATGGTCAACCAGGAACCTCTTGCCCCCTCACAAACTCTAGCCTTTAACTCCAAGAGTAGTAGAAACCACCTTGCACATGAGCACAAGAGCCGGTGAAAGGCTCTCCTAGCCAAGCAGGCCACCTCACAACAAAAGGAGGAAGGAACGACCACTCCTACTTCAGGACTTCTTGCAGTGTCTTCTTCCTCCCTTCCTTCTACTTCTCTCCAGTATGGTCCACTCCTAACTTTTGTTGTGAGCACGAATGTGCCTAACCCTAAATGGGTATAGGTGTTCATCACTCCTTCAGTGGAGCCACCTTTGCTGATGTCTGTTCTAGATATCCAACCCTTCTTGAAAGCCATGGATATGGTTAATAATTTGGTTGTATTTGTTGCAGTTCTTTCTTCCTCTTCCTCTACACCCCTAGCTTCATCTATGGGAAGTCCATCTCCTCCAATGAAGAAAGAAGTGGAGGTTGGTCCTTCTAGTGATGAAGGATGTAAGAGGAACCCACCTTCTTTGCATGGTAGTCCTATGCTGACTTGTTTTGTCCTAGTGAAAAAAGTAGTCTCGCTTCCCCTGAGTTTTTTACCATTCTTGAGTCATTCGAAAAGCTTAGCAGTGAACCTCAGGAACAACCCATCCCATTCGTTGAAGCAAGACATATTGTTCTTGTGGGGTGCATGTTTAACTCTATGGATGAGGTTTCAGCCTTGTCAAAAATCTTCGTGAAATCGCTAACTTTGACTCCATAGAAGCTTAGTGGAGAGGACCTTGAGGGGCCCTCTTCCTTGTCCCTTGTTGTGGGAGGGTCGGATGTTCCTCCTCTTAACATCCCATCATTGTAGGCTCATCCTCCTTCCCCTTATGAGGATTTAGATTTGGAATCAGATGACCTCTTGGCCAACCAATGTTAGGAGGAGGCCCTTTCTTCATCTTTCATGTGTACGTGTGTGTCTTGTGATGTGTTTCCCCATACTCGTGCTATGTGTGCCTGGATGACCCTCATCACCCCTATTAGTGCTTGGATACATGTGTGGCTTTTGTGCCATAAAACTTCTTCTATTTGTATCATCATTCTTCCATGTTTGTGCCTGAATTTTGATAAATTGGGGATAATGCAAAGCGTTGGGGGCATTTAGGCTCCCCTTCCATGTTCAACCAATTTTTTGTTTTCACTTTTTTTTTCATGCATTCGTCCTGATCTTGTTGGGGATTGATGATCTTTCACCTTGCATTGCGGTTACCTATTATTAGATGCGCTCGGAAAGATCTGACCCCACTAAACTAGATCCTCCTATGCCCTTTGTTTATATGTTTCTGTCCTCTTTTTCTTTCTCTTTAAATTTTTCTCTTGTTTCCTTGAGTTTTCCCTTCTATGTGTGACAACGCTCTTCTTCAACGCTTTGATTTTCAAAAAATGAATTCGTTACCAATGAATCTTTTCTCAAAATTCTTCACAAATTTTTTCTTAGAATCGCATTCTCAACTTGGAACCCTAACAAAACATGTTTCCTTCATCATGGGTGTATACACCTAAATATGGTCTAGAGAATATAATTAATTAAATATGATTTATTTGATTAATTAATCCTAATTTCATCTACTTAGTAAATAAATAAGAATATTTATTTATATTAAGTTCACTATTAATTCTTTTATTATCTTATTATTTTCCTCTTAAATAAATAAACAAAATTAAATACTTTGTTTTATTTAATTAGTATCATTATTATTTCTTCTATTACTTTATCCATTTATTCTATCTTAATTAAAAATAAAAAAATTTAAATTATTTGTATTATTTAATTATCTAATCATATTTCCTCTTAATTAAATAAAGATATCCTAAATTCTTTTATTTAATTATCATATTCTTTCTATATTTATTTAATAAACAAATTCTATAGTTTTTTTAATTAAATTATTTATTCCCTTTTGCTAAATTTGAAGAAATCAAATTATATTCAAATAAAGGCATAAATCAAATTTCCTCTATTCACTCACCAATAAAATTAGATTTTTCAAATCTAATTAATTCAACTGGCATTCACAAGAAAGCTTCAGAGATAAACTTGTAGGCAATCCTCTCAATCTCCTTCCTCTAATTCTTCCTATCATATGGCCTGATGTTTTCATGGGTGGGAACAATCCCCATGATCAGCTCAAGCTTCTCCATCTCTCACCATTCAATTCTCCAAATTGAATCCAAGCCTTTGTTGTGCTACCCCTATGCAAATGTGCTATTGTAAATCTATAAATACAGCCTTATGAAGCAAAGAATGGATCCCAACTTTTGCAAACTTACTCTACAGGACTAGCAATCAAGCAATCAAGCAAGCATAGCAATAGCAATAGAATCATAGCATCATAGCCTCATAGCATCAGTAGAATTCATAATCACGGTAACATCTTAGTTTTATTGTAGCTTTCATTTATTAGTATCATGTCAGAATAGATTACAGTAGCACCAATATCATTTAGTTTTCATCATTTAGATTTAAATAATTGCATCTAGGATCATTCCATTCTCTAGATAGGAATTTTAACAGTCATAATGCTCACCAAATCTGAGAGCCCTCTATGATTTAATAAATCTTTGGAGATAGGAGACAATGAGATGCTTTCAAGTTTTATGTGCTTTAAATTAGTTTAATTCATGTTAAATCTTGATATAATGTTCTATTAAGGAGTGTTTTAGTTGTTATAACTTATTTACTTATTCACACTTAATTTGGCACCCACCATGGGGCATAACCCCATGTTTTTAACAAGTTTTTTTTGGAAAGTGTTCATATAGGATATAGGCGTGTTTCTTTTAGAACAAATGGAAGATTTTGCAACACATTTGACCCAAACTATAGTGCTTCTTACTGTTTTATTGTGTCCAATGAAAACTATAGTGCTTCTGAAAACTGTTTTAGCACTTCAAAAAATAGCTTCTAGCACAAACCAACAATTCATGTTCAAATCTATATTAGTGCATCTGCTAAATTCTATAGCGCTTTTGTTGTATTCTACAACGCTTCCACCAAATCCTACAGTGCTTCCAATGATTTCTATAGTGCATCTGAGCATTTCTATAGCGCTTTTAATCTCTATTATAGCACTTTTGTTAATCGTTATCTAGATCTGACACGACAATGGCCAGTAATTTTATTTCTTTAGTTGGACTTAAAATGAATCAATCTAGGGTAGTAACTTAAGTCAAAATATATTAATCTAGGGTAGTCATCAAACATTTCAATTTGGGATAAAAATGAACATCTCTTTTTGTGAAGAAATATCTTCACATAGATAGAAAATTGTTGTTTGGGCTCTAAAAATTGAACCTTTGATAGTCAGTAACCAGACATTGTAATACTCACAATGCAATGGGAGGGAATAATCTTCCCCCAAGACACTCAACATATAATTTCCAAGGACCGTTTGCTCAGGGGATTGAGAAATCTAACCTTGAGAATGCACCTAGAAAAGACAAAAACATGGGCACCCTCTAGGGGGTGACACGACTGTGTGAGTTAACACAACTTTAAGCTATGGGCTATTGAGTATGAAGATGACCTTTTGACCTTAAGATTCAGTCTATTTGAAGTGTATTTTTGTTATCAAACCAGTGAAAATAGGACCATGTGTGGTTCTTTGAACATACACTATATGTTTAGATTATAGCTCTTAAAAACAACTGTCTACATTTGATTGTTGTGTATTTCAAAATCATTAAAATCTAGATAAAAGATCATCCTAAAAAATACAACTTGGACAAAATCAAAACTGAGAAATATATGATTAGGGATTGGAAAACCATAAAGTTTGTAAAGAAATCTCTTGCCAAGAGAATTAGGAAACCCAAGAAGCCACTTAGTTACATAAACCTTTTGAAAAGAAGACATTTCTTGTATCAAAGTAGGAATATTTTGATTCATCCTAGAACTTTCATTCATAGATTTCACAATTTCTCTAGGGTTATATTGATGATTATGCTTTAGAGCCCTTGTATTCACAAGTCTATTTTCAGAGAAGAGATCTTTCATAGGAACCTAACTGTATTCAACCTATTCGACAATCTTCCATCCTGGAACCTGCAATAGAATACTCCTATAGACCAGATTAGTTCCTACAATAGACAAAACTTTGAAAAAATAGGCTTTTCATTCAAAATCAGGGAGTTAACAGTGAAAATATTCTACCAAAATACTAAAAATCCAAAAAATTGCACCACAAAAAGTCTATCTTCTCACAGGGAGAAAAATTGAACAACATTATGACCCCAAAAAAATGCTTCTACCATCTTTTATAGCACTTCTGCACATTATTTTAGCACTTCCATAGTTAAAACAACATTTTTGTCATTTGTTTCAATGATTCTACCACATATTATAATGCTTCTATCAACAAGTAAACAAAATCTGTCAGTGTCAGAAAATACCAGTGTCATAGCACTTCTACAGTCTGTTCTAGCACTTCTGTGCTATCTTTTAGTGCATCTGCAATAAAAAACAATGCTTCTACTATTTGTTTCAATGCTTCTGATCAATTTTATAGCACTTATGTCAGTATCAAACAATACCAGTGTCAATACCAGTCTTCTAGTGCATCTGTAGTCTATTTTAGCACTCCTGCTCTGTTTGACAACACTTTTACCAAACCTTTTAGTGCTTCTGCATTTTTTTTTAGCGCTTTTTCCCTCTATATTAGCTCTTTCATAGAATTAAAAAAGATAGAGAGCTTTTGGAAATGTCTATCAAATTTATTGGCATTAGAAACTTAGGTTTTATGAGTCAAAAACGTTTCATAGTTTAGACAATCTCCTAAAACCTTAAACAAATTAGATTTTTACAAGTCAAATTTTTTTCAAACAAAAAACCTAGATTTTGCAAAATACAAAGTTTCCAATTATCAAAACAAATGTAGATCATTGAGTCAAGTTTCCTTATCAGTGTTTTGACATCCTACCATCACGAAACAAAAACTTAGTAATCAAATTTTCAACTTAGTCTCATCAATAGAATACATCCTTCTATTTGACTCCGTTAAAATTAAATTGACACTAATCCAAACATAGAAGATCCAAGTTTAGTGAAAAACAACCAAAATCTTGTATGCCAATCTTGACAAGGTTGCAAAGACAAAAAGTTAGAGAGAAAGAAGTTGAAAATCCAAACATGATTGAAGAAAACCCTTTTTATCGATTCCAACAACATGATACCAATGAAATAACTCAAGAAGATATACAATACGCCCAACAAGATCCAAATTTTCATAAATTTATGGAAAAGGTCTTAGAACAATACATGGAAAAATATCTCTTGATGTTAGTTGAATTAGGTGCCAAAATTCTGAAAGATTTTGACATGAATCAATTGAAGGAAACACCTAGAACAACTGAAACTAAACCACACAACACGCAAGACATGGATCAAGCGGTTGCTATAACCGCTCAAATGCAAGACATGCAAAAGGGGACCACAAAGAAGTATTCATTTCAAGACATTTTTCCTTATCCCTTTCATCCAAGTGTTGACATGATACCTTTCCCTAGACACTGTGAATTTCCTAAATATGATAAATACAATGGCAAGTCAGACCTGATTGACCATGTAAGGAAATTCAGAACAATGATCCTTGAGTTCATACAATAAGATACATACCTCATGAGGTTATTTCCTAGGAGTTTAGGAGCGAACTGTATGGAATGGTTCTCCAAATTACAAATAGGAATTCAATCCTTTGAAGAATTGGTCAACGGTGTTGACTATTGCAACTTTCATAAAAATAAAGGACATGAAAAAAACAACTATATGCAATTAACGCATCTAATTCAAGATTTGATTGATAGCAAGAAGGTTTTTGTCTAAGGACCTCAAATAAACAACAATCACACTACATCTACAAATCCTTTACCCAATTACAAAAAGTGGGAGTCTTCAAATAGTAAAGGAGAGAGTATAAACTATGTATATGACAACACCATCCATTGTATTTACGAAGTTGATACAAGTGGTGCCATTGATAATCCAATAGATAACATTAACCTCAATGACATTGCATCTCTGAACATGATCCCAAACATCAACACATCCGACAACCAAATCAATGTAATAAAGATCAAGGAAAGACAAGACTATCAACCAGTCAATGTAACGATGAGAGGAGAATTAAAAGTGGTACTGAAAGGAGTTGCACCTAGAACCACTACTCCCTCCCCAAATTAATATAGCATTATTGATCAACTATAGAAGATACCTGCGCAGATATCCATACTAGAACTTAAATTTTCACCATCACATAAGGAAGTTTTAGAACAATCTCTTGTAGCCACTACAGTTCCCAACAATCTGGATATCTCTCAATTTCAAGCTATGGTGGGACATTTGACCACACCTCATTATCTGTCATTCTTTGATCATGATGATTTATCATTAAATCATCCAAGCAATGTGACCCTTCATATAGAAATGTTAATCCATAAACACCATGTCAAACATGTCTTTATAGATGGAGGAGTTGGATTAAACATTTGTACTCTAAAACTAATTTTTACACTAGGTTATTCAGATAATGCCACTGATGCAAGAAGAAAGATAACAATAAAAGCATATAATGAAGAGGAATGGTCTTCCAAAGGGTTGACTGTGTTACCAATTCAAGTAGGACCGAGTGTCAAGAACATTGTTTTCCAAGTCTTGGACAAAGAGCTAACCTATAACATACTCTTAGGGAATCCATGGATTGATGACATGCAAGCAGTACCATCCACATATCACCAGTGTTTAAAGTTCCCATTCAATGGGTAGGAAGTCACCATATCAGCTAGTTACAATAATCCTCAAACTTGTAACATGTTGAAAACAACTCAGGATACTTTAGTACCTCACAACAGAGAAGCACATACTTCTAGCTCATCCAGTGGTGAAAAACAATTGAATTTTATATCCAAATTGGTCGAGAAGAAAGACAAATAAAAAAACAAATATTGCTGACTCTACTTCATCACATAATGAAGTTCAACTGGGATCTTTATCACAACAATTACAAAAAAATATCTAATTAAAAGACAGAGGTATGAGAGAGTACTTCATTGAGAAAGCTTTACATCTATCACAGTTGCTGCCATCACCAAAAACATATGGGCAGCCATCAACCATAACACAATAGGCGTCAAAACCTAAAACAATCCTAGATGAAATATTTATAAAAGCAGGTACTCTGGAGGAAGAATATTAAGACAAAGTCATTATCAGTTGGCTCTATAAAGATGAAGAGGCCTCTACATCAACAAACACCAGTATGGAAAAGGGAAGGCTATCTTAGAGAAGATGGGATATGAGGGACAAGGATCAATCAAAAAAAGGAAATAAGGCATAGTGGAGCCCTTTACACCACTAACACGTCAACCAAATGATAAAACAAGATTGGGCTATACAGGAGGAACAACAAAAGAACACACTCATAAAACTATTGAAAGAATCCTCCAAATGAGAGATAGCTCTGAGACTGATTCCAATGACTATGATTGGCACTCTTTTTCAAAATCTTAATACAAGGATATATCAATTGATGTCATCAAATAATATACACCCAAACATGAGGAGGAACAAAGCTCGGGAACTAGACCCTTTGTTTTTTAATCACAAAATATCAATGACTCTAGTGAAGATAGGAAAACATCAAGTGAGATAGACGACTGGGAAGAAAATAAAATCATAGACCTTAGAATTACCACCAAAAATTTCAAAAACATTGCCATCTGAGCCTTTACCACCACTGACCTTAACCCGTCTGATGACTTCTTACCACTAATGCATCCTAATCTCATTGACTAGGAACCCATCGAACCAATTAATATTTCTATATTTGAGAATGATGATGCTATTGTAAACTACCTTTGTTATGATGAATCTAATGTGAGTTGTAACTTTAAATCTCATAACGACACTTTCAAGTAGGAGGGTATCAAATCTGTCAGTTGCGAAAATGAAAATAAGGATAAAAGATCTAATGGTGAAAACTATTCAATGGTAGTATTAGATCTAGAAAAAGTAAAAATAAAGAATGTATCTAACGGTGAAAACCTCTCTGAGGCATTGAAATATGGAAGATTTGACACCCTTCCAAAACATGTTCATCAAAGATCTTCAGTGTTGGTGGAACCTATGTAGTTAATCAATATTGGGACAACATAAAAGACAACAATTCTACATCTAGCAGCATCAATGACAACACAATAAAAACTATATTTTGTTAAGTTCTTTGAAGAACCACATATCAATTTTACCTGGTCCTACTCTGATATGCCAATGCTAGATCCAAATCTTATGATGCATCATCTATCATTACCATTTGAAATCAAACCAGTCAAACAAAAACTATGGAAAATGCATCCCCACATCACATTGATGGTAAAAGTTGAGCTGAAAAAGTTACTGGACAAAGGATTCATCAGGTCCATTGATTATGCTAAGTGGATCTCCAACATTGTACCTATATCTAAACCAAACAATAGCATCAGAATTTGCACATATTTTAGGGATCTAAATAAGGCATGTCCTAAGGATGTTTTTCCTTTACTGAGCATTGATATCATAGTGGACTTAATAGCAGGACATGCCATGTTGTCACTCATGGATGGATTTTTAGGATATAATCAAATCAAGATTGCCCTTAAAGATCAAGAAAATACGACATTCACATGTCCATGGGGCACTTTCTATTGGAATGTCATGTCGTTTGGGTTGAAAAATGCAGGGGAAACATATCAGTGTCCTATGACCACTATCTTCCACAACATGATGCATACTTTTATGGAAGATTATATTGATGATATATTGGAAAAATCATATACAAAAAAAGGGAATCTAGAAATCCTTAGAAAAATATTTACCAAACTAAAAAAATTCAATGTCAAGTTGAATCCCAAGAAATGTGTGTTTGGGGTTACATCAACAAAACTTCTAGGTTATATTGTTTTAGAAAAGGGCTCGAGGTCGATCTAGAAAAATTAGAAGTAATAATTGAAATGCCACCTCCATGGAATATAAGTCAATTGATTTCTCTCCAAGGTAGGCTTCAATCAATTAGGATATTTATCTCCCAGTTAGCAGATAAAATTCATCCATTCAATCATCTGCTACATAAGAACATCACTTTCAAATGGCATGAGGGATGTGAGATAACCTTCAATTAGATAAAGAAATATCTAACGTCGCCTCCCATATTGATGCCACCAACAGAGGAGAAACCATTATTATATATTGCAACGACAAAAATTTCTTTGCGAGCTCTACTAGCTCAAGAAGATGCAGAGGGAAAGGAACAAGCGATATACTATATCAATAGGACTCTAAATGGATATGAAATAAACTACACATTCATCAAAAAATCATGCTTGGAGGTGGTATTTTCCACCCAATAGTTATGGCATTACATGTTGACACACACAATTAAGCTTATTGCAAAGATTCATCTATTGAAATAATTACTCAGTAAGATCCGTTGAAATACTTACTCGGAAAGGCTACTCTAACATGAAGATTAGTTAAATGGGTCATGATCTTAATTGAATTTGACATCCAATATGTGGAAAGGAGAGCCATCAAAGGTCAAGTGATTGTTGATCAATTGGTTGAGGCTCCATTATCAGATAATCATCCGATGAGCACTGAGTTTCCTGATGTAGATATTCTAATGGTGACAACGCAACCATGGAGACTATATTTTGATGGTTCATTCACAAAACAAGGAGCTGGTGTCAGCATTTTGTTTGTGACACCTCAGGGACACACCATTCCAAGGTTGTATAGACTCATGTTTTTGTGTACCAATAATATAGCCGATTATGAGGCTTTGATTATCAGTATCAAAATAAAAATTGAATGGAAAGTCAGAGAACTACAAGTATATTGAGATTCCCAACTAGTTATTTATCAAGTGAATGACAGATATTAGATGAAAGATGAGAAATTGATGCCATATAAGAAGCTGATTGATGATCTCAAAATGTAAATTGTGTAGGTAAAGTTTGAACAGATTCCAAGGGAAAAAAACAAAGTTGCAGATGCCATGGCAACAATCGCTTCTCTTTTAGAATTTCCAGAAAGACAAGGTCGTTATGAGTTTATGGTAGAACAAGTGTTTGATCTTTCTTATGATAACCTAGAATCCCAGACCATATTCCATTTAGACGATAGTCAATGCTCCATCTTTGGAAATATCTATGTCTACCTGAAAGACAATATTCTTCCACCTGATCTTTCTAGACACTAAAAATGGAATTTCATTCATGAATCCACATGACACACCCTAATTGCCAACATACTTTACCGTCGAGGTCTAGATGGTACTCTTTTTTGATGTCTAGAGTACAACGAGTCTGCAAAAACTTTACATGAGGTTCATGAAGGTATTTGAGGAACTCATTCAAGTGGACTAACCCTAGCCAAGAAACTCCTCTATTTGGGGTATTACTAGTCAAACATGGAGGAGTCCTTTTAGTTTGTTAGGAAATGTCAAAAATGTTAGATTCATGGTAATCTTATTCATGCACTGGCGCAAGAGCTACATCCTTTTACATCAACATGGCCCTTTTGTCAGTGGGGACTGGACCTAGTAGGAAAGATCAATACTTCTTCATCCCATGGACACAAGTTCATAATCACAACAACAAAGTACTTCAGAAAATGGATAGAAGTGGTTCCCTTAACAACAATCATTGGGAAATAGATCAAGTCTTTCATACTAAACTACCTCATTGGTAGGTATGGCATACCTCAATCCATTGTCACATACAATGGAAAACCTTTTAAGAATAAAAATTTCCAAGAATTGTGTGAAAATTTTCATATCCAACATTGTTTCTCAACATCGTACTACCCACAAGGAAATGACCAAGCAGAGGCCTCAAACAAAAAAAAATAAAAATTCTAAAGAAAATAGTTAATGATGTTGGACATGATTGGCAGGTTTAGTTAAATCATGCTCTTTGGGCCTATAGAACTAGCATTAGAACACCAATAGGAGCTACACCATATTCCTTTGTATATGGATCAAAGGCTATACTACCTATTGAGGTTGAGATTCTGTCACTTCATGTCTCATTGAGAGGTATCATTATAGATGAGGATTATAGAGTCTCTATACTCCAAGAGCTGGAATTGCTAGATGAGTGTCGTCAACAAGCTATGAACCATTTGACAACATATCAACAGAGGATATCAAGGAGCTACAATCACAGGGTAAAACCTAGAGTCTTTCAAGTTGGAGACTTGGTCCTAAAGGAAAACCCTAGAAATCAACAGGATAGAGAAAAGAAAGGGAAGTTTGAACCTAACTGGTTAGGTCCCTTTGTCATCATATCAGTCTATGGATCTAGCACTTATTAGCTATCTACACCTATAGGTTATTTGTTCGATGAACCAGTCAACCGTATCCACCTCAGGAAATTCTATGCTTGAATAATCTAGTGCATGGTTGAAAAGAGTTACCATGATAAAAACCTAGAAAATAGGCATCTTGGTGACATAAAAATACAAAAAAAAATCAAAAAGAGGAAAAATACAAAAAAATTGAAAAAGACGAAAAACTCATAAAGTCTAAAAAAGTGCAATAAAAGTAAATAGTGAAAACCTGGAAGTAGGTACTACTTGTGATTTAAACCAACTTCTCCATCTATTGGATGCATGTGCATGATTCCGGTCATTCATTTTTTCCATCATTTTTACCATCCAACATCTGAAAGAACAACATCATGTACATATCCTAGCAATAGAGTGATTGAGTCACACCATAGCTTGGGGGAAACTTTGGACTTCACTAGGGACAAAAAACTTGGGCTTAATCAAATAAAAAAACAACAGTAGGTCAAACATGGAAAGAACAATGATCAAAATGCAACACAACATCAAACATCAATCATCATCGGAAAACACATCAAACATCAATATCATATCAAAAATCCAAAAATAGGTTAAAATTTTGAAAATAGAGTTTGTGTCAGTCAAACTATGTGGTCTTTGCGTGTATAACATAGGCAAGGCTAATCTTTGATCAGCCCCCAAGGCCCCTAGGATAGGTCATTAGGTTAGGTCTTTGGTCAAAACTCTCAGAAAACACAAAAACATAATAAAATCATATGGATGATCTAATCTGAATAATGCTTTGAAATACTTTAAATAAAGGCTGGATATGTTGTACTTTGATCATTGTTACCATTTATTTGGAGAAACTCGATGATGCATTGAACTAGAGAGCTAGGAAGAAGAATGGCATTTTCTTTGTCTGTTGTCTATGAGTTAATCATCATTACTGTGTGAATTGTTGCGAGATGTGCTCTACAAAGTATCACTGATGACATTCCAATTCACATAGGAAACTGATTGATTCTTGTCTATTTACGCAATAAATTCTTAGGTCATCTCAGTTTAATTATACCTAGATGCTTGTTTTTTCTTGCAATATCAAAAATCATGAAATTAGTACTTAGGTCATTATTGGTTTACATTATACCATTGATGCTTGTACTCACTTTCAACATTTTGAAAGCTCCATGATGATACAAAGCATGATAAAAGGATTGTTAAGATGCCTATGTTTGCATGTAGATTTGCATGGCAGAATAGATTGCATTAATGATAGTATTGCATCTGCAGAGTATTTTTTACAAAATTGGTGAATCATTCAAAGATGATGTTATCTTTTCTCATTAATAGATTGAGTATATTTGACATTAACAAAAACATCATCATTATAATATAGCTGCATAATCATCTCATCACATACATTAGAAACATTTAATTATCATTTCATCTTTATTATTTACATCATATAGTTTGCATTCACCATGTCATTTCTAAAAATTGTGCATCACATCATAAAATTTCATTAGAAAAATATCAAAAATAAATCACTAGGTAATTGCATCTTCATTTATCTATTCATTACATCAAATATCATACAGTCCAAATATCATCATATATAGCATTCATTATTTTCATCATTCATTCATCACATCATAAATTTGCATTTCAAATCACAAGAAATAAAGTGCACATATCCCATTTACATCATACATCATTTAAACATTAAAAAATCATATCCATCATCATACATATAGATACATTATCATATAGTTACACATCATCATACACCTATTTCATCCACATATATATCTACATACATCATGGCATACATACATCATGCATCCCTACATCATTAATCCATACATCATGCATCCATACATCATCATAATACACATCATCGATAGAAAATCACACATCATAAGCATATCATCATGATTATAAGTTGCATCCAAAACATCATAATAGGATCATCACATGGCCTATAGAACATAGAAATAAATGCATCCATCATAGAATCGTATAGCACACATAATGCATCGATAAAGTCCACTGCATATCATATAGATCTCAAAATCATAAATGTCAAGTACACAGTGATATCTGAAATGAAAAGAGATATATCATCAAAAAATAACTATAATCAGAATGTACATCATCATCTAATAATACAACAAAGGAATCACATTATGTAAAATAAGTTTTGCTAGCTCCAGATAGTGCAGGCATCAGAAGACTAGTCCCTCTACCACCACTAGATGTACCGGGATCTCTGGGATCTCTACAAAGAGGTTGTGTCACACCTACACTCATAGTCCTAGAATAAGTCTTGCCAGATCAGGACTACTTGTAGCTCACTCTCTGCTCAGAGGGGATGACATCATAATATCTCCCTCTGTAGTACTCCACCTCCCCACCAATACGGGCAACCTCTCACATAGAATCTGCTAAAGAGGTACCATCTTCCAATCTTTGTAATCTCTTGGTTGTAGCCTGAGCACCCTCTGCTATAAATCTGGTGGCATCCATATCAGTTGTTAAGGATGCTATCTGAGCCTAAGTTTCCTCTACAGTTTGCCTAGCGGCATCCCTCTCAGTTGTCAATGTTGTGATTTGTGTCTGCGCCACAACCAACTGAGCCTACACTGATACTAAATACTCTATGTATGAATGGGCATGTGCCTACATTTGAGTCTGAACAAACTACTCTTGTTTGGTCTCTAACTACACTTGAAGACTCACAATCTGCAACTGATCTGTAAGCTATCCCACTACTTACCTCTTACGAGGCACTATATGCTCAAGAAAATCTAAGGTAGGACCCGACCCACCTGCAACATCTCCACTGTCAAAATCATAATCGTCCCCACTACTCTCATCTCCACTATCCCTCTCATCCCCACTATCCTCCACCTCAACTTCTCCAACCTCCTCTCTCCTCCACATCAACCTATCCAACCTCCTCTCTCCTCCACCTACGACCATGTGCAACGACAACATCCTCCTCTGCAGGTAATGGGGTAGGCTCATCAGGAAAAGTAAGGTGTGGAAAAGGATGCAAAGCCTAATACTCAACATAATCTGTTGTAACTAGTGGCTCAACAATATCTAGATGAATGTCCCACTCAAACGGCTGCAAAGCCTGCTACTCCTAAACAACACCATCGTATGATAGACCAGGCCCCCAATTTGTAGAATCTAACTGACAATGAGCACAATGAGCAACACCCTAGGGAATTCCCTGAACCAAACCATACTATCTATGTACTCGTCTAATAAAAAATCTCTTTAGTACCCAACAAGTCTGACTGATCAGTAACATTGACTAACAAAGATAAGGTACCTTAATATCATTCTTTTCCCAATGCTCACAATCTAGGTACGAATGCCATGTCACAAACTCTATATCATCAATAACTCGCCTCTAATGCTCTAACTTAGTCTGGACTAAGTAAGTCGACCTGCATACCTATACACATATGGTCTCATTGTTGGCCTCTATCTCACTGGCACTGGACATGTGATAGCTATGTGCTCCCACACCCATACCTGTAGTAATGTAGCTCCAGATGATAAACTCTGACCTCAAAGGTAAACTGTTGAATGCAAATCATGATACAAATGGGCAAGCATTACACGGCCCCAACCAATAAAAAGTCCCTTTGACCTATGATAAGGATAAAGGAACCCTCCAATAAAACCAACTAGAACTGCGAGAAGAGTGGCATAAGCATCTACCATCTCACGCCAAGGAATCGATAACCCTAATTTTTGATCATCCTCAAACACTATGAAGAGAATCAGTCCCACCCTGTTCTGTAGAATCATAAACGACCACCTCTCCAACAATGGGAATCCAAAGAATCTTCTAGGCATCCTTAGGGGTGACTATCATCTCACCGGTAGGTAGGTGGAAGGTGTTGTGCTCACTATGCCACCTCTTGGCTAACGTTGTCAGGAGACCCTGATTAATCCTAATCTGGAGCATGAATAATAAAGAAGCCAAACCACATCATACTATGATTGTGATCTCAGGTTGTACTAATTGAGTAATCAAATCAAATTTCCATGGGAATCGTTCTCGAACTTGAAGGTTCTCCAATGGCTCCTATTATCAGGAAATATTCAAAATCAATACTCTTTGTCGAATCATAAAACATCAATTATCCTATCAAATCTAATCAGCTCTTGGTGATAATTTTGATCAAATATCATAAGCAAGCATCATTGAACCTCACCTATCATGAGGTCAATCATCAATCTTAAACTTTTACCTCGCTTATCATGAGGTCAATCATCATTGCATCAAATAAATCTTGCCTATCATGAGGTACATCAATCAAACTATAATTATTCCTTGCCTATCATGAGGATAATTATCATCAATCAAACATCGAACCTCACCTATCATGAGGCTGAACATCATCTACTTGATCAGATTCATCAATCATATCAAACCAACAGTTGATAGGATAAAAATTTGATAAAATCAAGGACAAATATTGAAAAAATTTATCAATTTGATTTGAATGCGCTAAAATAGGCACTCAAAGCACTAAATCATGACATGTGCCATTTCATCAGTCAAAAGCACTATTACAGGTATTCAATGCACTAAAACTTTCAGTCAAAGCACTATACTAATCAAAGCGCTAAAATAGAGGGTCATAGTGCTAAAGTTTCTATTCTAAGAGCTAAGACTATGGAAGTGTTAATTCATATCACCTAAGTGCTAAAATAGTTGACCTAAGCACTAATATTTTGGAAGCACTAAAACACTACACCTAAGCACTAAAGTTTTCTAAGTGCTAAAACAATTAATCTAAGTGCTACAATGGAAATCAAAAGTGCTAAAAAGATGAAAATTTTAAAAAACCAAAAAATGTCCTAAAAATGAGGAAATGCATAAAAAACGAGGGTTTAAAGGGTACATACCAGAGGTGTGTAGGAAGTTGAGAATTGATGATGCTGCACACACTCAAACTAGTGAGTATGGTAGGGAATCGACATCTTACTCCAAGTGGCACAAATAGCTCTCTCAGAAAGTTATCAAAAAGTAAAATGCACAAATGAATTTGGAAAGGACCTTTTGAACCTTTTATAAGTTATTGAAGATGGGATTTTTGTGGGATTGATTTTTTTTCTTCCAAAGGAGAGTAATTCAAACT
>VDFB02271358.1:1103034572-1103163043 GCA_007258455.2 Sequoia sempervirens
AGGTGTCCCCAAGAGTTCAAGTAGTAGAAGACCACTTGCTTCATCAACAATAAGTACTTTCAAGACTCAAGGAGAATTTAGCTATGAATCGAATGAAACAATAGGCAGACCAACATCGTAGTGAAAGAAGTTTTGAAGTTGGGGATTGGGTCTTCTTGCGATTGCAGCCTTATAAGCAAATCTCACTAAAGCAACAAAGAAAGAATAATAAGTTGTCACCAAAGTATTATGGTCCATATCAAATCATGCAGAAGATCGGTAGTGTTGCCTACAAGCTTGAGCTGCCACCTACAACAAAGATACATCCAGTTTTTCATGTTTCCTGTTTGAAGAAGGTAATTGGGCATAATATTCCCACTCAAACAACACTTCCTGAGTTGGATGAAGAAGGGATAATCATTTTGGAACCAGAGTACATTCGTCAAACACGCACAAAGAAGCTGAGGAATAGAACTATCACTGAGTATCTCATCCAATGGAAGAATTTACCAGTTGAAGATGCCACATGGGAAGATGAGGAGTTCATTCAAAAGTTTCCAAACTTGATTAGCATTGAGGACAATGCTTCTTTGAAGAAGGGGGGCATGCTACGCCCTTAATATTATTGTACATTGGGTTATGAATAGTCGGCTTGTGGCTATCTTAACTCTCTATTAAGTCATATTATCATTAGTATATTGTTATTTAGTTGTTTAGGTCTGCCTAAGTCTTATATAGGTGTGTCTAAGTCGGCCTAGGTGATATCCTTGGCATAAATAGGTATATATAGGAGGTTGTGAGTCTTATTTCATCATCAAGTGTGAAGTGTGTTCTCATTAGAGATATTTGGAGGTTTTCCCCCTCGAAGTGGCTTGTTATTCTCAGTTATTATCAAGTATTTGCAGCATATTTCATATCATATTCTTCTATTGTGCAAGTTATTTCATAACAGTTTTAGTTGTTATTACTTATTTACTTATTCACACTTACAACAGGTTCGTAAAGAAAGGACTTGAAGACCTTCCTCTAAAGTGGGAACAACTTTTATTTCCCCTCACAGGGGGGCATATCCTTCCTTTCAAATTCCTTGATGAAGTGAACACCTTTCCAAAGGATTCCTTGATGATGCATCACTCTAAGAAGAACATTTGTTTTTGAATTGTGTGTCCCTTGAGTGGACCCCCCTTCTTCCTCATGGTGGGTTCCCAAAGGACCCTTCTTTCAAAGTCTCTATTTCAAATGGAATTCTTTCACGTCTAGTTGGGGGCAACCCAACTAGACTCATTCCATTCACCCTTTTGTGTCTAGCTCAGGGGAAACCTAACTAGACCTTACCTTTTAGACAACACGTCCCTTGAGTGGACCCCTCTCCTTTTGAAGGGTTTCCAAGGGAACCCTTTGAAATTTTTACTTATCGACGGTCTACATGACTGTCTGCTTATTTTCCTACACGACCGCTTTTGACATGTTCTATTTGTGAGTAGACGTGTCACCACTTCCTGACTCTATGGAGTCTACTTTCTAAGGTTTCCTCCATGCGAAAGATCTTGGGGGATACCTCCCTACAAGACAAAGAACTTGTAAGGTACTTTCCTTTGAGCTTCCTCCATGCTAGAGATCTTGGGGGTGGCTCCCCTACAGGACTGAGAGCTTGTAGGTTGCTTTTTTGGGTGTTCTTCATGCTTGAGTTCATGGAGAATACCTTCCCTATAGAACTGAGAGCCTATAGGGCACTTCTTTGGATTTTCTCCATGATTGAGTTCATGGAGAATACCTTCCCTATGGTACTAAGAGCCTATAGGGCACTTCCTTTGGGTCTCCTCCATGCTAGAGTTTTTGGGGGACACCTTCCTTGGAAGACCGAGCACCTATAATGCGCTTACATCATGAGGCTTACTTCATGTGAGAGATCTTGGGGGTTGCCTCCTTGCAGGTTTACGGGCCTGTAAGACACTTTTTTTTCCCAACTTCATGGTTCTAAGAAACTATGGAGTCCGTTTTCTTTTCCTACACCTTCGGGTACACCAAATTGAGTATTATTTCCTCAACGATTTAGGTATACGTTTCTAACCATACTCTCTTCTTGATCTACTTTAATGAGCACTCATCAGTATTCATGCTCGCTAAAGTGGGGGAAAATGTATAAGAGTGAATTTGCATCACCTATGAAAATCCCCTTTTTTCCCTTACCCACCTTAGAAAACCAAGTTCAGAGGCTTAATTCTACCTAAGCTCATTTTTGGCAATACACTTGGCACCTGTTTTGAGTGTCATGAAGGAATTTATGTCATGTATTCCCATGCGATGGGTAGACATCCACATGGTGTGCTTATGTCCCTGGTAGATTCCTATGGTTGAACCTACAGAGGTGTTACACTTCTCATTGGATATGAAGTTTTAATGCCCCCTTCAACTGACCGACCTGAATATGGCCATTTTCTTTCATTTCCTCTTCAAATTCATCCCTTCAACATTCAATCCAACTCTTTAGCAGACCAATCTTTCATTCTTGCACTCCACAAGCTCACTTACTCACTCACTTCAAGCATTGTAGCACTCCATTGCTTCAAACCTCACTTTGTCACTTCAGTAGAGCACGTTTGGGATGATGCCATTGTAGCAAAGGCTTGATTTCCTCTCATTTCTCCCACAAGTAGCCTTGAGTGCTCTTGGTGGAGGTGGTAAGCTTCCTTATCCTATCCTCTATCACTTGGTTGACTAGCATAATATTGCTTTCTAGTGTTTATTTGCTCTTTACTATACTATTTCTTTATCTTGTTTCCTTGGCTATCCATGGAGGTGGAAACACCTAAATGGGGGTTTGACTGAGGCAGGCCCCTATACATCCATCCAACATTTTCCCTCTTTCTATGTGTAGGTGTGCGTGTTTCTCATAAGATCAACTTGCAAACGAATTCCTCAGTGAGATCCTCCTTTTTTTCTTTACTCTTGCTTATTTACATTACAATATTAGAGAATATTTCATTTATTTAGTTGGGCCATTAGTCATTTTGGCGAGTTTGACCTTATCTCTACTATTGTCTGGATGTTCAGATGCCAACGCACATTAGAGATGCCAACACACCACGTTGTCGTCCAAAGACTACACTTCCATCTTCAGACAGAGAGCTCCTTAAGGCACATAGTTGAACCTAAAAACTAGCTCGCCTAGCCCCACTTTGAAACTCAGGATTGTAGGACTTTATGGTCCTCATCATTCTCATCCTCATACCCTAAATATTGCACTTAGCTGAGGTAAGTTAGGGCAGCCTCTCGTTGTAGACATGGAAAATGTATTGATTGACATCACACATCTAATTGCTCAAAAACATTGGGAATAAACATTTAACATCATCATCAAAATTTCAAACCCTTTAGGAGGAAAATGCAATTGACCAAATACATGTGTTATTGCTTTCCCTTGGGATTTATCCTTAGAGGTTTCTAAACACTTGGATTTACCTCTCAATTTGTCTACTAAGGTTAAACAATGGGTAACACTTGCCTTGATTTCATCAAAAATCCACATAACATACTTTGTGGGATTCAAAGAAGTTTGGACATTGGACATCTAGTTTGAAAATATAAATCAAGAAGTTTTTGTGGTAAAACAAAATTACTAAGCAAAGATAACAAATTGACTCTCACACGTGTTATTTCCTCATGATTTCCAAGAAAGTCAAAATCCCAAAGCAAAAGTCCTTGAGAAAAAGTTCAAAATTTAGGAGTCACACTCAAAAGATCATCAAGAGATATATTAGGAAGTGCAATCAAAATAAACATATCAAAATAAGAAAAAAATTCACAAGGTTCTATAGACTCATTCCTTTGAACAATCCGGAAATGTATGCTCAGGTTGAACCACTTCTTGGTTAAAAGGTCCTTAGAAGTAATGCATGTTCTTGAATACCAAGGTCTAGTAAACAAGTGTCTTTTTAGGTACATCCTAGGATCAAAATCAAATCTTTTCATCCTTGAAACATCAAACCAAAATAACCTCACCATCATCTTTTGAAAAATCTTGAAATTATCCTACATGCTAGGCTTTTTGGAAAAAATAAAAAATCATCTAATACTTGAAACAAATTCCTTGAAATCATTAAATAAAAACATCAAATCATCTTTGGTTAGGTATGTGTAGATGCATCCTTTTTCATATGCTTAGTCAAATTATTAAACCATCTTTTTTAGCTAGGTATATGTAGATGCATCCTTCTTCATATGCTTGGTTAAATTATCATCTTGTTTGAATAGGTGTGGGTAGATTCATCCCTCTCCCTATACATATTCAAATTATAATCCTTTGAGAAAATATACCCCCTAGATAATCATCCAACATCTTAGGGTCTATTTGTTCATAATCTAAAATCAAAGAAAAACCAAAAAAAAAAAACAAGGTCAATTCAAAAACAAATCCGAAAGGTCCTAAAAATTCTAGCATCCCCTCAAGATTTCTCAAACATTCAAACATCCACATCGTCCATATTTTACATCATCCCCATCATATCACCTTTGATCCTCAAAATATCCTAAAATTTCTCTTTTGTGCCTAAGATTAGATCAATCCAAAGAATTAGAGATTCATCTCCCATATTCTTGAAAATTAATCCTTATTTTATGGTTAAAACTAGATCTCAATACAAGAAGAACATGGAAGCCAACAAAGAAACACCCACTTCAAGTGACCTATGTCAAACAAAATCTGAAATGAATCTCGTTGGATCAAGCAATCCTCTAACTTTCCTTCATCATCACAAAATCCACAAGAGGAAAGCCAAGTAGAGGATCTTACCTTTGGGATGTCACATGAGGAAATCAGTGAACTAGTTCAAAATCAAGAGAACCATAAGATTATCAATATCATTATGAGACTCAACCCTTCACTATACATGCTCGAATTAGTAAAGCAAGAGGCTAAACTCCCTTCTGATTTCGATGTAAGCTCTATAGTGGAACCATCCTTAGAGGTTATCCCTCCAATTTCATCCACACTCCCCACCTCATCCACACCCCCATTCCAAAGTATCACTCAAAACATCCCACAAATCACATCATCCATTGCTCCAACTCAACCTAGTGTTAACAAGGGCAATGCATTTCTCAATTCATTACAAACACACCCCTTTCTGAATAATCAGGATTTGGATGCAAACACCATCTTGGGACAAACCGTAACCCAAAATCCATTACATACATATGTCCCTCTTACCTTTCATGATACAAATGATCCATCATCATCATCCTTTTGCACAAAACCCCAAACTTCTCTCCCCACAACCTCACAAGGAGAAGGTGACATGTTCGGATCAGGGGGCATTTTTGACACCACCATTTCCACAAGAGATCACATCCCTCATGTTTTCACCACTTCCACCATTTCTGCCATTGCCATCATCATCCACACCACTTCTTGGCTTAGGGCTTCCCCCTTTACCAAGTATCAATCAAAATCAAACAAACATCCCGAACATCAATCAAAGCATCACACAAAAATCTTAAAACTTGTCATCGGCATCGCAACAACAGATGGCAACTATCCCAATGATGCAAACCACCACCATCATATCATCAACTACCCCCCTAACATCTCAAAACATGTTCTCGCAAGGACCAAGCATATCCATCGCACCATCCACCACTCAAAACCCAGTCATAAACACAACTATGCCTCTCACCACCACATTAAGCACCATTCTGAATCCACCTCCACCACCACCACCACCAAACACAAATACACCAAATCAATATAGGATTGCATTACGAGCCACTCAACAAGCTACCTATAAAAAGGCACTTCAGAAAATTCTAAACTTCCAAGCTGCACAAGTAGTGCAAGCCACTCAAGCAACAAAAGATGCTCAAGTAGCTCAACCCGCATTACAAGTATAGTAGGTTGCACAAGCCCAAGACACATTACAAGCATAGCAGGCTACACAAGCCCAAGCTACATTACAAGCACAACAAGCACAACAGGCTACTCAAGCCCAAATATTATTGCAACAACAACAACAAGTTGCACAGGCACAAGCACAAGTTTAGGCACAAGCGGCACAAGCTCAAACATAAGCTCAAGCTCAAGCTCAAGTGCACACTCAATCCCAAGCCCAATACCAAGCACAACAAGCACAAGCACAAGCACAAGCGCAATATCTTGCACAACAACAAGCAACACAACAACAAGCAGCACAACAATCGGTAAAACAATACCAAGAGCAGCAAGAAGCAACCCAATTAGCAACCCAACAACAAGAGAAATAGCAAGCTTAGAAATAGGAAATCTTGGCGGGGTGTATTATTCATTTGGGATCCACCGGTCGCCATGACATCTCGGTCGCCATAAGGTTTTATATGTCTCTCCACTCAAGAAGAAGTCTTGAAAAAAGGATGCGTCATCAGGGAGATGTCTCCCCGATGGTTATTAGTCCCACCGAAATGACATTTGAGCTCGGCGAGAGGATGGTGATCTCAAAAAAAAGTTTCACCAACCCCAAGATGTTCTACCGACGAGTGATGGCCTTGGCTATGAAAAGGGGATATTGGTGTGACTCCTAACTCGCCATGAGGTCCTACCAACGTCAGGAGGTCTTGGCTACATCGGGTAGCGTTAGCAAGAAGTCTCACCAAAGTGTGGTCCCTTCAGTATAGGGTGGAGGTTTCGCCATGAGATTTTGGCGACTAAGATGGTGTCTCACCGATAGGTTGTGCCTTTGGGGAGACTTCAATATAATGTCTTAGCAAAAGGATGAAGTCTCGCTGACATAAGATAATATCGGTATAATGTCTCATCAATCTGTCGGAGTCTCAGTGAAATGAAGTGACATCGGGGAAGGATTTTTGGTCACTATTAAGTCTCGACGAAAAAAGTGAATATCTCACCGAGAGGTATTTCCTTTGGCGAAAAGTCTCACCGAAGAGGAAGAGTCTTGCTGAAGTAGAACCACATCGGGGAGAAATATTTGTATTCACCAGGAGGTCTGGCCGAAGCATCCAGGTTTTGCTGAAGGGTTCCCACTTTGGTATGATGTCTCAGCAAAAGGGAGCTAGTCTCATCGACATGGAATGGTGGTCCAAGTCGGGGGAGTCTCGGTGGAAAATTTGAGTTCGGAAAAAGGTCTCACCAACCAAGCAGGCTCTTGCCAAAAGAATTTGAGCTCGGGGAGATCTCATCGAGAGGTATTTCCTTCGATGTGACAACTCGCCGAAGAGGGAAGGTCTCGGTGAAGGATGGTATTGTTGGCAAGATGTCTCACTGATAGGGTGGACTCTTTCCAAAATGAAGCTTTAGCTCAGGGAGAATGGTTTACTTTCAGCATAAAGTCTTGCTGACCTAAGAGAGTTTCCCCAATGTGACCTCAACTCGGTGAAGGGGTTATGCCTTCGGCATAAGGTTTCCCCGACAGAAGGAGGTCCCACTGAAAGTTTTGAGCTCGGTGAATTATTTTTCCCTCACCATGACTTCTGGCCGATTAGCATGTGTCTCACCAAAGGGTTTGCCTTCGGCGTAACATAATGAGCTCGAAAGGATGTCTTGTTGATATGGGATTGTCTCACCGACAGGGAGGATATCGCTATAACTCTTGTCGCCCGACAAAATGTCTTGCCGACAAATGGAGATCTCCCCTACATAGGATGAGCTCACCGAAAGATCTTGAACTCAGAAAAATGTCCCACCGACTTGGGGATGTCTTGCTGAAGAAGAAGGGGCTTAAGCTCAAGGAATAAGAATGAGCTCGGAGAAGCTCTGAGTGGATGATTAGGGATCTGGGAGATGTCTTCCCAAGTGCGATGGTCTTGCCAAGATAGAGAGACTTCGGGGTAGCATCTTTCTGACCCTCTAATGTCTTCCCGAATGTGGGTGTGCTTGCCAAAGAAAGAAATGCTCGCTCAGAGGTCTTGCCGAGGGAATGTTGTCTTGTTGATAGGTTTTGTGGCATCGATATGACTTCTGTAGCTCACTAAAGGTTATCGCCTACTATCATATGCTACGCCGATGGCTGCTATGAGGTATAATCGCATTGGGAAGACATGATTAGTGTCTCACAGACATGAGATTCCATTTGAATGACCTTTGACTGCCCGAGAATCTTATGTGGCCTATGTGCCACCAATTAGAAGAAGCTAAAGGAGTGGCCCATTGGCCCTTTGACTAATTGACTACCCCTGTGATGAAGATCAGTAGAATGCAAATGACATGGACTCATTCTGAGATCAAGGTGATGGATTGACTCTGGAACAATGGTGTTAAGATCTAAAGGGAGGCCCGATGATACTTCCAATGATGGTCAACGTGCAGAAGGGTCTAGAGTAGGAAGGAAGCTGAAGGAAAGAAACTGAGTCATAGGTAGAAAGGCAGATTGGTATTAATGGCAATGCTTTGGAGCATTCAAGGCAGCTCTACGAAGGAGTTCAAAGATGGACACGGAGGTTAGGAGTTAATGCTATAGCTGCAAAAGATCCGAGATCACCCCCAGAGCAAGCCTTCACCAACATGGACAACGAGGATGCAATTCAATGTAGCATTAACTATATTCAAAAGATCTGAGGGCCGACCCTCCTGCAACCAAGTGAGATATTTTGTAAACCCTAATACCAGGGGCCAGCACATTCTTTTTTGGGTACACTCTATATATATGGCATTCTTGCCTCTTTGTAAAGGGTTGGAAGAAGTTAGTAGAAAGATAGAAGATAATAGAGTAGACAGGTCTAGAAATAGATTATCAAGAATATGAATTTTTTGAAGGATAGAAGAGACAGAGTTGTATCCTAATTTTGTGTAATGGGAGCTTCTTTTGTCTTCTTAGTTAGGAGTTAGATTCAGCAGAAGCCTATAATGTATTTTTCAAGTTTTGTTTGTATAGATGGAAATAATTTGGAGTCATGGGTTTTTTGTACACTAGTGATTGTGTCAGATTTGTAAATGTTGCTTATCTATTTCACTAACAGTAGAAGTAACCAAATAAAAATCTACTTTAGATTGTGTTTCAGAATGTTGTTTATCTTGGTTTAATCATTTGATTTGAGAAACTTTCAAGGATTGAAGTCTTATTTTATATTTTGTTTAAATGGTAACTTGCAATCTGTTATTGAAATTAGCATTGTGAATGAATGATACTGTGTGTTAGTCACAAGTTAATTTTGTTGTATAGTTTTGGTTAAGAATTCGTTGAAAGGTAATGAGTTTGGTTAAGTTGGATGAATTAACATTCTTTTCTATTCCAAAGCTCTGATCTATCTTTTTCTGTTTCTTTAAAAACCCTGGTTAGAGTAGGTTTAAGTTTATGTTGATCTCAGAACAATCCAGAAGCTCAACTCCAGCAGGGCCCTTGAACATTACTTTTACATTGACCATTGAGCAACATCAACACAGTTTAGAACCAACTACAAAGAACTTGGGAGCTAAGATATCCATGTGTTGTCTTTCTCTTTTAGGAGAAATAGAGTAGCAATATTATGTTTACATGTTGTTGTGCCATCAGACACGTCAATAGGAACTGGTGCTAGAAGGAGGGCCTAGAAGGGCAAGCTAGATAATACTATATTTTTCTCACCAAAAAGGTCCTATAGAGTTCTTCGATCAGTTAAAAATCCCACCACCTTTGATAGAACTCAAGACCCCAGTAAGACACAAGAATCACAATATTGGTGCAACCATCATACCACCCTTGTCAGTTTCGCTCACTCCAACAGGGTTTTAACCAATACCCCAGTGGATACCTATCAATCCACCTACCAACCTATCTCAATTGTCATTATAGCTAGTTCAATCCATCCAACAACTGGCTCAACTACCACCACCACCACCAATGGCCTTCTTTCAGAATAATCCCTCTCCATTGGGGACCATCCCTTGAGGTTTTCATGATATGCCTAAGAATCCTAAGAAATTTTGTTCCAAATACATTCATGGTGAATCAAGAAGTGTTGAAGAGCACATACAAGCTTTTAAGGATGCTTGTACCATAGCTTAGATATCTCACCATGATGTAGTTTGGAGGTTGTTCCCTTATTCCTTGGGAGACATGGCGTATAACTGGTATCTTAATCTTCTGCAAGGTTCCATTCTGACTTGGACTCACTTGGAGAATGCTTTCATCAATTAGTTCAAGTTTTATGTGGATCCAGCCCTTTTGTACCACCAATTTGCTACTATCAAGAAGGAGCCAGGTGAATCCTTGCCTTTATTCAATACTAGGTTTCAATGAATGTATAGGAGACTACAAGACCCCTATCTAGTTACTGAAAATAGTGCCATTCAAGCATACTTTAGGGTTATAGAACCTTTACTTGGCTTGTTTCTACAAAGGACTTATCAACCCGCAGACATTGATTCCTTGTCTAAGGTCTATCATCTAGCTATCAAGCTGCAACAACAAATCAAATCTCAACAAGGAAGTTTGGGAGGGGGTTTCCCTTCAATAGGATATCAGATGCATAGCCCAACCCCTTTATTTGATACTGTCCCAAGGATATCTTCTTCCCATTATGGTCCTATGTCTGAATTGCAAACTCAACCACCTATTCCATTGTTTGCTAGTGGAACTTCTGAATTCTTTCAACAATCACAGGTTCCTCAAAGTCCCCATCGTCATCATAACCAAATTGGAACACCAAATCATGGTTGTCAGCCACCTATTGCTAAGAGTGTGGAAAGTGAAAAGATAGTTCAACTCATGAATTAGGTAGAGACCTTAAAGAAAATGTTTTCCCAAGTCACAAATGACATGGCTTAGCTTTGATTGAACCCCTCCCAAAACCAAGGTAACTACCCTAATCAAAACAGCAACAATCAGGGCACTTATTAGAATAATAACAATCACAGCTAGAGGGGTTATCAAGGCCAAAACTCCCTTAACCAAGGTTATCAAAATCAAAATAGGGGATATAACCAGAGGCCAAATAACAACTAACAATGGAATATAGGGCCCAACAATGGTGGATTTTCCCACAATTATCAAACTAGTGAGGACAGGTCACATATGGAAAACGTGGCTGACCTCAACTTTATGACTAATTGGTGCAGGTTGCATGATACTACCACTCACTCTGAGGTAAACTTCCCTGAAATGGAGAAGATGGTCAAGATGGCACAGGAAAATTCCCAAATGTTCCAAGGGAATTCAAATAAAGGAGGTGACTCTATAGATACAACAATGACTTATGACCTCTTTGAGGAAGAACCTTCATTCCCAAGGCAAGATGAGAATGAACCAGAGGAAGATATGTATGATGCCCAAGCCTTTTAGAAAAAGGGAGGACACTTCCTGAGAAATCAAAATAAGGTTTCGTTTACCACATTAGTACCACCTAATCACATGGTCCCCCCAAATCAAAGTGTTGATAACAACCCTCTTCCACCAAAAGGCCTACCCGACTTCCATAAAAAGGGGAATTCATCTGGTGTTTTCAAAAGTAGTGCAAGTTGTAACACTGAATTTGATATTGTATTTGAGATGCAGAAACAAAAACCCTCTTTGTCATACTTTGACATCCTAAAGTGGTTCCTGCTCAACGAGAGATAGTGCTGAAAGCTTTAGAGCAAGTTGATAAATAAAAAGGGAAAAACAAGGTGGCACCTGCTATAGACATGAACACAACTTTGTATAGAAGCAAGCTAGGTACCCCACCATTTCTTCTGAGTTTAAGAATTTGTGGGAAGAATCTACATAATTATCTACTAGATTCAGGAGCTTCAGGCAATGTTATGCCATTTTCTATATGCAAGAAATTGGGATTGAACCCTGTCCAAACAAATAAGAAGGTCATCCAGCTTGACAAGACAAAGGTCAATGTAGTGGGAGAGTTGAGAAACATACATGTGCAAGTAGGATCAGACCCTAGGATTCAAACCAATATATATTTTCAAGTGGCAGACATTCCCAAGACTTATGGTATGCTATTGAGCAGAGATTTGATGAAAGGTATAGGGGGTATGTCTCCCTTGATTTTTCACATATGTGGCTACCATGGAGAGGAATTCCTACACATATTAGGATTGAAAGTGAGCCCCGCCTCAAGCATGTCATCACTGAATATGATTGCCCCCATGACGTCGCCTATTTCAAAACTTGGATAGGGGTTTATAAAAGAGATGAAATTTTAACCTTTTTTGTCCTTGATCCTAAAGAACTACCAATACCAAAATTCCCTGATTCTATGATTACTGAAAACCAACAAGTATTGATCAAGAAGCTACAGTAGGATCAACTAGTCTTAGGGGAAGATACCGATTTTTACAATCTTCTACTCCCTAATTGGTGCAGGGTACATTACCAAAATCATTCTGAATTGACTTACCAACCCTGCATTGATATTTTAAATCATGTTTCCCAGGCTGAGGAAGCTAGCTTAAGTCACCCCAAGACCGTCACAGATCACTTATCATTTGAAGCCAAAGATGCATTAATGTTAACCGGGGATAGGATACCTTCAAAGGAAGTTCCTTCTCAAATTGAACCTATCCCAGACACATTTATGAATCAACATATTGATGAGGAGTAACCCCAAGGTTTGTTTGACGCCCCTGCATTCATGAATATACTAAAACCCAAGGGGTTAACCAAAGGCACAAATGAATGTTAGAAGGATAGCCACAGATTATATGATATAGATGAGCAGGAATTGGAAATTACACCTGAGGAACCCATTGAATACCTTTTATCAACATTTGATGCAAAAGATCAAGTAACCCCAGCTATGGCGCATCTTATCCAAGTGCCCATAACAACATCAAAAGAATCAATCCCAGATCATGATCAGCTTGGACCCTCACGTTTGATGGACCCAAGTCCAAAAAAAGCAGTGGTGTTGGAATTGTATTGACCAGCCCGAAAGGGAAAGCTTTCTTTGCTTCTTACAGGTTGCGGTTCAGATGCACTAACAACGTAGCAGAATATGAAGCTCTAACTCGGGGGTTGATGCTCACACATAAGAAGAAAGTCACAACCATGATGGTCAAAGGAGATTCAGAAATTGCTATCAAGAAGGTGCACAACCAATACACATGTCACAATAGAAGGATGGCAACTTATAGAAATCGGGTATGGAACTTGATTGAATATTTTGATGCTTTTGGGATTAGTTTAATCCCTAGAGAGGAGAATCAGTAGCTTATTCATTAGCTATTGCTGCAAGTAGCCTAGAACCCATGCAAGGTTCCAAGCTTAAGAGATTCTCAGTGGAATTAATTTCCACCCCTGCAGTTCCTAACAATGTCAAGAACTTTCAAGTCTTTGATGATGATCGACATATTCTTTCTTTTCTAGCAAGCTCAGATGTTTTTGAAGGACAGATCATTGATGATTCCAACCGAAATCAAGGAGATTGGAACCCTGAAGATTGTGATAAGGAAGGAGTCCTCAATTTAAGAAGTAACAGCATTCCTAGGGGAATGGTGGCTTTGGAAAGAATTTTTTATTTAGACCCCAAGGCTCGAGAGAAGATATCAACTGGAGATAAAGGAGGTGAATATGAAACTGTTAACCTAGATGATTCTAGCCCTGAAAGGAATATCTACATAGGGAAAGCCTACCCTGAACCAATTAGAAAAGACATATTTATGGCACTGAAGAAAGATATTGCTGCAATAGCCTAGGGATATGAAGACCTAAAGACATTTGATGCTTATGTAATGACTCATACTATTCCTTTGAAGCCTGAAGTTAAGCCATTTTGATAGAAACAGTGCCCTATCAATGCCTTGATTGAACCATTGATCTTCAAAGAAGTTCAGAAATTGCTTTCTACAAGGATAATCTTCCATGTACGCCATTCAACATGGGTGGCTAACTTAGTTCCAGTCCATAAGAAAAACAAAGAGATCAGGCTATGTGTAGACTTCAAAAATCTGAATAGAGCTTCAGAAAAAAGATAACTACCCACTTCCTTCTCTGGATGAAGTCTTGCAGACTGTCAATGGATCTCAGATGATATCATTCTTGGATGGTTACTCTAGATACAATCAGGTAATGGTTAACTGTGAAGAAATAATGAAGATAGCCTTCACTACAAAGTGGGGAACATTTGCATATAGAAGGATGCCATTCGGTCTGATAAACGCTGGAGCAACATTTCAACGCACCATGGACATAGCATTCAAGGACTTAATTGGTAAATGAATTATCATTTACATGGATGACCTGACAGTGTTGTCCAAGGATAGACTAAACCACACTGTAGACTTAGCCAAATTCCTCCAAAGATGTATCCAGTATGGCGTCTCCTTGAATCCTAAAAAGTGTGTTTTCGGGGTTTCTGAAGGGAAACTTTTGGGACACATGATCTCTAAAAGAGGAATATCAATCGATCTAGACCAAGTCGAGTCCATTATGAAGATCACCAGGCCAAGAAGCAAGAAAGAAATGAGGTCTTTCTTTGGAAATATCAACTTTGTGAGAAATTTTATCATGGGCTTTGCAGAAATTGTAAAACCACTTAATGAAATGATGAAGAAATACACCAAGATAGAGTGGAGTGATGAGGCAAAGGCCACATTTTCATAGGTCAAGTGATCCATTTCAGAAGCTCCAGTTCTCACCAGCCCTAACTACTTGAGGCCGTTCTATATTTACTCTTTTGCCTCTGAGCATTCCTGTGCAACTGTCCTAACTCAACGAAGAGAAGAGGGAGAAGAGAGGCCAATCGCTTTCATGAGCTCTTCATTTAAAAATGATGGGATCAAATACCTACCTCTTGAGAAACAAAATTTTGCATTAGTTAGGGCTATCAAAAATTTTAGGCACTACATTCTCTGAATCCAAATCATTGTTGTAGTTCTTGACGCTGCTGTGAAGTCTCTACTTATGCAGAGCGAGCTGGGAGAAACAAGAGGGAAATGGATGGCCATCTTGCAAGAGTTCAATCTCAAGATACGCCCTATGAAACTCATCAGAGGCATAGGCCTATCTAATTCTATGGTGAATGTTGGTGACAACATCATTTGTCAGCAATACACAACCCAGTCCTTCTCCAATGACCCTTGGTATGCTGATATTATCTATTTTATGCTAAAAAATCAGTGCCCAGAGAGAATGAATACTACTTAGAGGAGAGCACTAAGGATTAGGAGCTCACATTATATTCTTAAAGGAGGATTACTATACAGGAATAATTTTGAAGGAGTGTACCTACGATGCCTTGATCAGTAGGAAGCTAAGCACGTGATTGCTGAATTTCATGGGAAACACGACACGGGTCATGGGTCTGCAAATTCATTGGCACATCAAATCCTTAGATCTAGTTATTACTAGTCGTGTGTGTTCAAATATTCCCATCAGCATATAAGAACATGTCACACATGTCAAATTTTTGCATCAAAAGAATGCCATTCGGCCATGACATTGCAGCATGTCTATGAGGTAAGGCCATTTGCCCAGTGGGCACTGGATTTTATTGGGGTAATTAACCCAAAATCTTCTGTAGGACACAAGCTTATTTTGAATTCCACTGATAACTGCACAAGATGGACATAGTCTATACCCTGCAAGAATAGCACAACAGAGGTAGTGATCAAGTTCCTCACTGAATGCATCACCACTAGGTTTGGGATACCCTTTGCTTTGGTATGTGACAATGGCTCTTCCTTCTCTTCTTTTGAGTTTATTTCACGGGCTTACGATCACAAAATTGTTTTAAAGTATTCTTCAAACTATTACCCACAAGGCAATGGAGTTGTAGAATCAACCAATAAGAATCTCTTAGGGGTAATTAAGAAACTATTAGAAAACAATCCTAGAGACTGGCATACCCAGCTAAGATTCGTGTTATAGGAAAATAGAACTAGGATCATTCAAGCTAGTGTATGGGCGAGATCCTGTGTTCCCTATCCACCTGCAAATACCTATCCTTGAGTTCATGTAGAAATTATACTCTAGTGATGATAGGATAGAAGTAATACTATCTGCCTTGTTGAAATTAGAAGAGCAGAGAGATGCCACCTTGCAACAATTCTTTAGACACTAGGCTGTTGTCAAGTGATGGTTTGAAAAAAGAACCAAAATCAAGGCTTTCAGGATATCAGACCTTGTGTTGTTATGGGATAAAGCTAGTGAAAAGAAGGGTAGTCACCAAAAATTCGACAAGCTCTAGTTGGGTCCTTATTAGATTGTTGAGATCCTAGGAGAAAATGCTTTCAGACTGGGTAGTTTAACTGGAGAACCTATTCCCTTGCTTGCCAATGGGCAATTTCTTAAGCATTATTTTGAGTCATAAAACTTGCTAATTTTATGTTCTGCATTTGCTGTTCTTTATGTAAATAATTTGTTTATCTCTTGTTTGTAAATAATTTGCATCTATGTAAACAGCTTTTGTGCTTTTTCTTGTAAATAATTTTTGCATGTGAATAATTTTGTCCTCTGTATGTAAATAATTTGTTGCCCCTTTATGTAAATAATTTGTTTTTCTGTGTGTAAATAGTTCTGCTGTTGTTTGTTTGATCTTTCCTTTTGTCCTTTTTGTTTCCTTTGCTGTTTGGTTTCTATCTTGCTTTTGTTCCTTGGGGTTTATCTGTTCTTTCCACCTTTAAATGGGGGGGATGTTATCTGAAGCATACTTTGGTTATTGAGATGTGAGTGGTTTAGATATTTTCAAGTTTGCTGATTAGGTGATCTTGTCCTAAACTCTTTGTTTTACACCCATTATCAATAAGATTTGTGGAAAGTCTCGAAAACAAGGTGCAAAGTAAATGACCTTCATTAGCTCCCCTGAATCTGTCACAAATCATCAAGATCATCTTCCTTTGTAATGGTATATTTTTCCTAGGATGATAGTGTTGTAAGATTTGAGTGAAAAATCTAATCTCCCAAGTGTTGTTATAAGGTCCATGGTGGTTTTCAACCCAGGATAGATGTTAAACATCTGACATATTAAAAAAAAAATTGATTGAATGAAATATCTGAAACTCTATGAGAAAACAAAAAAAAGAGAACTATTCAAAGAGAAAGAGGACTCAATATGAATGGGTGACACCAGTATCTCTACCGGGGCTATGGACGCCTGACTGGCAGTAGAGCAATACTGTGAGAGAACTAGAGGTATCTCTATTGGGGCTATTGACACTTGACTGGTAGCGGAGCAATGCCCAAGATGTCATTGCACGACAGCTAAAGGGAATCAACTCATGTAGCTCAAATCTTGCACATTATTGTTTGAAAGATGAAGAAAAATTTATAAGAAAGTGATGCACAATCAAGCACACACATAGATTTAGGGGTAGCTATTGTTGATTTACATTTGAGATTCTAACTCAACCTTTGTTATTAAAACTAACCCAACTGGAGTTGTGATGTTCATGAACTAGGAGTTATGGGTAGATGAATCCTTCAATTTCTTGAAAATGGTTAAACCATTTTCCCAGCCGAGTCACCATTTGTTATGCCCTGCATAACCACCCCATTTTATTCTAGAACAAAATGGGTCCCCCTTCTCTTTTTGGACTTGTTGCCTCTGTTATTTTCTTTGACCTTTGGAATTCTTTTGTTTTCCTCCTAATTTTGTCTTTTTTTCTATTTAATTTTGGTTTTGTCTCACCTTGAATTTGTTTTCTTCTTGCTTGAAAGATTGAATGAAATAATCATAAGCAATAGTCTATTTCATAATAATGTATTTTATATGCTCCAGGGACTAACTGAGGCATTTGTTTTGCAAGATTTAATCACTCCTCTAGAAATATCTCTCAAGGAAGTCAGCTTTAAAGCATGCCTCAGTCCTATACAACATAAGACCCCTTGAGGGAAAAGTTGCTAAGACCTTTCAGGTGTCTTGCCGACTGGCGGGGTGTATTATTCATTTGGGATTCACTAGTCACCATGACATCTCGGTCACTGTAGGGTTTTATATGTCTCTTCGCTCAAGAATAAGTCTCAGCAAAAGGAGGCGTCATTGGGGAGATGTCTCCCCGATGGTTATTAGTCCTACCGAAATGACGTTTGAGCTTGGTGTGAGGATGGTGATCTCAGCAAAAAGTTTCACCAACCCCAGGATGTCCTGCCGATGAGTGATGGCCTTGGCTATGAAAAGGGGATATCGGTGTGACTCCTGACTCACTGTGAGGTCCTACTGACATTGGGCGGTCCTGGCTACATTGGGTAGTATCAAAAAAAAGTCTCACCAAAGGGTGGTCCCTTTGGTATGAGGTGGAGGTTTCGCTGTGAGATCTCGGTGACTAAGATGGTGTCTCACCGACAGGTTATGCCTTCGGGAGGCTTTGACATAATGTCTCAGTGAAAGGATGAAGTCTTGCTGACATAAGATAATATCAGTGTAATGTCTCACGGATCCGTCGGAGTCTCGGTGAAATGAAGCAGAATTGGTGAAAGATTTGGGGTCGCTATGAAGTCTCGGTGACCGAGTGAATGTCTCGCCGAGAGGTATTGCCTTCGGCGAAAGGACTTGCCGAAGAGGAAGAGTCTTGCCGAAGTGGAAACACATCAGGAGAAATATTTGTATTTTCTAGGAGGTCTGGCCGAAGCGTGGAGGTTTCACCAAAGGGTTCCCCCTTTGGTATGACCTCTCAATGAAAAGGAGTTATTCTCGCTGACATGGAATGGTGGTCCCAGTTGGGGGAGTCTCGGTGGAAAATTTGAGTTCGGCGAAAGGTCTCGCTGACCAAGCAGGCTCTTGTCAAAAGAATTTGAGCTTCGGGAGATCTCACAGAGAGGTATTTCCTTCGATGTGAGGTCTTATCAAAGAGGGCAGGTCTCAGCGAAGGATGGTAGTGTCGGAAAGATGTCTCACCGACAGGGTGGACTCTTGTCGAAATGAAGCTCGAGCTCGGGGAGAGTGGTTTTCTTTCAGCACAAAGTCTCGCTAACCTAAGAGAGTTTCCCCGATGTGACCTCAGCTCGGTGAAGGGGATATGGCTTTAGCATAAGGTCTCCCCAAAAGAAGCAGTTCCCACTAAATTTTTTGAGCTCAGTGAATGATTTTTCCCTTGCCATGACTTCTAGCCAATTAGCATGTGTCTTGCCGAAGGGTTTTCCCTTAGTGTAGCATAATGAGCTTGGGAGGATGTCCTGTCGATCTGGTATTGTCTCACCAATAGGGAGGATATCACTATAACTCTTGCTGCCCAACAAAACATCTCGCCGAAAAATGGAGATCTCCCTGACATAGGATAAGCTCACAAAAATATCTTGAACTCAGAAAAATGTCCCACTGACTTGGGGATGTCTTGTCGAAGAAGAAGGAGCTTAAGCTCAAGGAATAGGAATGAGCTTAGAGAAGCTCTGAGTGGATGATTAGGGCTCAGGGAGATGTCTTCCCGAGTGTGATGGTCTCGCCGAGATGGAGAGACTTTAGGGTAGCATCTTGCTGACCCTCTAATATCTTGCCGAATGTGGGTGTGTTCGCCAAAGAAAGAAAGGCTTGCTAAGAGGTCTTGCCAAGGGAATTTTGTCTTTCCAATAGGTTTTGTGGCATCGATATGACTTTTGTAGCTCTCTAAAGGTTCTCACTGATTGTCATATGCTACGCCGATGGCTGCTATGAGGTATAATCACATTGGGAAGACATGATTAGTGTCTCACCAACATGTGACTCCATTCAAATGACCTTTGATCACCCAAGAATCTTACATGGCCTATGTGCCACCAATTAGAAGAAGCTAAAGGAGTGGCCCGTTGGCCCTTTGACTAATTGACTACCCCTGTGAGGAAGATCAGCAGAATGCAAACAACATGGACTCATTCTGAGATCAAGGTGATGGATCGACCCGAGAACGATGGTGTTAAGATCTAAAGGGAGGCTCGATGATGCTTCCAAAGATGGTCAATGTGTAGAAGGGTCTAGAGCAGGAAGGAAGCTGAAGGAAAGAAACTACGAGTGATAGGTACAGCTGTGAGGTCTGTTGGAGAAAGGTAGGTCGGTATTAATGGCAATGCTTTGGAGCATTCAAGGCAGCTCTGCGAAGGAGTTCAAAGATGTACACAGAGGCTAGGAGTTAATGCTATAGCTACAAAATATCTGAGATCACCCCTAGAGAAATCCTTCACCAACATGGATAGCGAGGATGCAATTCAATGTAGCATTAACTATATTCAAAAGATCTAAGGGCCGACCCTCCTGTAACCAAGTGAGATATTTTGTAAACCCTAAAAACTAGGGCCAGTGCATTCTTTTTTTGGTACACTCTATATATATGGCATTCTTTCCTCTTTGTAAAGGATTGGGAGAAGCTAGCAAAAATATATAAGATAATAGAGTAGACAGGTCTAGAAATAGATTCTTAAGAATAGGAATTTTCTTAAGGATAGAAGAGATAGAGCTGTATCTTGATTCTGTGTAATGGGAGCTTCTTTTGTCTTCTTAGTTAGGAGTTAGATTTAGGAGAAGCCTGTAATGTATTTTTCAAGTTTTATTAGTATAGATGGAAACAATTTGGAGTCATGGATTCTCTATACATTAGTGATTGTGCTAGATGTGTAAATGTTGCTTATCTATTTCACTAATAGTAGAAGCAACCAGATTAAAATCTACTTTAGATTGTGTTTCAGAATGTTGTTTATCTTGGTTTAATCATTTGATTTGAGAAACTTTCAAGGATTGAAGTCTTATTTTATGTTTTGTTTAAATGGTAACTTGCAATCTGTTATTGAAACTAGCACTGTGAATGAATGAGACTGTGTGTTAGTCACAAGTTAATTTTGTTCTGTAGTTTTAGTTAAGAATTCCTTGAAAGGTAACGAGTTTGGTTAAGTTGGATGAATTAACATTATTTTATGTTCCAAAGCTTTGATCTATCTTTTTTTGTTTCTTTAAAAACCTTGGTTAGAGTAGGTTTAAGTTTATGTTGATCTTAGAACAATCTAGAATCTCAACACCAGCAGGACCCTCAAACATTACTATTACATTGGCCATTGAGCAACATCAACACAGTTGAGAACCAACTACAAAGACCTTGGGAGCTAATATATCCATGTGTTGTCTTCCTCTTTTAGGAGAAACAGAGTAGCAATATTTTATTTACATGTTGTTGTACCATCGGACATGTCAACAAGATCCCACCCCCTGATCCACAAAATGATGTTGTAGCACAAATCAAATTACTCTCACAACAAGTGCTCGATCTTCAATCAAGGAAAACCATTTAAAAACCAAGCAACTTGTGTCCTTATACATTCAATAGGAGCCTTGTGATGAAACCATTCCCAAAGGGGTTTGAGATCCCCAAATTTGATAAGTACCGTGGGATAGGAAACCCTAAAGATCACATCAGGTAATTCCAAGTTCATTGCATGGAAGTCATGTATGATGATACCTATCTAATGTGGCTATTTCCTAGGAGTTTGGCTAGCCACACCATGGAATGGTTCTCTCACCTACCTATAGGCATTAAAACATTCCAAGAAATCATAGATGCATTCATCAAAAACTATGCATGCAATATCGCCATAGATGTTAGTCTAGAGGAACTATCAGCTCTGTAACAAGGTAAGAATGAATCATTTGCTTCATTCCTACAACAATGGCGATCCAAGGCCAATCAGAGAAAATGGGTCATGCGCGACAAACAAAAAGTGTGCACTATCATATCCAAACTTGATGGCCTCTTGGCATTCCATCTCAAAGTCCAAGGGATCACCATGTACAACCAATTGATTTTCAAGGCACTTAGCATTGAACAAGCCCTTATGACACAACCTAGAGAATCAACTTCATATCCTGAATAGCAGAAAAATCACCCACCCACCAATTACAATGACAAACCTCACACATGGGCAAGAAACAAAAATATTACCAACTATGGTGTTGTCGATGCCAAATTTGTCATCAATGCCCTTCAGCAAAACACACCCGCACAACAACAATAAATCCAAAACCATCATCAAAACAACCATCAAGCAAACACAACAACACAACAACCAAACAATCAAGTGATCAATAATTTCAACAATCAGAGGGGACCGCCCTAGTGAAACAAGAACTTCACCAAGCGGAAGTACACCACTCAAAGTCATCATGATGAAACCGATAAACAAAAACCTCATCAAGGCTCCCACCTATGAGAACTACCAAGAACCAAATGTGAAACCTCCTTGGTACAACAAAAAATAATTCTATGACTTCCACACAATCAAAGGGAACACCACTAACATTTGCATGAGGTTAAAAAACCTAGTCCAAGACCTCATTGATCAAGGAATCATAAATGTGGAGTAGCCAACAGGAAACCAAAACCTCAAAATATACACGAATCCAATTCCTAACCATAATAAAGGGAACAATGAGACCAACAAAGGAAAAGGCACCTTCAAAGGCGTAAACCATGCACGTATAACCATGTCATTGCATCCCCAGATGACTATTATGCTACCATCACCATCAAAGGATCCCATATCGATTGTGGAGTCACCATAAGAAGCATTGGGGTTACTATTGTAAGGTCATCTCAGTGAAACAGAGCACCCACACCCAACCCAAATCTATTCCCAGTGATTACAATGTCCTTGGTCTGCTAAAAAGAGCCCCAACAAAAATCTCCATCATGGAGTTATTAAAAATCTCATCTGCCCACAAGAAAACCCTTAAGGAAGCATTAGCCTCATTCACCATCTTCGTAGACCTTGATGTAGAACAATTCCAAGCTATGGTCAAAAACATCATCACCCCAAATCTCCTTACATTCTCCAACCAAGATTTTCCCGCTCAACCATCTCATAATTGTGCACTCCATTTAGAGGTCCTAGTGAAAAACAATAAATTCAAGCGAGTCTTGGTGGATGGAGGTGCAAGCTTGAATATTTGTTCCCTCAAGCTCATTAAGAACCTAAAAATCTCAGATGATTATATCGAAAAAGGAAATGGTATTACAATCATATCATATGATGATCAAGAAAGGGTGTCCCAAGGCACAATCCAAATCCCTATTCAAGTAGGACCAGCTATCATGGAAACAACCTGTCAAGTCCTAGACCTCGACTTGCCTTATAAAATTCTCCTAGGATGTTCATGGATCCATGCAATGCAAGCACTAGCATCAACCTTCCATCAATTTGTTAAATTCACATAGGAAGGACAAGAGGTCACCATCTATGGAGATCTTGAACCATTCTCCTACTGCAAGAACTTAGAGGAAAAATACTACAAGATACCTCAAGTGCCTAAAAATGATGAAGGCCCATCAACACCATACATTGATCTAGCCACTCTTGCTTCCACTTCTATGTAGAGACACCTGCTACTCCCACCATCCCCACCATCTTTGATATCAAATTCATCATCTAGGACCATGGTTACAGAAATTATACAATTCCCAAGAATGCTTTTGTGGTAGGAAAGTTACCACAATCTCCTAGATCACGATGACAACTGCAACCAAATGAGACTTCCACATCCCAAACATCCATTGAAGACTATCGCAAGTTTAGAAGTTGGGGAGATCTTGGCCGAGAAGTCATAGAGGAGGACCCATCTCATTTCCTATACCAAGATGATAGACTAGCAACCAATCTACCAATGGATGACAAAAGAAAAGGTTTGCAAATGATGCTCGCAATGGGCTATGATAGAAACCAGAGACTTGGGAAAAATGACAATAGGATTTTAATACCCCTCATTCTAGAGATGTGAATGGGAAATATTGGCCTTGGATGTACCCCTCTGAGAATAACCATATGTGGATGAGGTCCCCCAATTAAGTAGTCAAGACTCCTCGTGAACCAACACAAGCTGAACTTCGCCTACCTGTATCTACTATTCGTGTTATAGATAATTTCACATTTGACATAATTGATGTCTGTAGTAGAAATGATGACAAAGACCCCATAACCAACCTACCTATGCTTTTTGAGAACTCCTCACTCCTTATGCTTAGCACCTTATCCTATGAGTCTAAAAATCAAAACCAAGAAATCCATCTAGTCTACCCACAAGTCATCGATTATGACCAACGATGACCACCAATTTTGGAATGCGCTCTTAGAATTCATGGGACTACAAGATAATATCTCATGTGGGGATCATAAAGCAAGATTTATCATCAAGCTAGATACACATGCATATTATGGGGAAACGATTGAATCCCTCAGTCGTAAAAGTGAAAAACTGAGAATAATCTCTAGGTCCTTGAGTGAAAACCACACTGTGGTACTCTCTGACCTGAAAAAATTAAAAAGAAAGGACACATCCAATGGTGAAAACCTCTCTAAGGCATCTGAGGATGGGAGATTCAATCTTCCTTTCAGAGCTCTGCATTGGGAAAAATTAATGGTCCTAGCGGAAAAATGCAATCCAGTCAACCTAGGAACAGAGCAGACACCGCACATCACATTCTATGCAGAGTCATTACTATCAGAGGAACAAGAGATCCTAGCAGCCCTCTTGAGAGAAAGATAAGTTAATTTTGCATGGAGCTATGTAGAAATGCTAGGGCTCGATCCAAAAATTGTAATTAATCATCTAGCAATATATCCTAAAACAAAGCCTGTTAGACAAAAGCTCAGGAAAATGCACCCTCAGATCACCCTGCTAGTCAAAATGGAATTAAGGAAGCTACTGAACACAAGATCCATTCGACCAATTGACTATCCATAATGGGTATCAAACCTGGTTCCAATCTCAAAACCTGATGGGAGCATTAGAATTTTCACAAATTTCAGGGACTTAAACAAAGCATGTCCAAAAGATGATTTCCCATTTCCCAACATTGACATGATTGTGGACATGACAGTGGGACACGAAATGCTCTCCCTGATGGACAGTTTCTCTGGATACAACTAGATAATGATTGCTAAAGAAGACCAATAGAAAATGGCCTTTACTTGTCCATGGGGGACTTAGTGCTAGAATATGATGCCATTCGACTTGAAGAATGCAGGAGCAACATACCAAAGAGCCATGATGTTAATCTTCCATGACATGATCCATAAAAATATCAAAGATTATGTTGATGACATACTAGCCAAATCCAGAAAGAGGAAGGATCACATAGCAACCTTGAGTACTATTTTTGACAGGCTAGGGGAATACAAGGTCCAATTAAATCCAAAGAAGTGTATCTTTGGCATAAAATTAGGAAACTTTCTAGGATACATAGTTTCAATGAGAGGTATTGAGGTAGACCCTACAAAGGTAAAAGAAATACTTGAGATGGAGGCACCCAAAACATTGAAAAAATTGAGAGGTCTCCAAGGTAGCCTTCAGTCCATCTGAAGATTCATAGCATAGCTGGAAAATAAATAGAATCCATACTCTCACCTACTTCATAAGGGAGTAGCGTACAAGTGGGATAACGATTGTGAAGAAGCCTTCAATAAGGTCAAATAATATTTTCTTACACCACTAATCCTCATGCCACTGATCCCAAGAAAGCAATTAATCCTCTATGTGTCAACAACAGCAGCAACCCTCAGTGCTATTCTAGCTCAGCATGACAAAAATGGGACAAAAAGGGCCATATATTACATCAACCGCACAATGGTTGGGCATGAGTTAAATTACTCATTCATTGAGAAAGCATGTCTAGCAGTAGTGTTTGTGTTGCAAAAATTTAGACACTACATGTTGGCACACAAAGTCAAACTCATTGCCAAAATCGATCCCCTCAAGTACTTACTATCAAAGGCAGTGCTCACTAGAAGGATGGATAAATGAGTCATGATATTATCAAAGTATGACATTAAATATGTGGAGCAGAAAATAATTAAAGGCCAAGTCATCACTAATCAGCTTATAGAAGCACCAATCTATTCAGAGAATCCTCTCATCTTAGAATTTCTAGATGAATCCATCTTCAATCTCAACATATCCGACCACTGGAAACTTTACTTTGATGGCTCATACACACAACATGGATCAAGAGCTGGTGTATTCTTTATCACCCCACAAGGGGACTACATACCAAGGTCCTATAAATTTGCATTCCCATACACTAATAACATTGCAGAATGTAAGGCTTTAACCATAGGTCTCAGGATAGCAGTGCAGTGGCACATCATGGCCCTCAGAGTATACAAAGACTCCCAGCTAATAATAAACCAAGTGAACGGTAAGTACCAAACTAAGGATGATAAGGTCACTCCATATAAGAAACTGGCGGAGACTCTCAAGGAATCCTTTATCGAGATCACATTTGAGAAGATTCCTAGAGAAAAAAATAGAGTTGTAGATGCCATGGAAACAATTGGATCCCTATTGGACATCCCTCACAATGTCCCAAAATATGAATTCTTGGTAGAGCAGCTTCTCGTGCTCGCATTCGAGGTACCAGAGTCAAAGTTCATTTGTGAAATTGTTGGCCTGGTGATCCTTGGTACCATGATATTTACACCTACCTATGAATAGGAGTCCTCCCCACCAACCTACCTTAAACCTTAAAATGAAACTTTGTCAAAAAGGCATCCCAATTCATCATCCTAGGAGATACCATGTATCATAGGAGCATAGAAGGAACCTTATTACACTATTTAAATGTTGAGGAGGAATTGACCACTTTAACTAAGGTGCATAATGACATATGTGGTTCACACTCTAGTGGAATGACCCTGGCCAAGAAATTGTTGAGGATGGGGTATTATTGGCCTACAATGGAAAGGGAGGCACATGACTATGTCAAAAGGTGCCTACAATGTCAGCAGCATGGGGACCTCATCCATGCTCCAACTCAAGAACTTCATCCCATCATCACACCATGGCCTTTTTCTCAGTGGGGACTCAATCTCATTGGAAAAATCACTCCCACTTCATCTAATGGCCACAAGTTCATCATAACCACCACTAAGTACTTTACCAAGTGGGTGGAAGCCATACTCATGACCTATATAACAAGGAAGCAGATATCAAAGTTCATCTTGAACTATCTCATTTGTCACTACGGTGTCCCACAAGCCATTATCTTAGATAATGGGACACCATTCAAAAATTAGGATGTCTGTGACCTTTGTGAAAAATTCAAAATCCAACATCGCTTCTCCACCCCATATTACCCTGAAGGAAATGGCCAAGCAGAAGCCACAAATAAAACTATTTTGAAAATCCTCAAGAAAATGGTCAATGACGTAGGTCATGACTGGCACCTACAACTAAATCCCATGCTCTGGGCCTACCAAACTAGCATCTGCACAGCCACCAGTGCCACCCCCTTCTTCCTAGTCTAAGGATCAAAATCCATACTACCCATTAAGGTCGAGCTCCCTTGATTAAGAATATCATTGCAAAACCTCATAACAGATGAGGAATACCGAGTATCAAGACTAAATGAGTTGGAGTTACTGGATGAGCAGCATATAGATGCTTTAAATCATTTGCAAGCCTATCATAATAGACTCAAGAGGAACTATAACAAGAAAATCAGAACTAGGACTTTCCAAGTCAGAGAACTAGTGCTAAAAGAGAATCAGAAGAACGTCCCAAATCCAAACAACAAAGGAAAATTTGAACCCAATTGGTTGGGACCATTTGTGATCACAACAAGCTATAATTCAAGGGCATATTATTTATCAACACCCGAAGGGGAACCTCTGCAAGAGCCCATGAATGGATCATGTCTCAAAAAAATTTATGCCTAATCTTTCAAGGTATAGAACCAAAAAAATCCAAAAAATAGAAAATGTCCTGAAAAAATGGTTACCTTGGCAAAAACTTGGTAAACATGAATCTTGGTGACAGTAAAAAAATTAGAAAAAGGATTAAAAATAGTAAAGAGAAAAATTGTCCTCTGGTGAAAACCACTTCAGTGGCACTTTGGGCAAGTACCTTGGTGAAAACCTGAGAAACAGGCGCCTTGTGTAAATAATCACTTTCCATCCACCAGGATCTTCATAGCTCATTCCACATCATCCATTCATTACACATCCATCTTCCATCACATCCCATATCTCCATCCATCATCCACCTGCATCTGCACCATAGCTTGGTCCTGTGTTTGTGTCATGATCCCTCTTAGTACTACTCGGCCCATTCTCAAGGTCAGTTTGTCATACCTTTATCAGAGTAGTCTATTGCATCATGATGGGGGTATGTGTTGGTATGTGGCGACTAATCATGCTATACTGTATAGCCCATGGTATAATGTACACCCCGACCCCTATCCTTGCCATGACCGAAAAAGGGAAAAATCAAAGAAAAAGAAAAATCCTATTTTGTAGAACGCAAAAATTTGGAAGCTTCTAAGCTTGTTAAAAAGTGGTTCGGATAGGTATTACAGTATGATGAAAAACACGATTATTTACAAGATTGTAATAGGTTATTACACTAGATAATAAAAAGTATTGGATGGTTGTGGTTTGGTGGATGTAGCCTGGATTGGGTAAACCACATTAAATTCTTTGTGTTATTTTATTCTGTTTGTGTTTTAGTTTCTCTATTTATTACTTAAACTTGCATTTAATTGTTAGATATCTTCCATCTCTAACCCTAACAAGTGGTATTAGAGTGGGTTGTGTTTTGATTATCATCTGTAGGAAGGTCTCACGGCTGAGTGGGAGTCTCACGGTTGAGTGGGAGCAATGGAAGACGAGGGTAAGAAGGTTGAGAAGTTTAATGGGAAGAACTATCAGTTATAGAAGATGCAGATGGAGGACTATCTCTATCAGAAGGATTTATAGCGGCCATTGGAAGGGAAAACCAAGAAACCCATAGCAATGTCTGATGAGGATTGGGAGATCTTGGATAGGAAGGCTCTTGGCAGTATTCATTTATGCCTGGCACAATCGGTGGCATTCAATATTACAAAAGCAAAGATAACTCAAGAGTTGATGGAAACCCTGGCAAAGTTATATGAAAATCCTTCCACTTTGAATAAGATATTTCTTATGAAGCGTTTATTTAATATGAAAATGGTAGAAGGTGGGTCAGTTACTGATCATTTAAATGAGTTTAATATGGTCACCAATCAATTAAGTTCTGTAAAAGTAAACTTTGATGAAGAATTTAGGGCTCTTTTGATTATGTGTTCTTTTCCTGAAAGTTGGAATAGCTTGGTAATAGCTGTTAGCAATTCTGTTTCTGGTTTGAATACATTGAAATTTGATGATGTTATTGGTGTTATTTTGAGTGAGGAAATCCGTAGGAAAAGCTCACGTGGAACATCCACATCAATCAGTGTTTTGAATGTAGAAAGCAGGGGAAAAACAAAGGAGAGAGGAAACAATTCTAGAAATCATGGGAAGTCATGAGGAAAATCAAAGGACAGAAGGTCCCAATCTAGAGACAAGAAGGATTGCTGGTACTATGGTAAGCTGGGTCATTTGAAGAAAGATTGATGGTCTCAGAAAAATAAAGGAGACAGAAAAGAAGTAAAGAGGCAAATGTGGTAAGTAATAAATCTGATGAGGATGCTTTGATTCTTTCCCTTGATAATGCTGATGATTCTTGGGTGTTAGATTCAGGGGCTTCATTTCATGCTACTCTGCATAGAAGTTATTTTCTTGATTATGTCCAAGGGGATTTTGGGCTGGTTTATTTAGGAGATAACGAACCCTGTCAGATTGTTGGAAAGGGAAGAATCAAGATTAAGTTGTAGAATGGGAATCATTGGCTACTACATGAGGTAAGGCACATTCCAAAGTTAAGTAGAAATTTAATTTCAGCAGGGCAACTAGATGATGAAGGTTGTGTTGTTACATTTAGTAATAAAAATTGGAAGGTTACAAAGGGTGCCTTAGTGGTAGCAAAAGGTGTGAAAGTAGGCACCTTATATCTTTGTACAGGTCATACTATTCCTTCTACTTTAAATGTTAAAGAAAAATGCCAATGTTCAAGAACAGTTGCTGCAGTTTAGCATGTAGAAGATCATACAGTTGTTGTGGACTCTAAATCAGCACTGTGACATAATAGACTTGGGCATATGAGTGCAAAAGGTATGAAATTGCTTCATTCAAATAATGTTTTACCAGGTCTAAAATTTGTTAATATGGATTTTTGTGAAAGTTGTGTGTATGGAAAACAAAAGAGAGTAAGCTTTCTCAAGGATGGGAAGCAAAAGAAAGATGAGAAATTGGAGCTTGTGCATACGGATGTATGGGGACCAGTTCAGGTATCTTCTCTTGGTGGCTCTTTGTATTATGTTACATTCATTGATGATGCAACTAGGAAGGTATGGATTTATTTCCTTAGGCAGAAATCTGATGTATTTGAAACTTTTAAAAAATGGAGAAGCTTGGTTGAAAATGAGACGGGTAAAAAGCTAAAATGTCTCAGATCTGATAATGGTGGTGAGTATTGCAACAAAGAATTTGAAGATTATTGTTCTTGTAATGGTATTCTTAGACAAAAAATGGACTGGTTGAGCGCATGAATAGAACAATAATGGAGTGTGCATGGACTATGAGATTGCATACTAGGCTGCCTTTAAAAATGTGGGCAAAGACTGTAAACACTGTTGTTTATTTAATTAATAGAGGTCTCTCTAATCCTTTGGCTTGTGGTATTCTAGAGGAAGCATGGAAAGGTAAAAAGATGAGTTATTATTTTCTCAAAACCTTCGGTTGTGAAGCATTTGCACATGTAGATTCTGAAAATAGAACCAAGCTTGATGCAAAATCAAAGAAATGTGTATTTGTTGGATATGGCATTGATGAATTTGGTTATAGGCTTTAGGATTTTGAAAATCAGAAAATTGTGAGAAGTAGGGATGTCATATTCAATGAGAAAGTATTGTACAAAGATCTATTGCTGCAGCATGAGAAGAAAGAAAATGATTATGAAGTGTTTGATGATATTCCAAACAATGATGTTTCAGTGGTTCCTCATGTTGGGCAACAATAGTAACAACAAATACCACAAACTCCTATTAGAAATTCTTCAAGGATAAGTAGACCTCCAAAAAGATTCTCTCCCTCTTTGTATATATATTATTTTGTTAACTGATTCTAGTGAACTAGAATATTATGATGAAGCTATGCAGGTGGATACCAAGGTTCAGTGGGAGCATGGAATGGAAGAAGAAATGGACTCCTTGCTGAAAAAATAGACTTGGGAATTATGCAAGTTGCCTACAGGTAAAAAGGCTTTACCAAACAAATGGGTTTATAAGCTAAAAGAGGAGGATGGAGGTAAGAAAAGATTTAAATCCAGATTAGTTGTAAAGGGATTTCAATAGAAAAATGGTATTGATTTTGATGAGATTTTTTCTCCTGTTGTTAAAATTACTTCTATTCGTATTGTTTTAAGTATTGTGGCTACTGAAGATTTGCATTTAGAACAACTTGATGTTAAAACAACCTTTCTCCATGGTGATTTGGAAGAGGAAATATATATGGAACAATCACAAGGTTTTGAGGTCAAAGGTAAGGAGAAACTAGTGTGCAGATTGAATAAAAGTTTGTATGGCTTGAGGCAAGCACCTCAGCAATGGTACTTGAAATTTGATAGTTTTATGGCTGAGCAAGGCTACAACAGGTGTAATTTTGACCATTGTGTGTATTTTAAGAGGTTGGATAATGACAGCTACATTATTTTGTGTTTATATGTTGATGACATGCTTGTAGTTGGGTCTAACATGGATCACATAAGTGAGCTAAAACAACAGTTAGCAAAATCTTTTTCTATGAAGGATTTGGGGGCAGCAAAACAAATCCTTGGTATAAAAATTTGTAGAGATAGGAAAAATAAAAAAATATTTTTATCTCAAGCTAATTATGTTGAAAAGGTGTTGCGGAGATTTCATATGGAGAATGCAAAAGCTGTCAGCACACCTTTGCCCAGTCATGTTAAATTGACTAAGGATATGTGTCCAAAGACACAAGAGGAGGAAGAAAAAATGTCCAAAGTACCATATGCTTCAGCTATAGGCAGTTTAATGTATGCCATGGTATGCATGAGACCAGATATTGCACATGCTGTAGGATTTGTTAGCAGGTATTTGAGTCATCCTAGAGTTGAGCATTGGAATATGGTAAAATGGATTCTTAGGTACTTGAGAGGTACATCCAATAATTATTTATGTTTTGGGGGCTCTAATACTAATTTAAAAGGCTATGTTGACTTAGATTTGGCAGGGGATATAGATACCAGGCGAACTACCATAAGTTATTTATTTACAGTTGGTGGGATAGCAGTGAGTTGGATTTCTTGATTGCAGAAGGTGGTTGCTTTATCCACCACAAAGGCAGAGTATGTTGTTGCAACAGAGGTGGAAAAGGAGATGATATGGCTAAAACTTTTCATGGATGAGTTAGGCAAATAACAGGTTGGAAATTACTTGTTTACAGATAGCTAGAGTGCTATACATCTTGCAAATAATTCTACCTTGCATTCTAAAACAAAATACATCCAGTTGAGATACCATTTCATTTGGTCAGTGTTGGAGGATGGACAAGTTAAGCTAGACAAGATACATACAGATTTCAATCTAGTGGATATGCTTATGAAGGTGGTGACAAGGGAGAAGCTGAGCTCCTCTTCAGCTTCAATTGGTCTTCAAGGTTGAATTCAAGTATAATAGAGCAGTAGGGTCCAAGGTAGTCATTTCCAGTTGGAGCTGTAATTACAGAAATGTTGTTCAGGATCAATCTCCAAGTGGGAGATTGTGTTGGTGTGGAGCTTGATCAGTCTCCAAGTGGGATATTGTTGGTATGTGGTGACTGATCATGCTATATTGTATAGCCCATGGTATACTATACACCCTGACCCCTATTTTTTTTTGCATCATGACCGAATAAGGGAAAAATCAACGAAAAAAGAAAAGTCCAATTTTGTAGAACCCAAAAATTTGGAAGCTTGTAAGCTTGTTAAAAAGGGGTTTGGATGGGTATTACAAAATTATGAAAAACACGATTATTCACAAGATTGTAATAGGTTATTAGACTGGATAATAAAAGTATTGGATGGCTGTGGTTTGGTGGATGTAGCTCGGATTGGGTGAACCACACTAAATTCTTTGTGTTATGATATATTCTGTTTTTGTTTTAGTTTCTCTGTTTATTACTTAAATCTATATTTAATTGTTAGATATCTTCCATCTCTAACCCTAACAACATGTTCTCATCAGATCATATTTGTGTATATCCTTGAAGTCCTAAAATCAAAAAATCCCAAAACATTCAAAACATATCAAAATCCCAAAAATAGGTCAAAAAGTCAAAAAGTCAAAAAATAGAGTCATCTTGTTGAACTTCAAGTCTTTGAGCCTCAAACATAGGCAAGGTTGATCTTTTATCATCCCCTGAGACACTTAGGTTAGTCCTTTAGAAGTATGTCATAATAAACTGACATTTCATCATGTATATCTTCATTTGTAAATCAGTCAAGCCGTCAGTCAAACTACGTGGTCTCTGCGTGTATAATGTAGGTAAGGCTAATCTATTGATCAGCCCTCGAGGTCCCTAGGATAGGTCTTTAGGTTAGTCTCTTGGTCAAAATCTCAAAAAATCCCAAAAACATTTGAAAAATCTCAAAAAAAAAAACCAAAAATAGCCTTAAAAGAGTTCAAAAAACTCCAAAAACATCCAAATATTTGAAAAAATCCATCTGTCCCATTTCGCTTTCACCCGCAATAAACACCACTCATAATAAATTATTTTCATCCTCAACCTTTGGTAGGAAAATCATAAACAAGTCTAGTAGGTTAAAAGTGAAAACTCAAAATGTCAAAGTCTCAAGTCTAGGTCAATATGTAAACAATTTGGTCAACTCTTTGTGTTGATAGCCTATCATCCAATCAGTCCCATATCAATCATCTAATAACATCATGTCCTAGGATGTATCCTTCCTACAATGCGGCATTATTTATCAGAAAGAACACTTTGGATAAATGAAATGACGTGTCACCATCCACTAACATGTCCTAGGATGTATCCTTCCTACAATGGGCATTATATTTTGGCAATAGTTTTGGTTCTTATCCTTAAAACACATTTCCTTTTGGTCAGTGGTTTTGAAGAACATCAGCTTGTTTGTTTAGTTTATCTTTGTCTTTTGACTTATTTCTTTGTACTCATTCCAATAACCTCTCGATGATGTCCAAACAAATGGATTTAGAGAAATGGGAATGGGGCAACAATCATTATCTTTTGTTTACTATGCTTGTTGGACATTCTTGTAATATAACTTGGTGAATACTTGATTTGTTAGATATTTATGGAGGGTGTTTTGGCTAGCTTGTTGACTATTACATTGATAGGTTATATACCTTTCCATGTTTTGGTCCAAGATGTTTGAAACTTTTGAAGTGCATCCTAGCAAGGTTTTTGATGTCAAGTGTGAACAAGAATACTCCTATCTATTTTTCGAGTCAGATTCCATCACACTAGGTACAATGCCATCCTGTTTCTTTATACCTTGATGCATTGTGCTTATGCGTGTTATCAAACATAAGATAATTGGCCCTTTGAAAATCCCAACTCCATGACATATATTCATCATCATCATCATCTTTTTTCTTGTTGAAATATCTTCTTTCTTTCTTTCCTTCTCACTTCTTCATGCTAACAGGATACTATGATAGTTAATCATCACCATCAATAATCTTGCATCCACAAAATCATCAGCACAATGCATATCATATAGAAACATTGATCATCTCATAGGCATATAATATAGGTTTGTTATTCTATGCATATCATAATCATTACATACACATTTGCATATGAGCATCTCTTACGAAATCATAGAAAACATAAATAATCCATCACATCATCCATGGCATAATCATATAGCCACCATCACATCACATAAATAGGTTAGGAATTTGCGTCCATTTGCATAAAGCATACAAAAAATTCATCATCCATCCATATCATATATAACATCTCATAAATCACCACATTACAACCATTTTGCATAAACATTTCATAAGTCATCCCATATCATTATAAGCATCTAGTGCATAATTAAATGAATTATAATAGGTACATAACCATTATAAATAGCCCATTGCATTAAGTGCATTAAGTGCATACATTCATCCATAATCATATAAAACATCTCATACAAGCATTCATTATGCCATCACATATACATCATTAGGTCATTACTCACATATCATTTTGCATATCATAAATCATCATCTCCATACCATTTTGCATAGCATATTATTTCATATACAAATATCACATCACATCATTATATAACATCATCATAAGTGCAAATCATACATGGTAAAACACATATATTCATCATTGCATAACTACATATCGTGATCATAGCATTTGCATCATCATCACCATCCTAACAGAGAAAGATATCAAAAAAGAAATCACTTCATAAATTATCACATTTGCATCAACATACATAAATCATCATATAGATTACACCATCATAAAAGCATAGATAAAAAGGTATTACAAGAGAAGTGCACCATCATAAACATACATATCATCTATCATCCATCCATATCACATATCAAATGCATATCATATGTCATCATTCATTAGACATGTAAAATAGATCGATTAGTCGCATAACCATCACATAACGCATACACAATCAGAAAGAAATGCATCCATACATAGTATATCCATCACAAAATACCATAACATTATTTCATTGCATATAGAAATAGAACCATCCATAAATGCATAAATAAATGGTACACGACACATCACATCAACATCACTATCTCATTATAGCATCAAGTAACTGTGATAGTAAAAAATAATAATCAGATCACTATACATGTGTGTATGAGTACAAAAATTCCCAACGGGCTATCAAAATGAGCCCATATGGCATGAAATAATAATACTTTCGATCAAAAAGGAGGTCTAACCCTCCTATCTGCTTCCCTCGCCTCTGTCACCATGACCCTCTGTCGGTCTATGGCTGGTCCACTATGAATAATCTGGGGCTCAGGCCACTCTAGGAATGGCCTGATGATAAAGAAACTGATAGTAATTCACCTCCCAGATGGCCTCCCTATACGAGTGAAGAGACACTATGTTGTGAGAGGAAGAGGTTGCCATACTCTCTAGCTACTATTTATGGCCCATCTCTACGGTCGCATGTAGCGCTATGGCCTGCCTCTGTAAAATTGTCTAATCTCTCTCCACATAGGCCTGGTCCCTCTCTACTACCAAGACCTGGACCTAGGCTTGCAACTATAATATCAAGCCATCTCTCAGATCCGGCTGACCTACTGGCTATATTGGTAGAGGCTGCACATATGGTTGGTCCTCACCCGTAGCTCGTGGTGGTGTAGCAACCCGATCCTAATGCCTATCATGTCCACCCTCTGGCCCCTAATCTCGGTCCTGCATGTGTACATTAGCATGAGGGTGATCCATCTATACTTGTGTTGGCTGGACTTGTGCTAGCTGGACCTATGTTGGCTGAACCTATGTTGGTTGTCCTATTGGAGGACTGCCACCTCCTCATCCTTGACCTTCCCCCTCCCCCTAGCTCTCTGTCGAGTGGAGGGTGCACCTGGAACTATCAAACGTAGAGGCGGTCGGAACCAATATTTGTATGCTTGAGTCACTCCTGGAATCTTCCCCCCCTAATCATATGCCCATGTTCGAGCCACTAGCTACCTAAAACCATCCACTTCCTTGGAGACAAGAATGTATCACCCCCAGACACCCTGCGATACTATGCGAGAAAAAATGGCCACATAGTCATCGTTTGGACTATCTTGACCCTCGTCAAACTGGCACTGAACTCATCCTGGCAGGTATCTCTCAATCATAGTGTGCTCCCACCCCTACATAAATAAATCCTGGCGGGAAAAAAACAATTGTTGTAGATCATCAGCCTATTTAGGCCGACCAAGGTATGGGCGCCATGTGAACACTATCATCTCATCAATGATCCTCCTCAAGTTAGGGATCTCATGCTCACCTATGTGTGTAAAGGACACACCGCCCTATAATGCAAAACCACTAGATCATTTGGCTCGACTAACACTGCAACAACCCACGACACCTGCACCAAGTGCCCTACCATCAAAATATGTATACTCATGTAAATCCCTGTAAAGGGAGGCAAGAAGAACGGGACCCCATGAAAAATGGACTGGCTTGTTCTGAACCATCTACTCCTAGCAAAGCCACCAGCTAGGAAGTACTGACCTCAACAATCTAGAGTGAAAATACCTGAGATAATGACAATGATCACTAGTTGGAAGGGCATCATGAGCGTCCTATGGCACTTTAACTCTATCTGGCCCTCACAATATATAACGTCCATATCATAAATGACTTGTCGACCATGTATTAGCAATCTAAGGATGTGCCAAATGTCCTCGAAGGTGATGGTGGCCTCGCCAGTGGGAAGATGAAAGGACAACATCTCACTATGCCATCTCTCAACAAGCGTAGACATCATGCCAAGATGGGTCCTCATACGTGCTACATAGGAAATGTACCATAGCCCCATCTCACAAAGTCAGTCTTGCTCCCTATCATTCAGATCACGCAACTAGCTGAATATCTCTCATGATCAATGCTCGCGAGAATACAACTCCCTCACCGCCTCTTGCATCAGGAAAGGTCACCATGTTAAAATCATCAAGAAAATTCATCCCAAGCATTCAAGAAACTAATCTAGTGTTGCAAACTGTAAAGGTGTCGCAGTTTGAAATTTACAAACCGTGATGCTGGCACCTTCAAGTACTAAACTACACCATAGCAGTGTACTTTGCTTAAGCGTCTCAAACCCTAAATTCTAAAGTTTGTCGTGGCATCAGAGTTTGAAATCTAGCACTTCATTTCACATATGCGTAAAAGTTTGAAGTTTGTTCCCAAACTCCAAACTCCACTGCAGCAATCCACCTTGCGATGGCGGCTTAGTTTGAGCACCGAGTGCTGTTGTTTAAAATTTTGAGTGGCACTATATAGTACCGTGCCTAGAAAACTAAGTTTGAAATCAATAATGTGCATGGAAAATGATAAACGAAGCCCAAGGATCACTTACCGATGCACCAATGTCAGGAGGTCACTGGTACGTCTGTACTCAGTCAGAGATATGCAATGGGAGTTGTCATTGTGCCATCTCGTCAGGGTATCAAAGCTCAAATCGTGAAATCTCTATAGGCTATGTGTGCAAATAAACTTAAGGTGGCCTCCTAAGGCCTATTTAAGCCTATTTTTTACCCTATTTGGCCATCTAGAGGAGGTCTAGGTCCCCCAAACCCATTTTTATCTTTTTGAAGATCATTTTACCTCATTTTTTCCCTCCTAGACCCCTTTTTGGACCTATTGGCTACCTTGTCCTCTTTTTTTTGTGAGATCACCTAAAAAAATAGAATTTTCGTCCGATCTCTCGAGGGTGAAATATATTACCATAATTTCCTTCGCTGGGGTAGCAGTGAGGCAATTTTTAAAATTAGAAAAAAATTGAATTTTGATCGAGACCGTTTATTCTTTGAACCAATGCAATGAGTGCACTACTTCAAAGAGGGGAAAAATGTAGACATGGAAAATGTACTGATTGACATCACACATCTGATCTTCACCACTAACACTGTTTCATCCTAAATCATTCCTCAGTCTAACCATTTAATCGAATACCTTTATTTGATTAAATTCATCAATCGTACTCTCTTAATTAAATAAATCAACTTCTCTAATTAAGTCATTCCTTCTTGTTAATTAAATCAATTTATCTAATCTAGTTAACCCTATGTCCATATTTAATTAAATAATTCATTTTATTTGATTAAATCTCTAAAGTTCATCCATTAAATTAAATAAATCAAAACCTTATTTAGTTTAATCTAACATCATCTCTTTTACTTCAATAAATAAAAAATCTCTATTTAATTAATCCTTTTATCATATTCCTCTCATATTTGATTTAAATAAACCCATAAATTTGAATCAATATGTCACATCAGCTAATCTCTCATTAAATTAATTATCCTTGATTAATTTAATCTCCATCCATGTCTCATCCTCTAGTTTTTGCAACTTGCACATGAAAATAGATTTAATTGATTTATTAAACTCTATTTTCCCTCAAAAGGAATAATAAAGGAATATTCCTCAAATTTGAATTCAAAAATCCAAGTGGACTTTGTCCTTCCAACAAGGCATTTACTCCACCTAAATAGTCCTTTTTCCTTGAGCCAAGTGGCATTCAATGCATTTTCTTTCCCTCTTACATGTCATTTCAACAATTTCAAATTCCACCTAATTACATTTATTAACATGTTCTTCAAAACTTGCACATCCTTCATCCATTCACATGTTGACAAATGGCATCTTACCATTTGTTGATTCTTAGTCCCACATTGCTCCATTTTGTACATCTCTTCAACTTGATATTCTATAAATAAGAGGCTAATCTCCTCATTTCATCATCCACAACTTGAGTAAACTTACTATACTCAAATCCATAGCAATTGTCATCCAATTTCATCCAATCTTAGCTAGGTTATGCAGATTTTTATCTTGGAGCACATTGGAGGTCTTCATCAAGTGGATCACTCTTAATCATCAATCATCTTCATCACATTATTGGAGTTGGAAAAGGGCCAATTTTCACATCAAATTGGCACTAACTCCCTCAAGAGATTAAGAGTTTGCTTTGTGTTAGAATAGAATTTGATATCTTTGTTTTAAGTTTGTTGTGTTCTTCATTTCATTCATTTTCTTTTGCATTCAAATGTATTTCTTGATGAATCTTGGTTCTAACCTTGCATTTGATCTAATATATTGATTGTTTTTGGTGTTTGTGTAGGTGGGGAATCATGGTTCACACTCACATCTTGACTGTCCATGACCTGGGGTCTCGCACGCAGTGGTCCCCCTCTCTTACAATGTCTTATGATAAGGATCGAGAATGATGAGGAATATAATGTAATTTAATCACTTTGTAAATCTCAAACTTAGGTTTTGGGCTAGGTGAGCTGGTTTTTGGAGTTAGTACTGTGTCTCAAATAGCTCTTTGTCCAAGGATAATAGCATAATTCTAGGATGACAACACAATGCACTGACGTCTATCAGGCATTCTGGCATTTGTACGGTCAGAAAATAGTGAACACAATACAAACTACCGAAATACGCACTAACAACCTAGTTAGTTGGTTTCAAGATGAAAAAGAAAAAGATAAAGTAGGAGAGATAAAGATGAAGATGATAAATCAGATAGATAAAAGCTAGGGTGTTGAAGATAATATAAAAAAAGTGTATGTTTTCCATCGAGCTCCACACGTACATTCACCTACACACAAGAAAGAAGGGGAAAATTATTGGGGCTATATAGGGGCCTGTCAAGTAGTCTGACCCCCATTTTAGTGTTTCCACCTCCACAGATAGCCATAAAGCAACGGAGTAGAAATATGTGATAAAGGAAAGAAGAAAGACAAGGAAAAATACAAAACAATACAATGTTACTCAACCAAATCACAAAGAAGAGGAGTGAAACATTACCACCTCCACCCAAAATCTCACTAGCCAATGGAGTAGAATGTAGACTTGGCAAGGTCACCACAACTGCAATTGCAATGAATTGAGGTCTTACAAGACTCCAAGCCCACACTTCAATGGCTTGCTTCACACTTGCTATGTGGAGTTGATGGGGTGTTGTTGTTGCTGCAATGGAGTGTTTGAAAATGTTACTTGAGAGAGAAGTGAATTTTGGAAATGCTACGAGATGGCTTGAGAATGTTTGTAGAGATTGTGAAGGGATGAAATGGAAAGAGAATCGATGAATTTGAAGGAAGAATGAGGAAGAATAAGGAATTTTTGGGTCGGTTGGTCGAAGAGGGACATTACAAATTGACCCCAATCAAATGTGTAATGCCTCTACCAACTTCAAACATCTATGTTTCGTGCATGCGTCCTTGACAAAAATTCTCTCACCGACATAGATGCCAAGTGGAAGGAGGGTAGTTGGGTGATGTGGAATTTTTCCTTCAGATTTGATTTTCTAAGGTGAGGGTATGTGAAAAGGGAATTTGCATAAGGGGTTCAAATTCACTCCTATACATTTTTCCCCAACTTTAGCGAGCACGAATACTGATGAGTGCTTCGGTAAAGTAGATTGAAGAGAAAGTAGGGTTAGAAATTTATACTTGAATTATCAAGGAAGTAGACCGTAATCTAGTGAGCTTGAGAGCATAGAATAGATAAAGGACTCAAAAAGTACTCTCTTTGAGGAGATTTGAACAAAAGACTTCATAGCCCCACATCACTATAAAGTTGTACAAAGTACACCAAAGGACCTTGAACAAATGATGGACAAATCTTATAGGATGAAAGTGTCTCATAGGCCCACATAATTGCAAGGAAACAATCTCCAAAATCTCTCACATGATGGAAGCCCCAAGAAGTAAGTATCTGATAGGCCCACAAACTTGCAAGGAGGTGTCCTCCAAGATCTCTGACATGAATGAAACTTGATGAAATAAGTGTCTTACAGGCCCATAGACCTACAAGGGAGTGACCTCCAAGATCTCTCACATGGAGGAAGCTCAGAGGTGTAAGCACCTTACAGGCCCACAAACCTTCAAGGAGACATCCTCCATGATCTCTCACATGGGGGAAATCCATATGCAAGGGGACTCCGCAAAGTTGGAAAGTAGCTTTATAGGCACACCTACAAAGTGACATGTTTACTCATAGATAAAACATGCCAGAAAACACAAAGCAGCCACGTAGGAAAATAAGCAGGCAGTCATGCAGACCGTCAATAAGTTGAAAGGATTTAAAAGGGGTCTCTTGGTAACCTAATGTGAAGAGGGGTCCGCTCAAGGGACGCATTGTTTGAAAGTGCAAAAGATATGTTTTTTTCTCAAATCAATTCATCACCAAGGAATCATTTCGAAAGATGTTCACTTCATCAAGGAATTCAAAAGGAAGAAGATGCCCCCTTGTGAGAGGAAGGTAAAGGCTACTCCCACCTCAAAGTAAAATCCTCAAATTCTTTCTTTGTGAACCCATGATGAAGGAAACACGTTCTGTTAGGTCCAAGTCGAGAATGCAATTTTTTCAAAGATTCTCGAGAAAAGATTTGTTGGTAATGAATGCATTTTCTAAGAATTGAAGTGTCATAGAGATGATGTTGTCACACATGAAAGGGAAAAATCAAGAAAAGAAGAGAGAAACATAAAAAGAGAGTGAAAAATAAACAATCACAAATAGAAGACATAGGAGTGAGCTGATATTTTGGGATCATAGCTACTCATCAATATATATGTATAATAATAGTATATAAATGAACTGTCATCGACCCCCTACTATGTCAAACCATGATAAGAATGCATGAGAAAACAAAATGAAAATAAAAATCGGGTCAACATGGAAGGTAAGCCTAAATTCCCCAACACTTTGCATCATCCCCAATTTATTAAAAATCAAGCACAAACATGGAAGAATGATGATACAAATAAAAGAAGGTTTACGACACAAAATCACTCCTATATCTAAGCACCAACAAGGGTGACAATAGTCATCCAAGAACACATAACATAATCACAAGGGAACAAATCACAACACACACATCTAACCTAAAGATAAACAGGAGGCCTCCTCCTAATACTTATCAACCAAGAGGTCATCCGCTTCCCAATCTAGATCATAATAAGGGGAAGGTGAATGAGCCTACAGTGGTGGAATGTTAAGAGGAGGAGCTTCCAACCCTCCCACAACAAGGGATAAGGAAGAAGGCCCCACAAGGTCTTCTCTACTACGCTCTTGTGGAGCTATGGTCAATGATTTTGCAAAAATCATTGATAAGGCTGAAACTTCATCTAGAGACTTAAACATGCACTTTACTAGAGTGATATGTTGTACCTCAATAGATGGAGGAAGTTGTGCCTGAGGTTCACCACTTGGCTCACTGAAAGACTCAAGAGCAGTGACAAACTCAAGGGAAGCTAGAATTGGTTCCATCACTAAGATAGAACAAGCCAATCTAAGACCACCCTTTAGAGAAGGCAGGCTCCTCTTATGCCATCCATTGTTGGAAGGGACATCCTCTACCTTCTGCTTCTTCGAACGATGTGAACTACCCACAGATGAGGAAAGAGTTGCGGAGGAGGAGGAGGAAGAGAAAACCTCAGTGGACACCACCAAATTATTCAGCATATCCATTGGCTTAGGGAATGGTGAGATGTTTGGAAAGGACATCAACAAGGGTGGTTCAACCAAAGGAGTGATAAACACCTGCACCTTTTTGGGGTCAGGAAAACTTACACTCACAATAGGAGTCGAAGGTGAGACTAAACTCAATTCAATGAAAGCAGAGGGAAGGAGAGAGGAGGACACATCAAGAGGCCCTGAAGTAGGGGTGGTCATCTCCTCTTCCTTCTTCTACAAAGTAGCCTACTCAGACACAAGATCCTTCTGCCGATGATTGCACTCACGTGCAAGGAAGTTTCTATAACTCTTTGAGTGAGAAACCGGGAGCTACAAAGGGACAAAAGGCTCCTACTCAGGCATGGGAGTTTCCACTACAACTGTTTCTAGCAAAGGGACAAGCTCCTAAATGAGAGCTAGAGGAAGAGATTGAGAAATAGCAAGGGGATTCCACCCTAATGCATCAATAGTGGGCTTCTTCCTGTTTATAGATTTGGGAGTAGAAGTGGTGGGAGGCTGCGCAGGTTGAGACATAGAGGATTCCCCATGGGGAACTTTTCCCTTACCATACAATTAGTACCAAGTTCTAGGTGGTTTAGTAGGGAGGTCTGATATCCAAATATTATGTCTACACCAAGTAGGACCCATCGAACTTAGTGGGTAAAAGCAAAGCATATTCATTCAAAACTCTTCTCTAGAAAGAGGAGTGGGAGATTCATCTCGAGGGTGGGATAGCTTCTCTTTTCCCTTTTGAGAAGAGGAGGCAACTGGTTGCTATGCTATCAGAAGGGTGAATTTTGGTTTTCCCTTTCCCTTAGTCTTATACTTCACATAGTTCTTGTAAAACAAATTCATTCTTGGGGGGAGAGGACCGACCGAGGCAGGCCACAAAATAATCCAAGTAGCCCCCATGTGATACCAATGACTAGTATCCAATATCATGCACCATGTGTACAACACCTTCATGGGAGAATTTCAAACACTTATGAATGACATAAGTGATTCCATTCATGGAAGCTAGCTAGGCTATGCCTAACTTCAACCTAAATAAATCTAACTTCGAAATAACATCAAAGACTGTGTCTACATCCCTAGGACCAACTAGGATGGATAGAGTTATTGAGGCATAAAAAATTGAGAGAAATACCATCATGTGTACGGATGGTAGATTTTGTTTCTTTGTACTCCCCTCTATGCAATGAATTAGGCCACAATGTTTCTTCTATATTAATTACATTCACTCAAATTGCAGGGTTGACTAAGACCCCCATCACAATGTTTCCATTGAGATGAGCAGGAATATAGAGGGGAGAGGGCTTATTGTTGAAGGGAAAATCCTAGGATGTGAATGTCACATCTAGCAAGCTGATCACAAGCTATGGGGTAGGGGTAACTATGAACATGTTAACATACGCCTCGGGCCAAGTGGTAGAATCAAAGGAATCAATAATCATGTTGGAATAATGTGACAGAAATGAGTTCGTGTATATCTACAACTCACTATTCTCTTTTTCCACTGATTTATTTGCATTTTGTTTACTCCCATCGATATGAATAGTATATTCCATGATGTGATCATGTATCTCATGATGCAGGAGCATACAACATTCAGTATCATGTTTGCTAACTCGATGGTACTAACATAAGGTATTTGCATCGTACCAACTAGGGTAAGGTTCCTTGAGAGGTTTAGGGTTTTCCAAGGTTATGATCTTATCCTTTAGCAACTTCTGCAAGATGGAAGAATAAGATTTTGCTAACTTTGTGAACTTTTTGTTGTAGCTAAGGCCATTATCATTCATAGCGGCTAGTATAGTCGTGAAATCCTTACTCTTTCTAGACATCAATATAATGGAATTTCCTTCTAAACAAAACCACAAGGAGGATCCCCCTAACTGAACAAATGTTTGCTAATATTCTCATAATGCAATGCACAAATGCATGAAAGAAGGGTACTTTATAAGGGTAAACTTCTCCTTCCAAGTTCTTTACAAGTTCCCTATAAACACCTATTGCACGTCAAAATCAAGAAGCGGGTATGACATTTGTGAGAAGAGTGCTTGATACCACGCTATGAAATTAATAATCTTCTCATTATCCCCTTGTTTGCATCAGACAAGATCTAAAAAGGTCATATTTGGTTCAATGTTGGTTTGGAACTGTCAGATGAACTGATTTACAAGTTGGTCAAATAAGAAGATAGAGTTGTCAAGTAAGGAATAGTACCATTCGAGCGTTGTGTCCTTAAGAGATTGAGGGAATAGTTTTGCCATCAATGCATCATGATGGAAGAAATTTGTACATAGGGCATTAAAGGCTAACACATGCATCTGTGGGTCCCCTTTGCCCCCATATTTTTTGAATTTTGGAATCTCCATTCCTTGTGGGAAGGGAGTGTTAAGGACTACTACTAGAAATGGGTTATGTCGGAAGAAGGGTTGTGTGTGAACCCCAATCATAATACTTGCAAAACAATGAAAAAAAACACATTAGATTAGAAATTGCAAACAAGAACAAACATTCCCCATGAAATCCATTCACAAATCTTAAATTAGGAAAACAATGAAGAACACAACGAAAATAACCAAAATAAAGATTGAATCATAATTAAGTAAGCAAACTCTTGATTCCATGGGGGAATTGGTGTCAATTTGATGTGAAAATTGTCCCTTTTCCAACTCCTATGATGCAAGATTGATGTATTTTGATGAGTGTTGATGAATGATCCACCTTATTGATGAAGAATGAGTGCTCCAAGCAAAAAACCTACATAACCTAGCTATGATTCAATGGTGATGGATGACAATGGCTAAATATTTTAGCATGGTAACTTTGCATAATTTGTGGATGATCAAATGAGTAGAGGAGCTCTTCATTTATAGATGAGATTGAAGGATGAATGTACAAAATTGAGCAATGTGGGACTAACATTCAACCAATGGCAAGATGCCATTTTTCAATCTATGAGTGGATGGAGAATGTGCAAGTTTTGATGATTGTGCCAATAAATGATTATTTTTGAATTTTGAATTTTGTTGAAATCACTTGCAAGAAGGAGGAAAGAAGCATTGAATACCACTTGGCTCAAGGCAAAGGACATGTAAGATAGAGTAAATTCCTTGTTCGATGTACATGTCAACTTGGATTTTTGAATTCATACTTGGAGAATATTCCAAAAAGATGCCTTGTTGAGGAAAATAGAGATTTAATAAATCAATTAAATCTATTTTCATGTGCAAGTGGTAAATGCTAGAGGATGGGACATGATAAGAGATTAAATTAATCAAGGGTTAATTAATTTAATGAAGGGATCAGTTGATGTGACCTATTTGACTCAAATTTATGAATTTATTTAAATCAAAGAGGAGAAGAATGTAGTAAGAGATTAATTAAATAAAGATTTTGATTTATTTAATTAAAAGAGATGGTGTTAGATTAAATCAAATAAGATTTTAATTTATTTAATTTAATAGATAGACTTAAGAGATTTAATCAAATGAAATTGATTATTTAATTAAATAGGGACAATTAGATCAAGATGATTGATTTAATTAACAAAAAAAGATGACTTAATTAGATAAAATGGTTTATTTAATTAATAGAAGGAAATTGATGAATTTAATCAGATAAGGGGATTTGATTAAATAGTTAGACCGAGGGATGATTCAGGATGAAACGATGTTAGTAGTTGGAATCAGATGCATAATGTCAATTGGTATATTTTACGTGTCTACATTTTGCCCCTCTTTGAAGCAATGCACTTGTGTTGGTTCAAAGAATAAACAATCTTGATCAAAGATGAAAAAAAATTGTTATTTAAAATATTTCCCCACTGCTGCCCAGCAAGAGAAAACATGCCAATATATTACCCCCTCAAGAGATTGCACGAAAATTTCAATTTTTGGGTGATCTCGCGAAAAAAGAGGACAAGGTGCCTGATAGGTCCAAAAGGGCTCTAGGAGGCCAAAAACGTGTCTAAACACAATAAAATGATGTAAAACATGCCTCAACTAGACAAAAATAGGTTTGGGGTTCCAAAACCCTAGTAGGATAGCTAATTAGGGTGAAAAACCCCTAATTTTCAAGCTCAAAAGGGGCCCGAGGGGTCACTTTCAAGTCATTTTCACACACAGCCATCTAGCAACCTTGAGATTTGAGCTCTGAACACCTAATGATATGGCACAATGATAGCTTCCCATGCATATTTTTGATTGAGTTCAGACATACCAATGGCCACCTAACATCGGGGCACCAGTATGTGACCCTTACTTGAGCTTTGTTTTTCATTTTTGGCCTTAATTTAATGCATTCAAATTCGGTCATTCTACAACGGTGCTATATAGCACTACTGAGAAATCAAACTGCATCGCTCGGTGTCAAATTGCATTGTGGCAGTGCAGTTTGGAGTTTGAGAATAAACTCCAAACTGTGATGCTGAGCTCGTGGCTAGTGGGGTGGTTTGCAAATTGCAACGCAACAGTCTTGTGTCTACTCAAAGTGTGCTGCTGGGAAGAAAAGTGCATCGTGGCAGTGCCATTTTGGTCTTTTGTAACCTAGAGTCAGAGTTTGATTAAAAATCAAACTACGACGCCTTCACGGATTGCAACGCTGGAGAGGATTTTTGAACATCCGGCAAATAATTTTTCAAAAACTTTAACATGATGACTCTTCCTGATACAGGATGCAGTGAGGGAGCTTTGCTCCCGAGAGCAAGGTCACGAGATCTATTCGGCTATTTGTGGGACTTGAGCAAAAGGGACCAAGATTGGATTCAAGGCATGGGGTTATGGTATATCGCCTACGCAACACCCATTCGCACTCACCTAGGGATGTTGTCAGTGCTGGTTGAGAGATGGCACAACAAGACCTCTTACTTCCATCTTCCCACTCGCAAGGCCACCATCACCTTAGAGGATGTTTGTCATATTTTGAGATGCCGATTCATGGTCGGCGAGTGATTTTCGACATGGATGAGGGGAAAGATGCCTGCCACAAAGTCCTCGCCACAGAGGACATTGTCATTTGCGAGGGGTAGATTGAGCTTGAGCGGCACAGGACCCTGGCACCTCCCTTCCGCTTAGTTGTTGTAGCAATCATTTCGGGTCTCATTGCCCCAAATAGACAAAACCGATACTTCAGTCCCGGTTGGGGACTCTGCTAGGAGCACATGGTTCATGACAGGCCAGTTCATTTTGCTTGGGGGTCGATCCTTCTAGCTTCTCTTTATAAGGACCTTCATGAGTATGTCTATATGGATGGTAGAGCACTCAAAGTAGGGGTAACTCTTCTTCACGTATGGGCATGGGAGCACATTGTTGTCCTCCAGCCACAGATTGTTATAGTTCTGATGATGCCAGACGATCCCCTCATATGGCGCTATAGAAGCAGTGTGTCCTTCACACACACGGGTGAGCATGGGATCCCCCACTAGAGGAGGGTCTTGGACGAGATGCAAGTTTTTACGTGGCATTCGTACCTTGGTCAGCCTAGATGAGCTGACAATACAGATCAACTCTTCTTTGCCCGCCAGGACTACCTTATGCAAGGGCAAGAGCACATGATGATCGAGAGATATCTGTCTGGCCGCGTGCAGTGTCAGTTTGGTGAGCAACAGAATCGTCCTAATGATGATTATGTGGATTTCTTTTCCTGCACCATGTCACAGGTTTCATGGGGGCAGTACATTCCTACCTCGAAGGCCGTTGATAGTTTTAGATAGTTGGTGGCCCATCCCTGGGCCTATGATCAGGGGCCTGCAGATCCAGGCATGACACATGAATATAGGGATTGGTTCTGACCTTCGCTATGATTGACTATTCCAGGAGTAGTCCTAGATCGGCGGAGGGTGAGAGGCAAAGGGGGAGGACGAGGACAAAGGGATGGTGCTCGACACGAGCAACCAAATGGGCCTCCAGTTTAGCCAAGTCACTGATATCTACCGATGTCAGATTAGTAGCAGGTGCCACCAAGTGTTCCACCAAGGGCCGAGGATCAGCCCCAGGTGCAGCCTCCATAAGCATAGCCAACAGTGCAACCAGCAGGGCAAGTGGATCCTCGAGATGCGTTGATTGAGTAGTTGTAGGCTCAGGTCCAGGCCGTGAAAGCTGAGAGAGATCAGGATAGGATCGAGATAGACCAGCTCAAGGCCGAGAGGGATTAGGCCATATAATAGAGACATGCTGTAGATTTATAGGCAACCACAAAGCTAGGCCAGAGATAGCAGCTAGAGAGCATGGTAGCCTCCTCCTCCCAGAGCACAATGTTTGTTCGGTCTTACAGGGATGTTGTCTGAGAGGCTAAGTATTTTTGGAGGCATTCTCATGAGGCCATACCCAGAGGAGCATGGGTCCCAGAGTACTCGTAGCGGACCAGCCACAGACCAATAGAGGGTCACGGTGATAGGGGTGAGGGCAGCATACATGGGGGTAGACCTTGATTGAGATGATACAATACTTTTTGTGCCTTATGGGCTCCTTTTTGACAACCCGCTAGGCCTTTTGTATTGATTGACATACATGTACAGTGATCTGATTCATTTTGTACTATGACAATTACACTATTGATGATATATATATGAGCTGATGATGATTTTGATATGATGTGATATGGTGCCTTTTATTTATGCATGTATGGATGATTCTATTTCTATATGTTGTGCAATGATGTTATTGTGCTATATGATGTATTTACGGATGCATTTATTTTCAATGATGTATGCATTATGATTATGACTAAAAGATCTATATTATGTTGATTTATGATAGGAAAATGTATTTATGTGATGGATGATATATGATGATACATTTATGATGATGCAAATGATGATATGTGATATGAAAATTAAATATGTAAAATTATATGGAAATGATCTATGTTGAATATGTAAAATGATGTGAATCATGCTTATATGTGAAATGATTATGGATGGATGTATGCTTTGCATGTAATGAATTTTGTATGTTCCTATTTATGCTGATGTGGAATGATTTATGCAATTAAATTCTAAAAATGATTGTGATGTTATTTATGAGATGACATGGATGATTAGTCGATGATATAATGCAATGTAGATGCAATGGTCGTGTTCTATATGATATGATGCAAATGAGATGGTTTTTTAAGATGCTTAGAATAAAAAATATTATTATCCTAAACATATTAAATGATAATGTATGTGATGCATTTTAATGTGATATACTATATGCAATGATGATGATGTTCTATGCAAAATAAATGTAATATGTGAGATGACCTTATGATGTTATGCAAGTATGTATGCAATAAATTATCTATAATGCTTATGTACCTATTATGTATGATTATGCAATAAGTGGTAGTGTTTATGAAAATGAATGTTATGCGATGATTTATGTGATAAATGCAATGTGATATCATGCAATGGATGTGCTTATCTATGAAGAATGCTTATAATGCCATATTTATATGATGATGGAAATGCAATGCATATGTTTCCTATATGGTATGTTTATGCAATATGCTAATGATTTGTGGATGCAGGATCGATGACGATGAGGATGATGATGATCAACTATCATAGTACCTTGTTAGCGTGATAAGCAAGAAGGGATAAAAGAGAAGTCATTTCAACAAGACACAAGATGATGAAAATGTAAATGATGATGATTACTTGTCGAGGAGTTGGGATTTTCAAAGGGCCAATTTCCTTATGTTTGATAACACACGTGGTATGATGCATCAAGGTATAGAAAACCAGGATGGCGTTGCACCTATTGAGATGGACTTTGACCTGACAAACAAATAGGAGTATCCTTGTTCACACCTGACATACAGAAACCTTGCTAGGATGCACTTTAGAAGTTTCAAACACCTCGGACCAAAGCATGGAAAGGTATAACCTATCAATGCAATAGTCAACAAGTTTCCCAAAACCTCATCCATACATACCTAACAAAGCAAGTATTTAGCAAGGTTATATTACAAGAACGTCCAACAAGCACAACAGGTAAAAGATAATGATCATTTCCCCCATTCCTATTTCTATAAATCCTCTTGTTTGGATATCATCGAGAAGTCCTTGGAATGAGCACAATGGGATAAGTCAAAAGGATAAATACCAAGTAAACAAACAAGCTAATGTTCTTCAATACCGCTAATGAAAAGAGGATGTGTTTTCAAGGATAAGAACTGAAACTATTGCCAAAAGATAATTCCCATTGTAGGAAGGATTCATCCTAGGACATGTTAGTGGATGGTGGCACACCATTTTGTTTATCCAAAGCATTCTTTCAAATGATTTGATATGGGCCAATTGGATGATGAGTTATCAACACGAAGAGTTAACCATCTTGTTTACGTACCAACTTAGACCTACGACTTGATGCTTTGAGTTTTCACTTTTAACCTGCTAGACTTGTTTCTAATTGTCCTACCAGAGATTGAGGATGAAAATCAAATTATTATGAGTGGTGCTATTGCTAGTGAAAGCGAGATGAGACAAATGTATTTTTTCAAATATTTGGATGTTTTTTATCTTTTTTGAGATGTTTTGAAGCTTTTTTTTGGTATTTTTGAGATTTTGCAAATGTTTTGATTTTTTGATTTCATGATGTTTTGGGGTTTATTGAGATTTTGACCAAGAGACTAACCTAAAGACCTATCCCTACGTTATACATGCAGAGACCATGTAGTTCGACTGACGAGTTGATCGATTTACAGATGATGATATACATGATGAGATGTCAGTTTATTGTGACAGACACCTAAAGGACTGACCTAAGTGTCTCAGGGGATGATCAAAGATCAACCTTGCCTACATTCAAGGCTTAGAGATGATGTAGTTCGACAAGATGACTTTGTTTATTGACTTTTTGACCTATTTTTGGATTTTTTGATATGTTTTGATGTTTTTGGTTTTTTCCAATTTTGAGAATTATAAGAACATACACGAATCCGATCTGATAAGAACATTCCCCAAGCGTGATGCAATAGACTACTCCAATAAAGGCATGACAAACTGACCTTGAAGATGGGCCAAGTAGTACTAGGAGGGATCATGATACGAACACATGACCAAGCTATGGTGTGGATGCGGGTGGATGGGCAATGGATGCAAATCCAAATGCGATGGATGATGGAAACAAGATGGATGGATGATGTGGAACAAGCCATAGAGATCTTGGTGGATGGAAAGTGTTTATTTACACAAGGTGCCTATTTGTGAGGTTTTCACCAAGGTACTTGCCCAAAGTGCCACCGAAGTGGTTTTCACTAGAGGATGATTTTTTATCCTTTTTCTAAATTTTTTTTTTCTGATTTTTTTCTTTTTTTAATTTTTTTGTTGTCACCAAGATGCCTATTTGCCAAGTTTTCACCAAGGTAACCATTTTTTAGGACTTTTTCTTATTTTTTGGATTTTTTCGGTTCTATACTTTGAAAGATTTAGGCATAAAACTTTTTGAGATGAGAGTTATTCATGGGCTCTTATAGAGGTTCCCCTTTGGGTGTTGATAATCAATATGCCCCTGATTTGTAACTTATTGTGATAAAGAATGGTCCCAACCAATTGGGTTCAAATTTTTCTTTGCTGCTTAGGTTTGGGACATTCTTCTAGTTATCCTTTAATACCAGTTCTCCAACTTGGAACGTCTTGCTTCTGATTTTCTTATTGTAGCTTCGTTTGAGTCTATTCTGATAGACTTGCAAATGATTCAAAGCATCTATACATCGCTCATCTAGTAGCTCCATCTCATTCAATCTTAATACTCGATACTCTTCATCTATAATGAGGTTTTGCAATGGTATCCTAAGTGATGGGAGCTCAATCTCAATGGGGAGTATTGATTCTAATCCGTAGACTAGGGAGAAAGGGGTGGCACTGATGGGTGTGCGGATGCTGGTTCGATAGACCCAGAGGGCAGGATTAAGCTACAAATTCTAGTCATGACCTATGTCAATGACTATTTTCTTGAGGATTTTCAAAATTGTCTTGTTTGTAGCTTTTGCTTGGCCATTGCCTTGGGGATAGTATGTGGTGGAGAAGCGATGTTGGATTTTTTAATTTTTCGCATAAGTCATGGACCTCTTGATTTTTTGTCCCATTATTTGAGATAATGGCTTGTGGAACACCATAGCGGAAAATGAGATAGTTCAGGATGAACTTTGAGATTTTCTTCCTAGTTATGTACGTCATGGGTATGGCTTCCACCCACTTAGTAAAGTACTTTGTTGTGGTTATGATGAATTTTTTGTCGTTAGATGAAGTGGGTGTGATTTTTCCAATGAGATCTAGTCCCCACTATGAAAAGGGCCATGGTGTGAAGAGAGGATGAAGCTCTTGAGCTGGAGCGTGGATGAGGTCCCCATGCTATTGACATTGTAGACAATTTCTAGCATATTTATGTGCTTCTAGTTCCATTGTGGGCCAATAATACCCCATCATCAGCAATTTCTTGGAAATGGTCATTCCACTTGAGTGCGAACCACAGATATTGTTAGGTACTTTAGTTAGAGCGGTTAATGCCTCCTCAGCATTTAGGTAGTGTAGTAGGGTTCCTTTTATGTTCCTACAATATAGGGTATCTCCTAGGATGACGAATCTGGATTCCTTTTTTACAAAGGAACATTTAAAGTTTGAAGGTAAGTCGGTAGGCATGACTCCTATTCGAAGGTATGTGTAAATGTCATGGTACCAAGGATCACTGGGACCAACGATTTTGCACACAAATTCTAATTTTGGTACCTCAAATGTAGGCACGAGAAGATTCTCTATTAGGAATTAATACTTTGGGACATTGTGGGGGATATCCAATAAGGATCCAATTATTGCCATGGCATCTACTATTCTATTGGTGGTATTCATCATTCACTTGATTTATTATCAATTGGGAGTCTCCATATACTCTAGGAGCTATAATGTTCCACTACATTGCTATTCTAAGACCTATGGTTAGAGCCTCATATTTTGCAATGTTATTGGTGTAGGGAAATGCCAGTTTGTAGGACCTTGGTATGGAATCCCCTTGTGGGGTGATAAAGAAGATGCTAGCTCCTGATCCATACTGTGTATATGAGCCATCGAAGTATAGTTTCCAGTGGTCAGCTACGTTGAGATTGAAAATAGATTCATCTGCAAACTCTAAGATGAGAGGATTCTCTAAATAGATTGGTGCTTCTACAAGTTTATCTACAATGACTTGGCCTTTGATTTCTTTCCATTCCACATATTCGATGTCATATTCTGATAGTATCATTACCCATTTGGCCATTCTCCTAGTCATTATTTCTTTTGACAGTAAGTACTTGAGAGGGTCAGTTTTGGCGATGAGTTTTATTTTATGTGCCAACATGTAATGTCTGAATTTTTGAGATGCAAAAACTACCTCTAGGCATGCTTTTTTGATAAATGAATAGTTTAGCTCATGGCCAACCATTGTTCTACTGATGTAATAGATAGCCCTTTGTGTTCCATTTTCATCATGCTGAGCTAGGAGAGCTCCAAGGGCTGTTGATGTCGCTGATATGTAGAGAATCAATGGTTTTCTTGGGATTGATGGCATTAAAACTAGTGGTGTCAGTAGATATTCTTTGATTTTATTGAATGCTTCTTCACACTTGGTATCCCATTTGTACACTACTCCCTTGTGGAGTAGGTGAGAGTATGGGTTTTTTTTCTCCACCAACTATGCTATGAATCTTTGAATGGATTGGATCCTTCCTTGGAGACCTCTCAATTGCTTTAATGTTTTTGGTGCCTCCATCTCAAGGATCACTTTTACCTTTGCTAGATCTACCTTGATACCTCTCATTGAAACTATATATCCTAGTAATTTTCCTGATTGTACGACCAAGACGCACTTCTTTGGGTTTAATCTGGCTTTGTACTCCTCCAGCTTGTCAAAAATGGCACTAAGGGTTGCTATGTGATCTTTTCTCTTTCTAGATTTGGCTAATATATCATCAACATAATCTTCAACTGTCTTATGGATCATGTCATGGAATATCAATGTCATGGCCCTTTGGTATGTTGCTCCTGTGTTCTTAAAGTCAAATAGCATCATGTTCCAACAGTAGGTCCCCCTTGGACAAGTGAATTTTTTTTATGTTGGTCCTCTTTGGCTATCATAATTTGATTATATCATGAAAATCCGTCCATTAGTGACAACATTTCATGTCCAGTTGTCATATCGAAAATCATATCAATATTTGGAAGCGGAAAGTCATCTTTCGGACATGCCTTATCCAAGTCTCTGAAGTTTGTACAAATTCTAATATTCCCATCAGGTTTTGAAATAGGCACCAAGTTTGATACCCATTTTGGATAATATATCGACCAAATGAATCCTACATCTAATAGCTTTATTAGCTCCATTTTGACTAATAAGGTGATCTAAGGGTGCATTTTTCGAAGCTTTTGTTTAACAGGATTTGCTTCTGGGTATACCGCTAAGTGGTGAACCATAGTTTCTAGATCAAGTCCTGGTATGTCAGCATAGCTCCATGCAAATTTTATCTGTCTTTCTCTTAAGAAGGCTGTTAGGAACTCTCGTTCCTCTGATAGTAATGATTCTGCATAGAATGTGATATGCGGGGTTTCCTCTGTTCTTAGATTGACCAGATTGCATTTTTTTGCTAGGACTGCTGATTTTTCTTGATGAATAGCTTGGAAAGGAGGATTGAATCCCCCTTCCTTGGGCGCCTCAGAGAGGTTTTCACTGTTGGATGCATCTTTTCTTTTTTACTTTTTTCTAGTCAAAAAGTGCCATAGTGTGGTTTTCACTCAAGGACTTAGATATTATTCTTAATTTTTCACTTTTGCGACTGAGGGATTCAATCATTTCCCCATAATAGTCCTGTGTATCTAGCTCGATTAGGAACCCTACTTTGTGATCCCCACATGGAATGTTATCACAGAGTCCCATGAATTTTGAGAGCGCCTCATCATTTTTGAATATATCAAGAACTGGTGGTCCTTGTTGGTCATAGTCGATGAGTTGGGGATATACTAGATGAATGTCATGATTTTGGTGGTCTGATTCAAAAGATAGAGTGCTAATCATGCAAAGAGTGGTATCCTCAAATAGCCTAGGTAGATTGGGTGTGGGATCCTCGTCATCACTACTATTACAGACGTCGGTTATGTCAAATGTAAAGTTATCTATGACCTGACTTGTAGATACTAGTAGGCATAGTTCTACTACAGTTGGCTAAGGAGGATTATTAACAATTCTAACTGGAGGACTTCGGCCACGTATGGTTATACTTAGAGGGGTACATCCAAGGCCAAGATTTCTTATTTCTCACATCTCTGGCATGATAAGTATTATAAGCCCATTGTCATTTCTCCCAAGTCTTTGATTTCTATCATAGCCCATTGCGAGCATCATTTGTAGACCCTTGCTTCTATCATCCATTGGTAAAGCAACTACTGGTCTCTCATCTTGGTATAGTATATGAGATGGATCTACCTCAATAACTTCTTGACCAAGATCCCCCCATCTTGTAAAGGTGGGATAGTCTTTAGGAGACGTTTGGGATGTGGAGGCTTCATTTATTTGTGGATGTCCTCATGATCTAGGAGACTGTGGTAACTCTCCTACCATAAAATCATTTTTAGGGATCATGTAGTTTCCACAACCATTATCTTGGATGATGACCTTAATGTCATAGATGGTGGGAATGGTGGGAGTGGCGGGTGTCTCTATCGTAGAAGTGGATGCGAAAGTGGAGGGATCGATGTATGGTGTAGATGGGCCCTCATTATTTTTTGGTACTTGGTGGATATTATAGTACTTTTCTTCAAGGCTTTTGCAATAGGAGAAAGGTTTGGGATCTCCATGGATGGTGACTTCTTGTCCCTCATGTGTGAATTTCACACATTGATGGAAAGTGTATGCTACTACTTTCATCGCATGAATCCATGCGCATCCTAGGAGGATGTTATACGGAAATTCGAGGTCCAATACCTGACAAGTGGTTTCTATGATGGTGGGCCCTACTTGAATAGGGAGTTTAATCGTGCCTTGGGATACTCTTTCTTGATCATCATATGCTCTTATTGTGATACCATTTCCTTTGTCGATAGAATCTTCTGATATTTTCAATTGTTTGATGAGGTTGAGAGAACATATATTCAAGCCCACACCTCCATCCACCAAGACCCTTTTGACTTTTCTTTTCTGCACTATGACCTCTAAGTGGAGTGCACAGTTGTGAGACGGTTGAGAAGAGAAATCCTAGTAAGAGAATGTGAGGAGATTTGGCATAATGATATTTCTGACCATAGCTTGGAATTGTTTCGTATCAAGATCTGTGGGGACAGTGGATGAAGCCAATGCTTCTTCTAGGATTTTCTTATGGGTAGACGATATTTTTAGCAACTCCATGATGGATATTTGCGATGGCATTCTCTTGAGCTAATCTAGGACATTGTAGCCATTAGGGACAGATCTAGATGTAGGGACTTTGTTTGGCTGGGATGATCCTACAATGGTAACTTTGCAATCTCTTGTGGTGACTCCACAATTGGCATGAGCACCTTTGATGGTGACGAACATGTAGTATTCATCTAGGGAGGTGACGATGGTTTCATACACATGATTTACTTTGTGTGGGTGCCCTTACCTTTTTCATTGTTATTATTATTCCCTTTATTGCCATGATTAGGCATTGGATTCGTGTATATATTAAGATATTGGTTTCTCGTAGGTTGTTCTATATTTATAATTATTTTATTGATGAGATCTTGAATTATTATTTTTAGCCTCATACAACTATTCATGGTATGTCCTTTGATTTTATGGAATTCGCAGAGTTTATTTTCATTACACCAAGGAGGTTTCACATCTGGTACTTGGTTATTCTCAAAGGTAGGAGCCTAGATGAGTTTTTTGTTTATTAGCTTCTTCATTATGACTTCAAGTGGCTTCCCCAAAGTAGTGTATTTTCTTTTTGCATTATTCTTATTCCATTGGGGTGGTCCCCTTTGATCATTGAGATTGTTGATTGTTGGATTGTTGTTTGGTTGTTGTATTGCATGATGATTGTTTTGGTGTAGGTGTATTTTGGCAAGGGGCACTAATGACCACCTTGGCATCGACAACACCATCATTAGTAATGTTTTTGTTCCTTTCCCATGTGCAAGGTTTATCGTTGTAGTTGCAAGGTGGGTGGTTTTTTTGTTGTTTGGGATATGAGGTTGATCCCACGGGTTGAGTCATAAGGGCTCATTCGATGCTGTGTGCCTTGGAGATCAATTGGTCATATGTGGTGATCCCTTGAACCTTGAGATGAAATTCCAAGAGGCCGTAAAGGTTGGATATGATGGTGCAAACTTGTTGTTCCTCAGGCATGGTCCATTTGCTTTGATTGGCTTTGGATCACCATCATTGTAGAAATGAAGCGAATGATTAACCCTTTCCTTGTTTCAGAGCTAAGAGTTCTAGACTGACATCCATTGCGATGTTGCATGCATAATTTTTAATGAATGCATCTATAATTTCTTAGAATGTTCTAATGCCTAAAGGTATGTGAGAGAACCATTCCATAGCGTGGCCATCCAAACTCCTAGTAAATAGCTGCATCAGATACGTATCGTCATATGCGACTTCCATGCAATGAACTTGAAATTCCCTTATGTGATCTTCAGGGTTTCCCGTCCCATGATATTTTTCAAACTTGGGGATCTCAAATCCCTTGGGGAAGGATTTCATTACAAGACTCCTATCAAATGGATAAGGACACAAGTTTCTTGGTGCCTTTATGGTTCGCCCTAATTGAAGATCGAGCACTTGTTGTGAGAGCAACCTGATTTGTGTCGTTACATCATTTTGTGGATCAATGGGTGGGATGAAGGTGTTCTAGTTTGTTTTGATTGTGGGTTGGATGGGTGGGTTGATTTGTGTGTTGTTTGATGGGATTTGCACATTGTTCCAAGCCAAGTATGCTTGGACCTGCTACTGTATGAACAATGCTTGTTGTTGATCTTGGTGTTGTTGTGCTAGGATTGCTTGTTGTTGTGCTAGGATTTATTGTTGTTGTGCTTCTTGTTGTGCTTTTTGTTGTTCCAAAAATTCTTTTTGTTGGGCTACTAATTCAGCTACTTCTTGCTGCTCTTGATATTGTTTTATTGCTTGCCGATATGCCTGTAATTGCGCTACTTGTTTTTGTGCAAGAAGTTGTGCTTGTGCTTGCACTTGTTGTGCTTGATATTGGGCATGCACTTGAGCTTGAGATTGGGCTTGTGCCACTTTTTGTTGCAATAGAATTTGGGCTTGGGTAGCCTTTTTTGCTTGTAATGTAGCTTGGGTTGCTTGAGCAACTTGTGCAACTTGCGCAGCTTGAGCGGCTTACTGTTGTTGTTGTAATAAATCTTGGGCTTGTGTGGCTTGGGCAGCTTGGGCGGCTTGCTGAGCACCTAGTTGTGCGGCTTTTTGTTTTTGCACTTCTAGGAATCCCCTTTGAAAAGTTACTTGTAATGCCATGTTGTATTGGCTTGATATGCTGGAAGTTGGTGGTGGTGGTGGATTTGGAATGGTGCTTGTGGTGGTGCTAAGAGGTGATGTCGTGTTGATGATTTGAGTGGTGGATGGTGTTGTTGATGTGATGGTTTGAGTGATAAATGGTGTTGTTGATGTGATTGGCCCTTGAGAGACCATGCTTTGAGATGTTAGGGGGATGTTTGATGATGTCGCAATTGGTTGTGTAGTTTTCTTCTATTGTTGCGATATCGATGACAATTTTTGAGTGTTTGGCATAATGCTTTGATTGATATTTGGGATGTTGGTTTGATCAATAATTGGTAAATGGGGAAGCCCTAATCTAAGGAGTGGTGTGGATGATGATGGAAATAGTGGAAATGGTGGAAATATGAGGGGTGTGGTGTTGAAAATTCCCCCAGGTCCAAACATGTCACCCTCTTCTTGTGAATTTGTAAGGAGAGGAGTTTGAGGTGTTGCGCGGAAGGATGATGATGATGGATCATGATGGAAAGTTTGAGGAACATACTTGTGTAATGGATTTTAGGGTATGTTTTGTTCCAAGATGGTATTTGCATCCAATTCCTAATTGTTGACAAGGGGGTGTGTTTGAATAGCATTAAGAAATGCATTTCCCTTATTAACATTGGGTTGGGTTGGATCAAAAGATGTCTTGATTTGTGGAATGCTTTGGGTGATGTTTTGGGATGGGGGTGTAGATGAGATGGGGATGGTGGATGAGATTGGAGGTAAATATGTCTCCACTATAGTACTCATGCCGAAATCAGAAGGTAATTTGGCCCCTTTGTTTTGCTAGCTCAAGCATGTATGGTGAAGGGTTAAGCCTCATCATGATGTTGATGATTTTATGGTTTTCTAGATTTTGGAGCATTTCAGTTATTTCTTCATGTGACATCCCAAAGGTAAGATCTTCTCCTTGGGTTTCTTCTTGTTGGTTTTGTGATGATGATATAGTCAAAGGATTGCTTGATTCGACAAGATTTATTTATGTGTTTGTTTGGCTTAGATCACTTGAAACGGGTGTTTCTTTGTCGGCTTCCATGTTCTTCTTGTATTGAAATCTAGTTTGAACCATAAAACAAGGATCAATTTTTAGAAATATGGGAGATGAAACTCTTAATTCCTTGGATTGATCTTTACTTTATGCACAAAAGAGAAAAAATTTAGGATATCTTGAGGATCAAAAGGTGATATGATGATGATGCAAGAGATGGATGATATGGATGTTTTGATCTTTTGATAAATCTTGAGGGGGATGCTAGAATTTTGGGACTTTTGGATATGTTTCAGATTTTTATTTTTATTTTCTTGGATTTTCCTTGATTTGATTGATTTTGGTTTGCTTTTATTTTGAACAAAAATACCCTAAGGTGTTGGATTATTATCTAAAGGGTAGTTTTGCTCAAAGGATGATAATTTGAATATGTGTAGGGAGAAGGATGCATCTACCCACACCTATTCAAACAAGATGATAATTTAACCAAGCATATGAAGAAGGATGCATCTACATATACCTAGCTAAACAAGATGGTTTGATAAATTTGACTAAGCATATGCAAAAGGATGCATTTACACATACCTAGCCAAAGATGATTTCATAAAGATTTCAAGGATTTTGTCTCAAGGATTTGATGGTTTTGATTTTTTCAAAAAATCCTAGCATTAAGGATGATTTCAAGATTTCCCAAAAGGTGATGATGGGACGATGTTTTGATTTGATGGTTGAAGGATGGATGAGAAAAGATTTTGATTTTCTTTTGATCCTAAGATGAACCTAAAAAAGACTATTTATTTACCTAGACCTCAGTATTGAAGAACATGCAATGATTCTATAGACCTTTGTAACCAAGAAGTGATTCAATTTGTGCATACATTTTTCAGATTTTGAACCAATGAATTTTTGTTTTGGGATTTTGGAATTCTTGAAAATCATGAGGTTTCAACACACATGAGAGTTCATTTTGTTTAGCTTTTCTTAGTGGCTTTATTTTACCAAAAACACTTCTTTGATTAGGTTTCCAACCTAGATGTCCAATGTCTTAATTTCTTCAATCCCCACAAAGTATGTTATGTGGAAATTTGATGAATTCAAGGAAATGGTTACCTATTTTTTACTTTAGTAGACAAATTGAGATGTAATCCAATGTGTTTAGAAACTTGTAAGGATGTGAATCCCAAGGGAAAGCAATAACACATGGATTGAGTCAATTGTATTTGTCTCCTAAAGGGTTTGAAATTCTCATGATGATGTTTAAGTGTTTTTTTTCAAGATGTTTTTGAACAAGAAAAAAATTTTACATCCAAGAATAAGTACAACCCTATGGATATAAAAAATAATATTTGTTGGATTCCCACTTGGACAAGTCCAACTACTCTTATCTTTAGTGAATGGTTAGATGCTTGACCCCACTATCTCCCCTCAACGACACTCACTTATATAGGGCAGCCAAGCATCAACACCCATGAAACTCCCATGCAATGCTTTCCATTTCTACTAAAAGACTGTAAGAGTGTAGGGTGGCTTTAAAATGACCATTCTTGCACCAACAAATAGATTAAGGATTTTGGAAATTCTAGAACATGGGTTTTAATAAGGACTTTCTGTTTGTGGCGATTGACCCATACGGCGAGAGTCCCCTTTCAGATCCATCTCATTAGAATCAACCACATGATATTGGCATTTATTCCAATACCCACATTTATATCCCAGCTAGAAATACTCTCAGGTTCAGAGTGTTTCTAGATGAGTCATTCCCTTGGGTGAGTGCCTTTTACCCAAGGCAGGCCCTCTAAGATAAACAAAAGTGAATAAATTTATTCATAGTTTTATCAACCCTTGTTTAGAAACAAAGGGAGAACACATGCAATAAATTCATTTACACTCAAACAAGATTTTGTTCAATTTTAAACCCAAAAATGAAGTGTGGAGGTGATTGCTTTGTCTTAACCTAAAATCACAAAAAAAGGCCTTTTGATTCTCAAGATCGCTATAAAGCACAAGAGAAGCACATACGTCCTTTTTCAATGAGGTTAGTTTAAATAAGCCATCACAAAACAAAGTTGCACTTGTTCATTTTAGATCCCCAAAGTTGTTTTGTTCAATTGTTAACCAAAAAACAAACTCTAGTAAGTTGTATTCCTAATGTTTTTTTTTAAACCTTTGCAAAAATTGGAAAGATTCTTTTTAAAACCCAAATGAAATTAGTGTCCTAAGCAAAAAGAGATAACAATTTTCTAAGAGTGTTAACCAAACACTAAAGTGTTTTAAAAAACTTTGATTTTGTAAAATATCATCCTCATGCTTCTTCTTTTTCGTTTTTAAGTGATCCAACCTACCAGAAAGAAAAAACCAGTCAGATTCTACAAAATATAGAGGTCAAAAAGTAGAAAATAGAAGATAAATTCATCATTGACAAAAAGCATGTGTTAAAATTTAACTTCAACTTTTTAATCCCTGCAAATGACGCAACCTGTGACTACATCGCAGTTTGATTTTTTAGTAGTGTTGTAGAGTGCCGCTTACCAGTCAGCCTTGCTCTATGTCAAGGAAAGTGGGCTTAACTGCATCTCACTTTTTCCTAGCATCGCTGTTTGATTTCTTTGAAAATTCCAACGGGTTAGATCGGTCAAGCGGCATGGAATTCAAATTTTTGGGCAGGAAAACTTCAGCGTCGCATTTTGAATTTCCAGTGGTGCTAAAATAGAGACGTTGAGCTCTTAGTGTTGGAATTTTTCTATGTATAAACAAAAACACATAATTTTGTGAGAAAACTGATTAAAAATGAGATTTTTCCTTCCTTCTACTACCAAATGTACGAACCCCAATCCTAATACCTACAAAACAATGAGAACAAACACATTAGATTAGAAATTGCAAGCAAGAACAAGGATTCCCCATGAAATCCATTCATAAATCTTAAATTAGGAAAACAATGAAGAACACAATAAAAATAACTAAAATAAAGATTGAATCCTAATTAAGCAAACTCTAGATCCCATGGGGTAATTGGTGCCAATTTGATGTGAAAATTGGCCCTTTCCTAACTCCTATGATGCAAGATTGATGTATGTTGATGAGTGTTGATGAATAATCCACCTTGTTGATGAAGAATGAGTGCTCCAAGCCAAAAACCTACATAACCTAGCTATGATTCAATGGTGATGGATGACAATGGCTAAATATTTTAGCATGGTAACTTTGCATAATTTTTGGATGATAAAATGAGGAGAGGAGCTCTTCATTTATAGATGAGATTGAAGGATGAATGTCCAAAATTGAGAAATGTGGGACTAACATTCAACCAATGGCGAGATGCCATTTGTCAATCTATGAGTGGATGGAGGATGTGCAAGTTTTGATGATTGTGCCAATAAATGCTTATTTTTGAATTTTGAATTTTGTTGAAATGACTTGCAAGAGGGAAGAAAGAAGCATTGAATGCCACTTGGCTCAAGGAAAAGGACATGTAAGATAGAGTAAATGCCTTGTTCGATGTACATGTCAACTTGGATTTTTGAATTCAAACTTGGACAATATTCCAAAAAGATGCCTTGTTGAGGAAAATAGAGATTTAATAAATCAATTAAATCTATTTTCATGTGCAAGTGGTAAATGCTAGAGGATGGGACATGATAAGAGATTAAATTAATTAAGGGTTAATTAATTTAATGAAGGGATCAGTTGATGTGACCTATTTGACTCAAATTTAAGAATTTATTTAAATCAAATAGGAGAAGAATGTAATAAGAGATTAATTAAATAAAGATTTTGATTTATTTAATTAAAAGAGATGGTGTTAGATTAAATCAAATAAGCTTTTAATTTATTTAATTTAATAGATAAACTTAATAGATTTAATCAAATAAAATTGATTATTTAATTAAATAGGGATAATTAGATCAAGATGATTGATTTAATTAACAAAAAAGGATGACTTAATTAGATAAAATGATTTATTGAATTAAGGGAAGTAAATTGATGAATTTAATTAGATAAGGGGATTTGATTAAATGGTTAGACCAAGGGATGATTCGAGATGAAACAATGTTAGTAGTCAGAATCAGCTGCATAATGTCAATCGGTGTATTTTACATGTCTACAGGTTGAAAGATAGGCTAGGCAGAGGCATGGGAGAGACTCACTAGTTGGCTTTGCATCTTACCCATATTCTAGGAAAAAATTTCAAAATAGGGTCTTGGGATGACAAAGGTCCAGTGGGACCTCCACCAAAACCACCACCAAAGCCACCTTCGAAACCACCAATGTGGCCACCCCTAGAACCACTGTTGAAGCCACCACCACCAACAGATCCTCCACCAAAGACACCTCCACTTCTGAAGCCACCACCATGGCCTCCACCAGAACCGTCTCTGCTAATGCCACTCCCACTGCTGAAGCTACCGCCACTACCAAAGCCCCCACCACTCAACCCACCAAAACCTCCACTGCTAGAGGTGACAGGAGGGGTGAAGCTAAAACCTAAGGGTACTCTATTCACTTTAATAGTTTCAAATCTCTTAGAGGCAGAGGAGATGCTAATCAAAGGGACTATGTTGACCATGTACATAGATGTGGGAGGCATTGACATTCCTAACTGTCTCTCATGGTCTTCGAGAGAAGCCCCTTCTATAATGTTAGGGTCTTTTGGAAGGGCACACGCTTTAGTCAAACTAGAGAGACTAGCCAGGAGTTCTATGCCTATTCGATCTTTTCCCACCATATACTTTATCTCGCTAATAACTCGAGTGGCTCTAGCCAACCTTGGGTCCTTTTCTAGGTGATTCTCCAAGTCACTCAATCCTTTGCTAATGGTAGAGATGTATTCTAAAGGAATGTAAATGACCTCATTCTCATCTATTAATGATGGTGTAGGAGGCATAGGAGGAGTGGGGACATGGTCAGTCTTATCGAGGAATCCTACCTCACCCCTCAACAATTGCTCCTAGGTAGATAGACCAACAAGAAACCTAGAAAAAAGGCCTGAAGAGAAACCAGAAGTGACCATCTTCCCTATCGAAAGGTGTCACACACTTCTCCTAACAACATACCTGAAAGTCATGGACTGGGTTGTGATGGTCATAAACCTTCACAATACTTAGGCATACAATGATCACAAGGTACAAGGGAAAAGTCTCAACTCCAACAAATAAGCAGATGTTGGTTCATGTTGGATTCATAAAAAATGTAAGAGAGGGGTACCAATCATGTCAAGGCTCCAGGTCATGGAGAGCCAAGAGCGGAGGGCTTCCCTAACTTACCTCACTCTAAAAGGTGTATTATGACAAGGATCAAGAATGATGAGGACTATAATGTGCTTCAATCACTCTACAAATTCTGAACTTAGGTTTTGGGCTAGGCGAGCTAGTTTTTGGAGTTGGTACTATGTCTTAGACAACTCTTTGTTTGAGGATGATAACACAGTTCTGGGATGACAGTGCAATGCAGTGGTGTCTATTGGGCACTAACGTCCATATGGTAAGAAAATAGTGAACACAATACAAACTACCTAAAAATGCACTAACAACCTAGCTAGTTGATTTCAATGGGAAAAATAAAATGATAAAGTAGGAGAGATAAAGAAGAAGATGATAAAGCAGATAGATAAAAGCTAGGGTGATGAAGATAATCTCACAAAAGTATTTTTTTTCCAATGAGCTCCACACATATCTTCACCTGCACACAAGCAAGGGGAAAATTGTTGAGGCTATATAGGGGCTTGCCTCATTCAAACCCTTGTTTTGGTGTTTCCACCTTTATAGATAGCCAAAAAGTAATGGAGTAGAAATATATGATAAAGGAAAGAAGAGAGAACAAGAAACACTACAAAACAATATGATGCTACTCAACCAAATCACAAAGGAGAGTAGTGAAACGTTACCACCTCCACCCAAAAGCTCACTAGCCAATGGAGGAGAATGTAGACTTGGAAAGGTCACCATAGCCACAACTACAATGAAAGGTGGTATTGCAAGACCCCAATCCCACGCTTCAATGGCTTTCTTCACACTTGCTATATGGAGTTGATGGAGTGTTGATGTTACTGCAATGGAGTGTTTGAAAATGCTGCTTGAGAGTGAATTGAATGCTAGAAATGCTAAGAGATGGCTTTAGAATGTGTGCAGAGATTATGAAGGGATGAAATGGAATGAGAATGGATGAATTTTAAGGAAGAATGAGGAAGAATAAGGAATTTTTAGGTCAGTTGGTTGAAGAGGGGCATTACAAATCAACCCCAATCGAATGTGTAATGCCTCTTCCAACTTCAGACGTAGGAATCCATCATGGAGGGTAGCGCATCACATGAAAATCTACACATCGTGCATGCGTCCCTAAAAAAAATTCTCTCACTGACACAAAAGACAGATGCCAAGTGGAAGGAAGGTAGTTGGGTGATGTGGAATTTTGCCATTGGATTTGATTTTCTAAGGTGAGGGTATGTGAAAGGGGAATTTATGTATGGGGTGCAAATTCACTCCTATACACACCTTTAACTGAGAAAATTTCACATCTAGGTAAATACCCATCATATTCGCAAGTAAAAACATTCTTTTACTTAGCATTTTAACCCAATAGATTCCTTAGAGTATCACAATCTTCTCTACAAACTAATTTGACATCTTGTCAAACAATTGGCTTACATCTATTCCTATGTTCAATTTTCTTGAAAATATCTCATTCCCACAATTATTTATTTCACTTTGACAAGCTAAGAATTCATACTATTATTCAAATACCTTTGTTTCTCAAGCATCACATCAACCTCTATCTTGCACAAAGAACTCATTGTAGACCATTTCATTTACATGTAAAAGCATATTGTAGCTACACATTTAATTTCATTATTGCCTTGGAATTATTTTGGTAAGCTATTGCAAACCATTTTCATATTTCCAAGCTTTAGAAACAAATTAAATCACCAATGAGGAGTGTTGCAGGGGTGTGATAAGAGTTTTTGGGTTGTTTTTAGCACAATTGGGTCATTTTTAGGTTTACTGGCACTTAGAAATTATTCAAAAAAGCAATAAAAATAGTCCCCAAGAATTAGAAATGTATGTCAGGTTGATTTACAACTTTGTAGGTCATTTTTAACTGAGTAGGGGTGTTTTCAAGGCAGCAAACAACATACAAAACTCTACAGGGCATGAGAGAGATTGTAGACCATTTTTGGAAGGTTGGAACAAATTCCATCAATTTAAAAACTCCAAAACCTCCCCCAAGCATCCAAACATGGGTTGAAAACATCTTTAGCCATAGTATGAGCTCTAAAAATGCTCAAAATCCCAAAAAAATGCATTTCGCAAGTCTGTGTGCCCCTTCAAAAAGGCTTCCTTTTACCCCACAAAATTGTAGAATTCACTTTGGATGGAAATTTTCATTTTTCCAAAACTGATATAAGCATTTAAAATAATTTTTAAGTTACCCCATATCATTTGAGATATTATAAATATTTAAATATTTGCACATTTAAAAACATAGTGATCTTGGGACTTTTAATTTCTTCATAGGCCAAATGACAGAATTGATGCTATGAGCACAAACAACCTTCAAAGGCCATAAAAATTTGCAAGGGATGATAATCAATTATTAGGTCATTGTGTAATTATCAAAAATTGCATAGAAAATAGATTTTTTATACCTCCTTTATAAAATGGGCCTTCCTATAATGCACTTAAATTGTTTTTGGTTTGAGCCACAAACTCCTCCAACAACCATGAAAAATGGAGATATAGGAATTTGAAGACAAAATAAAACCTAGGAAACCACCAAAATTGAGCCATTTGAAACTTTTTACGAGACCCTTTGGACCCACTCCAAAATGGTAATACATTAAAATTTTCCTCAAAACTTTTTTGGGAGCTATGAAATTGGGTTTGCACACTCATGATGAATTAAATATTTTTTTGTCAAAGGAAATTTCATGAAAAATCATGTATTGAAATATTTTAATGTCAAAATTTTAGGGCTAGTTGGTTGCCACAAGGCTCAAAATAGGGTTCTATAACTTCAATTTGAGGAAAGCTAAGCACTAGAACTAAAGGAAATTTTTAAGTGCTAACAGGGTGTATTTTGACAAGGTCTACAAGCAACTTGATAGAGCCATGATATCAACATATTATATCTTCTTTGTTATCCATTTTTGTTGGTGTAAATAAAGTCTTGTACCTAGTTAATTCTTTACTAGGGGACTTATTTACATCTTAGTTAAGTTTACTTAGGTCATAGGAAGGAATCTTTCTAGAAGATGTTAGTTGTCATTAGTTGTTATCTTATCCTTTGACAACTACTACATGTGAACCTAGGTAATTGTGATTAGTTGTCTCATGTCATATGATTGAGACACTTATCATAATCCTGTGACATCTTGCATCTCATCTTGGCTATATAACCAAGGGATTTCTCTCATTTGTAATCAATCAACAATCATCTCATATCATTGACATTGAATACAGTTTATTCTTGTCACATCATATTCTCTCTCTTTTTGTGCTTTCCATTTGGTCCATAGATCTTGGTAGCCATAGCCAATTCTAACATGGTATCAAAGTGGGTTGGGTTCCATTGGAGAGTCTTTTTTTGAAGAGAGATACCAGATTTGGGGGTGTTCCATTTTTGGCTCTTTATTGCAGGTTCAAATCAGAGCTTGTTGGTGCAAATCTAAGCACACATTGCATCTGGAAGGTTTAAGAAAGTTGATTTTTCCTTTTGTTCCTTCCAAATCGAACATATGAGGCCAAATCTATGAGGGTTTGAAACTGAAGAGTGGTTGCTAGATCTAGAAGGTAGCTGCAATTTTGGAGCATTTTGGGTCAAATCTGACCCTGCCATTGCATCCAAAAGGGCCAAAAACCCAAAGATTGACTGCCAATTCATCCAAATTGGAGCAGTTGTCAGGTGAGGCAAAAAAAAATTGCCCAAAGAATCGTACAGCCCCCAAGTCATCTTAATTGCACAAGCGGTACGATTTGAAAAAATATATATTATTTTATTCATCCTTTATTTATTTTTTCTGAAAAAATTTGGAAAAATTATATTTTTTGGTTGATTAAATTCTTGTATTTAAAAAATCAAAACAAAAAAAAAATCAAAAGATTTTATAAGTCTACAAATTGCAAATTGATATTGTTCTGCATAGGTACCGCAGTGTACCCACAGACCTTCCAGCAGCTGCCATGCAACAGTCCTTCCATATCTGCGAGTGACCCCACCCACATACCGGTGGGTTCCACGCAAATCCACCGGCCGACACTCTCCAAAAAAATCTGGCAAACCTCAAGTCCAGCAGTCAATTAGTCAACCGGGCGCAGAGAATATTCTTGCAAGATTCTCTGAATATTCTTTGAGAATATTCCTCAAATCAGTCCAATCAACGATGTTTAAGGAGATGTCAATTTTATGCTCGCATCCAGGTGAATATTCCAGGTAGGGAGAATATTCTTGTTAGCCAACACCCGCCAAATTTAAGCCAGTATGTTGCTGGTGTCATCCTGCATCAGAACGACATCATCATTTTCTAAAAAAAAATTCTACCCCTCACCAATGAAGTTTTTGAATTTGTAGACCAACTTTGAAGACTCATAGCTCAGTCATTTTGGCTCCTTTTTTCGAGCAATTTTTTTTATTTAGGCTAATTTTTTGCGCTCTACACATTGGTACAATCATTTTTTGGTTTTGGTATATGGTTTTTATAGAAATTGTAGATTCTCACAGGTGTTGCTGCTTTGTCCTCATTTTGGGAACTTTGGGAGCTCATATCTTTCTCCTACAGTAACATTTTTTGGTGCATTTTTTTTTGAAAGTGCATTATTTTTCATGTACTTCTCATTTGTATGATTAGATTGATCTCATTTTGTACCAAAAATTGTACTTGATTATGTGGCCTATTTTAGCATTGGCATGTACCAAGATCAAAGACCACTTTTTTTTTTTTGGCAAGTGGAAACTATAAACGCACTAAGTATAAAGTTCCAAATTAGATATTTCTTGGGGGGTTTCTTGATTGAGTGATTTGGGGGGGTAATCTTGCAGTGGTTGCTTGCGTTCTTTTTCTTGGTTTGTGTTCTTAAAAATGGGGAAATCTCAAATTGAACTCCTAACTCCACATAATTATGCTACATGGAGAAAATTAGTATGGAACTATCTCATGATGAAAGGTCAGATAGGTCATCTAAAGGACACAATTCAAAAACCTACTAATGCTAAATAATTGGCAAGGTGGGAGATTGATCATGAGAAAACACTTGGATGCATATGTTCATTAGTCTCATTTGATTTGCAATTTCATATTGAATCATGTAACATGCCTAAAGAGGCATGGGAGACTTTTGAAAAATTATATGGTAAAATAGATAAGATTAGAGGTTATTAGATTGATAATGATTTGATGAATCTTGATCCTAAAAGTTTTGACCACATCCAAGAATACATATCCAAAATCAAGCAACTAAGAACATAGTTGAAAGAATGCAACATTGAAAAAGAGGATTTACAGTTGATTCTAAATGTGTTATCCAAGCTTGGTCCTAAGTATTCAGTATTTGTTTAGAACTGGCTTTCATACCCATCGACTTTCTATGGGAGCATCATATGTTGATCCTAAGTTTGATGACTTTGCAAATCTCCTAATCCAAGAGGAAGCTAAGTTAATGAACATGGGTCTAATCAATTCTTCCAAGTCACAAGCATTGGTGGCAAGTGAGTGAAAGGGACAGAAAGAATCAGTGAATCTTGATAAGAAGCAAAAGAAGAAAAATAACAAGCCACATAAAGAATCAGAATCCTCATCCTCAAAAGGAGAATCATCTAAGAAGGATAGGCCTTTTTGTGCATATTGCAAGAAGGATGGACATGAAGAACACTATTGTTACAAGAAGGATATTGATGAGTCAAAACATCTTCTCAAAAAGAACCACATTGATTTTCCTTCTAGAATGTCTGAATCTTCTTCTCCTTCTACTTCAAAATAGTCTAAAAAGGACAAAGGTCAAGCATCTACATCAGGATATAAAGGACAAGCTCTTTGTGCTCTTTCAAGTCCAGGATCAGGAAGATGGCTTCTAGATTTAGGAGCTTCTCGTCATATGGCATCTTCATAGACTATATTCTCTTCATTTCAGCCTTGCATTGTCTCCTATCTTGATGGGAAACAATGCATACATGAGTGTAACAGGGAAGGGATCTATTATTTTTGGGGACAACACTTTTTAGGATGTCTTGTGTGTTCCTCATTTGACGAACAATCTTCTTTCCATATATTAGATTACACATGGTGGAGATGGGAGGTTTGTGGAGTTCACACCTGATTCTGTTATCATTTGAGACTTGGAGACTAGAGAGATCATTGCTACTGGGGTGGTTGATCATTCATCCTAGTTGTATACCTTTGCATAGTTTTCTTTTGATGGTGACATTGTTCCTTCGACTGTTGATCACATACACTATGAATCAGAGGAGACATTTGGCTTCTTGAACTTGGGAATTCTCACATCAGATCATGTTCTTAAGTCATGTATTTCATCTCCACCTACTATTGTGATTCCATAGTTTGGGTTCCTTCTGATTCAATGCAGCAGGATATACATTGTCTTCCAGATATGGATACTTTGGATGGCTTTTTGACAGGTATTTCAGACTTGTTTGTGGAGTCTCATCTTGTAGATTTGGAGGACATCATTGATAGCATTCATCTTCTCTTTGATCAAGATGAACCTTCTTCAGTTGTTGTGAGGGAAAACTTTGACCCTCTTGTTCATTCTCTACATGATCATTCTTTGCAGATTGGCGTGAGTGTGGATATTTTGGACAAAATTTGAAGGAGGCTTCTTTGTCTTTAGAGGGGATATTTTTGTCTTTGGATCATGTTCTACATTCTTCTCTACTTGATGTTGGATTTTCCTGTTCAGTAGTGTGGCCAAGAATGCCTATTTGGAATGTGTCAGCTTTCAACATTGACATGGAGACACTTGAGCATGCTTCAGAGACATCATACATCATCCATATTCCTGATATCCAACATACATCCATGGTTTTGTTTCTTCCTAAGGGGAGGAATGTTGTTCAACAAGATTGGATCATCTTCAGCATTCAATGTCAAGCTTCTACCATCCTTGCAGGAGACTCAACATTGAGGGGGGGCTACCTTGTCTCTCTTCTACTCTCTTATTGGGGTGTCTTTTTCCTCACATGGGGTTTTTACCTTCTCATGAATCATTGAGAGCATTTCTATTTTCTATTTCATCTCTCTTTTGGGGAGAAGTTTTGTCCCACTAGGTTTTCTCCTTTTCTCCGTTTGTGAGAGATTGCATTGATTGCATTGCATATGTACATGGGTACCTAACATGGCCTAGTAGCTGGGACCCATCCTTGCATATTTATGTCATTTGCATAATAATCTGCTATTCCCTATGTTGCACTTAATGGGGGGTGTTGGTGTAAATAAAGTCTTGTACCTAGTTAATTCATTACTAGGGGACTTATTTACATCTTAGTTAAGTTTACTTAGGTCATAGGAAGGAATATTTCTAGAAGATGTTAGTTGTAATTAGTTGTTATCTTATCCTTTGAAAACTACTACATGTGAACCTAGGCAATTGTGATTAGTTGTCTCATGTCATATGATTAAGACACTTGTCATAATCCTATGACATCTTGCATCTCACCTTGGCTATATAACCAAGGGGTTTCTCTCATTTGTAATCAATCAACAATCATCTCATATCATTGACATTGAATACAGTTTATTCTTGTCACATCATATTCTCTCTCTTTTTGTGCTTTCCATTTGGTCCATAGATCTTGGCAGCCATAGCCAATCCTAACAATTTTTCCTTGCCAATTGAGAATTTATCAAATATTGTCCTTTTAGACCACTCCCCAATATAACTTTACATTAAATGACAACTTGCTAAACCCAACACCATAAAGACTCTTTTTAAAAACATGTCATTTCTATCCTATGAGGCTTAGATTGGTGCATATTCAACATGTTTGGAAATTTGAACCACATGTTATGGACCACTTCCTTTACATTTATGGCTACTAGTTGAATCAATTTTTTATTGGTCATAGAAGGCCACCACCTTAGATATATATTAGGTCATAACCACCTTGGAGATAAAACCATAATTTAATTTATCTATGTAAATTTTATTTTTCAAGTGCTACCATTAGAAGTATTTTGCAAAAACTCATTCAGCCCATGGGTCCCAAATCAAAGCTCACATTCACTAGCTTAAAATTGGAGATAAAGTTTATAAAGAGTTCTTCTAGGCTCTATGATCTCATCATATATCCCAAGCCATTAAAAATTCAAGGATGGTAAAAAAATTCTAATAGAGCTTCCTAATGTCCTCTAGGATTTTATTTGACACTATGAGTAAGCTTTTATTGCCCAAGGAATTAATCTTGACAAAATCATTACTTTATAAAAATATTTGAATGTAATGCTTTATCAAGTTTTTGATTCTCAACACATTCTTTATGTTCAAATTCTCATTAAGTATCACCTACATGAGATATTGAACAGTAAATATCTTGGCTTGGATGGATTTTCCTATGAGTTTTTTAAAGCTCTTTAGAATATTATGGGTGTAGACCTTCATAAATTTTATCTAGAAGCATTCCATGACAACTCTTCAAGGAGTTTAATAAAATAAAGGCAATACAAATTTCATACCTAAAGTTTCAATTCATGTCCCATTACTTTGTTGATTACCTCGTACAAGATCATTGCTAAAGCTTATGCTTTAAAGGTACAATCTCTTCTTCCTCAAATTGTCTACCCCAAGTAAATTAGTTTCATGAAGTTGTGAGTCATCCTTGAAAACTATTGTTGCCTAGGAAGTAATGAAATGGGATTGATGGTCCTAAAAATTTACAATGTTTCTCAATTTCATCAAGGCATACAATCATATTGCTTAAAATCATGGTTAGGACTTTCAAGCCCTAGTGAAAGGATTAGAATTGGTATTTGGATACACATTTCATAATCACAAACCTTGTAAGGGATATTTGTGGCTAACACCTCAGTTCCCATGTTGGCCCAATTAAATCTTCATTAGCACCTCCAATCCTCTCTGGGAGCTTGGCACTACAGATTCTAAACTATTTGATCGATTATTCTTCAACCCAAGTTGGCTCATGTTGCTTGGTGTATGATTTATTAAGGTCCACTACTTGGATCCCACCCTACTCATTTAGGAGTCTTTACTACCTATTTTCCATTTTGTGGACAACTTGAGACACTCAAGCATATTTTTTGGGTATGCTCCAAACCTAGAAAGCTTAGACTTGAATTCAAGGTTTCTTCAAGTCATTTAGGCCTGATCCTTTTTAATGGTATATGGTTTTGTTGGAAGATAATCCTTACCTCCCTTTTAGATTTACCCAAATTTGACATGCTTTCAAAGTGAATATTCTTTTTAATATTTGAAAAATATAAATTATGTTATTTTTACTAGTTATGGTATTGATATTTATATTTCACTTTACAATATAGCTATGGTTTGCTCTAATGTGATTGTGTAGATTTAGGTGCAAACAAATAAAGTTGCACTTGAGTTTTCTCATTTCCAAGTGCATTTAGATAACTAGGGAAATGCCTCTTGTACAGCTATCAAAGTTTCATCTCCTTTTACATCCCATCAAGGTGATTCCCCTCCATGTGGATGAAAGCATGGGTGTAATCAACGTACCAAAAGAGAACATAGCTCTCAATCACAAGGCTCTCAACTAGCTTCCCAAAGAGCCAAGGATTGTGTTGCCCATGGTTGGTCACATTTGTCTCACTCCCCTTTGACCTTTTCATAGGAGCATGGTGCTCCTAGCTAGTTGGATCTTGATAGGCTTCCTTGCCTAGATTTGATCATTTCTCTTGTTCATGCTTAGAAACCCATAGATGAAGATCAAGAAGACAAGGGTGCTCTCACTAGTTGTGTACTATTTATTGATGGTTCCATCTCCACTTATACAAGTGTTATACCAAATAATTGTGATCTCCCCCAATGGTGTACCTCTTACCAATTAATGACTTTATTGTTTTTTGTTTTTTAGCCTTGACCACAATACACTTTATTTTGTGATTTTGTCTTGATGTTTAAATGTGAGCCAACATAATTTTGAGAGCATGCCTTCTACTACTCACTCTCTTTTTTAAATAATATATTTTTTTTAAAACAATAAAAATATTAATCATAAAAAATATATTTTAATATTACATATATTTGATTAATCAAATCTACAATATTTTTTATTTTTTAATAAATTGATATTTGATATATCATTTATAATATAATAATACACTCTGAATATAAAATCATACCTCTAAACATTACCAATGCCCACAAACATAAACATACAAAAACAAGTGACGCAAGCGTCGAGTTCCTGCCGAGAGGTAAAAGTCATGTAGCTATGAGTTACATAAAGTTTGGAGAGAGGAAATTGGAATATAAATATATTTAAAATGTGTAGAATGCATGGGGAACGTGGTCCATGGGGACATGTGAAATGGAAAAACTTGTGGACGGATGCAAGGATTTTTTTTGTTTATGGGTATCATGAATACGTGGGGTTTTGTATACAAACAATTAGAAACATTTGCAATGCAAACAATCAGAAACATTTGTAATGCTAACTATCAGAAACATTTGTAATGCATGAGACATATATGAATACATGTATCCACGTGTGGACAATGTACAAAAGTGTGAGATGCATAGTTGGCATGTGAACGAGTCTTAAAGCAAGAGGAGACACAGTTCACATTTATAGTGTTAAATGAAAGAGAGTAGGAGAAATAAACAAATTTATGACTAGTGCAATGTATTTTTTTTAGAGAACCTGTTGATTGAGAAATTCATTAGTCATTTTAAATGGAACAAAGTTTTGATGTAGAGATATTTGTAATTGAGTTATTCTAGTTTATCATATTACAATATGCTAGTGCTAATAGGAACAGTAGTATTAGGTAGAAGATTGACAGGGGTAGCTAATTTGAGTATAAACTTTTGTAACATTAATGAATGTTTTTTTTTTTTAATATAGTGTAAAGATTAGTAATATGTAAAGCTATTGATTTTATTATAAATAAGATTTAAACCTTGTGTATTTAATATGATAAGATATTTCCATGTATAGAACAATGTAATTATATTACATTAAATTGTTAGATGAATGACTAGAAAGCTATTGATTTTATTATAAATAAGATTTAAATATTGTTTATGTAATATGAATAAAAATTTGTGTTGATATAATAAACAATAAGTAATTTGGAAAAATATAATAAAGAACCTTACTACCTAAGAATAAATTTGTGTATATATAACATAAAATGTAATAGTTTAACTTATGAAAATGTAATAAATGAAATAAATATTACGAAAAAGTATTGGATGAAACTCTACAAAGGTATTGATTTTATTAGAAATTAGATTTGAATGTTGTTAATGAATTACAAATTAATTTTTTTTTTGGAAAGATATAAAGAATTTTATTAGGTAAGATAAAATGTAGGTACAATAAAATAATCAACATGTTTGTAGAAGCTGGCATGCAAACATTAAATTATTATAATAATCTATAGTACAATATTCTTACAATGTTTGTAACAATGCGTGAAGCATTAAGTAAACATGGAGACATGTAGACATTTAGCAATGTGCATGGAATGCAGAAAAGAGTGAAAAGCATCGACGGTACCAAAGCAACCCTGAAAGCGTGGTGAAACTGAAACTCCATTTGCAGTATTAAATGAAAGAAAACAAGATAAATAAACTAGTTAGTATGAGTGCATATATGAAAGGAAAGCATTAAAATATGGATCCATGTAAAGACAATTGCATGCACAGATATGTACATGTGTCCATTTAACTTGATATGTTAAGAAGAATCTATATATGCCTGCATCCATAAAGCTAGAGATGTTAGAAACAAGTTACAGGTTAAAGAAGAAGTAGGAAAACATTATGGACTGAAACAAAGCAGCAATACATTAGTGTTTGTGGTACAAGTGTATAAAGTATGTCTAATAATGCATTTGGATGCACGGATACATGTAACTATTTGTGAAATATGAATAAACATTATAGTCTTGGAGGAATTGTCATATGTGATTTTACAAATATGTAAGAAACAAGATATAGAAAAGACGTTTTGAAAAGAACTCTTCAAAACAACTATATTTTAACAATGAGACTCAATTTGCATTTGCAGTATGAAATGAAAGAAGACAGGGAAAATTAACTATTTATTAGCAATGCATATATCGAAGGAATGCTTAAATGTATGGATGAAGGTAAACATAAATGCATGCATCTATGTGTACATGTGTCCATGGAAGTTGGTAACTAAACAAGAATGTATATATGCCTATGTGGAGAAAGCTAGAAAATGTGTGAAACAATTTGCATTTGACAGATATGAAAAGAACATTTATGATCAAAACAAAAGAATCATACATTATTGTTGTTTGACCAAGTGTAATAAGGAAATGCAATAGTGCATGAATGCATGGATATAGTATAAAACATTTTCAAAGGAAGTCCTAAATACAACTCTATGTTTTCATAGTTATTTTCAAAGCCCTCAGTGTTTAATTGCATAACCGTGATATTTTTTCCAATTTTTCCTTTGGTATGGTGTGAACTCTATTCTAATGGATGAAGGTATATTTGAGCTATAGATAGATAAAGATATGTAAGGGTGGTAAAGAAGTATGAGTGATGTAAGTGCAACAAAGAGAAGGAATTGAGAGAATGATGTGATGCAAGCAAGGTATATGAATGCCTTATGGAAAGTATTAGATATGCGAAGGAACGATATGTGAAATTGGATGTGAGAATGAATGGAATGTAAATTATATGAATTTATCATTTTCGAGCTATATGCTTAAAATTAAATGCAAAATAAAAAAATTTGAATGGATGAATTGGATTGAGGAAAAAAAAGGAATGCAAGACATTGGTGTGATGCTAGAGAAGCATATAAATGTATTTTGAAATGTATTTAATTTAAGAAGAAATGATGTGCACGGGTGGAAATGGAAATGAGTGGATTCGATAGGGTGTGAAATGAACTATTGTTCCAAGAAAGGGTGTAGGAATGTGTATTTTTTTGTTCATTATGCTTTTTAAAATCATCATAGGGCTAAGTGTCTCAATACAAATACAAAAGAAAGACTGGTGTCTCATTTCTCACTCTCCTTTGGACTAAACAAAGTTCCAAGATCCTTGAGCCTCCTTAAAATGTGACAAGAGATGAATAGATATAAAAATATAATATTAGTACCTTTACATGGGTGCATTTCTACATTTGCAGTTACAAATTTCCTTGATGACCTTATTGACAAAGCCAAAATGTATTATTATTTTGTTTGAAGTGTTCAATGGAAATAATCTTAAACATTTGTAACAATGCTCAAGGTAAACATGTAAACATGTATCCATGTGCACAAAATGCAAAGAGTGAAAAGCATACATGACATGTGAACGAGAAATTTGAATGTAAAATAGTAAAATCAAGTAGGAATACAAATCTGTAAAAGCATAGTGATGCCCAAGTAGCAACTGCACAAGGAGGCGAAAGGAAAACAGGGAAAACAAATTATATAGCAGCAAACCATATATCGGAGGAAATGCATAAATATTTGGATCCTTGTAAACATGTGTACATGGATGGATGTATAGATGTGTCCATGTAATTTGGTGCACAAAGAACAATCTATAAATGCATGTGTGCATAAAGCGAGAAATTCTAGGGACAATTTGCATTTGGAACATATAGAATATTGTTTTTTGAGCAATTGGATAAAGGATACCTAATGATCCATATGAATGCAAGGAAACATGTAAATATTTGTTAAATCTGATTACACATAATAGGCTTGAAGAAACTGTTAAACGTGCTTATAGGGATCTGTAATAAACAAGGTTTAAAAAAGACATGATGAAAATAACTATTGAATACAACTATATGTTATGAGTGTCATTTTTGAAGCCCTCAGTGATTATTTGCATAACCTTGATATTTTCGTCATCTTTTTCTTTGTTTGGTATGGTGTGAATTTTGTTGTGATGGATGAAGGTATATTTGAGGTGTAGATAGATAAAGATATGTAAATGTTAAAAATAAGAATGAGTTATGGAAGTGGAACAAAGAGAGTGAATTCAGAAAAGGATGAGATGCAAATAAGGTGTATGAATAAGTTATGAAAAGTATTTGACATGGGAGACAAGGATATGGGATAGTGAATATGTGAATGAATGCGAATGTAAATGGTATGAATTTATCGTTTGCAAGTTATATGCTTACAATTAAATGGAACAAATAAAAATTTCAATGAGGGAGTTGGATTTAGTGAAAAAAGGTACGCAACACATTGGTATGAGGCAACACAAGCAAATAATTGGATTTTGAAATGTATTTGATTTGAGAAGAAAGGATGTGGAAGGGTGGAAATGGAAATAAATGGAATGAGTAGGGTATGAAGTTATTGTTTCTTGCAACAAGGGGTGGAAGAATGTCTATTTTGGTATTGGTTATGCTTTTAAAAATCATCATAGGGCTGAGACCGTCAATATAAACACAGTAAAAAGACACATGTTGCATTTCTCACTCTCCTTCATATTAAACAAGGTAGTGAGATCCTTGAGTTTCCTCGAAATGCAACAATAGAAGAGTGGATATAAAAATATAATGTTATTAATGAATAGAAGAAGCAAAACAGAAGGCAAAGTGGAAGTTCTTATGCATATAATATGGAAAAAATAAATATGGAAGTACATAAAAACATAGAACATGTAAATACTAATGGAGTGGAGAACATTAAATACATGGAGGAATTAAAACATAGAGCTAATAACAGATACATGCATAGATGCATGAACAGACACGTGTAAACACAGAAAACAACACTAGTTGAAGAAATGGACATATGAACACATGTATACATGGATGTATGCATATTTGGATATATGTACAAATTCGTATGCTACATGGAAGAATGTATTCATATACATATGCAAATATGGATGAAGTCATATATGCAAATAAAATGCATTGAAATAACAGGATATATGCAATTCATAGGTGCATATATGCATAAATCAATGTATACATGCACCCATAGATACAGTCATACATATATAGACAGATGCATGTAGAGATGGCAAGATATGCATAAATCGTTATATGCATGGCTGCATCTATGGATACATAGATACATAAATCGTTATTGTTACAATGTATTTGTATACTTTGATTATAAAATCATAGTTTAGATCATTTTAAGTGTTATCCATTCGAATCTTTTCTTGAAATACGAAGGATTCATCTCAGTCTTGCAGGCAATGCACAACTGTCCTATAAAGAGAGCTTTGGGACCAATGAGTTGTCATATTTACATGAGTGCATGAGTCGATAGATGCATATATACATGTATCCATGTAGATTATTGATAAATGCATATATACATGGATGTGTGTATGCAATTCATAGGTGCATATATACATAAATGAAGGTATACATGCACCCATACATACAGGCATACATATATAGACAGATGCATAAAGAGACAACAAGATATATGCATAAATCGATATATGCATGATTGCACCTATGGATACATAGATACATTATGTAATGAAGAAAAAGACACATTTATATATGCATTTATTTTGAGAGTTTGATTCTGAATCGATATGCATACTTCGATTAAAACTAGTGGCTGAAAGTACACAGTTCATTGATACAAAATTAATGCGTTGAATTGCATCTGACTAAAGGGGAGGCTGTTTGGATTGCTAATTAGTCTTTGAATATATAACAATTAAAAGAGATAAATAAGTATAATTATCCTTGGGAACATTGCACATTTTGACTTTTCAATGAGAATGAATTAACAAAGTAGCAGTCAGACCTAAAGAAGGTTCAAGGACTATGCTAATAGAAAACTATATTTTGGACAATGGCCAAACAATCTCTTGAAATTGCTTTCAAAACTTTGAAGCAAATGGATTTTTCATTCTGTTTATTGTCATTGTACATGTTAAATGGAAGTTGGGTTTCCGATTGCTGTAGTGCATTTGGATACTTTGAATATAAAATCATAGTTTATATCATTTTTAGTGTTATTCAATTGAATCTTTTCTTGAAAGACCAAGGATTCATATGAGACTTGGAGGCAATGCACAACTGTGTTATAAAGAGAGCTTTGGAAGGAATGAGCAAGTAAAAGAAAACTGAGGTAAGAAAGTGTATTTGCTCACATTGCTAATCTCACTGTGTGCTTTAAACCTGCAAAGTAAAAGAAAACTGAGGAAAGAAAGTATTTATTGCCTCAAGTAACTGGTTTCTGGTTTTGTAAACTGTAGTTATATGTGTACATGTAATTATGTATATATGTTAGACAGTATGTATTTGTGCATAGGTGCATAAGGATGGTATGAATCTCTAGAATTTAGATTGCATAGGTAACATGTTGTTCATAGTCATCTAGTTACAGTAATATGATGACTTTGTGCATATTGGTATTTAGTTCTGGAGGTTGATGTTTCCAAAATTGTAACTACTCCGACCATTTCATTTTTGTTATTCTGCGGATCTGTGCAGTCACATGAGATGATGTTGCTATAGAGTGAAGACCTGGAACCAAGCTACTTGATACATGTATCCTCATATACATGGATGTGGACATCTATCATGGTATCCATAGATGCGTAGATACATGTATCTATGGATAGATGTATTCATAGATACATTGACACATATATGGATAAATGCCTGTATACATTTGCACATAGGATGACATACATAATAGCATAGATGCATCTATAGGTAGATGAATACATAGAAACATAGTTGCATAGATAGATAGATAGATGCATAGCTGAATACATAAATGCTTAAATATACATGTATGGAAAGTATACTTATGCATTCGCCCAAAATGCATTTAACCGACAGCATGAACCAATCACATTTCACCATTTAACATATTGCCTATTTTTTTGTATAGTTTGAATTCAGAGAGCTATTTTATATATTGGAAAATTAGCATTTATCTATTTTTCTATTCGTCCAAATAGCTTTATAAATCATTTCCGTTTTAAAAATTCAGGAAAATGCAAATGCATAAATTGATTATGGCGGGCAGATGTATGTGATGAATGAATAAAAATTAAATGCATTGAATGGCATCTAGCTCGGGGTGAAGGCAGTGGAGTCGCTTGGAGGCCACTCGTGGCCAGGGTGCTTTGGTCATTTAATATAGAGTTGAGTTACTTGGTATGCATTTATGTTACTTTGCGTGTGTTGCATAGATACTTATATCCATGGCTACATGTGCACAAAGGTACATGTATTGCAGTACAGATGGATGCATGTAGAAGTGTATGTGCGAACGAGATGCATGGTTGCATGTGAGGCTTGTAAAGTTTGTATTTTTTTATTACTGCAAAGCAGTCTCATAAAGAGAGGTTTGGAACGAGAATTATGTCAACATGTATGGTAATGAGAGCTTTTTCCTTGAACCTTGTTATACATTGAAAGAGTAACTAGCAATGCAAACAACGCTCCCTCTAGCTAGATGCCATTCAAAGCATTGAGCTTGCATTAGTGGATTATGTATCTTCATCCACTAGTTTGAATCAAAGTTTGCATATGGATTTAGAATCAAAAGCTCTTTCCCTCGAATGTTTTTTTAATTTGCCTGTGCATTTGCCCGCAAAACCTAGAATTTGCAATTTCTTTGAGCTTGTTTGCTATGATGAAAGCATACAGGATAAAGGAATTTGGTCACCTGTTGTAGTTAATGTGCTCATAGGCACATTTGCAAAATATGGAAATGTATAGAAGGGAAGCGAACTTTACAAAAAAACTTGTCAAAGAAATGTGATCCCATGGAATGCAACAAGTGTTCACAATGGACACTTTGGTTTTTGCGTGTTAAGTTTGTCAGATAATACAATTTGGCATGAACAATGTTGTAGGCATCACATGAACAACAGAACTATTCAACACTGAACTCTATGCTTGTAATAATTATTGGAAAAGCTGTAAATGCCATAGATGAAATAATATGAATAAAATTCTAGTTCCTGGTATTCTTGAAATGCAATGAAAAAATTGCTATAAAGGCATAAGACAAGGCTGTGTAACATATTGCCATTCCTGTATCTAATTTCTTTGAACACAAATGCTTTACACACTTGATTGCAATAGTAACATGTCTACAAAAAATCGGACAATAGAGATCATAAATCAGTAGTTTTTAGTATGAGTATATATGTATCTTGATACACATAAGCTTCTATGGCATTCATGAAAACAGTTACTATGCACAGTCAAACAGTTAATAAGTATAGCTATATGCATTATGCATGGAGGGATAATAATTATTGAACATATATGTCAGATGTACATAGAGAACCATTGTCTTCATAGGTACTAAAACAAAATTAGAGTTTCAGATGTCCATATTCTAGAAGTCTTTAACATAGTAACCTATAGAAGTATCTAAATGTAAAATAACAGTAGAGTATTTTAAAATCAAAGATGTCTTTAACATGTGAGAACCAGTGAAATGTCTTGGAGCATAGAAAGGTGAAAAAGTAAAAGTCTGAACAATGTAAATTTGTGCTCCTCTATTCCTAGTTTCCTGTAAAGCCAACAAAATGCTATGTATTAGTAACATAGTTTGTATGGATAGTGATTTTGAGGTGCTAGTTCAAAAGAAAAAAAGTTTACATATGAATGACTTAATTGCAAATTGTGTACGCATTTTCCTAGCACCAACTACCAGCGCAACAATCGTGCCAGCTGGGTACTCATTTACAGTTGCTAGCAATTGGCTGATAGTTGTACTTGGGATGAATTTGTACTCTTGATAGAGGCGAGGAATGTTTTCAGTGCTGCTTATGGCTGTTAAAATCAAAATGCAATCACAGTCACCTCTGTCATAATCTGTCCTAGGTTCAATTTGGAAATCTAATATTGAAATAGCTGATCCTAGGACTATTTTAGGCTCATGTTGATACAAGAGGTCTCCACTAACATTTAACGTGGTTGTCATTTCTGATTTGTGATCTGTCAGATGAGCACGTAGCATTTCCTATGTTTTGTTGGCCTTATCCAATGTTGCTTTGTAGACAACAAGGACATCACCCTGGAAGGTGCCTCCAGCTCTTTTTGCATTTAGCTATTCAATTGAAACTATTCTAGGTTTCTTGACTCTTGTTCTACAAGGAAGAAGGATAATGTCAATAAAATCCTAATTCTATATTAGCAACTTGGGCAAATGATAGCACATTATAGAACAAAGTACTTTACCGTTGTGCTGATGCTTGTTGTGCAATTTGCACCTGCTTGGCTTGTCTTTTTGATACATCTTTTGGTATCCTGCAAAGAATTGGAACAATGTTATTTGAATATTTGTGATTTGGGTGAATGAGTATGAAGGGATAATACTATGAGCACTTTACCGTTGTGCTGATTTTTCTTGTGCGGTTTGTATTTGCTTTGACTGCCTTTTAGTTTCATCCATAGATCTCCTGCAAATAATGGATATAGCATTGGAAAAGACATTGCAATGCATAAAGGTGATATAAGGCTATAAGTTCTATAAAGCTGAATTTTTCTATTGTGCAACATGCAACTTTAGGAAAATTGGATTGTAATCAGTCCAATATGCTTGTAATATATAGGTAGAGCATATATTTGTAGCCATGTTGGACCAAATGTGGTCAATGACTGAGTTGCCTATGCTGTGTTGTTGGTTCAACATAAATTGTATGTTGTTCTATTGCATATAACTATGAAGCATTTTTTTTTGCTTTTGCTTTTTGAATACGTGTCACCCCACAATCCACGTTTGCTTTGGTCTATGCATACGCTTCTAGACAATTGCATCTTGCGCAAGTATGTTCAATAGAAAAATGTGATTGACCAATGCTACCGATTAAGAGCATTCTGGGAAAATGCATAGGCAAATTAAAAAACGTTCACAGAAAAAAGCTTTTCATTTTGAATCCATATGCATACTTTGATTCAAACTAGTGGCTAAAGGTACATAAACTACTGATGCAAGCTCAATGCATTGAATGACATTTGACTAAAAGGAATAGTGTTTGCATTGCTAGTTACTCCTTGAATATATAACAAGGTTGAAGGAAAGAACTCTCATTACCGCACATGTTAACATAATTTTTGTTCCAAACTTCTCTTTATGAGACCGCTTTGCAGTATTCATGCATTTCATACGTCTATCTGCCACCTTGACAGACTATGCCTTTGCTTAATTTTAATTAATTGATTTTTGTGCTTACAGTTTCCTGATATTTTAATGCACTTAATCTGCATTCATGCATTACGTACCTCTAGCCAACAACTTTTAAACTATGCCTTTGCTTAAATTTGTTTAATCAATTTATGCATTCGCATTTTCCTGAATTCTTTAAAACAAAAATGATCTATAAAGCTACTCGGTTGAATAGAAAAATAGATATATGCTAATTTCCCAATATATAAAATAGCTTTCCAAATTCAAACTATACAAAAAAATATACATAATTACATGTACACATATATACATGTAATCCTATATACATGGATGCATAGAGAGACTATGTTTCATGGGATTATTAGAGAGTTCACTTGCTTTCAATATCGTTCCATACTTTGCATGTGTTCCTATGAGGACAATAATTACAGTATCCAGAACCAGCAACCAGTTACCTGAGGCAACAAATACTTTCCTCCCTCAGTTTTCTCTTGCTCTAGAGGTTTAAAGCACACAGTGAGAGTGGCAATGTGACCAAAAAAAATTGTGCGTTGCTTGCTTACTTGCTTATTTGAGGATACCTTGGGCACAGTTTTTTTATCTCATGTGAACTTATGGACTGTTTCGAAGTTCTATTTTGTGTTTCAATTTCTAGCAATGGTTCAAAGTGTCCACTTAAAGAATTTATGTCATGAAATAGTATAGAGACTGATTCTGTGTAATCAGAACTATTGAGCTGTAAGAACCTTCTTGATGTTGTTCTTGACCAAAGGGATATTTGTATCTTCAACCATTTGGATATCCGGTCAATGCAAGAAAGGTCACCACACAATCAACTTTTTTGTGCAATTTTCTTGTGGCTTTACAGATAATCGCATTCTGCGGGAGTGTGTTTGTGGATCATGTACTTTGTGCAATGTATATAGAGTATCAGGGTCTAGTTCATAGTTATGTGATTTTATTGCTTCTTTGTCCTTATTTTGAAGGCAATACAAGAAGTAATCTATAGCTCCATTTCATAATTGGATTGATGTGTAATGGTTCTTAAGCAATAGTTGTAATGAGTCAAACAAAAAATCACCAACATTGTATGCAAAAGCACTCAATCTACAAAGTCCCTCTCTCTTATGCACGTAGTCAATGTTTGATATTTGGGGGTGCTTTGTTAATTCATAGGTGTCAACGTCTATTATTTTCTTTGTTTTTTCATGTAACCCAATGTGTTTGGTAATAGCAAATACTGGGTATGAATAGCATTTAACACTAGTGTCTAGATTACAAAATCTATAATTGTTAACATTGTCGCCTATGTCCTTTCACTCAATGGCATTTGATAGTATGGATCATGTTGTCGAGGATATTGGAAGTTAAAATCTGTATATATGTTGGAAAATGCATCTTGAGTAGTAGCAAAAGCTTACAGAACATACCACACAACAAATAATTTTATAGAAGCACAAGGGGAAAATAGTATTAATTCTTTAACCTGACCTTATTATCCATTGTCCCCCAGCAGGATTGTATGTACTTATTCCTGTTACATTGCCAAAGTGGATAGATTAGTACAATGCATGGTGTATACTTTTAGTACCACAAACAAAAAACAATATTTTGAGGTGGCTTTGTTTACATGCAACAATTGGTTGACAAGAATCTTTTTTGCTCATATTGTCAATCTCAGTCTATGGTATCTAAATGTGTTGTGTTGTTGGATTCCTTTGTTGCTATGTACTTCTAAGCGAGTGATTTTTTTCCAAAGAACAAATGATTTTAAAAGCTATTCAGATAAACATGAATTAAGTGCCATGTACAGAATAGTTTGACAAATCTTTTCTGTTTATAGAAAATCAAGGAAATGCAAAAAGCATTGTTTGATGATAGAAGATCTATGGCTTTTCTTATTTGTGAGAATAGCTTTTAAAATCATTTGTGTTTAGGAAATTTCAGAGAAATGCAAAGGCATATGTCCATTGAGCAAAAGTGAAGGCACAGATTGACTAAATAATTTTAAAAAGAGATTGAAACTCAGAGGTGCAGGCACACATTGCACACATGTGAAGAAAATGCTTTACATAGCATGTGGGTCAATGAAAAAGTGTTGGAATGGTTTCGTGGACATGTATAGCCAGGCTGCTTTGTCCATTTGCTATAGGCTTAAGATAGCTGTGAAGCATGACTATTACTTTGTGCATATTATTTTTTCTATTCTGGAAGTCTTTGTTCTAGGAGAGTTTATAGTGATTCAGCAGACTTTGTTATAGTTACAGAGTCCAGAACCAGAAATGAGTTACTTGAGGCAAAAAATAGTTTCTTTCTTCAAATTTCTTTTACCTTAGAGATTTAAAGCACATAGTGAAATTGGCAATGTGAGCAAAAAAAAAAACTGTGGTTAATGTCATTTTGCATGTAAGCAAGACCATGGGAAAATATTGCATTATGTCTATGAGTGACGTAGTACATCATTTATTGCACTCATGCGCCATGTCAGCTTTTGAAATTAACTTTGCAGGCTTTTATTTATAAAACAGGAAGATCAAACGCACGCTAACTTGCAAACTGCATAGCAACTTGCCACAGCTATAAATAGTCATATGAAAAAAATTGCCTTAAATGCATATAGGTAAAAACCAGTTGACATAAAACAAATACTTATGACTCTACACGCTATTTGAAACTGCAAACAGGGTTTAAAAATTGCATGCATACAGTTCATTCTATTCTATGGATACTATATAGAGGAAGTATAACATATTAACACATAAGCAAAACATGTTCTATTGCTCGAAGACAAATTACTATTGCAATTGTGGATAATGCATTTTCCTGTGTGTATATGTGGAAACAGTTCTCTAAATCATTTATGTTCAAAGAAATGAGGAATACAAGATGACAAAATGAATACATGGAAAAAAACTTTATGTAGTTATTATATTAAAGAATTTCAATTGCATTTCAAGAAAAGCAAAAAGACAATTTGGAAAACTGACCTTGTAATCTGCTATCGAATGATCAAGTATACTTGTAGAAAATGTACAAATAGTGATAGGGACAAGCAATTTTTCCTAGTGTAGTTTGTGCATGATTGTTTAAATAGAGTTCAAAGCATTGATCCCTGTCACAAGGACAAATCAGACAAATGAGTACAGTGAGTGACATATACTATGTTATTCATAAAAAGAAAAATAGAATTATGATCTCTATTGTCCCATTTTCGTAGACACGTTACTATTGCAATCAAATGTATAAAGCATTTGTGTCCAAATAAATTGGATAAATGGAAATATGTTACACAACCTTTTCCTATGCCTTCATAGTAGTTTTGTCATTGCATTTCAAGTAGACCAGAAACTAGAATTTTATTCATATTATTTCATCAATGGCATTTACAGCTTTTCCAATAATTGGCTATGACCAACTGTGGAACACAATTAATTCACCAGCCACTTAGATTGATTTAACCGCCTGGAATGCATTTAACTGCTAGCATTGACCAATCACATTTCGCGATTTAACATATTACTTTTTTTTTTGTATAGTTTGAATTTGGAGAGCTATTTTATATATTGGAAAATTAGCATTTATCTATTTTTCTATTCGTCCGAGTAGCTTTAAAAATCATTTTCGTTTTAAGAAATTCGGGAAAATGAAAACGCATAAATTGATTAAATAAATTTAAGCAGAGGCATAGTTTAAAAGGTGGCAGCTAGAGGTATGTTATCCATGAATGCAGATTAAATGCATTAAAATATCAGGAAACTGCGAGCACAAAAATTGATTAATTAAAATTAAGCAAAGGCATAGTTTATCAAGGTGGCGAGTAGACGTACGTAATGTATGAATAAAAAATTAAATGCATTGAATGGCATCTGACCAAAGGGGAAACTGTTTGAATTGCTAAGCATTCTTTCAATAAAAGTCAATTAACAAAGTAGCAGTCAGACCTAAAGAAACTTGAAGGACTATGAGGATAGAAACTGTACATTTTAAATGAAAGTCAGGTTTTGCATTGTTACAATGTATTTGTATACTTTGCTTATAAAATAATAGTTTAGATAATTTAAAGTGTTATGCATTTGAATCATTTCTTGAAATACAAAGGATTCATCTGAGTCTTGGAGGCAATGCACAGCTGTCCTATAGAAAGAGCTTTGGAATCATTGAGCTGTCATATATACATGTGTGCATGAGTCCATAGATGCATATATACATGTATCCATGCAAGTTATTGATAGATGCATATATACATGGATATGTCTATGCAACTCATAGGTGCATATATACAAAGATCGAGGTATACATGTACCCATAGATATAATCATACATATATAGACAGATGCATAGAGAGATTATAAGATATATGCACAAATCGATATATGCATGAATGCACTTATGGATACATAGATACATTATGAAATGAAGAAAAAGACACATTTATATGTGCATTTATTTTGAGATTTTGATTCTGAATCCATATGCATACTTTGATTAAAACTAGTGGCTAAAAGTACACAATTTATAGCTGGTGTATTTTGATGTTTGGACTATTAGTATCCATAACACTATCACTGTCATCAATTGCAATTATAATTTTGCCAGTTGTTTGCACAAATGTGTTTTTATGCATTGTGAAACCCAACTTGTACTTCTGCGATAAAATGAAGCAAAATAAATAAAAGTAGCAATTTGTTGCCTTGAGTAACTTGTTTCTTGGTATCCTTTCGACGAGTGCAGGTGCATTTGCTCTGTCACTGTAAACATCCACTTTTTTATTGGTAAAAGCTTTCAGTTTTCTAGCCTATGTCTTTGCTTAAATTTATTTGTATATGTCATCTTGTTCCAGACTCTCATTAAATAAAGGAATCTCCATATTCTACCAGCAAAGAAAATGCATTAATGTCAAACCAGTTTGAAATTCAAGATAACAAACCTAATAGCACTCACTTGGATAAACTGTTTTCTATCGTGACAATTTTATTAGCCTATAGTGTCAAGGCAAGAATACTTATGCATTTGGTTGGAATGATTTTATTAGTTCCTGCTAGTAGGCAAGAAAACTTATGCATTCGTGCAGAATGCATTTAACCATCAGCATTGACCCAAAACATTTTGCCATTTAACATGTTACTTATTTTTTTGTATAGTTTGAATTTGGAGAGCTATTCTATATACTGGAAAATTAGCATTTATCTATTTTTCTATTCCTCCGAGTAGCTTTAAAAATCATTTTCGTTTTGAAAATTTTGGGAAAATGCAATCGCATAAATTGATTAAATAAATTTAAGCAAAGGCATAGTTAAGTTACTTGGTATGCATTTCTATTACTTTGCGTGTGTTGTTTTTGTCTTCTATAAGCGGTGTTCTGAGGGAGAGTTCTAGCGACTGAGCAGAATATGTTATAGTTGCAGATTCCAGACCCAGAAACGAGTTATTTGAGGTGATAATTTGGTAATTTCCAGAGTGTCATTATAGTAAAATGCTGGACAGTGAGGTCAGAAGAGGTAACTTTTTGTTTTGAAGTATATTTCATACAAGAAATGTCACATTCAGGATGACATTTGAGTTTCAAATAAGTCTCATGCACACAAATCTGTTATCATGCTAAAGCAATGTAAACATAGATGTTCCAATTCCATGGGACCATTTTATTTCCATTTGTCCAAGTTCATTTCATTCCATTATCAAGAACCAATAATTAAATGTTTAAACGAGGGACATGTAACCAGAAAATGCAAGAAGGGTTTAAACAATGAGATCATCTAACAAGCATTTGTTTGCTATCACTATGATTAATGATAGAATTGACTTAATTTGCATGAGCCAAGTGCAAGATGCTTGTAATATACATGCAAACCTGTATGCATGGATGCATACGAAGACTATGTTTCATGGGATTATTGAAGAGTTAACTTGTTTTCTATATGCTTCCATATTTTGCACATGTGCCTATGAGGACAATAACCATAATATTTGACAGTATTCCTCTATCCTTGATGACAGTTCAATGGTTCCAAAGCTATCTTTATAGGACAGTTGTACATTTCCTACAAGACTCAGATGGATCCTTTGTATTTCAAGAAAAGATCTGGATCAATAACAAGTTACTTGAGACAATAAATGGTTATTTTCGTTTAGCTTTTATTGTGTTTTATGCTATTACTGTAAATATCTGGATCTATACCCATTAACAAGTTACTTGAGAGAACAAATGATTATTTTCGTTTAGCTTTTATCATTTTCATGCTATTACTGTAACCAAGTCTTGCGCCTGCTTTAATGCATTATACTTTATAGTGACTTTTCCATCATGCATTCTAATGTATGGCACACACTCCTGTATACACAAATCCAGTTGTTGCTTATGCTGCATGCATGCATATTTACATGTATATATGCCTCTATGTCCATATGCACATATGCACATTTTCATGCGGCCATGTACACATTTAAGCCTGTATGTATTCATGTATGCAACTGCATATACATGCATCCATTTACTTATGGATTTGTCACTCTAGCCTTGTACCAATTTATTATGTTATATGGATACTGCATATAGTAATACTAATTAGCTATTTCACTGTATATAGCAATTGTATTCATGAATGCCAGATCAAGCTTATCTTTGTCAGGATACATATACACTCACACTAAAAACTATTGAGTTATGATCTCTATTGTCCTACTTTCATAGACACGTTACTATTGCAATCAAGTGTGTTAGGCATTTGTGTCCAAGGAAATTAGATACAGGAATGGCAATATGTTACACAACCTTGTCTTATGGCTTTATAGCAGTTTTTTTATTGCATTTCAAGAAAACCAGGAACTAGAATTTTATTCATATTATTTCATCTATGGCATTTACAACATTTCCAGTAATTATTACAAGCATAGAGTTCAGTGTTGAATAGTTCTATTGTTCATGTGATTCCTCCAACATTGTTCATGCCAAATTCTATATGTTTCCATATTTTGCATATGTGCCTAGGAGGACATTAACTATAACAGGTCACAAAATTCCTTTTTGTTGTATGCTTTCACCATAGCAAGAAAGCTCAAAGCAACTACAAATTCTAGGTTTTCATAACACAAGCTTACAGAACACAAAAACAACACACACAAAGTAATGAAGATGCATAGCAAGTAACTTAACTCTATATTAAATGACTGCAGTATCCTATCCATGCATGTTCACCAAGCCACTCTAGTGCACTCACCTCCAGCCAAATGTCATTTAATGCATTTAATTTGCATTTATGCATTACGCTCACATTTTCCTGATATTTTAATGCATTTAATCTGTATTCATGGATTATGTACCTTGAGCCAGCAACTTTCAAATTATGCTCAACACTCTCTTTTCCATTATCAATTGTATTCCCAATTTCATCAATGAAGAATATCCTCAAAGATATAGAATACATGGAAGCACAAGCTAAAGAATTTCTTCATGGATCAAAGATATGGAATCCATTGATGAAAGAAATGGAAACCATGGTTCAAAGCGATGGCTAATAGCAGGATCTAGAAGATGAAAAAGTTCTTCATGGATGAAATTGGGAACAAAATTGATAATGGAAAAGGGAGTCTCATGCAAATATGCTATCATGGTAAAGGCATGCAAACACTGATGTTCCAATTCCATGGGGTCATTCTATTTCCATTTTTTCAAGTTCATTTCATTCCATTATCAAGAACCAATAATTAAATGTTTAAACCAGGCACATGCAAACAACAATGCAAGCAACATTTCATAGTGCTTTAAGACATTGTTATACTGTGATTATAAATTCATATTTGAAGCCACTTTTAGTATTATTTATTCGAGCTTCTTGTTGAAATGCAAAGGTTTCAGTAAACACATGTAATAATGACAGCACTTGAACTACGAGTAAACAGGGTATTGCTTTGAGCTTTTCCATTGTCATCAAAACATAAAGGGTAGAGGAGTTATGTTTAAAGTTGCGGTTGTGTTCTCATAAGCATAGACTCGTATTTTAAACTACTTTTTTACTTCATGCATACGAGCCAACAGTGTGTTGCTTTTAGCTATTCCATTGTCATCAAAGTCATGGTTGTTGTTCTCGTAGGCATAAATCCGTATATTAAACTACTTTTAGTATTATCTATTCGAATTTCTTGTTGAAATGCAAAGGTTTCATGTGTGTTTGATAGGTATTATGCAGAAATCCTCTTGTTCATTTTACTTCATGCATATGAGCCCTCTAGGCTTTGTATTTTCCTAATTGTTGCAAAGTGTTCCCATAAAGACATCTTTGGAACCAAAATTATGTCAACATGTGTGATAATGAGAGCTTTTGAAAAATCAGTCAACAGTGCATTGCTTTGAGCTTTTCTGTTGTCATGAAAGCATAAAGGATAGAGGGATTGTGTTAAAAGTTGTGGTTGTTGTCCTCATACGCATAAATGCAAACAATGGGAACATAAAGAATATAGTAGAAACCTTTTCCCTGCCAGCAAGCATAAAAGTTTTGTTAGCTGTAGTCGTTACTATTTTTATGTCTTGGGGTTTTAAAAAACTATGTCAAGAAATGTTGTAGGATCCAAATTACAATGTTGCCATAGAGTAGTTAAGCAATATTGCTTCTTGCTTTTTAGTCTGTCTGATACAAGAAATCCAAGTACGGTTTCATAGTGCTCTAAGGCAATTGTATACTTTGATAATAAATTCGTATTTTAAACTACTTTTAGTATTGTTTACTCAATTTTTTTTTGTTAAATTGCGAAGGTTTCATTTGTGTTTAATGCGAATTATTGTTTATAAGATGTTGTGACATACATTAATTGGATGTATCTCATCATCTTTCTTATCAGGATGCTAACAACCTTGATTTGTATCTGCCCTTGAATGTATCTGAATGCTATGAACTATGAATACAACTTGCATATCGCTTGGTTGTACAAGTAATAGTAAGCGCTACACAATGGTACAAATCACAACTCATAGTATTCATATACACCCATGCACAAATACATGGTATTCAAAACTTTTACACAAACATGGTTTTCTAGGGCTAGTTTGTTAGTTGCCTTTGATTAATAGTTCAAATGCTCACAAAGCTATTTGCAATCATTTATTTCTTTAAATTAGTAGGTACTTAAAGGCTAACTAGCAATTGCCTAATTATTTAGATATGGTACAATACAAGGATGAATAAGGAAATATGAACTTGCCTAAATGATCATGAATGATAGAGCTATTTGGTAAAATGCTACATATACTATGACATTTAAGCTTCAAAGACTGCCAATGAACAGCAAAAGCTTCAGAGCTCTTAGTTAACATGTAAAGCGCTGAAGAAAATTGATTTGCTAACTGAATTGGGTCATTTTACTTCAATTATTTAGCAGTTATTCTTAATTGTTTAATCACAATATGACTGGATGGCTAGCCAGAGCCATCCACAAAAAAGCATTTCAAGCAAATGCAACAGTAATCTATTATATACACACATACATACATGGCAACATAGATACATGCATTCATATATACATAATTACATGCATACATGTATACATGCAAACCTGTATGCATGGATGCATACAAAGACTATGTTTCATGGGATTATTGAATAGTTAACTTGCTTTCTATATGCTTCCAAATTTTGCATGTGTGCCTATGAGGACAATAACCACAATATTTGACAGTATTCATCTATCCTTGATGACAATTCATTGGTTCCAAAGCTCTGGCTAAAGGACCATTGTACATTGCCTACAAGACTTAGATGAATCCTTCGTATCTCAAGGAAAGATTTGAATCAATAACACTTAAAATGAGCTAAACTATGAATTTATAGTCAAAGTATCCAAATGCATTGCAACAATGCGAAACCCAAGTTCCATTTAAGATGTACAATTAAAGTAAATAGAAGGGAAAATGCATTTTGCTTTAAAGTTTGTACAGCAATTTCAACAGGTTGTCTAGCCATTGTCCAAAATATCGTTCTCTATCAGCATAGTCCTTCAATCTTCTTTAGGTCTAACTGCTATTTTGTTAATTGACTTTGATTGAAAGACCAAAAAGTGAAATGTGACAAAGGATAATTATAGACAGTTGTATGTTGCCTCCAAGATTCAACTGAGTTCTTGGTATTTCAAGTAAAGGTTTGAATTGATAACACTTAAAATGATCTAAACTATGATTTCACAATCAAAGTATCCAAATGCATTGCAACAATGCAAAGCCCAACTTCCATTTAAGATGTACAATGAAAGGCCAAAATGTGAAATGTGGCCAAGGATAATTATACTTATTTATCTCTTTAAATTGTTATATATTCAAAGGCTAATTAGCAATCCAAACACCCTCGCCTCTAGCCAGATGCCATTAAATGCATTGTTTTTTGAATTAATGAATTATGCACCTCTAGGCAATAGTTTTAATCAAAGTATGCATATGGATTCAAAATGAAACTCTCAAAATTTGAAAAAGTTAATTATTTGAAACGAAGATCTACTTTTGGACCCCAACTGCTTAATTTTTTATGAACCATATAGCATATGCCACTCACAATACCCATTTGCAAAGATTGTCCTTGTAACAAAAAGCAACGATATGATTACAAGTACAATCAATATAGTGAGAATCTTGAATTAACCTTTTTCTCTGTCTACTATATGCAACTGTAAACAAAAGAGAAGGTTCATTCTAGAAACTCACCTTGTACTACTTGCTTGAAGGATTTTCCACAGCTGGACCGCTACACGACCTCTTTTCTTCCAACCAAGAGCATTGCACCATGTAAAAAGATTTCATTAGAAAACAAAAACCATGTCTTTGTTTTTTCTAAAAGAATAGCAATATAAAGTACTCCTACTGCCATGAATACTAATAGCTAAAACCATTTAAACACCACCGAGCATTTTTCCAGGTTCAAGAGACACAAGTATAAACGCAGACAAGATTAACTACACAAACTAATTATGACAGGTTATTGGACCACAAATCTTCTAGCAATGAATTCGACTGCTCTTTTGCATGAAGCCTAAAACTGTTCTATCAAGCAATATTACTTAACTGCTCTATGGCAACATTGTAATTTGGATTCGACAACATTTCTGGCATAGTTTTTTATAACTCTAAGATACACAAACAGTAACAACGACATTTGAAAGAATTTTTATGCTTGCCGGCAGGGAAAAGGTTTCTTCTGCATTCTCTATGGTCCCATTGTTTGCATTTATGACTACAAGGACAACAACCACAACTTTTAACAGAATCCCTCTATCCTTTATGCTTTCATGACAATGGAAAAGCTCAAAGCAACACACTCTCGACTCATTGTTCAAAAGCTCTCATTTTCGCACATGTTGACATAATTTTGGTTCCAAAGGCCTCTTTATAGGACCACTTTGCAGCAAACAAAAAAGAAAACACAAACTCTACAGGGCTCACATGCATGAAGAAAAATGAAGAAGAGGATTCCTACATAATACCTATCAATTGCAGATGAAACCTTAACATCTCAACAAGAAATTCAAATAGATAATACTAAAATTAGTCTAGTGTATGGCTTCATGCCCACGAGGACAACAACCATGACTTCTAATAGAACCCCTCTATCCTTTCTGCTTTGATGACAACGGAAAAGCTCAAAGCAACACACTGTCGACTCACATGCATGAAGTAAAATGAACAAGAGGATTTGTACATAATTCCTATCAAACACACATGAAACCTTCGCATTTCAACAACAAATTCAAATAAACAATACTAAAAGTAGTTTAAAATACGAATTTATAATCAAAGCACTCTACAACATTTTTGGCATAGTTTTTTATAACCCCAAGATACAAAAATAGTAACGATGAAATCTGACAGAATTTTTATGCTTGCCGAAACCTAAAAAGGTTTCTACTGCATTCTTTATGCTCCCGTTGTTTGCATTTATGCCTACGAGGACAACAACCACGACTTTTAACAGAATCCCTCTATTCTTTATGCTTTCATGACAACGACAAAGCTCAAAGCAACATACTGTCGACTCATTGTTGAGAAGCTCTCATTATCACACACGTTGACATTATTTTGGTTCCAAAGCACTCTTTATGGGACCACTTTGCAACAATAAAAGAAATACAAATTGTATAGGGCTCACATGCATGAATCAAAATGAACAAGAGGATTTCTACATAATACCTATCAAACGCAGATGAAACCTTCGCATTTCAACAAAAGAATTTGAATAGATAATACTAAAAATAGTTTACTATATGGGTTTATGCCTACGAGGACGACAACCATGACTTTTAACAGAACCCCTCTATCCTTTATGCTTTGATGACAGTGGAAAAGCTCAAAGCAACACACTGTCGACTCACATGCATACAGTAAAATGAATAAGAGGATTTTTACATAATTCCTATCAAACGTAGATGAAACCTTCGCATTTCAACAAGAAATTCGAATGAACAATACTAACAGTAGTTTAAAATACGAATTTATAATCAAAGTATACAAATTCCTTCAAGCACTATGAAACCCTACTTGCATTTCTTGTATCAAATAGACTAAAAAATGAAAATTACCTCTTCTGACCTCAAGCAATTCGTCTCTCATTGTCCAGCGTTTTAATGTATTGAAACTGTCAAAATTACCAGATTATCACCTCAAATAACTCATTTCTAGGTCTGGACTCTGCAACTATAACATATCCTGCTCAGTCGCAAAAACTCTCCATCAGAACACCGCTTACAGAAGACAAAAACAACACACACAAAGTAACAGAAATGCATACCAAGTAACTCAACTCTATATTAAATGACCAAAGTACCCTAGCCATGCGTGGCCTCGAAGCAACTCCACTGCCTTCACCTCGAGCCAGATGCCATTCAATGCATTTAATTCTTATTCATGCATCACATACGTCTACCCGCCAATTTGATAAACTATGCCTTTGCTTAATTTTAATTAATCAATTTATGCGCTCGCTATTTCCTGATATTTTAATGCATTTAATCTGCATTCATGGATTACGTACCTTTAGCCGCCACCTTTTAAACTATGCCTTTGCTTAAATTTATTCAATCAATTTATGCATTCGCATTTTCCTGAATTTTTAAAACGGAAATGATTTATAAAGCTACTCGGACGAATAGAAAAATAGATAAATGCTAATTTTCCAGTATATAAAATAGCTCTCCAAATTCAAACTATACAAAAAAATAGGCAATATGTTAAATGGCGAAATATCATTGGTTCATGCTGCCGGTTAAATGCATTCCAGGCGAATGCATAAGTATACCCGCCTACCGGTAGGAACTAATAAACCATCAAAGTTAACTCAAGATTGAGTGAATGGAAAGGAAGCTTCCAATATACGTGATTCTCACGTTCATTTGACCCCCCTTTCTTACGCCCACCAATTTCACCATTGAATTCCAACTCAATTCCTCAAGAGATAAGGATATTATTACAAACAACAAATGCCAGTGTGAACTCACTTGTTTAATTTTCCATTGTCTTTAGTGTTCGGAAAATGAGAGGAAGAAAAGTACGACTGCAATCATCACTAGTGTGTACGATTTCATCACTTTGCAGATTACTAAGCAAAGTAGGTTGTTGGAAGTAGTTTGGAAAACTACATAGAGACGAGGGAATATGATTAAGTTGCCAATGGTGTTTAATCATTAACTCCACTAATGATTGAAAGATTTAGTTTTTATAATGAAAATAAATGCTTTCATTACAATTCCTATATGATAAATAATACTAGCAATCGCACTTTAGTATGCAATGGGTGTGTCGAAGAAGTGTGGAACGTCAATTAAGATAAATTTTCATCTATTTTTGTAATTAATACTTTTATTTAAAAATATAATATATAATAATTAAGTATATTAAACATAAATAAATTTTAATCATTTTATATAATTAAATACATTATAAAATGTGGTTATAAGATACCTATAAATACTTTGGACCTAAACAAACTTTTAAATATATAAATTAAATTTTTATTCCATATTTTAAATAAATAAAAAATAAATATGTTTAATTTATTTTAAAATGTTACAGATTAAATTTCATATTAAAAAATGAATAAAATAAATATAAAAATCACCTAATCTAACTACACTCCTATTAAATAAAAAATCAAAAAAGTCTTATTAAGACATTAAAAAAATGATTTAAGAAAAACGATAACGCAAATGTTGATGTGAAAATATGCAACACTAATATTTGCCACTGGTAAAACTCAGGCTAAATTTCAAACCACCGTAAATTGTTTTTCCCAACAAAGGTCTAATAGGTACGGAAATTTGTTAGTAGCAATGACAGGGGTTGTTAGTCTGTCCTGGGTTGGTCAGAAAGCATCGAATGGAGGAAACCATTTTAATGGTCGGCAAGCAATATAGATCATTGATCGACATAAATTAGCTTGCTCTTCTTAAAATAGGATATGCCTTCAACATAAAAAAATAATATCAAACTTTAAAATTTTAAAATTGAGATTTTAAGTATAATAAATTGAGGAAAAAAATATAAATGCATTTAATTTAAAGAATTGAGTGTAATAAATGTAAGAATTTAATAAATTATAGTATTAGAAGATTAAGGTATGTTGGATGATTGTTGTAGCATTAGAAAAATGATTGTATGATCATTTAGTTCACTTCTACAAATCAATAACTAAATGTGGATTGTGAATTTGATTTGACTAAATATTGATAACTTTACCTTGTAGGAAAATAGGTAGATAAAGTCCATGGTCTTTGGTGTTGGTAAAAGGAGATGAAGATTTGTACATGTATCACTAAACAAAATACAAAACACTCAATTTCCTTTAAATTTGTTTAATACTAGTGTTTTTGGTTTCATCATTTGGGACAAATTGCATAAAAACTACCCTATCTAACAACAATAATATAAGTCAAGAGTATATAACTAAAAATAAATATAAATAAAATTGGATGTTAGTGGGGCACTGTGCATTGGTGAAATTGGTTAGTAATATTTATATTGATAATTGAAAAGGAATGTTAAATGGATAAGAATTTGGAATAAACTTGTAATATTTTAGAAACAATGCCTCACTTTTATTATAATCATTTGGAAATTATATACTAGATCTCTATCTTGTTAGAGGAAAAAATTGTGGGTCTATGATAGATTGTAATTGTGGAATTGTATTTATGTTTCAAATTACTCTTCGAAATTTGCAAAATTGTTTGCAACTTCACCTAATACACAACCTACTATTCTCTGTAGATAGCATAAGACATAGAAATCACAAACATGGAACATTATAAGCATGCATACATCATGAGCATGTAACAAAGGAACATAAAATATAAGGAACATGAGAGAAAATAGGTGTTAAATATGGAATGTGTAATAACATATGAAAGTAAAACAAGGCATAGATAAAATTATAGGAGCTAAACAAGGAATGTACCAAAAGTATGGGATCTAGGCATACAATATGCAAAAATGGAAGGTGGTCCCCAAGTGGAGAAATAAAGAATAAAGACTAACATATAAAGTTAACTAAAGAATAAAGAATAATATATAAAATTAATTGGGCATGGGAGATAGGAATACAATAAGAAAAAGTAAAGGCTCTATGCAAGTGGAGAAATAAAGCATAAAGCATAATATAGAAAATGAAATAAGTATAGAAGATGCATACAAATCATGAAATAAAAAAAATTCTAAAGTGTATATAAAATACAAGGTAGATGAAAGAATAAGCAAGGTGGAACACAACATACATGGAATAAGCAAAAGTAAAAGTAGAAATGATGTTAAAAAAAAGGAAGAAGTGACATAAAGAACACAATACATGTTTAAAGGAATGTGTGTAAATATGAAACACAAGAGGTGTCTTAGAGTCTTTTATAGGTGAATTAGGAACACAAAAACAAGATAATATAAATCAAATAACTTAAAAGGAAAACACAAATTATGGAACTTGTAATAAGAGAGACATGTGAGAATATAGATCCAATGAATTATTCCCCATTAGGTTTAACTATAATATGCTTTAAAAATGTACCCCAAAATTAATGCCCTCCATGGGACTATCCATGTCATCATGAAGTGTGCCCTCATGAACCAAAATATGGTGTAGAGATGTCAAGGGCAATGTATGATTTGAAAGATGACTCGAATGTAACATTATGTTTGTTCTCTTTTATCTCATATTTTACCTTAATGTTTGGTGTCTTATGATCCATATACTCATTAATAGAACCTTCATCATATGATAACATGAAAAATTAGTCTAAATATATATCATCTCTTTGTATGTAATATCCTAAACTTCACATTACAATACAATGCATCAATTTGTAGAATGTACATTTATGTGATAATAAACACTAAAATATTTAACCTTATGGCGTAATCTTAGATGTCTCCATTCACTTAACCAAAGGTAAAGTAATTATTATACTCCAAAATTTGTTCCATTATAACATGTGGAGGCTCCTGTAGTATGGTGAATCCTCTAAATTTTTTTGGTTTGATATGTTAATGATGATCAAATTTGGGTACATCCTCATTTCCCCAATTAATTGTAATTCCTAAACACAATGGGAAGTTCTAGAAATATGTTGATAAAAGAGTTCCTTATAGTAAATCACACTCACATTTACATACACTAGCACATAAATCTAAAAAATGAATTATAATGCTTACAAAACAAAGAATGCAAGTAAATTATAATATATATTAAACTTCATCATCCCATAATGTAGAACTTATATTGGTAATCAAAGCTTAAAATCTAAATATTTATTCCTTAAATTAACGTGTTCTTCTTGTTTCCATGGCATGACTTAATCAATTGATTTCTTAGGATCAATATTGCAATAAAAGCATTTCATAAAATTAGTAGCTAAATCCTTAAAGGAAGTGATATAAACATGGAGAAATGAATAAAACAATGTTAATACATGACCACTCAAGATTTAAACAGTTTATCAAGCAACTTATCCTCATGAAAAAAAGAAACATACAATAAAAAAAGTATTAGATGAAGCAAAGGGCCACCTATATCATTAAAATTTATAAAATAAGATGTGAAAAATCCACTGAGTGAAGGATAAGTCAAAACTTCATATTAAAATCATCGTTTTGTATCTCATTAAGATCATATTTCTCCTTAAATGTTTGCTCATAACCATAATCATATCTTTCTATGTGGTCAATCCTAATAATGGGGGAGCTTAAATAAGGTGAAATACCATTCTTAGCATAAATCATACCCATATATCTATACATGAAATGTGTAATAATTAAATAGGATGGAAAATATATACCATAAAATAGTAAAATGCTATCCTCACATATACTAAGTAAATATTATAAAATATGCTTATGTTGTTCTCATCCTCATACATTTCTAACTCATGTTTTTTCTCAATATAACGTGTAGAATAATTCACTCCATGATCACTTAAAAATACATCATAAGAAAGCATAAAAGGATCCAAAATAAAGTTCTTATGGACATAAAAAAAATTAGGATATAATCATGATTTATGGAAATTCAAGGGATCCCATAAGAAATGGCCACTTTAAGGGGAAGAATGAGAATCATGATCAAAGCATCCTCCATAAATGTAAAAATAATAGATAAAGTAACAAGAAAAAGCATAGAAGAATGTATAATATATCAATTAAACCATTGTTTATCTCTATCAACCAAGCTATCACTATGCATCCATCAATGTGGCATAATTATTTTAGGATAAGAATGTTTTAACATGTAAATTTATATCTTCATGAACATTAAATGACTCTATCATAAGTGTGTTGAAATAGTGTGTGTTATAAACTAGATCATCATTATTCAATGAGTCATCCACCTCATCATGGTGAGATAATAACTATTACTGTATTCCTCATTAAACATATCACCAATAGACTAAGAGCTATAAGAAAGAGAACATGGACTAGGTGTTGTGCCTTTGCACTCACACCCCCTTTTTCTCTTCATAGAATGGGGACCCCCCTCTTTTTGTTATCTTTTGCTTTGTGTGTCTTAGTCCCCCTTTCCTCTTTTTCCTTTTCCTTCCCCCCCTTTTTACCTTGTTCCTTTCTTTTTTTTGCTTGCTTTCGGGGTCTGGACGTTGGGCTTACAAGGAAGGGTATACCTTCCTTGTTGGGCCCGACCCCCAACCCTTTCCTTATCGCTTTTCTGTGATTGCTTGTTTTTCTTTCTTTGGGCTCCATGGGTTGTGGTTTTATTTTCTTGGATACCTTATCTTGCACAATACGATGATGATGCCTTGTTTTGCATGCACATCACATCATGTCTTGTTAGGAGAGCGAATGAGAGTTTAAATTTAATGTTGTGTTGTCAAAAGTTAATGCTACCAACCCATGTACAAGTGAGTCATTAATATGAGAAATTGAATGGGTATTAGGCCAAAACTTCATTCATTTTACACTACCCAATCGAACAAATTGTGTTTTCAAGATCTCTACAAATTTTCATCAAACTCACAATTGCTATCAATTGTTGACCTGTGCTTCTGTGTATCAAGGTGTGTGGTAGTTTTCCAGGTTGGTTTGAATTTATGGTGTGTTCTTTTTGTTTGTTTGCACTTCTCACTTGCTCGTGGTTGCTCTATTTTGTGATTCACTAGTTCATGTTGTGCTCATTCTACTTGGGAATTTGTTTGGTTTTTGTCCCCTAACTCCAAGATTTGCTTTCACACTATTCCAGGTTGGTGAATTCATATGTCTTTGGTCTTTAAATTTACTTTGACTTGCTTGCATGGTGTGGGATTGCATTTTGGGGGTTTGGATTTATTCATTTTGTCTTTGTCCTTTGTTTTTTGTTGGTTTTGGTTTCATTTTTCTTTTTTTACTTCAGTTTGGTTTTGGATGTTATGGTGTGTTCCCTTGCTTGCATTTGTTTTCATTTTTCATTTTAGACTAGGAGAAAAATAATACACACATTTCTACCATGCACGGTGGGACCCACGTCATGGTTCTTTTCTTTCACGTTTGCTATTGTTTCAATTTTGTAGGTTCAGAATTCATGCAGGGGTGAATCCACTATGACAAGCGAATTTGCACCTTATAGGGGTGAATTTTCCTATTACAGGGGAAAATTTTCCTGTAGTAGGGTCAAGCAAATTTTCCCTTTCTATGCAAAGGGGTGAATTTGATCAGGATTCTAAGGCGAATTTTCCTCTCAAATAGGAAAATCTACAAGTTCAGGAAAATTTGCACTGAAGGAAAATTCGCCCATCCATTATAAACAAGTCAATTTGCTACTACTTTGGGTGAATTTTCTCTTAAGAACAACCAAAGTTGCTCTTGACAAGGGTGAATTTTCTCAATTAGACAAGTGAAGTTGCCTCTTATAGAAGTGAATCTAAGGTAAATCTGAGACCTGAATCTCCTATTTCTAGCTTCATTTTGATTCCATTTTCAGGTACTAATTCACTAACCTATCTTTTCATGAGTATTTCTTTTCACTACTAGTTTGTGTAGCCTGTCTTCAATTGTCCAAGACCGGTGTTGGAAACTACTAATGCGTTTGCTGCAGGATGATCGGTTGAAGACCCCTTAGGTAGTTTGTTTGTCATTTTCACACTAATCTAGGCACATGTATCTTTAATTAGAGGGTCAATTAATTTGTTTGTTGTGCTTGGGAGTGGTTGTTGACGTATCCAATCCCTTTGTTCTATTTGGCAGTCCTAGGTGACGATAAATCATAGTCACTCTAGTCCAGTTGTGTCTACCTAAGAGGTGCTAGTACATCTAAACTCTCCCCTTGTGCTACATGCGAGCTTGGGGACCAGCTGAAAATATCTAGTATATTCTTCCTTTAGTGGGACCTGCTCAAGATTTCATCACCCGGGGGACGGTTCCAACCACATGTTACCGACAAGGTATATAAATGGGGGAGAGAAAAAGTTGTACCTCAATCTAGTTGCATCATGTTTGGCAGAGCGTTGAACCTAGGGTGATACCTAGATAAGACGTGAAGAGTTGGTCCAAGTTTCTAGTACCTCGTTGGGGCTCCTGAGTCACGCTTGTGACAGGATGATGTTCATGGTTGTGCCCCACATTCTGTGTGTATATCGAGGACTCACGAGATAGCCTTGTTTACCCTAGATAGAGGCCTGTGTTTGCAAATTCATATCACTAATTCTAGGTTGTGTTATAATAGTGCTTTTCTTTTCAATTGAGTTAGCCTTGCCTTTTGTCTACTATTTTTCATGCTTTTCTTCCTTTGCCACATTCAGTTGTTCTCGTCCTAGTCCAGTCCAAGTCATCCATTTGGGAAAATTTGTCTTTGTCAGAGGTGAATTCGCCTATGGGTCACTTTCTTAGGCAACCTCGTTTTTGCCCGTTCCTTGGAATAGGAGAGTCCATCCATCCCTTAGGTGATTTTGTGAATTGTTTTCTATCAAATTCACCTGTTTTCATAGAACAGGAAAATTTTCCTCCTTTAGGGGTGATCCTCTTTTTAGTCTGAGTCATCCTATCAGTCATCCCCTATCAAATTCACCCATTTTTACTAAATAAGTGAATTTTCCTCCTTTAGGGGTGAACCTACTATCAATCCTCATATGTTAGTCTTTCTATTCATTTTCCTATCAAATTCACCCATTCTCTTGGGATAAGAAAATTTTCCACATTCTTGGGAAAATTTTCTTCTCGTCTAAGTCTTTCATTCATCTGTTTCAAGATTTAGGCGAACCCATTTGTCGAACAGTCGATCCTATTTTAGGTGAATCTGTCCCCATCTGTACCGTTCAAGAAATAGGTAAAGTTTTCATCCCTGTTAGGCAATCCTACAAGTCAAATCTGCCTATTTCCCTATCGTTCTTGTGAGTTTAGGTGAGTTTGCTATCTATTAGGTGAATTTTCCAACTGTTTGGGAAAATTTGCTTAGTGTTTGGGTGAATTTGTAGCTTTTTGGGAAAACTTGTAGTTGTTTGGGTGAATTTACATCTATTTGGATGAATTTGCAGCTGTTTAGGTGAACCTGCAATCAATTTGGGTGAATTTGCCTAGAAAATTCACTTGTTCTTTGTGTCATCTGAGTCTGGCCAAACCTGCTATTAGTTTGGGAAAAAATTTCTTGCAAGTTCACCTATTCCTTAGGTCCTTTAAGGTTTGGGTGAACCTGCTCCCTATTTGGGTGAATTTGTCAGGTTTTGGGTGAGTTTTCTTAGTGTTTGGGAAATTTTACTTTGCAATTTGCCTATTCCTTATGCCAGCCCTAGTTTGGGCAAATTTTCCTTCACAGATAGGTGATTTTGCTTCATCATCCCTGAATAGGTGAATTTTCCACTAGAACATACCTTCATCTATTTTCCCATCATCATCATTCCCATCCATTAGCATTGTCTGAAATTCATCGTTCCATCGACCAAATCATATGGGTACATCTTAGGACACCCTAGATTGCATATCCATCATTGATTCATTTATCCCAATCACCTAGACTTCCTTTTAGGGGTTTTGATTTTGATGTAGGAACTTCTGGAGGTCACAAATTTTGACTCAGATGTCTGTTTGGGCTGAAATTTTATGGGTGGATGTGTTATGAGGTGGCATCTGAATTCCCAAGTGACTTTGAGTCGGTTGTCCCCCATTTTGGCAATTTTGTGTTTTTTTCTAGTTTTTTAAGTCATTTTTGTTAATAACTCGAAACTCATGTTTTAGATTTAGGATGTTAGTTGGAAATTCACCCTACCTTAGTTCTTGGAAGTTTTTGGGAAAAAAATGGACTCTCAAAGATATACATGTGAAATTACCTAAATGGAAAAATCTGACAATTTTTGAAATCTACCAAATCTGGAAAAATTTGATTGTTAGAACCTTACGTCATCTAGTTAAACCCTCAAACTTGGTTTAGAATCAATCTCATCACATCCTCCAATCAATTTAATTTGAGCTTCAATCCAATCTTAATTTGAGATTCAATCCAATTTGAATCTTAGCTTTAGTCTATCTACATCCAAGATCTTCTGATATTGAAACAAATCTTAAGATCCCTTCCATTTTATTCTAATCCATCCTATTTATCTTTTCATCATATCTCCTCTTCTAATCATCTCTTCCCATCTTCTTAATCCATACCCATCCAATCCAGCATCTTGAATCCTTATCCTCTGCCCATGCAACCAACAATAGTAGTCAAGAGAAGTCCCAATTACGTTGAGTACAATATAGACCCCCTTGATGCTATCATTGCTAGCAATCTTTCCCTAAGTGTCATCCAAAATCCAATCACTCACCCAAGAAATTCCATCATTCCTTCACCCACACCTACTAGCACTCCTTATGCTACCTTTGACAAGGGATATCTAGTGTCTTCCCCTTCTACATATTCATCATATCCTTCATCTACATCTTTCTCTTATCCAATATCCAAGTCCTCTTATCCTAATCAACCATCTCAATATTCCCACCGTAATATTTGATCCAAATATTCCTACTACAACCCACCATCTCAATCTCCCCATCCTAATCTACTGTCCCAATACCCATACTACAATCCACCACCCACATCCTCTTATCCTAATCCACCATCCATGTCCTCTTATCCTAATCCACCATCCATATTCTCCCATGTCACTCCATCCTCTACTCCACCATGTCCTAATTCACCACCCACATCCTCCTATCCCAATCTACCATCCCAATATTCCCACCTTAATCTGCCATCCCAATATTCCTACTACAATCCACCATCTCAATCCTCCCATCCTAGTCTTCTATCCCAATACTCCTACTACAACCCACCATCTGCATCCTCTTGTCCTAATCCAACATCCACATCTTCCCACTTTAATCCACTATCTCAATATTCCTATCTTAATACAACATTTTCATCCTCTTATCCTAATCCATCATCCCAATACTCCTACTACAATCCACCACCCACATCCTCTTGTCCTAATCCACCATCCATGTCCGCTTCTCCTAATATTTCATCCATATCCTCCTATGTCACTCCATCTTCCACTCCATCATGTCCTAATCCTCCACCTACTCTTATTCCTACCTCCAATCCTATTCCTCCATCTAATCCTAGTCCACCAATCCATAATCATAGTCCTCCACCCATCCATAATCCTTCATCCACTCATTTTGCACCATCTAAGCCTACAATATGCAAGTTTCTCACTCGAGAAGTCCTCCAAGGACTAATGACAAAGAAGACACCCCCAACTCCACATCTTGAAGTCGTGGATCCATGCCATCCCAATCCATCATCCACGGTCACTAGTGATGAGACCCTTCTCCATCCCACACCTATCATTGTTATTACCACCCCTAGCACCACTCAAACCATTGAAACCATCAAATCCACTAAATCCATTGAACCTCCATCTCCTACTTTGAGAGCTACTGAACCCATTGAAGATAACCAAACCCAATCACCATCTTCTACTCCTAGATCCACCCAATCCATCCAAGACACCCAAATCCAATCCACTCCTCCCACTCCTAGTATCATCGAAATCCATTCACATGAACTTCATGAATTCTCCATCCTTCCATCTCCCCCACTTGAAGAGTCCCTCCAACACCCTGTCATCCTGCCATCAAAACAAGATGAGTCATGCCAAGAGCTTGATCCAAAGCATACCAACATATCCCCTTCTCCACATTAAGATCCTACCATCCCATTTGGTCCACCTATAGATCATAGTCCTTCATCCACTGCAGCCCATGATCCCCTTGACACTCAAGATCCCATCACTCCATCTCATGATCCCTTATCACCTAGTCCCTCTCTTGATCCCTTACCACTCACTCCTCTCGATCAATATGTTGTTACACCCTCATCTCCATCTCATGATCCTCCATTGTCGGCTCACCCTACCATCCCAACACCATGTTTATATCCCCTTGGTACTCTTTACATTCATCCATGGTGTTTTTCTTGCAGAAGAAGAACAAAGCATATACAACACCCATCCTCCTTTGCCTAATAATTGATTTGCATTATGCTTCCAAAGTAACAAGCATCCTACCATATATTGAATGCTCAAAAGCATGAACTATCAAGGAAAAGGTTTATGCCTTCATGAGCAAGGTATTTTAGAGCCCATCCATGTCAAATAAAATCTACATACACAAGGTCTTAGATATATCTCTCAAGACTTGCAATCCAAAAATGTTGGTACAACCTCTACACATCCTCAATGAACCTCCTCAAAAAGAATAATAGGCTCTTCTCATCACTCCACAAAACCATTTTCCGCCATCCCCCCTCCATCGTATCACTCAAAACAACCATCCATATTCCTCCTTCATCTTCTAAATCTATTTTGGGTTCCTATGTCCCTTCATCCACCATATCCCATCCTTCATCTACTTCATCCATTTTGGGTTCCTATGTCCCTTCATCCACCATCTGCCATCCTTCATCTACTTCATCCATTTTGGGTCCTGATGTCCCTCCATCCACCATCACACATCCTCCAAGTATTAAGTCCATTTTGGGCCCTTATACCCCACAATCACCTCCTCCATCTCGTCCTATTCATCCTTTCATCCATCCATCACCTATCCATGTCACCCATCATAAACATCCCACTCTCATGTTCCCTAATCAGGATCAACAAAGGCATGTACCCACACATCCTCCATCCACATATCATCCCCAAAATCCTACCTTTGCCACTCCATCCATGTTTCCTCTGCATCTTCCATCTCCTAGTACCCATCCCATTGCTATTAAAATCACTTTGGATGTTAAAGTAAAAATGCATAAATCTAAACATCCACATGAACCTAAAGCTCCTCATGTCCCCTTAAAAAGGAATGATGAAGAAAAGAAAAATCAAATCCAAAATCCAAATCAAACCCACAAGCCACAAAGGCCCACCAAAGCAAAAATAAAAACCATGTGGATCTCAAAGAAAAAAGATGCAATGTCTTCAAATAAAAAATCTGTAACATCTAAAGCTGCTAATCCAAAAGCTAATCATACACACCCTCCATCTCCTAAATCTATTTTGGGTCCTTATGTCCCAAAATTCACTACCCCAACTAGGCCTCCATTATCCCCACATCATCCATCCACTAATCCCCCTATCCTTTCACATCCACCACCATATGTGCCAAGGTTGGTCCTGTAAACATCTCCCCATCACACATCCAACCCATCATTCCATCCATACCCTTTCCAATATCCCATCCATTATCCCACATATCTCCCACATCAAATCCCTTTAATCCATTCTCATGCATAATCTATTTATCATAATAAGGTTGTACCAACATCCAATAGTCACTTCACACTTGGGCCTTTAATACCTCATATGGAACTTGATTCTTGAGTCCATATTTCCCCTTATCACATGTCTTCCAAATCCACTTATCCACATCCTATCCTTATCCATCTCCATCTGCATACTATCCAAAAACTCTAAAAAATAAAAAAAGTTAAAAACCCAAAAAAAATACAAAAATAGGAAAATAGGGGTCATGAGTAAATTCCCCATCTAGTTTACTTCCACACTTGGGGGCAACCACATCCCCTGCACCCATCTTCTTCATCCTACCTATCTTACATATCCTGCCTATCATATCCCATTTATCTCCAATCCCTCCATCCTTCTTATGATCTTGATAAAGACAAGGGAAAACATATATACATGCTTTGGACACCTCTTGGCATACATTCCCCTCACCTATACACTATCCTAATTCTTATTCACATTCATCTACCTTCCTTGTCCACCCATCATGCTACCATCAATTTTGCTTCCTTATCCTTGCATCCTATCCATATCCATCTCACTCCCTTATTTTCCCATCATTCTATCTTCTATCCCTCTGGCCTCATCATATATGACATATCTCGAGTGGGGCATCTCCTTCTTTGTGACATAGTCCTTGGAGACATCATTCATCAATCCTATCATCCCTTCCATACCACTATTACTATCTTCCCATCCATCCATCCAAACAATCCTTATCTTCCTATTCATCTATCATATAATCCCTTCCATTCCTCATCCTTATCCCTTTATCCATCCATCATACCAATCCTTATCATCTCCCCATCCTTATCTTCCTATCTATCTATCATAGCATCCCTTCCATTCCTCATCCTTATCCCTTTATTCCTCCATCATAGCATCTCTTCTATCTCCCCATCCTTATCTTACTATCCATCCATCATAGCATCCCTTCCATCTCCCCATCCTTATCTTACTATCTGTCTATCATAGCATCCCTTCCATTCCTCATCCTTATCCCTTTATTCCTCCATCATAGCATCTCTTCTATCTCCTCATCCTTATCTTCCTATCCATCCATCATAGAATCCCTTCCATTCCTCATCCTTATCCCTTTAGTCATCCATCATAGCATCCCTCCCATCTCCCCATCCTTATCTTCCTATCCATCTATCATAGCATCCCTTCCATTCCTCATCCTTATCCCTTTATTCATCCATCATAGCATCTCTTATATCTCCCCATCCTTATCTTCCTATCCATTGATCATAGCATCCCTTCCATCTCCCTATCCTTATCTCCTTACCCATCCAAATAATCCTTATTATCTCCCTATCCTTATCTTCATATTTTTCTATCATATCATCCCTTTCATTCCTCATCCTTATCCCTTTATTCATCCATCATAGCAATCCTTATCATCTCCCCATCCTTATCTTCCTATCTTTCTATCATACATCCCTTCCATTCCTCATCCTTATCCATTTATTCCTCCATCATAACATCTCTTCTATCTCCCCATCCTTATCTTCCTATCTATCCATCATAGCATCCCTTCCATCTCCAAATCCTTAACTCCTTACCCATCCAAACAATCCTTATCATCTCCTCATCCTTATCTTCCTATCCATCCATCAAATTATCCCTTCCATCACCATCCTTATCTCCCCATCCATTCATCCCTATCCTCCTGTCATCTTATAATCCCTTGTCATTGATCTGGCTATAGGTTCCCCCATCATGCAATTCAATTCCATCTATCTCATCGTCATCACCCCCTTCTTTCACACATCTTTCCAATCTCCTATCACTTCTCATCACTCATCTCATCCATCATATCATCCTCCCCATTCCTTTTGATGATTTGGATAACTTCCCATCCCTAAGCTTCATGAAATCACCATCATCCTATCCTATCATTGGGTCTATCTTGTCTCACCATTCACTTCCATCTTTTTATCCCCTTATCATGGTCATCTCATCATCCCTTATCCATTGTATGTCTTTTTTTGTCAAACTATGTTGCCCCTGTGCTTTCACGTAGGCAAGGTCGATCATTTCATCCACCCCCTGGGCTTTTGTCTGTCCAGTCTTTGTCATCCATCATTATCTCCATTATCCTTTTTCTGCTTTTATCCATGGTCATTTATCGAACTATGAGGGATCTACGCTTTCGCGTAGGCAAGGCTAATCTTTGATTGGCCCCTAATCCACTAGGTCTTTAGGGTGTGTCTATCTTATGTCTTGTCTCTCGTGTCTTGTGTTGTGTCGTCAAGTTAGGTCCTTATCTAGTTGTTTCTTAACAAACAAGATCCACTAGCATCATGAGATTCAATCAGTTTCAAATATCTTGCATTGTGTCGATCACTTAGTTTAGTCTCCATCTCTTGTCTTAATAGGATGCATCCTTCCTACATCAAACCGCATCAATCCCATCCACCCTTTTGATCTTGTGGAAAAGGACATTTAAAATTGATTGCTTTATTTTAATGCTTTTGGAATTTTGTTTATCATTTGAGCTCCCTCTTGTACCTTATCAGGGTCGCCATGATCCATCATATTATGGTGCACTTTGATTGGTAAACATAGGGGCATATCTTGATCTTTTCATTTGTTGTTGTCTATTTGGTTGTCCTGCATAGTACCCACCAATATCCTTGTGGTCTTGTGTTATGTTGGGGCATCCTTTGTGTTTGTGGTTTTCCAACATTGGCCCTACCAAAGCCCCTGTGACTTTGGAATGTTGGACTAACCTTTTGTTTGTTGTGTCAGTCCTATGCATATGATACGAAGTCACCTTGGTTTTTCATACCCTAGTGCATATTATCTCATGCTATATAAAATTTTGTGCTCATTACATGGCAACATAATGCATAAAAATTAACTTTCTTTATTTGGTTACTATCCATTTATCCTTCATCACTTTCCTCATCTATCTATCCTCTCTAATCCCTCCACTTTCTTCATCCTCATCATATCATCATCTCTTCAATCTTCTTAGGATAATATAGATTGGTTATTCTAAGCATCTTTTCCTACATCCTCATCATATCATCATCTCTTCAATCTTCTTAGGATAATATAGATTGATCATTCTAAGCATCTTTTCTTTCTTACATCTCAATCCAATCCTCATCCATTCCATCTAGCACAAATCATCTAATCACACCCTTGGTCTTGTTCCCATCTTTGCTACAAGCCTTGATCCAATCATCACCACCATCATCATCATCATCATCATGTATCATTCCCTATCCTTTTGTGTTGTTTTGGGATGTATCCTTCCCTCATCAACAACACTCTCATCATCATCACCGGGATGTATCCTTACCTATCCTCATGTTGTTTTGAGATATATTGTTCCCTCATCGACAATACTCCATCCATCATCAATCCATTTTGGTTTGTAGCTTGACTAGGGAAACATCACATTTATCCTTGAATCCATTTGTGATTCCTTTCTTCTTATCTTCTCTTCCCAATCTCCTATCGCTTATCATCCTCTCTTATCATTTTGCATCATTTTCCCCAACTACCCCTTTCGTTATCTCATCCATTTTGATAGCACACCTGTGTTCTCTTGAACCCACATGTCCTGTCGAGGGGGTACCCTCATGTTGGAAACTTGCAGCCAATTAAAGACAATTTCCACATAACTCATAAAGAAATACAAGTATTTAAGTATTCAGAATCCACATGGAAGAGAATAGACAACATAATCATGAAAATATGACACAAGATATACCCTGGGAAAACCCTCAAGAGGGAAAAAACCCAGCCTTCAAAAGCATCCATCTCTCATGTATTATTCAACAATAAAGATTACAATACATCTTCTAAGTCTCCATGAACACCAATGAAGCAACAAGCTCTCTCCAAGAAATCCATGTGTACAAGCATGCAACCACACATCATGTGCCATGCTTCAAACCCTCACAAATGCTAACCAAAGCTAATCATGCAAAATTGCATCTCATAATAACTACCTTTGTGGTTGCTTTTATAGAAGCAAGCTCCCACAAAACCACTAAGTTGTATTACACAAAACTATGTGACTAAAACCATGAGATTACAAACCATGTCCCCTTATTTAATATTGGGTACTTTATTTATTATTTTCCCCACTATTAAATAATTACATTTTTACAACTTAACTTATGTCCCAATGTTACATGCAACATTAAGTGGACCCAAGAATAATTACATTAAATACATAATGCAAGGTGTACAACACACCTTTTCCTAACATTCTCCCACTTTTTGTATACATTACATAAGGGGAACAAGTAACCTCAAAATACAAATCAAATGAACAATCCATATAGCTACATATACCATCATGGAATCAAAGTGCTCCATGTTCTCCATCAAGATATCTGCAATAAGAATCAAAGTGACCACCATCCTAAGCATGAATGCTCTCATCCTCCATCATTCCAATGCATAAATATAAGAAACCATCCAATATAGAAGCCACACAATCTATCACAATGAAGCATAAGTCCTACTCAACTGATATCCCAAACACATACACTCAATCCAAAAGTATCAATATGCAATAGTAGCTGTCAAGATACACAAACCCAAAAGCTGAAATAACACCCACAACAAGTGCCAATACATCCAACTGCCCATACCTCCAAGGTATAAAAAACATAGTAAACTCATGCCATAAACATATACACCCATAAACTGCAATCATAAACTCCATGTGCAAAACCTATCAAAGAATGACATACACATACAAGAGCTCCCACTACATGGGTAATGCAAATCTAGAAAAGATAAAGGAAACCAAGTCTACCAATAACATCATATAGAAAGTGTAAACTACATCATGTAGTAACAAGGAATCATCCACAATGATATCCAAACCTGTATATCAATAACCTACAAGAAAAATCTCCTACATACACCTCTAAAAGCCAATTGTGTCAAGTATGATCAAATCCACAACACCCCAAAAGAAAATCCATAACAACACCCAACTGTTTAATCTCCAAGATCAAACATTACAAATGTATCATGTAATCAACATGGATGTAAGCCTCTCAAGCCAAATAAGATCAAACTAAATTGATTTCCAATGAAGGAAATAAGCCCAATACATCTCCTTAACTCAACATCAATGAATGTAATCACGATGCATAAGGAGATAAAAATGCCAACACTCCTCAAATGAACCCTCCAAAACCAAATATCCATAGCTCAAGATCCTTATGCATGAGAAGATAAAGCATAAAACACAAAGCACCTGAAAGTAACAATGGGAAATACCTCTCAAGTGAAACTGTCGAGTAGACCAAGAGTGAGGAATGAGAATTCTCCTCCAAGACATCCAAATCATCAGGACTCATCCAATAAAACTCTCCTCATAGGTCCATGTTGAACTCACATCCAAATAAGGTGTAGGTTCCTCAGACTCCCTATTGAAATCTCATCAAGAGTAACCATCTCAACACATGTATCTAATCATAAGAGAACTCAAGCCTCACCTATGTCTCCAAGTATCCATGAGTACCTATAACTAGCCAATTCATTCCAAACTCCAAATGCAACATAGCACTATCATGAATTAATCAAGAAAATGATCAATGTAACCAATACCAACAAAACCACCAAGATCAATAGTCAAATTCCTAACAGTTGAATCAAGAACATAACCATGACATCATGATCTAACCATCTCCTTATAGGAGATCACATGCATCATAACATATATACATCCTGGTCTCAAGAGAACAAGTACCATGCCAAACTCTAAATTCATATCAAGAGTAAACCATGACATAATAGCAACCAAACTAAACCAAGAAAAAACCATATCCCCAATCACATGAAGATAACCTTACCAATGATGCATCCACATCACTGCCAACAACTCCCACTGAACCGTGGTATGAGCTACACATGACATCATGGAAACCATCCTCTCCATGAAGGTCATCCAAGTCTACACACACAACTGAAATTTTAGTAACATAACAAGTAAAACCAAAATCTCTAAGACAAGAAGATACCTACAACCTCCAAACCATCATAAACATATCCATCTCCACCAAAACCATCACTCTCAAAAAAATCTCACTGAAAAGTGTAATCAAGCTATCTATGACATGATGATAACAATCTCCTCATGAAGATCAACCAAAGGCCCTCACACAATCAAAGAACTAAAATATAACAAGAACTCCCAAAAGGAAAAGTAAAACTATGATCCTCAAACCACGAAGATACACTACCACAACCATAATCAGGAATCAATCCAACACCACCAACAATGCACTTGCATAAACCATCATGAAATTCCAAAGTCTCTAATGCACAAGAAAAAATCCATGACACTATGATCACCACCAAATTTAACAACTCAACCCAATTGTGTCTACATATCTACATAATCATAGTCAACTACATGGGTCTCATATCATGACTGTACCTAGTAATACCATCTCACCTCTTCAACATGACAACAAAACCAGCAAACCAAATGACTAAACCAAGCCACCAAAACTGAACATGCATCAACATTGAAATATCAATGGGAAAAGACAACCCATGTCTAAGTCATAAATGCAAAATGTAAGTATAGACCACCTACAACATTGCACAACTTGTAGATACATCAATGCAGCATATACATTCAACCATATACAGATAACCATGTCAAAATAAAATAATCTGAGATGTACAACTGAGCATACAATGAATCCAACATCAAGATCTAATCATCCATAAACTCACAATATCACCATAGTCAAAGAAACCCATAAAAAACTTAGATAAAGAAAAAAAAAAATAAACCATGCCAAAATATCTCCAAACCTAATCCACTGTGTAGTGCTCTAAACAAGCTTTTTGTTGACTATTCGAAGTCTAAAATCTGACTCTGTATGCACCCGATATGTCCTCTCGAAGCTCAAAATAAACACGTGACTTTGACCAAGTAAAACAGTATCAAAAATGTATAATCTAGAAAAAATTCTTTCACCACAACATAGATCTCTGAGTCAGCTTTCCAATGAGTCCAAGAAGTCAAAAATCCAACATACTGGGCAAAAGTTATGCCCCTCTGAAGTAAAAGCACAATTTGCACCTGAGAAAAAAAAAATTAGCCACCCATGGTGGCTGGGCAGCGACACCACCCACCTAGTGGTGGACCCGAAATGCATATTAAATATAATTTAATTTCCATTTAATAAAAACAATTTTTGAGCCCCTTTGAATTTTTCATGGCAGAATTTTTAAATCAAGATGATGAAATTTTATTTTAAATATCAAAACATTTTTAAAACCAAATGTTTAAAACCCCTTATTAAAGGGGATGGTGGTTGGTGGGGGCCCACCTGGCAGGGGATGTTGGTCATACCCTATCGGCTGATACCACGTCGATGGCTAATTGTCGGATGATACCTTTCAACAAGGTATTGTCGGCCTTACTGCAGGTACAGTGGTGAAGGCAGGGGGGGTGGGGTTCGACCCCTCCCTCCAAAAACTTATATTATTATTTTTTGTTTGATTTTTAAAATAAAAAAAAATTGGCAACCATTTAATTTTGAATTTTAACTCCTTTTTTTTTCATTTTGCACAATGAAAACTTAATTTGATGGGAAAATATTTATTTTTTAAATATTATTTTGATGTTCATACGAATAGGGGTATGGGCAAAAAAAATTTGCAATTTTTTATAGTAACAAAGAAAGGTCAAATTATATATCAATTTTCATCTCTCGACCAACCCAAATCCAACCGTGAGGTCTATTTTGAGCCAAAAGATCATCTGTAAATTTCCCCCCACAAAACCCCCACTTGAAAGCAAAACCAAGAAACCCATTTCACCCAAAATTTCTCACACCCCAGATCCACAAATAACCCATCAAAACAACAAACCCAAAACCCTCAGATCTATAATAAACAACTTGAAAAATCCTCATATCTTGTCATGCCTTTGATTCTCACGTGCAATGCATAGATTCAAAATTAAACAATATTTTTCTCAACCAATGGTTATACAACCACAACCAAAGCTCTGATACCACTTGTTGGAAACTTGCAGCCAATTAAAGACGATTTCCACATAAACCATAAAGAAATCTATGCATTTAATTATTTAGAATCCACATGCAAGAGAATAGACAACATACCCATGAAAATATGACACAAGATATACCCTAGGAAAACCCTCAAGAGGGAAAAAAAACCTAGCCTCCAAAATTATCCATCTCTCATGTATTATTCAACAATAAAGATTACAATACATCTTCAGAGTCTTCATGAACACCAATGAAGCAACAAGCTCTCTCCAAGAAATCCATATGAACAATTATGCAACCACACATCCTGTGTCATACTTCAAACCCTCACAAATACTAACCAGAGCTAATCATGCAAAATTGCATCTCACAATAACTACCTTTGTGGTTGTTTTTATAGAAGCAAGCTCCCACAAAACCACTAAGTTGTATTACACAAAACTATGTGACTAAAACCATGAGATTACAAACCATGTCCCCTTATTTAATATTGGGTACTTTATTTATTATTTTCCCCAATATTAAATAATCACATTTTTACAACTTAACTTATGTCCCAATGTTACATGCAACATTAAGTGGCCCCAAGAATAATTACATTAAATACATAATGCAAGGTGTTCAACACACCTTTTCCTAACACCTCAATCCCTAATCTTCATCTTCACTCCTATCATCCGTTTTCCTAGTCACTCCTTTGATGATTGGGGCATCTTTCCCAATTTGACCATCTTCTTCTTGGTGCTATCTTTTAATCTTCTTTGAAATGATGCTACTTTGTAACACCATCTCAAAGAGGAGCAAAATATAGAAATCTAAATTTTACTACTTACATTTGGTCAAATTTATCCTTTTTCATCCAAATATCCTTGTATCTGTATTAATTAAGTAATATTACTATTATTTAATTAATACCCCTAAAGTCCTCTAAATACCTAAGGTATTTAGTTAAATAATTAAATACCTTACCCTTTATTCTTTTCCTCCAAGGAATTAAATAAATAATCCATTTATTTAATTCCCTTTATCTCCCATCCTCCATAATCTTCAGTTAATCCTAATCCACCTTTTAATCCCACCATTAGTGGTGTGCACATGTCTAATCCATGATTAGGATGTGTCACATCCTCCAAATTTTGCAAGTTGGCTCCTAATATTCATTAGCACCTAACTATCTTCTAATAATTGATTAGCTAGTCTAATCAACCCTTTAGTCAAATCTCCCCATCTCCCAAGGAATTTTTAATTCTTTTTTGTCTTCCCAAGGTCCTCTCATGGAATTTTTAATTCCATTTACAATCCCCATGTTCTTCCCAATGAAATTTTAAATTTCATTTTATTCATCCAAGGTTTCTAAAGAATTTTTAATTCCTTTTATCATCCCCATGCACATTAAAAAGGATTTTTTAATTCCTTTAGTCTACTCTTTGATCTGATCCATTGATCTCTTGTCCTCTTTCAATCTCCACCATTCATTTCATCTCCCTTGGTTACATGACTAACACTTAGGCATTTTTGCAACCCTAATCATTCTAGCCACATTTCTCAAGCATTTTTCATCATCTCTTAAGCATCCATCTTGCATCCATAGCCATTTTCATCCATCCTTGCATCCAAATCAAGCTACAACAATTCGTTATGCTACCGAAATTGATCTAGGAGCACACATATCAAGCTATCAACAAGGCCAACCAACCAATCAACTTGGATAAGGTAAATCATTCTATTTTGCTTTGTTTTTTTCAAGCTTAACTCGACTTATCTTTAGGTGTTGTTGTGTTTCCTTGCTTTCATTCATTTTTTCGTTTTGCATTTTAGACTAGGAGAAAAATACTACACATACTACCATTCTGAAAAGGATGCAGAAAGATGAAAATGCAAAGAAGGATTTGAAGGCTCAAGTGAAACAATTGACTGCTTGCATCAGTAATCTCATCGAGCATGTAGATGATAAAGATATTGAGTCTACACTCCAAGCTACCCTTTTAAAGGTGAAGTTAGACCCTCTAATTTTGATAGATCGATTCCTGCTATGTAGCAATGGAAGGAAACTTTTCTGTAATTGGAAAAAATAGTTTTGAAGTAGTTGGTCAAATCATATCATTCAATCAATGATGAAGATAATCATGCTTGATAAGTTTCTTGGAGAATTGACAAGGAATTGTTAGTGTGGACACTAAAAATGTCCCGAGCCTACAAACACCATTTTTTCACATTGATTCCTCTTCTTCCCTACATACTTGAATAATTTTAACTATTTGATTATTTTCCTAGTCACATTCCTCTATTAATCAAATAATTTTAATTATTTAATTAATTCATTTTTCTCTTTCTTTATTCTTCCTTTGATTAATTAAATAAATTAAATATTTATTTAATTACATCACTAATATCCTTTTCTTTCTATAATTAAATAAATTCTCATTTACTTAGTTATTCATTCTTCATTGTTCGTCTATAGTTAAATAATTATTTTAATTATTTGGCTCTTCATTTAACCTTTTATCTCCACTATTAGATAATTAATCGAATTTAATTATTTGATATCTCTATCATATTTGTTGAGATATGGTGTTGTACACTATTGCATCAATTGATTTATCATATTATTGTAATTAAATAATTATTTAGTTGTGATACACCTTGGTGGTGTTGTTAATCATACTAGGTAATTATTTGGGGACCCACTTGATGTTGTATTGTAACATTGTATTATTCTTTATTGTGTGGGAGACATGTGATAATAATTTAATATTAGGGAAATATTAAATAATGTGATGTCTTAGAACCCAATATTAAATAAGGGGTTAGTGGTTTTGTATTCACATGGTTTTTTGGTACATGGTTTCACCTTACCACTAGTTGTATTATGTGTGAGCTTGTGTCTATAAAATAAAACACATGTGTAGTGGTTTAGGTTGGGGGGTGATTGGTTTGGTTGTCATTATTGAGTCTTCTCAAGAGTGCATTTGTCAAGCATGGCATGGGATTCATGCTTGGACACATGGGAATGCATTGGAGGGCTTGATGCTTCATAAGTATTCATTGTAACTCTTATATTTGCTTCATGGCTCATTAATATGATGGAGTATGGATGCTTTTGGAGGTTGGTTTTTTCCCTCTTGAGGGTTTTCCCAGGGTATATCTTGTGTCATCTTTGATGGGTATGTTTTCTATTCTCTTGCATGTGGATTATGATCACTTATTTGCATTGTTATCTCTTTTGGGTTATGTGAAAATTGTCATTAGATGGCTGCAAATTTCCTTACAAGTGGTATCCTCCATGTTTAATTAAATGGTTGCATATTAATCATTTTATTAAATCCCTATTTCCCTCTTCTTTGATAAATAAATAATCATTTTTGATTATTTAGCTCTCTACATCCTCTCCCAAATTAAATAATATGAGTATTTAATTTTCTTCACTTTCCATCCACTTCCTCTTTTGATCACCTTCGGTCTTCTTTTAATCTTGACTGTCTATCCTTAGCCATCCCTAATCCTACCTCTTCACAGTGCATGCAACCTTGATCGTTGATCTTGGCATCATTTTGGTTTTTGATCTTGACTGTCCCTTTGAGTAAGTTTTCTATACAAGAGAGTTGTCTCCCTCATTTCAACCTTACAACCACAATCTCCAAAATTCTTGCTATCACATCACTGTCACTTGTAGGTACTTGAAGACAATAAAATATGAGGGCAAACTTGCACATTTAGAAAAATGGAGGAGATGCAAGGAAGATGAATCAATTTTAGCATGGGAAGTTTAGTTTAGCTTTGCTTTCATTTGATTTCCTTTGATACTTTGTCCTTTCTTGTTTGGATTTGGGTCATTTTGGTTCAGATTTAAGTAGTTGTGATTATTACTAGTTAATATTTACCTTTGATTACAAATCTAACCCTATGCTATAGTTTTTATGGGAGGAATATATCCCAATCCTCCAACAAATGAATGAGACCAAGGAGGAAGAGTTGCTTAAAGTTGTGGTAATTCAAGATAGAGAACAGGAGTCAATTCCTGTTTGGGTAAGGGCAGCGAAGTTTTATACAAAAATCTTGAATAAATGTAAAAGAAAGTTGAGTAATGATTGTTGGAATTTTGAAGAGATTTTCATTGATGATTCTAATTAGCAACATGAGCATGGAGAAAGTTCATAACGATGTAATATAGTGTTGTCATTGATGTCAAAATTATTGCAGATCACTTTGGTTTATCCTAACAGATTTTTGAGGTGCTAAGGAAGTCATTTGTGCAAGAAGTTTGGTCCAAAAAGATCAATTGTGTGAAGAATTGACTAAGTGTCAAATCTACTATTTCGGTGGTTTAGTGCATCGCTGTTTAGGTCCACACCTTTGTAAATGAAGATGTCACTCTATGATTCTAACCTAATTTTTTTGGTTGTTAGATGCATCTAAATCTAAGATTTCATCTTGGTTGGAAAAGTATTCTGAGAGATATGAATGACAAAGTCTAGTCTTCCATTTCATAGTCATTTCCTATAAAGTGTGGGAGATTATGCACTCCTCCATAGATGATTCTTTGATGTTGTGGTGTTGAAGATAAGTTTCTAGATGTTGGTTGAGCTCGAATTCTAGATGGTAGCATGTTTTGAGGTCCACATGTTGTGAGTTGGATGAATAGTTGAAGGATTTTTGTTTAGGTCCTATGGCATTCCAACCTAACATGTTTGATGAGTATGTGAAGGGCTTGTTGGTTATTTTTCGAGAACCAAACTTGATCTCACTAGATGCCTATGAATCTTGCCAAAATTCAATGATAAGCAAAGGTAAGGATTTTCCAACGAACAAGTGGAGGATTGATAAGCCTCTACTTCTACACTTTGGACTCTATGAAACCCTGGAGGGTGATCCTGACAATGTTTACATGATACTCTTCTGCCATTTTATCTTGAACATTGAAACAAACAGATAATTCTCATGTAATAGCTCAAAAAATAGAACGTATCAAAGAAGTTGGCTACTTCTTAACAACACTCTATATCTGGAGCATGAGAATGGTGAAACTCAACAAAAAATAATGACTATTACAGTCCATGACAAGAATTTGATTCAATAAGTGATTTGTTGCTAAATTGACCAACTAAATGCAACATGAATACTTCACTTAGATCAGTGCCTCATCCTTAGAATGGATTCAATTCCAATATTTACACAACCTAATAACAATTTTATACATGACATCATCTAAGCTTTGAAGATACAACATTATAGTATTTCAACATTATATTCTCAACCACAACTTTTTATGTATATTCTAGCACTTAACTAACATAAACCAATAGATTCACTCAAGCATTTGTATTAATTCCTTGAATTAAAGAGAAAGAACAAAACAACACATCCACTAGAAATCAATGGAGACAAATAAGATAACCCTTGATTATATTATTCATAATTCATGAACCAAGTACTTAGGAGAGAAAATGGTTTGAATTTGTACCATTCTGTACCATATTTCCAGTATTGTTATCAAAATTACATATGCATTAGTAAACTTGAACCTAAGAGTTAACTCTAAAATACTTTTTATTCTCTTTACAATGTTCTCTATGTGATCAATTACAAAATAATGAACTCCCTTACTTCTGGACTTGAATTCCTTCTTATAGAAATGAAGGGGAAAAAAAGCCTTGGGCCAGAGAGTATGCATGTCATTATTCCATTGGACCATTGCAAAACATATTCCCCTTGCAGTTATATTTGCATTTCCAAATGGATTGAAAGCACAAAAAACAAAAACCCATATCATTAATTGAAGAAGATTAGCCCACCTTCCAAAAGGCATCCTTCATCATTGTAGTGGAATCCAACACCTTTCTTTCATATCGATCATCAAAAACAAAAAAAACAAATCGGGACCCTACCTTTGCAATGGTTCATCATCTTCAGAATCATAGTATGCATGTCCCTTGCGCGATTTTTTTGAAACTAGAGAAGTTGTCTCACCATCATCAAAATCTTCTCGACTTGCAAGTGTGAGAAGGTATTGGGCATAATCTAGGTCATTTTTTGCCTTATCGCTCAAATAACCAACCCCATCTTCCATGGCAGTGTCAAGCTTCCCCATATAAGAATCATAATCCTTGTGGTAATTCATCTACTTCTTCCCCTTAGACTTAGCCAATTTACTTGACTTAGTTTCCTCCTTCTTAGCAATTTGTTCCTTCAAGGACACAACACCAGGCTTATTCTGATTATGAAAAACAACCTTACTTCTTAGGTTGTAAATGTTCCTAGCTTCACCCTCCATGGACCTATCACAAGCTCTCTTCTCATCCTTTGGCTTTGCAAGAGCTCTTGATGTATCTTTCTTAGTTTTAGGCATATCATCCTAGGATTTAATCATCTTGATCCTCTTGGACCTCCTTATTGGTTGAGCAAGCTCACTAGGCTTAAGTTCACTCATTGTTATAAAAGAACAAGGCTAAGGCTTATAAATTTTCAATTACGAAGAGACCTTATGAACTTGCAGAATAAAGACACTCCAAGACCACACACAATTCCTATCAACTTATTTGAATTCTACAAAGAACCAAACCCCTGCAAACCCTAGACACCTAAAATGTATGGAACCCACAACAATTTCCTAGACCAGCCAACTGATGCACAGTTGACACATAAAAATGTGAATACCAACTTACCCAAGAGAACTATCTTCAATTCCTTTACAACTGCTTGCCAAAGCTCTTTACACCTTCTTCTCAGACTCAAGATCAATCTCTTGACTCCTGATGATTGCAATTGTGAAATAAACTAGCTGAAAATTCTCATTATATCAAACAATTGGAGCATGTCAACCATAATGCTCAAACAAAGCTCATGCGAGCGAGCTGACAATCAACAACTAGTTTTTGAATCTTAGCCATTGATCACGTGGTGAGATAGATCAACAGATAATCCAAATCAAGGAAATTAATTTTGAAAAGGTTGAATGCATGCATTTGTTTCCTTTTTCCAATTAGAAAAAACCATGTGGATAAGCATCCAACCTATCTGTGGGCTCCACCATCCACTTGGCACCAAAAATAACTCATCGTGTCAAGTTTCCAGCTTGCTCATGCCATTACTTTAATGAAAAATAAAAATAGATGGGGTAGAGGGGAAAGGCTGAGATTAGATCTCACACCATCAACTTGTGGTTTCCTTAACACAAAACTACTTGCCCATGTGTACAATCCTCTGACAGAATTGACGATTAAGATCAAAAGATCTTTCTCATATCTTAAACACATGCAAAAGAATCTATTTTAATAGCGCACATTTTATTCCTTTGTACCCCTATGGTGAAATATTTCATTGATATTTTCCCTTTACTAATGTTGAATTTGTCCTTTAAATTGCTCCATGCGGTGTATCTCTCTTCCCTGCCTAGAGATGGGAGGAAAAAGTAGATCATTCACGGTATGGAAAGATGTGGTCATGATTTAACCACGTCATCCACTCTCAATCGTCAAATTTTTCTAAGCAGAGTGTTTTCTTCCTTCACATCCCAGTGGGTCTCTCTAACAAGGCTACACGTGTCATCCACCTACTACCCCGTGATATTATTTTAAGGAAAAATAAAATTAGACAGGGTGGTGGGGAATAGTCTAGATAAAGATATGTCATTTAACAACCACCATTGATTCCTTTCAACTACTTCCTTTTGATTATTCAAAGACGTTGGGACCACCAATACAAAGGGTACATGGTGCTCTCTTTCCAACCTATTGAATTATTTTAATGGAAAAAGGAATAGAGCGGGGACACAGGGAACATCAAGGATTTACCCTCAGTGATCCAAAAATCTTCATAATGCTAAAGATCCACACTTGGAAAATGTTAGTTCTAAAAATGGGACACCACTAGGCATACAACAAACGGGGACATAAAGAATTAAAGGAAAAACCCTACGTGACCATGTTCCCTTTACTAATGTTGACTTTGTCCTTTAAATTGCTCCATGTGGTGAATCTCGCTTCCCCACCTAGAGATGGGAGGAAAAAGTAGGTCTTTCATAGGATGGCAGGATGTGGTCACGATTTAACCACGTCATCTACTCTCAATCGTCGAATTCTTCCAAGCAAAGTGTTTTCTTCCTTCACATCCCGATGGGTCCCTCTGACAAGGTTGCACATGTCATCCACCCACTATCCCGTGATATTATTTTAAGGAAAAATAAAATTAGACAGGATGGCGGGGAATAGTCTAGATAGAGATATGTCATTTAAAAACCACCGTTGATTCCTTTCAACTACTTCCTTTTGATTATTCAAAGAATTTGGGATTGCCAATACAAAGGGTACATGGTGCTCGCTTGCCAACCTACTGAATTATTTTAATGAAAAATAGAATAGAGTGGGGGCACGGGGAACATCAAGGATTTACCCTCAGTGGTCCAACAGTCTTCATAAAGTTGAAGATCTGCACTTGGAAAATGTTAGTTCTAAAAAGGGGACACCACTAGGTATACAACAAATAGGGACATAAAGAATTAAGGGTGAAACCCTAGGGGACCAATAGAAAAAATCAAACCCTGACCTAGGCCTTCACAAATATTTTGAAGAAAATCAACCCATGTTACTATAAGGCAGTATTTTTAATAAAACAACGGGAAACAACCAGGACACTAGGACTTAGGGGCCGATAACAAGATGAACTCAATGGCATAAGATGTGACTTAAATGACTAGGAACTGGTGATAGAAAGTCAACAATGAAACATATTGTTTACAAAGGATTCAAACTTAAGGGTTTTTAGAAAGGGTTTTGGCAACACAAACCCTAATTCCTAACAATAGACAAAACCCTAAGCTGGGAGACATGAGATTAGACGAATTTTGTATATTTTTAAGGGGTTCACGAAGCATTTTAGGGGTTCCACCAAGGCTAATATGTGTTGAGCCTTTATGTGGGATCTATTTTAGGTCCATACCGACCTATCTTAATAAGCTTTGAATTTTGAGTTCTGGCGTGAAGTATGGATGATTTGTTTTGGGGCCGAAAAGTTTAATTTTGTGTTACATCTAATTAGGCTGACATAACTAATGTTACACTTGATACTGATATATATGTTGGATAATTTTTTATCTTTTGGAGATAGTGTATCAATGGATTTATTTTTGGATTAGATTCAAGTTATCAAATCAATGCGAAAGACAAAACCCAAAGTAATTACAAAGAACAAAGGAAGCAAACATAAATGAAACAAGTATACCAAATAGTTGTTGCAGCCTCCATGATTCACCTTTGTAACACCTCCTTGCTTGCTGGTTGACGTATTGCCCTCAGATTTGACGAGCGAGCAATCTGCAAATAAATTTCTATGTCCTACACCAAGCTTTGAAGGATTTGCACCAATGTCTAATGCCTATGCCTAAATGACTATGATAAAAATGACTCTAAAATGCCAAATTAATCTAAGTATTAATATGCCAGAATATTGTAATCTATGTGTGTAATGTATAAATGAGAGAAAAATAGCATTTTATAGAAAATGCCATTTTGAATGGACAGACAAGATTGATTTTTGACAAAGACCTAAAATCAGCAGACAAGATTTAATTTGACAATCCCTAATCAGGGTTAGGGAAAAATCCTTAAGTGAGTGGTTGAGATGTCATCT
>VDFB02271358.1:1103163143-1103216622 GCA_007258455.2 Sequoia sempervirens
TAATTTCATATTTTGATAGGTTATTATCTTTCATTCATACAATATTTTTATCATTGATATTTTTATGACTCATTGTACTAAAGATAAGTATATGTATTGTATCAATGTGTTATTCTATCATGCCTCAAATTTTTTCTTTCCCTCGTGAAGTTTGTTGGTGCTCATCCATACATGTTAGATACTCTTATGCCATTTACACTTGAACTTAATTATGATCATATGGATTGTGATGATAAATCTCTTATAGCCCTATCTCCATATATTAATATTCTTTGAATGCATTACCTTAGTTTCTACCTAATGATGTGTATAATGATAATGACTTTTATGTGTCATACGTTATAGAAACTTGTGATGTATATGAACATTTCTTACCTTCATCTAAATATGATGATGACTACGCACCTCCACCCATGTCTATCAATATTTTTTTTATTTTCGTTTTCCTATCTATCAATATTATCCTATTGAAACAAGACTTGTGATGATTGCACTTCTATCGCTAGTAATATGCCTTGTTCAATTTCACATAAGGTCATTAACCCCCATTTAGTTCATGATAATCCATCTTCTTTATCTTTTGGCTCAAAATCTATAGATGATATAATTAGTGATGAGCATAATAATATAATTTCTATATCTTATTGTTATGTGATTGATGATTCTTTATTTCATGATGATATGGTTTATGATGAACATTTATTTTCTTAATATACTTATGATAGAGTCATTTAGGGGAAATGAAGATGCATAGTTACATATCAAATCATTATTATCTTCACATTATGATTTTATGTACATGATGGTTGTGCTTTGATACATGCCTTTGGTGATACTTTATTGGGTACAATAAACAATGGTTTGCTTTGTGTCATTCTTCCTATTCATCATTCCATGCATTTTCATATGCTTTAATGTTGTTGTTATCTTGGGTACCTCCTTCAAATGCTATTAATCAGCAACTCATTGCAGGAGTTTCCATTCCTAATAATGTTGTTATTAACTCTCATTATGCTGATGACAGCTTACTTTTCTTACGAAACTCTGAAAAAGATATTCTAATCTAATGGATATTTTGGAGCTTTATTGTGAAGTTTCGGGTTCCAAATTGGCTCATAACAAAACTGAATTCTTATTGGTGCAAGTTGGGGCTGTTCCCCAATGGATTCCCAAAGAATGGAAACAATCAAACATGGGGAAATTATGAGGTACCTTGGAATTCCTTTTGGTATTGGGGTCTCTCTTTGTGACATGTGGAATTGGTTTCTTAATAGACTCAAGCAGAAACTCTTTATCTGGGGGTATAAATTCCTTTCCTTGGCTGGTAAAATCCAAGTTGTTAATAGGATTTTCCTTGCTACGCATGTTTATTATTCTTCGTGTTGGATGCCTTCTAAAAAAGGGTATGAGGACCTAGTGAAAATTATTCGTAGATTTCTATGGGCCAAGTGGGATGGTAGTCCAGGTTATATATCCACATCATGGTCTCATTGCACCCAACCGAAGCATAAAGGAGGTTTAGGTCTCATAGATCCAAGGACTCAAGGGATCTGTTTGGCTGCAAAATGGATTATTAGAGCTGTTAAAGGGGACGAACTATGGAAGGTCCTAATTCGACATCGGATTAATAATGCTTCAGTTAGAGGAAAATGGCAACAAGTGGGTTGGCTAGATAAAGTTCTTCATGCTTCCTTTTTTAACATCAAGGCTTCTTTCCCCCTTCAATCCATCTGGAAGGCTTGGCAATATGTTTTTCACTTCTTGAGGTGGAGAGGAGGAGAATCCCTTCAACTCGGTTTCAGCTTTTCCACCTCCTCTATCTGGTGGAACAAACATATCCTCTACCATGGCCAACCCCTTGCATTAAGCTTCCCGAAGCATTCCCATTATTTGTTCAAAAAAGGGGTCTGTAATGTTGGCAATTTGTGGGATTTTCAATCAATGTGCTGGTCTTCATGGAATGTGGTTAAAAACCTGTTTGGTTTGAATAACAAATATGAAGCTTTCGTGATCTTTGTGCAATCTTTGGTGTCAGAGGAGCTATCTATGAAGCTGTGTACTCCAATCCATTGCAATTTTTTTAAGGATTGGACATGGATGTCATCATATCCCTTTTTGTCCTTCCCTTTTAAAAAAAATTTACTTGAAGCTGCTTCCTGATTTTCCCTTGAAGTCACGCTTAAATGCTAAATGGAAGTGCAGGTTCAGTGAGAGGTTTTGGTTAAAATTATCTGCTCAAATTTGGAAATCTAAAGTTAATTCCGATGCTCAGTTACTTGCTGGAAGATACTACATTTTAAACTGCCTATTGAGGACAGGCTAAAGTGTATTATGATCCAGCCACCTAACTGTCCTTTTTGTCACAATCATGAAAACATGAAGCATATTTTTTGGAACTGTTGGTTGGTTAAAAAGCTATGGAATTATGTGTTCAATGATTTTTCTGCTATCTTCACTCATAAACTAAGCTGGAAAGAAGCTCTTCTTGGAGCTGGTTTGTATGATAATCAAATTGTTGATGGTGTGAGACATATAATTTTGTTACATATATGGAGAAATAGATGCAAAGTTGTTTTTACTATCAATCATGATCATCAAGAAGTTATGTTCTTAAGGCTTTACTCTGATATATTGTTTTGTCTTGTTGCCTTGTTTCCTTTACTTCAAAAGGACATTTTGAAGAATCCAACATTAAGTTTCCAAATTCGGCAAATCAAGCTACAAGTTGAATAGTTAGTGAGCAAAAAAAATCTTTGTATCAGCCAAGGCTTAAGTTCTATTTTACAAGATGTATAATGTTGTCATGTTCTTGTAAGTCTTCTAGTTTTGTTGCAACTGTTTCCATAGTTTTTTTAGAGCTGTTCTTACAGCTCCTTGTCTTGTATTGGTTCCTTTTTGTTGAATCTCTTCATCTCTTGTTGTTGTTGTGCTCTTAAGAGCTGCTCGTACAAATCTTTGTCTTGTGATGGTTTTTCTTTCCTATTATACTTCTCTTGTAGTTTTATAACTGCACTATTATTTGTAATTGCATTTCCTCAATATAAAAAAAAATGTGGATATACTTTTCTTGTCTTTTCCATTATGGAGTATACTTTCCAATTAGTTACAAAGCTCCCTTTCCTAGAATTGGTTGATATGGATAGGGTTTCTCTAGGTTCCCATTTTGAAGGGTTAGGTGCTCCATGTCAAATAAGTAATTCAATTTATTTATTGTATTTTTAAATTGAAAATAAATATTGTTTTAATGATGAAATTTGTTTATTCATTTCAATTCAAAACTAGTTTAGGTTTATTTTGGTGGAATAAAATTAATATAATTATGTATTGATAAATAGTATAATTTTGTATAAAGTGAGAGATTAATTTTCAATCTATCATTTTTTTATTTGTATTATATATGCTTTGAGTGTATTTTATTTGTCTTCTACATATTTTTATATTTCAATTATTTATTATAAATATGCATGCATTTACACCTATACATCCATTACCTATCTCAATATTTGCACCTTTCTATCTCACACCACAAACATTTGATCTTCAAATTTTCAAGATTTAAACTTAATATTTGTCATTTTTTTTATTTTTTTTCATTCTTACCATGAACTAACTTAGTAAATGTTTATGTGATTAGTTGTTATGTGTCGTATTTAAATACATTCAAGGCACATTCATTCATCATAGATCATTCATTAAAAAAGTATTAGCACTTCAAGGATAAATCCTTCTAAAAAGATTTTTATTTGAGGACCTCATCTAATAATCTTTTGATTTTGAGTGGTTTTAACTCATGGTTCATAAATAAGTCCAAAAGTAATGGAAAAAGTATCAAAACCAAGAGATTCATGACAAACATTATCAAATTCTTTTATTGTTGACTTTAGATTTTATTTAGCAAAATCAACTTTAACTTATCCAAAAAGCTTAAGTTTCTACAAATATTTAAACTTGATTCATTATCAACAAAAGCTCTCTTAATCTAGGTATCCCCATATTTAACCACAATATAATAATTGATGCACTCTTAAATAATATAAGGAGGAGGCAACCCATGAGGCTCAAATAAAATATTAGAATTATTTTGATAAATAGGCTCAAGAAGGGATAACTACTTCTATAGGACTAAAATCAAGTGGAACAATTATCACTAGTACAAAAACATCAATAAACGACTAAAAACTACTAAAAGTTGCTTATAAATGTTAACCAATGTGTGGTGTTTCATGGCTTCTACTAGTTTGTTAATTATTTATTTGCTTGTTTGTTTGTTGAGTATTTTTCTAATCATTCATTGTGTTTCATGTTGGCTGTGTGCTAGGTCATTTGTTTTTGGGTTATTTAATGTGGATTTTCTTCTTGTTGTTGTTTGATTTTATGTTATTTTCTTCATGTTTTATATGGTTTTATTTTTACATGCCCTAGCTATACTTTTCTTTTCCTCCTTTGTCAAATCTATTTTGAAGGTTTGTCAAAGATTAAGGTTGTTTTTTGCTTGATGACATCATGCTTTTGTAAGTCTTGATGCTAGCATCAAACTTGTGAATTTTTTCTTGTCATCCTATTTTTTAAGATAAGTTACTTGAGATCTCTAATGTCCAACTTCTATGCTTAGAGTGTTTTATTCAATTAAACAATATCCTCAACACTTGACTTCTAATATTTTACCTTATGTACATTTACATATTTAAATTTAAATTCATACCTCTGAAAATGACATTGACCAATTCTACACCTTCTAATTTGAATCAATATAATTAACAATTAAATGTAAAAACTAATCTCAAATACTAAAAATAAATTAAAATAAAACTATTTACTAATTATTACGCAAATTACACCAACTCACATAATTAATGCAACAAAAGCAACCAAATTACTTTAAATCCAAATATAATCCATTCAACCCCTTTTCTCACGGGAAAGATTGTGAGCATTCAATTCAACGTAAAGAATAATCTCCCTTGCATTCATTTATCCCTTTCGTTACGCCAAACATTTTCTACCGTCCAAAGTCAAGTCTGAAGAATAGTAGAAAGTGCATGTAATCATAATGTGAACCAAATCTCCTTCAATTGTCTAAAGTCTCGCGTGGATATCACGAAGCAAACAATGATGTTATTTTTTGTCTTGTCAAACATTGATGTTATTTGTCTTGTCCGGGCAATCAAACGTCCATTATAGATTTATGCTTTTGGAAGTATTATCATACTATTCAATCAGTTAAAACCTACCCCCTTTCCTACAATTGGCTGATATCGATACGGTTTCACTCAGGTTGTCGTTTTGGTAGGGTTAGGTGATCCATGTCAAGTAAACCATTTTATTTATTATATGTTCAAATTGAAAATTATATTTTGTAATGGCGAAATTTGTCGATTCATATTAATATTTATTTAATTTTTAAGTTTATATGAATGGTTGAATATATCTATATATTGATAAATAGAATAATTTTGTGTAAGTTAGGTTTATTTTTTTGATCTATCATTATATTTTATTTATATTTAGTATACTTTGGATTGTATTTTACTTGTCATTTATCATAAATATGCATGCACTTACACTATACATTCATTATCCATCTCAATGTTTACACCTTTCTATCTCGTACCACATACAATTGACCCTTAAATTTTGAAGATTCAAATTTACAATTTGTCAACCTCAAACCATTTGATTCCTACTAGGAGCCAACTTAGTACATGTTCATGTGATTAGTTGTTATGTGTCAATATTTAAAAGCATTCAATGCACATTCATAAAACTATATGTACTTCAAAGAGAAATCCTTTTAAAAATCTTTTGATTTGGAACACTAAAAGGAGCCTAATTTTTGCATTAGCATTCTAGGACATTTGAATGACTCAAGAGTATTATCTTTAGTCACTTTTACAACTATAGAAGCTAGTCTGATAAAGGGGATCAACATAGCAAAATATGACCCTTACAATCTAATAATCTCCCTATAGTTATTTTTAATACTGCTAGTGCTTGAAAATCAATTCAAAGAAAATAATTTGACAAATAAAAAAGTAGTGCACACTAATACCATATCAAAATTGTGGGTTGCAAGATAGATCCATTCACTAGCTTAAAATCAAAGCTCAACTTCACTAGCTTAAAATTGGAGATAAATTTTCTAAAGAGTTCTTCTAGGCCCTATAAGCTCATCACACATCCCAAGCCATTAAAAACTCAAGGATGGTCAAGATCTGTCCTAAATCAAAGCTCAACTTCACTAGCTTAAAATTGGAGATAAAGTCTCTAAAGAGTTATTCTAGGCCATATGAGCTCCTCACACATCCCAAGCCATTAAAAACTCAAGGATGGTCAAAAAATTCTAATAGATCTTCCTAATGTCCTCTAGGATTTTATTTGACACTATGAGCAAGCTTTTATTGCCCAAGGAATTAATCTTGACAAAATCATTACTTTATAAAAATGTTTAAATGTAATGCTTTATCAAAATTTTGATTCTCAACACATTCTTTATGGTCAAATTCTCATAAAGTATCACCTATATGAGATATTGAACAATAAAGATCTTGGCTTGGATGAATTGTTCTATGAATTTTATAAAGCTCTTTGGGATATTATGGGTGTAGACCTTCAAAAAAATTATCTAGAAGCATTCCATGACAACTCTTTAGGGAGTTTAATCGAATAAAGGAAATTTAAAGTTCATACCTAAAGTTTCAACTCATATCTCATCACTTTGTTGATTGCCTCATACAAGATCATTGCTAAAGCTTATGCTTTAAAGGTACAATCTCTTCTTCCTCAAATTGTCTACCCCAAGAAAATTAGTTTCATGAATTCATGAGACATCCTTGGCAACTATTGTTTTTAGGAAGCAATGAAATGGGATTGATAGTCCTAGAAATTTACAATGTTTCTCAATTTCATCAAGGCATATGATCATATTGCTTAGAATCAAGGTTAGGACTTTCAAGCCCTAGTGGAAGGATTAGATATGGTATTTGGATACACATTTCATAACCACAAACCTTGTAAGGGATATTTGTGGCTAACACCTCATCTCTCCATGTTGTCCCAATTAAATCTTTATTAGCACCTCCAATCCTCTCTAGGAGCTTGGGACTACAAATTCTAAACTATTTGGTCAATTATTCTTCAACCCAAGTTAGCTCATGTTGCTTGGTGTATGATTTATCAAGGTACCCTACTTGGATCCCACTCTACTCATTTGGGAGTCTTTACTACCTATTGTCCATTTTGGGGACAACTTGAGACACTCAAGCATATTTTTTGGTTATGTTCCAAACCTAGAAAGCTTAGACTTGGATTCATGATTTCTTCAAGTCATTTAGGCCCGACCCTTTTTAATGGCATGGGGTTTTGTTGAAAGACAAGCTTTACCTCCCTTTCAGATTTATCCAAATTTGACATGCTTTCAAAGTGAAGATTATTTTTAATATTTGGATAATAAAAATTATGTTATTTTTACTAGTTATGGTATTGATATTTATATTTCACTTTGCAATATAGCTATGGTTTGCTTTAATGTGATTTTTTAGATTTAGGTGCAAACAAAAAAAAATGCACTTGAGTTTGCTCATTTCCAATTGCATTTAGATCATTAGGGAAATGCCTCTTGTACATATGTCAAAGTTCCATCTCCTTTTACCTCCCATCAAGGTGATTCCCCTCCATGTGGATGCAAGAATGGGCATAATCGACCTACCAAAAGAGATCATGGCTCCCAATCGCAAGGCTCTTAATTACCTTCCCAAAGAGCCATGGATTGCGATGCCCACGATTGGTCACATTTGTCTCACTCTCCTTTGACCTCTTCAGAGGAGCATGGTGCTTCTAGCTAGCTAGATCTTGATAATCTCCCTTGCCTAAATTTGACATTTTTCTCTTGTTCATGCTTAGAAAACTATTGATGAAGATCAAGAAGACAAGGGCTCTCTCACTGGTTGGGTACTAATTATTGATGGTTCTATCTCCACTAATGCAAGGGGTAAACCAAATAACTTTGATCTCCCGTAATGTTGTAGCTCTTTCCAGTTAATGGGGTAGCCCACGAACATGAAACATATAAAAATAAACCATCAAAGTTAACTCATAGTTACCTCAAGATTGAGTGACTAGGAACGAAGCTTCCAACATACGTGATTCTCACGTTCGTTTGACCATTGAATTCCAACTCAATTCGTCAAGAGTGAAGAATAGTAGGATATTATTACAAACAACAAATGCCAGTGTGAACTCACTTGTTTAATTTTCCATGGTCTTTAGTGTTCGGAAAATGAGAGGAAGAATCGTACGAGTGAAATCATCATTCCACAAACTACAACACGCTCTTTAATACTAGTAGTGTGCACGAATTGCAGATTACTTGGCAAGCATAAGGTGGGCCACATCATAAATATGGACAGTAGTCAAGAAAAAGGCCCCAAGTGATTCTCGTGCATTACAACTGACATAGAGACAAAAGCAGGGGTATATGGATTAATTATCAAATGGTGTTTAATGTGTACGAATTGCAGATTACCAAGCAAAGTGGGTTATTGGAAGTAGGAGCAAGTACTTTGGAAAACTACATAGAGACGAGGGTATATGATTAAGTTGCAAATGGTGTTTAATAATTATCTCCATCACTAATGATGAAAGATTTAGTTTCTACAATGAAAATAAATGATAAATAATAAAATAATAACAAAATTTCAAATATTAGAATTCAGATTTTAAATATAAAATAAATATAAGAAATTGAGGGTGGGTAGTAGGGTGAGCCTCCCCCCCATCATGCTCCTTCTCTTATTAACCCATGAGTTCAATGGAAAAGACAAGGAAAATCATTCACAGGCGATGAGAGAGGAAATCGGGGTGTTGGTTGGGGAGTGCAAGTTGGCAGAAACATGGCAAGGCCACATCACCTCCTCTACCGTCAGTGATCACCTAAGGTGACAGGGGGACGTTGGAAGAAGGCTCTAAGCAAAATGGGAAGTCCGCCTAAAATGGGGAGATCCTGGAGGTGACTGTCATCTTAATGATTCATGATGGCAAGGATAAACAAAGCGACACGTAAAGTACGGACTTCATATTAGATTATGCAAATCGGACGAGTGGCAGAAGGTGATTATCACGAGGTGATGTTCAAGTTAAGACTTGTGGTTGTAGGACAAAATATTCATGCAAGGACAGATTGCCTTGCATTGCCATTATTCCAGGCTCGTGTGCGATGGTTTGGCCTTGTTGCGTGCGGGCCTTTTAAATGTTGATGGACGATGGCATTTATTCCGTATGGTTTTCAAAACTTGTTTTGTTGGTTGTCTCTGTGTAGGGAGATTTCGGCTAGAGGGCAGCTAATGGCAAAGATGAGTAGATCAAAATTCATCATCTCCATCTCCGCGGAGGGGTTGGAAAGTTTCAGCATTGACACCCCTATTTTGTTGGTGGCGATGGAGAGGCGAATAGCATTTATGGAGATCACAGACCAAAGGCTAAAAAGAATTCTACTTGTGGATGATCCTCTGGTCATGGTAGTGGTCAAAATGATTTTAGGAAAGGGCCGCATGGACAGAAAGGAATTTGCGAGGGACAATGCATAGTATCTTCATGGTTCTTGGCAGCCATTCTGGATGTGGAAGTGTCTAATGTGGAGGGAAAGGAATTGATGGTGAATCTATTCCACGGCGACCTATTAGGAGGTTTGGAGAAGAAACTGAAAGTGGCCTTCATTGGTAAAGGAATTTTGTGCCCCTCTGATTTGGAGCTCTTGTGGAAGACAGATGAAGCAATAAAGGTATACCCCTTTCGTTTAGACTTAAAGGGGACTGAGCTCATGAGGCACAGGATGACCTCAACAATGGCGATTGAATTTCTAAAAAGAAAAATGGGGTTGGTGGTGGAGGATGGCTTGGAATGGGTGGAATATTTCACTTCATTCGCAGAATTAAATGGTTTCCTGTGAGGCTCGGCCTCTATGCATGAATTTTTTTGTTTTAAAAGTTATAGATCGGTGTTGGGTTTCAAGATGCATAGTGTGACTGCAATTTTGTGTTGGGTGTAGTAGGTTCCCCGGGTTGGTAGGTCTAGTTTCCATGGAAGTTTGGTGGTTTTCCTGTATAGCAGACGAATTGTACTTCTTTTCTTTAAACTTTAATATAAACCATAACCTTGCGTATCAAAATATATATATATATATAAGAAATTAAGGAAAATAATATAAATGCATTTAATTTTAGATTTCATTAAAGAATTGAGTGTGACAAACGTGAGAATTCAATTAAAGTATCGAAAGATTAAAGTATGTTGGATGATTGTTGTAGTATTAGAAAAATGATTTTATGATCATTTAGTTCACTTCCACAAGTGAATAACTAAATGTGAGTAGTGAATTTGATTTGACTAAATATTGATAACTTCGCCTTGTAGGAAAATAGGTAGGTAAAGTCCATGGTCTTTAGTGTTGGGAAAAGGAGATGAAGATTTGTACATGTATCATGACACAAATTGCAAAACACTCAATTTTCTTCAAATTTGTTTAATGCTAGTGTTTACAGTTTCATCACTTGGAACAAATTGCATAAAAACTACCCTATCTAAAAACAATAATTTAAATCAGGAGTATATAACAAAAAGAATATAAATAAAATAATTTAAAATAAAATTGGATGTTAGTGGGGCACCATGCATCGGTGAAATTGGTTAGTAATATTTATATTGATAATTGAAGAAGAATGTTAAATGGATAAGAATTTGGAATAAACTTGTAATTTTTTTAGAAACAATGCCTCACTTTTATTATAATCATTTGGAAAATTATGGTAGATCTCTATCTTGTTAGAGGAAAAAATTGTAGGTCTATGATAGATTGTAATTGTGGATTTGTATTTATATTTCAAATTACTCTTAGTAATTTGTAAAATTGTCTGCAACTTCACCTAATACACAACCTTTTATTCTAGTTTTCTATTGTGTATGTATAAATTATGGATTTAAGGTAGAGATAAATGCATAGTGATGTATGTGCATGTAAATAGATAAAGAGGCTAGGGAAATAAGCTCAACCTCACACAATATCATAACATTTGCCTCATTTGTTGTTATATACATGTATTAAGATATTACTTTAAAATAAATATAAAATTAAATGATAAATAATATGGATATACAAATTTTATTATTATAATTAGATATTTAAATTAGAAGTAATGGAACATTCAAAAATTATTAAATAATAATATATTTATTTTGAATATTTAACTAATAAGAGAGTAGAGTGGAGGCTAACTATTTTTAAAGGTGCCTAATGGAACTAGTAAGCACTTTGAAAAAATAAAAAAAGTCGATGAAATATGATTAAGTTCTAGGTAGTGTTTAATGATTGACTTAAAAATATGCATCATTAATGAGAAAATATTTAATTTATATATTAAAATTAAATATTCGTAATTATAATTTATTTGGAATAAATTATAAAATAATAATAAATCTTAGTATTTTGTCATTCGTGACATTGTTTGATGGTTAAATCGTGGCATTGTTGTTTTTGTCACCAAGGTTCAAATCCCCACTAGGTCATTATGATCATGGGCATCATGCCCTCGTTGATCCATTATGCTCACAGATTAGAACCTTCATGTTAAAGTTGTTGGTATTCATTCCAATGACTTTGTACTCCAAACCCTTATTGTGATTATGTGTTCACGAGCTTTGTACCCCTACTAGGATACCGAGCTTGCAGATTTGGATTATGTGTGTTAATTATATGTGTTCATGTTGGGGATGAGGTCCCCCATTTGTGGCCTCATTTGGCTCAAGCTAAGCTAAAAATTCTTGTGTTAATAATAAAAGATCTTAAGATTTTAGAGTTAGGATTGATATACAAATATCAATAAATATAGAAAATTGAGTAAAATAAAATAAATGTACTTAGCTTTAGATTTGGCTAAGAGAGAGTTCTACAAAATGTGAGAAGTTAATTATCTATAGTACCAAGACATTAAGGTATGCTAGATAACTATTTTAGAACTAGAAAAATGATTGCATGACCATTTAGTTCACTTATATGAGTGCATAACTAAATAGGGTTCATGGGCATGATTTTTCTAAACTACGATAACCAGAATTCTCTCACCTCACCTTCTTTTACCTATGTTAGAAGTGGGGCAATGTTGATATACATCATTTGGGAAACTTTTGGGAAAACATTTATTCTCCTTAAGCCAAGACCTTAATAGACTAGTTTAATGGCAATGAACAGATATAAAATACAATAATAAAGTATGCAACATGCCTAATATTATTCATAAAGTGATGTAATGTTGATATTCTAGTGTAAGAGAGGGGGACCAACCACATCAAGATCCCAGGTCACAGAGAGCCAAGAGCGGAAGGTTGCCCTAAGTTACCTCAGTCTAAAGGGATGTTTCAAAATAAGGGATGAGAATGACAAGGACTATAAGGTCCTTCATTCACTCTTCAAACCCGAAATTTGAATTGGGGCTAGGCAAGCCAGTTTTTGGATTCGGTATTGTACCTCAGGTAGTTCTCTGCTCAAGGACGGAAGCGTGGTTCCGAGACGATAGCGCAACGCACTAGCATCTCTCAGGTGTGTTGGCGTCTGTACGACTAGAGAACCAAGAACACAATACAATTCGCTAGAAAACAAGCTGACGGACTAGCTAGTTACTTCTAAATGAGCAAAACAGAATTATAAAGTACGAGAAGTATAAATGGATGTGATAGAGCAAGTAGATAAAAACTAAAGTAATAAAGATAATCTCACCAAACACACATTTTCTAGCTGGGTCCAAAAGCAGATCCACCTACACACAAGAAAGAAGGAAAATTGTTGGGACTATATAGGGTTTTGCCTCAGTCAAACCCCCATTTTTGTGTTTCCACCTCCACGGACAACCAAATAGCAACGATAGAGAAAAGTGTGATAAAGAAGAAAAGAAAGGAAGTACATGAATAACACTACAAAATAGTATAAAGCTACTCAACCAAATCGTAAAGGAGAGGAGTGAAAATGTTACCACCTCCACCAAGAGCTCACTAGCCAATAATGGAGAAAGAGAGCTTGAACAATCACCACAGCCTCGACTACGATGAAGGGAGGTGTTGCAAAACCTTAAGCCCTGGCTGCAATGGCTTGTTCCACACTTGCATTATGAAGTTGATGGAGTGTTCTTGTTGCTGCTATGAAGTGTCAAAGTGTTGCTTGAGAGTGCAGTGCTTGATTGAATGCTTAGAGAATTCCAAAAAGAGATGAGTTGCAAGAAGAATGAATGTTTTTAGGGTGAGGTGAGGAGAATAAGGCATTCTCGAGTCATTTGGTCGAAGAGGGACATTACAAATCATTCCCAATAGGAAGTGTAATGCCTCTTCCAACTTCAGACACTGGAATCCATCAGGGACATAAGCATGTCGCATGGACATCTACGCACCACACGGGCATCCCTGACAAATATTCCTCTACCGACTCAATAGACAGATGCCAAGTGGAAGGAAATTAGCCAGCTAATGTGGAATTTTTCCTTCAGATTTGGTTTTCTAAGGTGAGGATGTATGAAAGGGGAATTTACACAAGGGGTGCATATTCACTCCTATATGTTTTTTCCCCACTTTAGCGAGCACAAATGTTGATGAGTGCTTCAGTAAAGTAGATCAAAAAATGAGTACAGTTACAAATGTATACCTAAACTGTCGAGGAAGCAGACCATAATCTGGAGAGCTCAAAAGTGCAAGGTAGGCAAAGGACTCCATAGCCCCGCAGAACTATGAAGTTGCAGAACGAAAGTGTCCTACAAGCTCACAAACCTACAAGGAGGCAACCCCCAAGAATTAAGTTCCTCACAGGCCCACAGACCTACAAGGAAGGTGTCCTCCAAGATTTCTCACATGAAGGAAACCCAAGAAGTTCCTTACAGTCTCGCAAACCTGTAAGGAAGGTGTCCTCCAAGATCTCTCACATGAAGGAAACCAAAAAGGTGCCTTACAGACCTGCAAGGAAGGTGTCCTCCAAGATCTCAGATGAAGGAAACCCAAGAAGTGCCTTACAAATCTGCAAACCTACAAGGAAGCATCCCCCAAGATATCTCACATGGAGGAGGCTCATAAGAAGCACCCTACAGGCCTACAGACCTCCAGGGAAGTACCTCCCAAGATCTCTCACATGGAAGAAACCTGAAGGAGGGGACTCCGTAGAGTCAAAAAGTGACTTCATAGGGGCACCTGCAAAGCGACATGTTTACCTGCAAAAAGAACAAGTCCAAAAGTGGCCACATAGGGAAGTAAACAGACAGTCACACAAACCATCAACAAGTTGGAAAACTTTCAAAGGGGTCGGGCTCGAGAACCCGATGTGAAGAAGGGGTCCACTCAAGGGATGCATTGTTTGAAAATGTGGAAGAGAAATCAATTCATCACCAAGGGATCCTTTTGAAAGATGTTCACTTCATCAAGAAATCCAAAAGGAAGAAAATGCCCCCTTGCGAGGGGAAGGTCAAAGCTACTTCCACCTCGAAGGAAAGGTTCTCAAGTTCTTTCTTTGTGAACCCATGATGAAGGAAACAATTTTCGTTAGGGTTTCAAGTCGAGAATGTGATTCTTTGAAAAAAGGTTTGTGAATATTCTCAAGAAAAGATTCGTTGGCAACAAATACATTTTCTAAAAAATAAAAATGTCATGTTGTTGTCACACATGAAAGGGATAACTCAAGCAAAGATGAGAGAAAGATAAAAGAAAAGCTAAAGGAAACATCTAGAACAAAGGGCACAAGGGTGATCTGATATTTCAAGGTCAAAGTTGCTCATAAATATATATATATATAGTATAATAATAGTATATAAAATGAATTTTCATCAACCCCATACTATTTCAAACCATGTGAAGAATGCACAAGAAGACAAAGTAAAAATAAAAAATTGGGTCAACATGGAAGGGAAGCCTAAATGCCCCCAACACTTTGCATCATCCCCAATTTGTTGAAAATCAATCACAAACATGGAAGAATGATGATACAAATAGAAGAAAGTTTACGACACACAAATAACTCCTATATCCAAGCACCAACAAGGGTGACAAGGGTCATGCAAGAACACATAGCATGATTATGGGGGAACACATCACAACACACACACACATCTAATCTAAAAATAAAGAAGGGACCTCCCCTAACATTGATCGACCAAGAGGTCATCCACTTCCCACTCTAGATCATCATAATGGGAAGGAGGATGAGCCTGTAGTGGTGGAATATTAAGGAGAGGAGCTTTTGACCCTCCCGCAACAACAGCTAAGGAAGAGATCCCCACAAGGTCCTCTCTACCAAAATCTTGTGGAGCTAAGGTTAGCAACTTTGCGAAGATCGCTAACAAGGCCAGAACTTCATCTAGAGAGTTAAACATGCACTTTACAAGAGTTCCATGTTTAACTTCAATTGATAGAGAAGGCTATGTCTGAGATTCACCGCTAGGCTCATCGAAAAATTCGGGAGCAGTGACAAACTCAGGGGAAGCTGGGGTTGGTTCAGTCACTAGGACAGAACAGGTCAGCGCAGGACCACCTTTTGCTTCATCGGGGGATGTGAACTCCCCACAAATGAGGTGAGAAGCACAAAGAAAGAGGAGGAGAAAACTGCAGTAGATACTACCGAAGTGTTTGACATATCCACGAGCTTTGGGAAAGGAAGGACATCTGGAAGGGACATCAACAAAGGAGGCTCCACTGAAGGAGCGATGAATGCCTGCACCTTTTTAGGGTCAAGTGCATTCATACTCATAATGAAAGTCAAAAGAGAGACTGAACTAGATTGGGCAGAAGAAGAGGGGACGAGAGAGGAGGACACAGTAGGAGGCCCTGATACAGTGGCAGTCGTCTCCTCTTCCTTCCTCTATAAGGTGGCCTACTCAGCTACGAGATCCTTTCGCCAGTGCTTGCGCTCACGCACAAGGCAGTTTTTGTGGCTCTTCGAACCAGATACCCAAGGCTACGAAGGAATGAAGGGCTCCTACTCAACCATGGGAGTGTTCATGACAGTTGTTTCCAGTGGAGGGATAGGCTCCTGAATGGTAGCAAGAGAAGCAAGTTGGGAAACAATAGGGGGAGTCAGATCAAGTGCCTTGGTAGTGGGCCTCTTCTCATTTACTACTTTGGGAGCAGGAGCGGTAGGAGGCCATGGAGAAGATTCCCTTTAGGGACCTTTCTTTCTATTTTACAAATAATACCAAAGGCCCAGGAGGCTTAGTAGGGAGATCTGATATCCTAATCTTGGGTCTATGCCAAGGGGGTATCATTAAACTTAACGGGTAAAGGCCAAGCTTTCTCATCCAATACTCCTCCCAAGAAGGGGGAGAAGACGAGGTAGCCCAAGAAGATGCAAGCTTCTCCTTTCCCTTTTGGGAAGAGGAGGCAACTGGCTATTGTGCAACGGAAAGGGTCAGTTTCGACTATCCCTTACCCTTAGTCTTATACTTTACATAATTTTTGTAAAGTAGGTCCATTCTTGGAGGAAGCGAACCGACTGGGGCAAGCCAAAAGTGGTCCAATGAATATCCCCCATAGGACCCCAGAGGCTAATATCCAGTGTCATGCACTACATGCACGACACCTTCATGAGATAATTTCAAACACTTGTGGATAACAAAGGTGATTCCATTCATGGAAGCTAGCCAAGGTATGCCCAACTTCATCCTAAATAAATCTGACTCTAGGATAACATCGAAGATTGTATCTACATACCTAGGTCCAACTAGGACGGATAGAGTTATCAAGCCATATGGCTTACGACAAAGACCATCATGTGTACGAATGGTAGATTCTGTTTCTTCATAAACTTTTCTATGTAATGAATTAAGCCACAAGATCTCTTCCATAATAATATTCACTCGACTTGCAAGGTCAACTGAAACTCCTGTCACAATGTTGCCATTGAAGCGAGTGGGAATGTAAAGGGGAGAGGGCTTGTTATTTAAGGGTAAGTCCTGCGACATGAATGTTATGTCTGGGGATCCGAGCGCAAGTTGTGCGGTAGGAGTAACTGTGACCATGTTAACATAGGCCTCAGGCTAAGTGACAAAATTGGTGGGATCAATAATCATGTTAGCAGAATGCAATAGAAACAAGTTCGTATATATCTGCAATTCACTATTTGTTTTCGTCACCGACTTGTTTGTATTTTGCTTTCTCCCATCGAGATTAATAGTACCATCCTCGATGCGGTCCTATATCTCATGATGCAGGCACATACAACGTTCAGTATCATGTCTGTTAACTCGATGGTATTGACAGTAGGTATTTGCATCATAGCAATTGGGGTAACATTCCTTAAGAGGTTTAGGGTTCTACAAGGTTATGATCTTATCCTTCAACAACTTTTGCAATATGAAAGAATAAGATTCTGCTAACTTTGTGAGCTTTCAGTTGCGTCTAAAGTTGTTATCATCTGTAGTGGCTACTACATTCGCAACAACCCTGCCTTTCCTAGAGATCATTACAATGGACTTTCCTTCTAAACGGGAGTGCAAGAAGGATCCCCCAAACTAAACTACTATTTGTTGATACTCCCATAGGGCTTCACACAAATGCACAAAAGAAGGGTATTTCATAAGGGAAAACTTTTCCTGCCAAGGCCTTTGTAGGTTTCCTATGAATACCTTCTGCATGTCAGAATCGGGCAGTGGATACGAGATTTGTGAGAAGAGTGTTTGATACCACACTATAAAATCAATAATCTTTTCATTATCACCTTTTTTGCACCAGACAAGATCATAAAAGGTCATCTTTGGTCTAATGTTGGCTTGAAATTGTTGAAGAAATTGGTTTACCAATTGATCAAATGAGAAAATGGAATTATTGGGCAAGGAACAATACCATTCGAGCATTGTATCCTTGAGAGATCGAGGGAATAGTTTTTCCATCAACATGTTGTGATGGAAGAAATTTGTGCACAGTGCATTAAAGGTAGACACATGTATTTGTGAGTCCCCTTTGCCACCATATTTCCTGAATTTGGGAATCTCCATTCCTTGAGGGAAGGGAGTATTCAAAATTACGACCGACAACGGGCTATGCCATAAGAAGGGTTGAAAGATAGGCTAGGCAGAGGCTTGTGAGAGATGCACCAACTAGCTTTGCATCTTACCCATATTCTAAAGAAGAGGGTTCATAATAGGGTCATTAGAAGACATAGGGCCAAAGGAACCTCCTTCAGATTCACCACCAAAGCCAACAATCTGACCACTGTCAAAGCCACCACTACCAACAGGGCCTCCTTAGAGCCACCTCCACTTCCAAAGCCACCACCATGGCCTCCACCGGAACCACTTCCACCAGCACCACTTCTACTACCGAAGCCACCACCACTACCAAAGCCTCCACCGCTTATCCCACCAAAACATCCACTGCAAGAGGTGACAGGAGGGGTGAAGCTGAAACCCAAGGAGATCCTATTCGCTTTAATAGTTTTGGATCTTTCAAAGGTAGAGGGGATGTTGATCAAGGGGCTGGCATCGGCCATGTACACAAATGTGGGGGCATCGACATCCCAAGCTATCTCTCATGATCTTCAAAAGTGGCCCCTTATACAATGTTAGGATTGTTTGGAGGAGCACATGCTTCAGTCAAACTAGAGAGACTAACTAGGAGTTTTATACCTATTTGATATTTTCAAACCATATACTTTATTTCATCGATAACCCTAGTGGCCCTATCCATCTTTGGGTCCTTTTCTAAGTGATTTTCCAAGTCACCTAGTCCCTTGCTAATGGTAGAAATGTACTCTAAAGGAATGTGAACGCCCTCATACTCATCCACCGACGACAGTGTAGGAGATGCAAGAAGAGTGGGGACGTGGTCAGTCTCATTGGAGATCCCTACCTCTCCCCTCAACAACTACTCATGTGCAACAAGACTAATGGTGGAACCAACAAAAAGGTTGTAGAGAAACAAGTAGTGACCTCTGTCCTTTCCATCATAAGGTGTCATATACTTCTCCTAACAATATACCTAGAGGTTGTGGACTGGGTTGTGATGCTCATAAACCTTCACAATGATCATAAGGTATAAAGGAAGAAGCCTCAACACCAATGAATGAACAAACATTGGTTCACATCGGGTTCACCAAAAATTTAAGAGAGGGGGACCAACCATGTCATGGCCCCAGGTCACAAAGAGTCGAGAGAGGAAGGCTACCCTAACTTACCTCACTCTACTTGGATTTTTTGAAATAAGGGATGAGAATGATGAGGACTATAAGGTCCTTCAATCACTCTTCAGACCCAAAATCTGAATTAGGGCTAGGCAAGCCAGTTTTTAAAATCATGTAGTTTCGGGATGATAGTGCGGCGCACTAGCGTCTCTTAGGTGTGTTAGCATCCATACGATGAGAGGACCAAGAACACAATATGAACCATGAGAAAACAAGCTGACAGCCTAGCTAGTTACTTCTAAATGAGCAAAACATAATTATAAAGTATGAGAAGTATAAACGGATGTGATAGAGCAAGTAGATAAAAACTAAAGTAATAAAGTTAATCTCACCAAAACACACATTCGCCAACTGGCTCCAAATGCATGTCTTCCTACATACAAGAAAGAGAGAAAATGATTGGGGGTTGTATAGGGGTCTACCTCAGTCAGACCCCCGTTTTGGTGTTTCCACCTCCACGGACAGCCAAATAGCAACGATAGAGAAAAGTGTGATAAAGAAGTAAAGAAAGGAAGTACACAAATAACATTAAAAACTAGTATAAAGCTACTCAACCAAATCATAAAGGAGAGTAGTGAAAACATTACCACCTCCACCAAGAGCTCACTAGCCAATGATGGAGAAAGAGAGCTTGAAAAATCACAACCTCGACTGTGATGAAGGGAGGTGTTGCAAAACCTCAAGCCCCTACTGCAATGGCTTGTTCCACACTTGTTTTACGGAGTTGATGGAGTGTTGTTGTGATGTAGAGTAGGGTGGATAATCTTTCAAATGTTCCAATGAAGCAAACTTTCAAAGTTCAATTCATCAAATGATGGGTTTTTGCTCACTAACCCTCAATCCTCTAGTAGTACTCTAAAAGTGGTTTTTCCAATACAACTTCCATGAAATACCTCATAACCATAGTATAATTTTGTATTTAGATACCCATTAAGGCATTTGACAACATATCAAAATTGTAGATAGGGTTACTTTGGAACACAACCTTCAAAATTTGACTACCATTCTAATTAGGCTTTTCCCAATAGGTCTCAACAAGGTTTTCACACTGTAGCCTTCAAGTCTTCATGCCAATGACCCAGACATATCTTATAACATCTACCAACACCATTCTAAGTAATTCCAACCCCTATTTAAGAGTTGTACTTCAAACCCTGACTCCTATGCACTTCTATGTCAAATACATGAAATTAAATGGACTAGGGCATCACCAAATTTGCACAAATCCCCATCCCTTGCTCTTGAAAACTTCAAAGACACAAAACCTAACATGTCTGTACCCATTCCATCGATTTTAAGGCTGATTCATCAATGGGATGGGTAGAACTTCATGATTTTCTATCAAAACCTACCCAAATGGGGGTTTTAAACCATTTTCAACAAAATTGCTCTAACTTCCTTAAACCCTAATGAAATCAAATGAAATCAAGTGAAAAATATAGAATATTCAATTCAACATCAATTCCAATGAAGCTTAGACCATTACTAGGCCGTGCAGGGCTGTACTACTCTGTGTAGCAGTAAAATTAGCCTTTAAAACGCAGAAAACAGTGTATCTTTATTGTTCAAATTTCACAATGCACACCAAAACCTTGTCTTCACCTCCCCAAGGCCTATTTAAGCCTTTACAAACCAAAACCAACCGAATACAACTGAATTTGAAATACAACCATTCAACTTCCACACAAATGCAAAAATGCAAAAGTACTGGGATGGGTGACCTCCCGGGATGGACCAGTGCTTCACCTCTGTGAGCATCACCTAGATGCAATCAGTGCTAAGTGGACCATTCGATATCATGAGAGATGGGTTCTTGTTGAACCACTACTCATGAAACATGGGTCAATGAGTTTGACTCGAAACTACACAGTTGAATCCTGATAGCAATATCATAATTTGACACGCTGTGGAAAAATACCTCCTACTTATCAACTCTATTATGAATGCATACATTTTGCAAGTTTTACAAATTTCACCAGATATCTTGACTGAAACCTCGAAACTACACAGTTGAATCCTGATAGCAATATCATAATTTGACACGCTGTGGAAAAATACCTCCTACTTATCAACTTTGGCAACATTTTGCAAGTTTTACAAATTTCACCAGCTTGACTCCAAAATGACTCAAGACACCTTAAAAAAATAAGAAATAGCCTTCAAGACCTTATTATATGCAAAAATTACTCAACTAAACCAAAATACTAATATTTAGCAACTTTTAACATTAAGACCTATGGTGCCCTGCACCATACTTCCGAGAAAAATTGACTCAAGTCCCCTTGAGGATAGTGTTGCACAGTAGTTTCAGCTTTGATCAAGTTATTCTCTGACCTCCAAGTGACATTCTCATATAGAAACCCCTTCCAATGTACCAAATACTAAAAATAGGCACTATCCCTTGTCTTTTTGAATTGTTTGGCACCTAGGTTATGCTCCCACTTCAGAGGACAATTTGATGGTTGATCCTTAACTCCTTCACCTAAAAGTGTTGTTGAACCTGCATCAGTACCTACAACCATACCTCATCCATCCTTCTAATGATCTTCCTTCTTCTTCACTTTAGGTGTATGCTTGAACTTGTCCACATTCCTTTGCAGTTTCTGCTTGACCTCTTCACCTTTGTTGCTCACCTCTTCCATCTGTTGTTGTGTCCCTGTGATTGTTGATTCATCATGCACACTAAACTCTAACATGAAAGGAATGGAATGGCCAATATTCCCTTTTGAAATCAATTAGTGGAACACTTCTCCTACCATCATGGAAACATACTTCTTGAGCCAATCTTGGATCTCCACAACCAAGTCATTCTTCATTTCTATTGTCATAATATTTCTAGGTTTAGGAGTGGCTACAAGGTCCATGTTCTTCTCTTCTTCTTATTTTATGAACTCCTTCCTACCTACCACCATCACATTATCTCTCTTAGTTTGTCCTTTGTCCTCCTCTTTCAATGGTGCCAAGGTATAGGAGACCCCATCTTTTTCTAGATCTCATAAGTATTCCTCCTTCCATCATACATAGCATGCCTATCAAATTGCCAAGGCCTCCCTAGCAGCAAACGACATACATCCATGGATAGTATGTCACATAGAATTTTGTCCTTATACCCTCCTATGTTAAATTTCACCCAACTTTGTTCATTTACCAAAACATATTCACCCTCATTTAACCAAGAGACTTTGTAAGGGGTAGTATGTGGTATTCTAGGCAACTTAAGCTTTTCAACCATCTCAACTAAAACCATATTATTTGTACTTCCTAAATCAATTACAACTTTACAAGCCTTACCCAAGCACTTACAAGTTGTCCTAAAGAGAGTCTTATGTTTTGGTGGCTCCTTTTCCACCGGTGCTTTGATGAGGGTTATCCTTACCATGAGTGATTCACCAACCTCTGAAGCAGCACGTTGTGATGTTGATTTCACACTCTCATTGTCCTCTTCTTGCACCAATTGAGTCCTTTCTCCTCCATGTGAAGTAGAGGCCTAGTTTTCATTGCATTTCCATGCTTGATGTCCAAAATTGTTAAATTGGTAACACCTTCCTAGGAACCCACTAGATCATCCTCCTTGACCTCCAAATCTACCTCTAAAGTCTGATCTACCTCCTTTAAATCCACCTCTCTGATCTATAACTTGGTCTTGTACTTTTCTTGTATCTTCTTGGCTCTCATATGAATGCCTTAGATTAGAAGATGACCCTCTTCCTCTAGAATTGTTGCCTCTGCTCTTGTTTTGTTTAATTTTCCTTCTCTTTAGCTTTTCTTCAACCCTAATTGCTAATTGAAAGCATTATTCTACCATCCTTGGATTTTTCAAACTCAACTCATCTTGAATGTTAAACCTTAACCCACTAAGATATCTAGCCACCTTCTCCACATCATCCTCCATGTGACCTACTCTTATACTTAGTTTATAAAATTCTTCAGTATAAGCTTTGACATCCATATCCCTTTGTTTTAGACCTTGAAGTTTCTTGTACATTTGAATTGCATAATCAGCCAGTAAGAACTTACTCTTAAGCTTGGCCACCATTTTGTCCCAAGAGACAATTTTTGAAGTGCCTTTCTTCCTCCTTTCAGTTTGCTCATAATCCCACCATAATAGGGCATGACCCTTCAACTTTGTTTTTACTATCTTTACCCTTTGTTCTTTTGGTATGTCTTCACATTCAAAATAATTATCAAGTGTTGCAATCCAATCCAAAATCTCTTCATCATTCAAGTTTCCTCCATACATTGGTAAATCAATCTTTACCTTGTGGTTATCTTCCTTGACTTCTCTCAATAGCTTGGAAAACTTATGTTCCTCAAGATCCAATTCCTCCTCTTCCCCTTCTTCTTCATGGTCACTCACATTATGCATGACCATACCTCTCATATGACTGGTTTAAAAAGCCTCAAACCTTGCTCCTATCATCTCTTGTAGTTCTTTCAATCTTCTAATCTCTTTTTCAATCTTCTCTTTCATCTCATTCATTTTCCTAGCCATAGGGTTACTCTTTTGAGGCATCTTGTTCTCTTTTGTTTCACACTTTTCCTCTTACTGACCAAAACCTATGCTATGATACCAATTTTATGTAGAGAAAGGTGGATAATCTTGCAAATGTTCCAATGAAGCAAACTTTCAAAGTTTAATTCATCAAATGATGGGTTTTTGCTCACTAACTGTCAATCCTCTAATAGTACTCCAAAAGTGGTTTTTCCAACACAACTTCCATGAAATACCTTAGAACCAGAATCTAATTGTAGATTTAGATACCCATTAAGGCATTTGACAACATACCAAAATTGCAGATAGGGTTACTTTGGAACACAACCTTCAAAATTTGACTGCTATTGTTCCAATTAGGCCTATTTAGGCTTTTCCCACTAGGACTCAACAAGTTTTACACACTGTAGGATTCAATTCTTCACGCTAATGACCCAAAAATATCTTATAACATCTACCAACAATATTCCAAGCAATTCCAGCCCCTATTTAAGAGTTCTACTTCAAACCCTAACTCTTATGCACTTCTATGTCAAATACATGAGATTAAATGGACTAGGGCATCACCAAATTTACACAAATATTCATCCCCTACTCCTAAAAACTTCAAGGACACAAAACCTAACATATCTACACCCATTCCACTGATTTTAAGGCTAGTTCATCAGTGGGATGGGTAGAACTTCATCATTTTCTATCAAAACCTACCCAAATAAGGGTTTTAAACTGTTCTCAACAAAATTGCTCTAACTTCCTTCAACCCTGATGAAATCAAGTGAAGAAGATAGAATATTCAATTCAACATCAACTCTAATGAATTTTAGACCATTATTTGGCCGTACAGGGCCATACTACTCTGTGTAGCAACAAAATTAGCCTTTAAAATGTAGAAAATAGTGTATCTTTATTGTCCAAACTTCACAATGCACACCAAAACCTTGTCTTTGCCTCCCAAGGCCTATTTAAGCCTTTACAAACCAAAACCAACCAAATACAACTAACTTTTTAATTACAACCATTCAACTTCCCCACAAATGCAAAAGTTGTTTGACAACTTGGTAACTTTTTGCAAGTTTTACAAATTTCACCAACTTGACTCCAAAATGACTCAAGACACCTTACAAACATAAGAAATGGTCTTCAAGATAATATTATATGAAAAAATGACTCAACTAAACCAAAATACTAACATTTAGCAACTTTTAACATTAAGACATATGGTGCCCTGCACCATGTTGTTGTTGCTATAAAGTGCCAAAGTGCTACCTGAGAGTGAAGTGCTTAACTGAATGCTTAGAGAATTCCAAAAAGAGATGAGTTGAAAGAAGAGTGAATGTTTTTGAGGGTGAGGTGAGGAGAATAAGGCATTTTTCAGGTTGGTTGGTCGAAGAGGGATGTTACAAATCATTCCCAATAGGAAGTGTAACGCCTCTGCCAACTTTAGATGCAAGAATCCGTCAGGGACGTAAGTATGTCGCACAAATGTCTACACACCACGTGGGTGTCCTTGAAAAATATTCCTCTATCAAATCAATAGACAGATGCCAAGTGGAAGGAAATTAGCCAACTAATGTGGAATTTTTCCTTTAGATTTGGTTTTCTAAACTGAGGATGTATGAAAGGGGAATTTACACAAGGGGTACAAATTCGCTCCTATACATCTAGTTATGATCTCTATGGATGTATCAACATTTCTCATAGGTTTATCTCTCTTTGAAGAGTATAAGTGAGTGTGTGAGAAGTGGGTGTGCGTGTTTGGAAGAAAGGTCCAAGCTTAAGTGCTCTATCAATTGTGGATCAATGTAGTTTAGTTGAGAGACTATTGTGTGATGCAATACTTCTTATTCTGAGCTTCAATGGAATTGAACCCTGCACATTGAAGGTGTATTCTATCAGTTCAATCTTTTGGCAATGAGCCACTATCATTGTATCTTGGCGATTAGCCATCTTTTGTATCTTGGTAGTGATTCTTTTTAAGGACAGTGAGCCTTTTTAAGGATAGTGATATGAGTTAACCCTCACCATGTTTTTTTCCCATTTTGGGTTTTCCACATAAAAATCCTTGTGTTCATGTGTATGGTTGCATTGACTTGTTTCTATGTTCTCTCTTGCTAATTTAGTCAAAATTGTGATGATGTTTAAGTGGATTTTACTATGGTTTTATGGGATAATGATTCAACCCCCCTCTCAGTATTCTAGATGTTCAATAATGTGGGCCTCGATCACAGGTGTTATAACTTTTTAACCATTTTAGAGCAAGCCAAAATGCGCTTGCATTATAACGCCCTCGCATTATAACGTAAGAACATTTTTTCTTGCTATACAAAAAGGCTATATCTCAACTTCTTCAAAATTCGCTCGCATTATAAAAATGTTGATTTTCTAAAGGTTTCCTCTCTCTCTCTCCTTAGCCATCCATCCCTCCTTAGCCGTATAGGTCTCTCACTTAACCCTAAACCCTATCCCTAAACCCTCAACCTTAGACACTATGCCTTAAACCCTAATCCCTCAACCCTCAACCCTAAATCCTAATCTCTCTCTCTCTCTCTCTCACTCACTCCCTCTCTCTCTCTCCCAGTCCCTCTATACTCCCACTCTCTCCCACTCCCACTCTCTCCCACTCCCTCTTTCTCACACTCCCTCTCTCTCCCTATCTCTCTAGTCTCTCCCTCCCACCCCCTCTCTTAGGTCTCTCTCTCTCTCTCTCTCTCTCTCTCACACACACACACACACACACACACACACACACTCCCTCTCTCCCTATCTCTCTCAGTTATCTCCCTCCCACCCCCCTCTCTCTCAGGTCTCTCCCTCTGGTACCCTACCTAGATATGTCCCTCTCACTCAAACCCCCTCTCTCCCACTCCCTCTTTCGCAGGTCTCTCCCTCCCACATCCTCTCCCTCTCTTAGGTATTTCATTCTCCAATCCCCTCTCTCCCACTCCCTCTCTCTCCCTCTCTCTTAGGTATCTCCCTCCCACCCCTCTCACTCTCTCAAGTATCTCTCTCTCACTCCCTCTATCTCTCTCTCATCCCTCTATCTCTCACTCCCTCTCTCTCAATTCTCTCCCCCCCACCCCCTCTCTCTCTCAGGTCTCTCCCTAAGGCACCCTACCTACATAACTAGATAACTCTCTCTTCCACCTCTCTCTCTCTCTCACTCCCTCTCTTCCTATCTCTCAAGTCTCTCCCTCCTAGATCTCTCTCTCTCTCTATCCCTCCCACCCTATCTAGATAAGTCCCTCTCGCTCCAACCCCCTCTCTCCCACTCCGTCTCTTTCTCCCCCTCTCACTCACTCACTCCCTCTAGCTCTCTCCCACACCCTCTCTCTCCCTCCCCCTCTCTCCTACTCCCTCTATCTTACACTTCCTCTCTCTCCCTATCTCTCAAGTCTCTGCCTCCCACCCCCTCTCTCTCAAGTCTCTCCCTCTAGCACCCTGCCTGGAAAACTCTCTCTTTCTCTCCCTCTCTCTCTCCCACCTCTCTCTCTCTCCCTTATCCCTCCCACCCTACCTAGATAAGTCCCTCTCACTACAACCCCTTCTCTTCCACTCTCTCTCTCTCAAGTCTCTCCCTCCCACCACCTCTCCCTCTCTCAGCTCTCTCTCTCTCTCACTACCTCTTTACCTCTCTCTCTCTCTCTCTTAAAATTTTCCCTCCCTCTAAATACAGACATACATACATATAACCAGACATACATACATACACACATGCATACATACTTACATACATACAAGCATACATACATATGTACATACAATATTACATACATATATACATACACTGATACATACAGACATATACATACACTGATACATACATACATACATATACATACATTGATACATACATATAGGTGTACATACATACATACAAGCATGCATGCATGCATGCATACATACATATATGTCATACAAGCATACATACATACATGTCATACAAGCATACATACATACATACATACATACAAATATATACACACATTTAATAGACTAGCATTTAACACAAAGTAAGACATAACACAAGCATGTTGTCTTGCTTAGGCAACTCTTGAGCACACACAAAAAAATATGTCAAAACCATGAAATAAAGCAAGCGTGTTATAGCATGCTCATGTTATAATGTGCCTGTTTTATTTCTTTATTTGAGAATCCCCAAGCCTTAGGCTTGGTATTTGCTTTAGATTACCAACCCAAAGGCTTGGAGTGCCTTCCCAACATCCAAAGACATGGTTTTACATTTTCAATATTTCACATAATTGTGTTCATGCTAACCATCAAGTTTGTACATGTTTCAAGGTCAAACAAATCAAACACTTGAGTAATATTAGGTTCTCAACTATTTAACAGTGTAATTTTTTTCACATTTTGACAATGTTAAGCCTTTCATCTTTAATTTCTTTTGTTTGTGTGTTTGTTTTTTGGCAAAAACCAGTGTTTGGTATTTTTTCATTATACATTATCTATTCATTGAAATTTCAAATAAATTACATTTTTAGAAACTAGATTCCATTCTACACATTAAAAAAAAATGATTTTCAAGTAGTTTTCAAAATTTATAGGGGTGGTAGGCCAAAATTTTGTTTTGCAGGATGTGTCCACTTTGAAAAATAGTAAAAAATCAAATATTCATTAAAAATTATTAGGAAAATCGAGCATAAACTACATGTTGTTAGCTAATTTCTCACCGAAGTGACTTTAAAAATACCTAAAAAAAGTGAACCTTTTGAGGGAGCCACAAAAGTTATGTTATGTTTTTTGACAAAAACAACACCAATTTATCTAGCTCCCTCTTTTGAACCCCTTAATCTCTACCATTTTTAAAAAAAATAGGAGTTTAGAAAGTAGATTTGAAGCACTACGATCCTTTTTTTGTTGCATCTAAAATTTTGAGTGTAACTATCCTCAATTTCACATCCAAGGTCAATATTTCCTGATTTCAGAAAAAAAAATTGGCCACTTAAGACCCCTTTTTGGCCCCCCATCTTTTTGCACTTACCCTCTAATCTCATATAATTAAATAATTTTAATTATTTAATTATCCCATTTTAATTCCATCCCATTCAAAAGAATATTATTTTCTAAAGAGAGCATATTCCCATCCTCCATAATTAAATAATTTCTAATTATTTAATTCCTTTAATTTCTCTCCACAAAGCATATTCTTGAGGAATATTCCCTTTTCAAAAATATCTGACTTTTCTTGTCTCAAGCATTCCTAGCCTTTGATCTTGGATCTAATTTCCACCCTTGATCTTCAAAACCCTAAAATTTTCCTACAAATGTGAGGATATTTTGACTTCTAACTAATCCTATCCCTCCATCTTCCTTGATATTCTCTCCTTTGTGGGTGTTAAGATGCAATCTTGACCCTTCTTTTTGGGAAGTAAGATTCAATCTCAGCCCTTCATCCAATTCATGAAATCTATATAATCACCCATCCTCCTTCATATTTCACACTTAGAATTTGAGTAGCTAAGTAATGTCAAAGTGATTTTTGAGAGAAATTTGAGCATTCATAATAGCATCTAGGTCATCACATTCATCATTCATCTTGGAGCTTTTGCAATCAATCATGGAGGCTTAAGTGTTGAGCAATCCAGCATCATACAACACCAAGCTCTCCAACAATGGGATGGTGAGATTGTTTCAAATTTTGATTTCAATTAAGTTTTGATTTGATTATGCTAACATTAGGGTTTGAATTTATGGCTTGATTTACAATTGGATCTCATTGGTGTAAGGAAGCTAAGGTAGCAAAACAACTTCCTACACTAAACTTGAGAGGAGAATAATGCAAAAATTTTATAGATTTTTAACAGTTATAGAAACTTCAACAAAAATAGACATAAATATCATTCATACCACAACACGGTGATTTACGTGGGGAAAACACTTTCGAGAGAAAAAAACCCACACTCCAAAAGCTGCCCAATATATTATTCAAAAAACACAAAAATTACAATATACTTGCAAAGCAAGCTTCTCATAGGAGCATCACCACTCAGAGATCCAGAGGCAACACGTCCACTATCAAACTCTCAGAATACATCACAATACATAGTCATAATACAACACCCTCATAAAATAGGGTTTCCTTCTAGGGAAAGTCATGCTAATAAAATATCAACTGTCAGATATGAGACTTAATGATGAACAATCCAGATTTACAATAATAAAATATATAAAAAAATTCCTTTCACGGGAATTTCCCCTGAACCCTCACCAAGGTGCACTGCCTTTGGACCCCAGTTGGGGGGATGATCCCCCCAGATCCCTCGTTGGGAGGGGCGGGATCCCCCCATGCCCCCTCGTCATCGTCGGATGAATAATACCTTATGTAATTACAAGGTTGAGACACATTTTCTCAACAATTGGTAAGTGGGTTTTATCTCTTGTTTTGAGTTCTTTGATTGAATTCTTGATTGATCACTACTTTCCACTTTTACCCCTTACAACTAAAAACTTCTCTCAATTGCTTCCTGCAGTGGGTGAGAATACCTTAACTAGACCCTTAACAAGTTCTTCAAGGCCTTCCAAGAAAAGGTATATGATCCTCTTTTCTGTTATGTCTGGAACCATAACAACAACCTTTTGAAATTTCTCAACATACTCATCTATGTAATTTGTTTGTCTTAAGCTAGACAACTCTTTAAAATATTCATTTTCATCATTAAGCTCAAATCTATCTATTGATCTTTGATTGAAATCATCAAAGGAGTTTATCTTATCATGACCTTGAGTGGTCATTCCATGGTACCACCAGTCATAAGCAACTCCTTCAAGGTGCAAAGTTGCATATTGTATGGCATCTTGTTATTTCATAGGACTAAGTGTGAAATAGGTCTACAACTTTTGTAACCAAGCTCTAGCTGAGATTTTATCAATTCCATCAAAGGTAGGAGTTGAGAGTTTATTAATTTTCCTCTTAAGTTCCCCTCCACTAGAATCACGGTGATTCTTGTAACCACTTACTGTCATCATACTTTGCATCTGAGTGGCATAGTCATTGTAAGGGACTACACTTTTAAACACTTCATCTTGATTTTCATAGGAAGCTCTAATGGCTACAAGCTCTTTTTCCAACTCTTCCATGGGATTTGGAGTTGGGTTAGTTGTAGGAGGATCACCTTCAAGTAGGAAAATTAATTTGGATGGTTTTAAAATGTTATGTTGTGACTTAGAAGTGCTACCTTTTTCATTAGGTGTTGTTGGATTTTGTATTTTCTTTGCCAATAATCTTATCAATTCTCTTGTCTTAGAAAAATTTTCAATGGTTAACTTTTGACTCCTCTGAAGATCCTGGAGAAATTTCTTATCAATTTCATCAACATCAGCCATCACTCTACTCTTTGAAAACACAACTTCACTTCCTTCCAGTTGTGGATTTGAGGCAATTTCTTTATGATTCTCACAAAATACCTCTTTTCCTTGTCACTTGGCTACATAGAAAAAGTTAAACCATTAGGCTAGCAAGATCATTTCTTTGATGCCATTGTAATATCCTCAATAAACAATTTTCAATCTACCATAAAATATTTTAACCAAAACACCAAAATGGAGAAATCAGATGCAATGAAAGTTTAGAAATAAACTCCAAATTTATCATTAAATAATCTGCCAATGGAATAATCATGCCTTGCTACAAAAAGAGCATAATTTTAACAATATTTTTCTAGTATTAAGAACAACAAACATCAACCATAATCATGCTACAAATTACATTATTTTTCAATGAAAACAAATACCCAACTTTCAACAAAATCATCTATAGCTTCCAATTCAAAATCTCCAACACTTCATACAAGGTTTAGGGAAAAAAATTCATAAATAAGCATCTAAAATCTACTACAAATAATGATAATAATAGCAATAAAAATCAACACCAAAAGCTAAGTACTCCAAACTACTATCTTTGTCAATTTCTTGACAAAAACACCACAATGGAACAACCTTTAGCACCAATGCAATTTTTGAGTGAAATTGCGCCTGTAAACCCTCAGAGCCACTATCCTTGAGTCAAAATCTCTTTGGTTTTCTAGCCTCCGAGATAATTCCTAGAATGTTTTATTAGTCTTTGTAGGAGATCCAAAAATTATGTAAATAAGAAATCATAGAATGAATCCCAATCAATAAACAAGGTAATTAAAATTCCAAAACCACTCAACAACCAACTTGGGTACCCAAATCCCAATGCCCCAAGTAAAGAGTTTTGAATGAAAATCTTGTAATTCTCATTGCCAAGTGTTGAAACAAAATTCAAATACACCTGAGAGAAATAATAAAATAAATCCTATTTCCTACACCACTTCACAAGCCAATAAACAACTTTTTTCCTTTTTCAAAAAGCTATGCCCAACTTGGCTTAATTAAATAATTCACAAACATTTGATAGTTTACCTCCAAAATACCTTAAATAAATCACCTTGAGAAACCAACTTTCTCGGTTAAATTGCAATTTTCAAACTTACTATATTAGGAAATTGGGCCTACTATAAATAGTAAGTTTCTAAATTTACAAAGGGGACATGACACACTAACAAAAAAAATGCTTCTGGAACGTTAAGACAAATGAGAATTCTAGTACTCCTACAATTTTTTCCATCTTTGACAACCTTCACATTTGACAGCCTTGACACCCTTTGATAACCACTAGCAACAACAATCCTTTTGACATCAATTTGACATCAATGACAACCTATGTTCAACAATACCTTTGTTGTTTTGCAAGTCTTCTTCCTAATGCATGTTCAACCTAGATTAAATATTTTGCATCCTCTATATTATCCTCTAGTAACATATGTAACTGTTAATTTATTATTTAGCATGCTAGTAACATATATAATTGTTAGTTTCTATTTTAGTATGTTTTTATTAGTATAGTTTGTTGGTTGTTTTCAACAAACCAATTAGGTCTTAGAAGCCACCTATGAGTTTTCCAAACTCAATTCTCAAATATCTGCAAGACAAGTGGCCAACAAACAAGATATAGCACTAATTGCTTTACCTCATGTACTTTGGGCTCTGCAAGACTCGGGAGGGTATTCCCACAATGTAAAATATACAACTCATTTCAAAAATTCACACATACATTGTAAATTCATGCAGATACATGCTCATCAAAAGTAAATAAGATGAAATTATCCAAGAAGTTGGCAATTCCTTGAACGAATTATGCACCTTAAACCGAGAATGCAAGACAACACAAATAACAAAAAATTGTAGGCAAATCAAATATTATTTAAAAGATTGTTCTCAAGTCAAGTAACTGGAACCACGAGAAAAACTTAATGGGTTAAAGATCAGTGTCATTATATGTGGGCTAGGAGTCTGCACAAATTGAAATATGAGGAATATTTAATTCTGAACACCCAAGATCTAGCAATATTACCTTGTAATTCACAAATCTATAACCAAACACTAAAGACTACTTATCAAATACAATGACCCAACATATGAATTCATGACCCGATTCAAGCATTTTAACTCATTCTATGAACAAGAGCTAAAACCAAAACATATATCAAAGTATGAGACAATGACAATTAATGAAATGATCGTTGATCAATATTTTCATTAATAATTCAGATACATAATCAAAATGGAGAGACTATAGACTTGAAAAAATTCCATTATCATTCAAATGTGCTCATAAACCATACATTTAACTAAATTTTCTATCTAGACTCAAAGCTTTAGATAAAGACTCAACATATTCACTCTGTGTTCTTAATTCTCACAATGTAGCTCCAAAATTTCAACAAAAGATCTGCACAAATAGCCCTGAATTCCCTTTTATAGAACAAGGGAGAAAAAACAAGTTGTAGGCCAGATGTACACATGTCACACTTCAATTGGACTGCTAAAGAAATATTCCCTAATTCAATTATATTTGCATTCTTCAAAATGGAGGGAATACATATAAGATAAATAATATTTACATTCGTTATGAGGAGCAACTTTACCTTCCAAAAAGCACATGTTAAAAAGGATTATCTTCTTTATTGTAACATGTCCAATTCATCGAGCAAGATGATAAAATGATGTAGACCCAAATTGAGTCAGCATCTCAATCAACATTCCACATCATCAACAAGTAATACTTTCCTATGAAACATATGTTTTGTACATTGTAACTTCTGAGGCTAGACCTATACAATACTTGACCAATTATATGTTTCACACCATTATCCACCAACCCACTCGGCCAACCAATACTCTTCCCCGTTCTTCATACTCTTCATCAAACGGCTAGTTGAAATCGATGATTTTATCCAATGTTTCTTTGTATGGGGAATAATTGGTTATCACAGAGTTGGATTCCTTGTCAAAGTCCTCCAAAAAGTTGATAACAATTTTCAACTTTCCCAAAGTGTCATTAAAGGTATTAATGTCCATCTCCATACAAATTTTATCCACCTCAGATCCAATGACTTCATCCATCTCCCTTTTCCAGGCTTGCAATGGTTTCAATTCATCATTAGTGAGCTGAATATCCGACAATGGTGACAGATTTGTCAGACTGTATTGAATTGTTAATTCTCTTATCTTCTGCTCCAGAGGAGTAATGTATCCCTAGAATTTTTGCTCACTTAGCTCACACACAAGGTTATAGGTTGGAAGTGCATTAGGGTATCTATCTTCCTAGTGATTGGCTCCAACTGCTATCAACTTCAATTTCTCAACCCTTGGGATCCATCTATTCAAGATTGGCAAGGCTAATTCATGATCTCTCTGGGACAATTTCATTGCTCACATCATTAGGGCATAGTTACCATGTACACTATTTAGTTTGGCCTAAATCTTCTCATTTAGATGCTTCAAGACAGTATGAACAATATTTGATACATTTTCATGCATAGTGTCCTAAGCCTTCTCAAGCAATTTTTTATATGTTTCAACTTGTACAAGAAGTTGCTCCCTTGTAGGTTGAGCAAATGAGCTAGGACTTGATGTACTCAATTCTTCTATTGAAAGTGGCTCTTGCCCTAAACTATATGGCACCATTGCCAAAGCCTGGCCTTGTGGTGAAGGTGGGGAAGACACAATTGGAGATGATGGAAGTGGATGACTTGAATTGACCCGGCCATATTCTCTCTGCATTTCTCCCCTTTGTTTATAAAATGCTAACTCAGTTTCTAGTATAGCTACCTTCCGCTGACTAGTATCATATTCACTGAGAAGCTCATGATACTTGTTCCTAAATTCATCCCTTTCAAGGGTGAGATGTTCAACAGTTTCCTTAGTAAACTAGGCAACATTAATAGCCATTTCAACTGCTTCCAAAGCTGGGGTATCATCAACTCTCCTCACCATTAGTTGTCCATTGAGGTCAGATGGCTTAGCAAGCACTGGTTTCCTGGATGGACTGTGGATAATGACCAGATTACTAGTGCATCCCAATCTTCACTAAATGCAGATCCCCTGAGTGCCATATCTAACTCTTCTTCTATTTGCACCATAGGTGTTTCAACCCTCCTTATGGCATCTAGGACTATAGCATTAGCAATGGTTCACTCTGGTAGCACTATCACACCACATTTGTTTACAAGTTCACTTCCCTCCTGGGGTGTGAGCTTTTTAAATTCATCTTTCATAATGCTCTTCACATTAGCCTGGATGACACTCTCAGGCAACTTAGGGTGCAAACTCCTTTTAGTGGCTACTTTCTCCACATATGTAGTAGCTTTGGATTTCCACCAGAAATATCTGAATGTAGATGTGTCAATAAAGGAATCATCTTCCATGAATTCCTTGCAAGCCTCTATTCTTAGGTCATCTACACTATTCAGACCACTAATGTCAATTTTTCCCAACCTAAGACTGCTTTGTCCTAAACTTCAGGCAATTTCCCTTTCAAGGGAAGGCATTCCTTGCTGCATATCTTCAAGAGTGATATAGATGTCATCTTCATCTGTATCAGAATACTCTACCATCCCTCTTGTCTCAATTATTTGCTTCTTCAGAGGTGGCTACTCAGGAGGAGTTGGACTCCTAAAAGGTGAATCAAGATCAATCACAGGTATTGGATCCTATGTTGGAGGCGGTGGTGGTGTGCCCACAGGAGCATCTACTACTTGCTTCTCAGGAGCAATAGGGGTTGGAAAGCCCTGCCCTTCATCTATTGACTTCTTCCTCCTGGTGTAGATTCTTAATTTCTTAGGTGGTTGGTATGAGGGTCTTTCCTCCAATGTTTCTGAGGTGCTTTCCTCAACTTCCCTTGCTTTTCCTTTATCTATGACCTCATGTTGTTCCCTCAGTATACCCACTACCTCCTCAAAGTTATCCATGACATACATGGATTTTCCAAAATCATTAGGTATGTTTGGCAAAGGATCATACTGGGGATTTTTCTTCCATTTTTCTTCTACCATCTTTTGGTAAGCAAGGTACTTCGCCTTCCTCTCATCTTGTTCTTCAAAGTTGAAAATGTTCCTGATAACATCTTCAGGATAATCAAAGATATGCACAAAATTACCCAATCTCTTTTATGCTCTCAACTTAGCAATAAAGCCTTTAGGATAATGATTCCTTGGGCACATAGTCTATAGCTTATAAGGTTCCAGCAAGTGTACCAATTGCTTCCATGCTCCTTTCGCTAGAACATAATCAACACATGTTGTCCATTCAAGGAAGAATGACCTTTTCCTTGTTGTTTCTGGTAGATGCATGGTCTAAGAGGCTCATAACTGCTTTGTGATTTCAAGGAATCATATTATTAGTGCCACATCTCTTGGAAAAACATAAGGATACAGGCCATTACCATATACCCTAAGAATTGTTTTGTCTGGATATAAAATCAAGTCTCCCTAGTTATGACTTAAATTCAAGTCTAGCCTCAACTCCATGGGTCTTAGGAATTCATGAAGTTGTATGGGAATTATAGGTGGTTCATATATAAGGAACCTCCTTATCCTTGATGCAAAAACATTTTGAAATATCACAAAATTATATTTCTTATCATCCCTATCCAGAATTTGGGTCCAACACTGCACATGCAGATCAACTCCCTCTTCTCTCCTTCTCAAAGTCATATCCTTTTCAAAAATCATCTGCCCTTTATGTACAAACATGTGCATTAGTAGTGAATACCACCAGTACTTCACCCATTATTTTCCCTCTTCCAGGCCAATCAAACCCTGATGAATATGATCCACCAGATAAGTACCATAGTCATAAACTATGCTATATGCTAGATGTTGCAAATGTGTGGCCAAGTAGCTATACTCTCTCTCTAATGTGTCTAGCGGAGAATGACCGATAATTTGGCACAAAGAATAGACAATCTTCTTGAAATAAATTTCAAATTAACTCATTGGGAAAGGCTCTAACTCTTTCTCACCAACCCTGATCTTTCTCTTATGTTTCCCAGTGTTAGTCACTGCAGTATGCAGAGGCAACAACTTTTTTCTGATGAACACCTTGGTATTGTTGTGATCTCTTCTAATTTCATCCATGTCCAGAGGGACCAAATTCGGGCTCCACTCATGCAACTCAAAAATATCTTCAATCTCCTTCTTGGTTATCCTCACCATATCTTCCCCATTAAATGTCCTAACCACCCTGGAAACTGGGTCATAGTTTGAGGCAATATCCTTCAGGAGATCCACATCCATATACACATTGGGCACTACTACTTTTCCCATATCTAACTTCCAAGGATTACTGAGAGGAGCTGAGAGATCCAATGTAGGGCACTTCGACATCCTTAATGAAACATTGCTTATCCATCACTCCATCTTTCACAACAAGGCCCTGGAACAAGACCCTACCTTCTGGCTTCTTACTCGTGGAGGGTGGTAACAAGTCAATTACATCCTGGGAAAGAGTTCTAGACTGGGTTGAGGAAGTGGTGGCTTGTACCTTGGGAGCCATGGACTCTATATGTTCTAGGGTTTCAAATGGGAAGGATTTGAACTGCCGACCTCCTACTCAAAACCTACGACTCAGGACGAGTGTTAATTCTAGATAATTTCACAAGACTATGGCACTTTTAAAGACAGAATCATCCCTAATTCAAGGTGACGGGAATAAAGCAATAAAACATTCTCCTAAAAGCAAATTGAAAGCAAACCCTAATTCAAAAAACTAAAAAAACATAAAACTGGGTTTCTTGTACTTACAGCTTTTTAACTGCAAAAACCCTAATACCAATCAAGATGAATTCTACAAATCACTCTTTCAATTCCTGGTATCTCTCCAAACACGTTCTCCAATTCCAGATAGGCAAAAACTAATTGTATGCACAAATTTTGAAGGCAATTGAGTGAGTTTGCGAGTCACCTCCACCTTTATTGCCCACTCGCGCAAAGTACAATCACAACGGGTGTACTTCACAGCTTTAAATGTGCATCGTCGATCTTCAGCTGAGATGGCCATCTCAAACGACTCAGATTGAGTCAATAACATTTGAATTTACATTGTTGTTCGAGCTAGGATAGAGGGCCAATGGAAACACGCCGACTGGACCTTCTTGATGCACATGTGGGCTCCACCTACTAGTAGTCGTAGGCTATACATGGTGGCTTCTCATAGACCTCGCTGCTTTTAACGAGCTTGCATTTTACCTTCGCGAGCTAGCGAGGAGTGATGCTGATCATCCCTTGTCTTTTAATCATTGTCGTTGATCCTAAAGCTTCGATCGCTGGAATGGAACACAACGGCTAGGCCCATATGCTCGACTGGACACATGTCATCATTTTGCCAACCTCGCAGCAATTAAACTATCATCACTTGGGATGGGCAAGCTAGCAGGGAGTGGTTCAAATTAAATCTTGCAATCTGGTGGCGATCGAATCTGCACACACAACAAAGTCATAAAATGGGGCCTTGACTAGGCCGGTGAGAATTTGCCCCTTGGGGATTAATGACTTAGACTTAAGTCATTTTATGGGAAAAATATTAAATCCAGACATTGGAAATATTAAAGCTCCTTGTGGATGGAAATGACCGAACAACCTAGGCAAAGAGGCTAGTGAAGAACATATGACAACTACTCAAAATATAACTTATATTATCCGCAACCGGGCATAACAAGTCAACACAAAATTAAAACGCCCAAGGGTTGCAAAATGGAGCAATTGAAGACAAGGCTATCCAAGTAAAACCCTAAACCCTGCTTGTGGTCGACATATGATGTGTTGATATCAAGGGTAAGGACCCCATAATATCAAGGATTCTTGGGGGTTCTAACATAATTCATATGCCTACTAGAGTGGGGGGGAAATGTAGTGTCATAAATTGTATACCCTCACAATTTCACACTATGGGGTCTTTTCTTTAGCCTTTGATACAAGTAGTTTAATTTCAAAATATTAACACATAAATTATGCCTTTGTGCTAATTTTATGCTCTTACTAGTCTTTTGTGTCTAAATTTTTTAAACATCACCATTTTGCATGAACATCTAAATGGCATGCTAGTGTGTTACAAAAATTCATGGTTCGAGTGGTTGTCTCACACTATCTCTATCTTTGGTTAAATTGTTTATCCTCACAACTACTCTCTTGAAGCAAAAAAACTCTTTGAAGTAGCAATACATTGACTCACCATTGAAAGCACAAAAAGTTACTCATAGCATATATTACCCCTTTACTCTTGAGAACATTCTTGAAGCAAAAATCACTATTGAGGGTTCTTTGAAGTTTCAAGGTGATTTTGTTCTCAAATATTATTTAGTATTTATTTTCATATTAGCACTTGAATGCATCAAGTGTTAATATTTTGTTGTTAATTTATTTGCATTTCTATCATGACAATTCATACTATCTCTTTTATATCATCTTCAATTTACATATCAAAAAATCTAGCTACCATGAAGGTAGAAATGTTGAAACAAAGGTTTGACTGAGGCAAGCCCCTTAACAACCAAACAAGAACATTTATTTTCTTGTGTATGTGTTTGTAGGTTTTGTATTAAAAGAGAAGAGAAAATATGGTTCTACCATTCTAGACTCTTCTTTTTTACATGTATTTTCAATATTTTAACATCCCTTGTGGTATTTGAGTTTTATATTTTTTTTGTTGTGCATGTGGGATGTTATTTTGAGAAATATGTGTTTTTGGTAGCATATTTGTATCAGACAACAATACATCTTGACTACATTCATGCTAGGCACTATAATCTGAAGTTGGGACTTTCAACTTACACAATTATCATTGAAACTTGTATTTGTCTATTTTTATTGAAATTTTATTATAATCATTTGTGTTCAGTATTTTAGTTTCACCAATTTGTAATAAATTAATATTTAACCTTGTAATAGACTAATTTATATTTTATTTTCTTATTTCCAACACTATAAAAAAGATAATCTTAATAGTTCTTAGGAAATTGTCAATTCATCTTAAAGATTTAACCTTAAAAGTTGATATACTTTTTGTAAGTTTCATTTTTCATATAGATTCAAATTGTAATCAATATAAATGCACAAAGATGGTCGAAAATGGTCAAAAACTCGTACTAAGCCATAACATGGTTGCATTACATGTCATTAAAAAAGTATACCCACACCATGTCTTGGTGATACTTAAGCCATGATGCACTCATATCAAAAAAATTGCTATTTAGAACCAAAATATATCATGTACAGTGTTGCTGCATGATGTAATGAAAATATAACCGTTAATGCCAAAAATTCAAAGTCAAGAAAATCACATACGTCTGACTTGAATTTATTTAGGTATCCCTCTCCTTATGCCAAACATTTTCCCCAGTCAAAGTCATGAATAGTGCGAACTACACATAATATGAATGAAAATCTTCAATTTTCCAAAGTAGTCAAAAAGGAAAGGTCGTGGAAATGACGAAGCAAATGTGGATGATGTTACTATTATGCCCTTCCTTTCTTAGAATTGGTCGATATGCATAGGGTTTCTCTAGGTTCTCGTTTCGTAAGGGTTAGGTGCTCCATATAAATAAGTAAATCAATCTATTTGTTATATGTTTAAATTGAAAATAATAAATATTGTCGTAATGGTAAAATTTATTTATTTATTTCAATTTTTAATTAGTTTTAAGTTTATTTTGTGGAATGAATTAATATAATTTTGTATTGATAAATAGTATAATTTTATGTAAAGTTAGGTTAATTTTTCAATCAATCAATTTTTTATTTGTATTGTGTATATTTTAAATTGTATTTTATTTGTCTTCGTACATATTCTTATACTTTAATTATTTATTACAAATATGCATGTATTTATATTTATACATCCATTACCTACCTCAATATTTGCTCCTTTATATCTCACATCACAAACATTTAATCCTCAAATTTTAAAGATTCAAACTTAATATTTGTCAATTTCTACTTGTTTCATTCTTACCATGAACTAACTCAATTCATGTTTATGTGATTACTTTCTATGTGTTAGTATTTAAAGACATTCAAGACACATTCATTCATCATAGATCATTCATTGAAAAAGTATTAGCACTTCAAGGATAAATCCTTCTAAGAAGCTCTTTATTTGAAGAAATCCATCTAAGAATCTTTCGATTTTGAGTGGTTCTAGCTAATGGTTTATCAATAAGTCTAAGAGTAGTGGGGAAAGTATCAAAACCAAGAGATTCATGATCAATATTATCAAATCCTTTTATATTGATTTTATATTTTATTTACTAAAATCAACTTTAATTATATCCATAAAGCCTAATTTTCTATAAATATTTAAAATAGATGCATTATCAACAAAAGTTGTCTTAATCTAAGTATCCATATATTTAACCACAATATAATAATTGTTGCTCCTAAATAATTTAGGGAGGAGGCGACCCATGACGCTTGAATAAAATATTAAAATTATTTTGATAAATAGGCTCAACAAGGATAATTGCTTCTATAGGACTAAAATTAGGTGGAACAATTATATTAGCTTAACCATGCCTCAAAAGTTCATTTATATGTCTTAAATGAATGCATTTAAAAATTTATTAAAGAGATATTTTGACTGAAGTATTCTTAAGTTGAGCAAGTAAAGCATATCCCTCAACCATTTATTTTATATAAATGTTCAATAATATGAATATTTTTTAAATTAGTTAGTGAAAAGAAATTTGTACAATCATAATGAACTCTTTCCATATAATTGGCCTTGCACACACGTCCCATTTTTTCTTAACAAACAGAGGAGCTCCTTGTCTTATACTTTGTTCTGTGTTTTCCTCCTTAGTTTGTTTTGGAGCCTAATTTTTTATTTGTATTTACCTTTTGTTTTATTTTAATCATTTTGCCTCTTGTTGAACTTTCAAAAAAAATCATCCCACATGATAGTAAAGAAATCTCTAAAATTTTGGCATTTTTTTATAAACTGGAGTTTTTAGGGTTTGATGCATCACCCTCATCAAACTTTGAAAGATAGTCATCCTAAGATGACTATAAAAGAATTTCCAAAACCTTAATGCTTGGCATGGGATATGATGTAACCCTAAACTACCCTCATCTTGCAATAATGATGATTTTCTTGTTCATGAACATTAGGTTTTGTTCTTGTTTAGATTATAGTTTTATCACTTGATTTTCTCATGTTTTAACATTTTTCAACTCTAACGATTTTCTCACTTCCATTCTTCTTTAAAAAAAATCTCATGGTCTAGTATTTTTGGTGCTCAATAGTGTGTTGATGTGGACATCAGGCAAACTCACCACCAGTAATTCACCGTCGGAAAATTCACCGCCAACAATTCACCGCAAGAAAATTCACTACCATGACAAATTCACCACAAGGAAAATTCACCACCTACAATTCAACAATGCAGAAAATTCATTGCATTAACATTTTTAATATATATTTACAAGACTTGAATTTTTTTTTCACAAAAGAATAATGGAGGTCTGTATTTCTATTATTAATGCAGTGACAAATATTCTTTTGCAAAAAAAATTCAACGTCTTGGAAATATATATTAAAAATGTTAATGCAATGAATTTTCTATAGCAGTGAATTATTGGTGGTGAATTTTCCTTGCAGTGAATTTGTCATGGCAATGAATTTTCTTGTGGTGAATTGTTGATGATAAATTTTTCAATGATGAATTGCCGGTGGTGAATTTTCCTAGAGTCGTTGATGTGTGTGTGTTTGTAGCACATTATTCTTTGATGTGTCACTTGTCCTTCTATCTCTTTGTCATTTGACCAAGTGGGGTTTGATGGCTTCTTCTAGTTTGTTAATTATTTATTTGCTTGTTTGTTTGTTGAGCATTTTTATAATCATTTATTATGTGTCTTGTTGGTTGTGTGCTAGGTCATTTATTTTTGGTTTGCTTATGTGGATTTTCTTCCTCCTCTTGTTTGATTTTATTTTATTTTTTCATGTTTTTTTTTTTTTGTTTTAAATTATTTTAATGTCCTAGCTATATGTTCTATTCCTCCTTGTCAACTATTTTTGAGGTTGTCAAAGTTCAAGTCTATTTTTTTTCTTGATGAAATCATTCTTTGTAAGTCTTGATGCGCATCAAACTTGTGAAATTTCTTACCATCTATCTTTTAAGATGAGTTATTTAAAATCCCCAATGCCCAACTTCTATGCTTAGAGTGTTTAATTCTTTTCAAATTCATGCATTTGATCATCCTTGTCTTTGAATGCTTTTTTGTTAAGAGTTATGAATTATCCCCAATCTCTAACATTTTACCTTATGTACCTTTTTCATAATCAGTGGTACAAAGGTAATTTTGTTTGGATGCCTTTTGGTATGAATTAGGTAGTATCGTTGACTTCTGATCCTTGAACATTTTACAATGTGTTATCTTTTGGGATCATGAGCTTGGGCATATCTTTATTTGTGGTATGAGTTAAGCAATACCCCCAATTATTTTCCACTACAATATATTTCAAGATCATAAATTTGGGCAATGCCTTTATTTGTTTTACTTTAAGGATGAATCAAATAGTATCCTTGACCTCCAATCCCCAATCATTTTACACTATATTATCTTATGGGATCATAAGTTCAAGCATACCTTATCTATGATATTAGTTAAGCAATATCTTCAATAGTCAAACTTCTAATATTTAATCTTAGACAACTTTAAATATTGAAATTTCAATTTATATTTGTGAAAACAATATTGATCAATTCCACACCTTCTAATTTAAACTAATATGAAATTAAACTCAAATATTAAAAATAAATTAGAAAACAACCAAATCACTCTAAACCCAAAATATAAGGAAAAAAAAGAGATATTTCCACTCACAAATGTCCACATCCTAAAAAGTGAGAATGATAAACTTTTGACAGAAACCATTTTCAAGTTCATTTAACCCCTTTTCTCACGGGAAAGATTGTGAGCATTCAAATTCCAAGTAAAGAATTATCTCCCTTTCGTCACGCAAACATTTTCTACCGTTCAAAGTCAAGTCTTAAGAATAGTAGAAACTGCATCTACTTAATGTGAACTAAATCTGCTTCAATTTTCTAAAGTCCGGCGTGGATATGACGAAGCAAATGTTGATGTTGTTAATTGTCTTGTCCATTATGGATTTATGATTTTGGAAGCATTCAATCATTTACTCCCTTTCCTCCAATTGCTTCATATCGATACGGTTGTCGTTTTGTTAGGGTTAGGTGCTCCATGTCAACAAGTAAACCAATTTGTTTATTATATGTTCAAATTGAAATATTGTTGTAATGGTTCAGGTTATTTTTAATGGAATAGTTTAATATAGTTGTGTATTGATAAATAGTATAATTTTGTGTAAGCTAGATTTATTTTTCAATCTATCATTTTTATTTCTTATATTTTTTATTGTAATTTATTTGTCATTGATTAAATATGCATATACTTGCGTTCATACAGTGATTACCCATCTCAATATTTGTACCTTTTTATCGTACACCACACATAATTAATCTTCAAATTTCAAATATTCAAATTTAAATTTTGCAAGAACCAGTCTAATTGATTCCTACTATGGACCAACTCCATACATGTTCATGTGATTAGTTGATATGTGTCAATGTTAAAAGCATTCAATGCACATTTATAAAGTCTATTCATACTTCAAAGAGAAATCCTTGTAACAATCTTTTGATTTGGAGCACTAAAATTGACCTAAATTTTGCATTAGCATCCTAGGACATTTGAATGACTCAAGAGTATTATCTTCAATCACTTCCATAACCATAAAAGCTAGTCCAATAAAGGGGGTCAACATAGCATAATATGACCCTTACAATCTAATACTCCCTGAAATTATTTTAACGTTGCTATTAATTGACAATCAATTCAAAGCAAAGAATTCAACAAATCAAAAAGTAGTACACACTATACCATATCAAAATTAAGGGTTGCTAGGTAGGTACATACATGTGGAAATGATCTAGAGTTGTCAAGTCTACTCACATTAAAATTGATAAACTATAATGACTTTTAGTTGAAGTGAAGATGGAAAGATTTTATTGTTAATCCTATAGCAAGTTGATCTAAGTACTACATTATAGTAACCTCCTTAATTGTTCCTAAAGCTAAGTATATTAAGCCCCTTTACATTCAATTTCTTAAAATAGAATTTAATTGCTCAATCTACCTTTTGCAATTGATTATTGGTTTAATCTAGGTTTATTTATGTTAAGGCATAAATAGTTGATTTGACAATCCTAAAGTAAGTTTAGGAAAAGGCTATTTTTATTTTTACTTTTTGTGAACCTGTCCAATCCTACATGACCTTGTTTCCCCCTTAGATTTTCTCCTCAATTTTAGTGTTTCCAAATCTATCATTTTTAATTTTAATTTCTTCTCAAATATGATCTTTCATTTATCCTTGTGCTTCATTCATACATTCTTAGTCTAGGGTTTAGTGTGCTTATCTACATACCTTGTCTTTCACTCACTCTATCCACCCTTGTTTTGGATTTTGAGTTTATATCTTACTCTTAGTTCAATCTTATAAGGGGATAGTTGTTTGACTTATGTCAAACATCACCTATTCATATTATTTACTCACATTTATTAGTCTTTACATATAATCTCTTATATGTCCACCCTTAGAGTAATTTCATTACCATGTCTTTCACCATGGATCCTCATAAGTCATTTTCTCTTTCTAATTTGTATGCTACATTTCATATTTTGATAGGTTCTTATCTTTCATTCATATAAATATGATGATTCCTATGCATCTTCACCCATGCCTATTGATAGACTTTTTTATTTTGGTTTGTCTAGCTATGATTGTTATCCTATCAACAAGACTTGTGATGATTACACTTCTATCACTAATTATATACCTTGTTTGGTTTCACATGAGGTCATTAACCACCATGTAGTTCATGATCATACCTCTTCTTTATATTTTAGCTCGTGCTCTATAGATTATATGGTTAGTGATGACCATAATAATATTTCTATATCTTATTATGATGTGGTTGATGACTCGTTATTTCATGATGACATGGTTTATGATGAACAATTATTGTCTTAATACACTTATGATAGATTCATTTAGTGGAAATGAAGATGCAAAGTTGCAATCACTGCCTTCTTATTTTTATGCTCAAATATTTTTTATTTGATGAGAACTTACCATGGGTGGAGACTTGTCACACTACCCTCTTGTTTTGATCATCCATTCTTTTTAGTGAAAACACGTGAATACCTCTTAGAAGTTCATCTCAATTATCACTAATTTAGCAGGCCATTGGAATCCTAGCACAATATCTACATATGACACCATTAGAGAGAAAATGAGGGTAATAAATTTTGAACTACACTACGGATATCTTGATTCTATTAAATTTCACCAATCAATTTATAAGGGAGCTAAGGTAGTAGAAAAAATTTCTACACTAATCTTGAGAGAAGGGTTATGCAAAAAAAATTCAGATCTAAACAGTTACAAAAACTTAAACATAAATAATATTCATACCATAGCATAGTGGTTTACATGGGAAAAATCCTTTCGAGATAAAAACCCCACTCTCCAGAATTCGCCCAATATATTATTCAGAATTTAACAAGATTACAATATACTTGTAGATAAAACTTTCTCACAAGAGTATCACCAACCAAAGATCTAGAGGCAACTCAACATTTATAAGAATCTTAAACTCCACCTCCATCTTATGCACCTAATATATAAGAGATATAATACATGAAATGGTCAAACAGTATTTACAAAACCATGAGCTAAAACTACCTAAAAAGTGATTCCCATCCTTATCTCTAATAAAAAAATTCCTATGATGTGTCAAAAAGAACACCACTACATGTATCTCCCCTTTTACAACTCATTTATGTGTCCAACATGTTTTTACGTCTCTCATTTTAGGAAACCTAAATTGTGGAGACCATAAATTATGATCTAAATGTCCAATTGACAAATTGTTTGAACTCCCAGAAATCTTGTGAAGTGATCTATCAAGCTATAAACTATTACACCAATTATGACCACTTTTGGGGAAAAAAATGCCTCTAAGGCCTTCAAACTAGACTTTAAAACTTTTAAAAATGAAAATTTTAATATCTTCAAATCCAAACATGATCTTGCAATGAAACTTTATGACCATGCTTATTTGAATTATATACTTATATTGAAAGGGGGTTGAATCAATATAGCAATATCATTCATGCAAGAAGTATTAATTAAGAACATGCACAAGAGACATATTTTTACATGGAAACCCTTACGAGAGAAAAACAAATAATTTTTTTTCTTGTATTATTTACTTCTTATAAATTTTGTAGGAACCAACCTACTGGAGACTCCAATCCCCACCACTAAGCACTAACCCAATAAAAGACATCAATATCTTCTAATAAGAGGCACCAACGTCTTGATCTCCTCAATTAGGAGGCTCCAACCTCCAAAAGAATGATATTTTTGTCTTCTTAAGAATTTTTTCTACAAAATGCTTCACAAATATGTCTTAATAGTTTTATAAAAAATTGATATCAATATGTCTTAAAAATATGCTCCAAATCTACAATAATTTACTTTAACATCTAATCATAAATATGCAATTAATTTTCCTACAAGTCTGCTCATAAATCTGCAATAATCTGCTCTTTAGATCTATTATAATTCTTCATCAATCTATTCAAATTTTCTTTTTAAATATGCTCAAATAACCTTCATAAATCTGCTCCAATGATCTGTTATGAATGGGAATGATATTTGTTACTTGCTTTCTTTTCTTGCTCCTATCTCATCTTTATTTATATCATATCATATGTATATGAAGAGAGGTGACTTCTTGAATAGATACCACACTTGATAAAATGAGATGACCTTTCAATTTATAGTGACTCTTGATAACAAAGGTGGGCAAACCATTAAGGGGTTCGGCCCCTATAATAAATAAATTTAAATTACCTTTTCTTAATTTCCTTTTGGGAACCACTATGAAGGGAGTCAACCTAGTAAATATTTATTATTATATTTTATTTTGTTTATTAATTTTTTGTCAAGTTTGGATGAGATCAACCAACACTTATGGGTATAAAAAGATGGAAAAAACGCGTTATGGAGGTCATCCAATAATTTTACATAAATATTTCATGAGTCTTCAATATCTCATTTGATATCAATGACAACAATATTTTCCAACATGGGGAAAATTTTGCATCAAGTCATGCTGAAATTTAAACTTACTATAAATAGTAACCTCGTGTAATTACAAGGTTGAGACACCATTTTCCTAATATTCTCCCACTTTTTGAACACCTTGCAAGAGCAAAGGGAGTATCAACACTATAATTTAATCACTAGGGGCCATGAGTCCCATATACTCTAAACACCATCTAAACGTATTTGTGCTCATAGGCTTGGTTAAATAATTTGCAACATTCATCAATGTATCTACCTTAACCAACTTCACCTTGCCATTCTCGACCATATCTCTAACAAAATGATATTGTGCATCAATGTTCTTGGGTCTGGCATTAAAATTTTGGGTTCTTAGCTAGGCAAATCGCACTTTAACTATCAAAATAAACTATCACTGCACCTTGTTTAATTCCAATATCTGAACACAATCTCTTAATCCAAGTGGCTTCTTTACAAGTGTGAGTAGCTATCATATACTTAGATTCAGTAGTGAACAAAGTAACCATAGCCTATTTCTTACTCATCCAACTAATTGCACCACTAAATAAAGTAAGTGGATAAGCACTAGTGGATCTTTTTCTATCAACATCACTTACCTAGTATGAATCCACATAACCATGAATATCAAGGGAATGTACATATCTCACCATATTACCATGATAACACAAGGAATAATTTGAGGTACCTTACAAATATTTGAAGACTCTTTTAACTACATGCAAGTGACTTCTACTAGGATTAGACATATATTCAGAAAGAACTACAATTGCTTAGGCAATGTCTAGTCTAGTGTAGTCAATAGCATACATCATACTTCCAACTTCACTCTAGAAAGGAAATTAGGTCATATCTTCCATCTCCAATGGGGATATTAGACAATTTGAAGTAGATAACCTCATTCCAATTGTAAAAGGAATATACAACGGTCTACAATCATGCATGTTAAACCTCTATAAAAATTGAATTGACATACTTACTTTGGCCAAGCCATAGATTTCTATTCATTCTATCTCTTTTAATTTTTATCCCAAGAATGTGTTTAGCTACATTGGAAGATATTTCATTTTAATTTAACTACAAGCTGAGACTTTAGTTCTAAAATCATTCCTTTCCCTTTACCAATAAATAGCATATCATCAACATATAATGCAATAAACAAGAAACAATCACCATCATATTTATAATAAACACAATGATCTGATTTAGAATGTTCAAATCCAAAACTCAACACATATGTATCAAATTTTTGGTACCACATCTTAGGACTTTGTTGGAGGCCATACAAAGATTTATTTAATTTACAAACTAAATTGATTTTACCTTTCACCACGTAGTGCTCTGCCTGTGTCACTTAAATATTCTCCTCCAAATCACCATGAAGGAAAGTTGTTTTCACGTCTATTTTCTCAACCTTTAGATCATTAGAAAAGAAAAAACAATAAAAATCAAGAATATAATGGATGTCATTTTTGCAACAGGAGAAAATATCTCACCATAATCAACACCCTCACCCTGAGAGTAACCCTTCACAACCAATAGGTTTTCATCCTTTGAGAAATATTACAAGATCTCATCTATCATTCTTTTTCAAAGCTTCCATTTCTTCATCCATAGAAATATTCTAATATTTTGCATCATTCATACCTAATGCCTCTTCTACAGATTTGGATTCATCAATGTTAGTATTCAAAGTAAAAATACATCTCCAATCATTAGGTGAATACCTTGTAGGTGGTTGTCTATTCCTTGTATACATTTGAACAAGTTGATTTGGAGCTTCTTCCTCCTCTTCTAAAGATTCAAAGCTAGATGAGATCTCCTCAACTTCTTGTCTATCCAAGGGCCTCAATTCAACTTTCTTAGGTGTAGAAAAAAGTTGAATCACATCTTCATATTTACTTTTTTTTGGATGCAATGTAACAAAAGAAGGCTTAGATTCTCTAAAAATAAAAATTATATTAAATATTTCCTTTTGTACTACAAGATCCCAAATCTTGTATTCTTTCACTCCATAGATATATCCAATGAGGATACATTTTACAACCTTTTTCTCTAATTTTGTTTGCTTCTCCTTGGCACATGTGCATATTCCTCAATGAAGGCTTGTGACCTGACCATACCTCTATAGGCATCTTATCAACAATAATTGGTGTAAGTGTTGACAATTGTTGCCATTGATGACAACACTGATGGTTGTGTTGTTTTCATTGATGTCCACACTAATGGTTGGAGATTGTTGGCAGTTGAGGAGATTGTTGGAAGCTTTGTTATCAACACTATTTGAATTCAACACTAGTGTAACATGTTACTCCTTGGCATTAGTTTCCTTTGTTATATTTAGTTTAGGTTAATATTGGTGATCGCATGCCTTATCAAAGAAGAGAAGAGTTGATGAAGTTCACAGTTGGATGTCATGCCTTCTCAAAGAAAGAAGAATTGAAGAAGTCCATGGTTGGATTTCATGTCTCATTAAAAAAGAGAATAATTAAAGAAGTTCATGGTTGATGTCATGCCTTATCAAAGAAGGATTATTGATGTTTATATAATGCCTTATTTTTATCAGCAAAATTAATTTCATACTAATATGTTCATATGAGGATTAGAAGCATGACTAATGTTGGAGAGATATTGTTGAAGATCTAAAATATTTCACTTTCTCTCTCCTAATGTTCTTGATAATATATGTGTTGTTGAAGGGAAGTTATGGTCTATGCATTTTTATCAACTGGTTATGGTTAAGGAAACTACATTAAAGTATGTTTGGGAGAATGCTCCACATTCCTCCATTGTTTCAATTCTTGTCTTGTTGTTTGGTATTAAATTTTAGTGATATGTGTATGTTGCACTCCTATCTTTTTAGGTCACCTATGTTGCCAAGGAGAGTTCTATGAATTGCAAAAGGACAGCAGTGTTGCTAGTTGTTTGGACTAGTCTGGGAAATGCTCTGTATTTCTCTACATTGTTCTCTCTACTCCTTCGGCTTGGTTTATATACTTACAACATCTATTCCATGTCTCAGTTCTAAAATTTCATATATTGAAGTGGTCCATAAGTTGTTCTACAAATGCTACAACATCCGGTTATGTATCTCATGTTTCATGAATAGAGTTTTTGTACATGTTTGATCCATGGTAGCTATTGGTGGCATGAAAATATAAAATATGTGTATGGAAGTGAAGTTGGATGTTTAAGGAACATCCCTATGTGATTTGCATGTTGTTGATTGGCTTCTTTGATGTCGCATTGTGTCTTGAGTTGGATTTTTGGGATATTTGTGGATATCTAGCCAATAGGGCTTATTCCTTTGCTTGTTCTGCATGCTTGGAGGTCTACGCTAGCAATGGAAGATGTTTCATGATAGATTTGGGTCCTGACCGATCTTGTTTGGGACCACATGAAGTAAATTCAATTGAAAGAGTATTTGTGGGTTGATTGAGTGTGTGCTTCATTATTTCATCCACATGTGTTTCCTTGATGTCAACTTAGGTTGATATGTGCCTGCATGTAAATCATTTTGGATCACATTGGAATAAGCACTAAGCTTGTTTTGGTCCTCTCTATCTTTGGGATTGGATTGCATTACGTTTTCATGGCTAACCAATTGTATTCATTTTTTATTCTCTTCTTTTCTAAACTAAATGAAGAATTGAAGTGTTGTGGTGGATATAAATGCAAGATCATTTTAGATGCAACAAGATGAGAAATGTGAAGTACATAGATCAATCCATGGAAGTATGAAATACAACATAGTACACTGAAATAGCAAGAATTTGGCACTTTATTTTAATATGTTTACAACATTAGAAGAGGACTACAACATTGATGATGCAAATCTGGAAATATTGATGAGGAAGCCACACAAAAATGTGCCTTGAAGTAGATGGTCATGAAATATGTCCTCCAATTAGATGTCACCATTATGGTAGGAGCAACTGGCCCCTTTTGGTTGCTAATTGGAAGAGTGAATGGTGCAGGACGAGGCTCAGTAGGTAGGAAAATGATTTTCTCAAATTTACTTATTGATTTGAAGTTTGTTTTTAAAAAAACTTAATTTAAAGTTTAATTTAAAAACATATTAAAAACTTTATTGAAATTGATAAAGAATCTTTGTGCTTTGAAATTAATGAAAGCGTATTTTTATTTTAAAACTTTATTGAAAATATTAATAAAAGAATTTTTTATTTTTAAAAGCTGTATTAAAATTAATTAACAATATTTATTAAAAACTTAAATAAAACTTTATTAAAGAAAAACTTATTAAAGTATTATTTATTAAAATTTAAAAATTGAATTAAAAAATTAAAGAAAAACTTTAAAATATATATTTATTAAAATTAATAAAACACCCCACATAATGGGGCTAATAAAAGGACTTGGGACCATGGGGTTTGCACCCTTATGGGGTGTGGGGCCCTATGGGTACCTACGTACCCTTTGTGTAAACCTGCGTAGGTATTGCCTGCATAGCTACAATTTTTTATTATTATTATTTCTTTTAAATCTTCAATTTTTTAATTAAATAAAAACTACAATTTAACTTTTTTGTTTTTGATTTTTTTTGACAATTTAAAAGTAATCACACAAAAATAATATATAGTTTTTAATTTAAGATCTATACCCCTATGCAAGTTGGGTCATATGGCCCGACCAAAAAAAGCATTGCCTTAGAGGACAACTTTCTCCAAATTTGACAATCTGACAATCAATCTACATGTTTTTGGACCTTTTGAGTGCGATGAAAATATTCTTTTGACTCAAAATGCTCTAAAGTGGCAGCTACCTCTCAGATCTGGCAACCACCTTCAATCTTCAAACCCCTGTAGATTTAGCCCCCAATGGCTAACTAGAACAAAACAAAAGGCAAATATAAATTTCTCAAGCACTTTGGACACAATAGTGAGCTCAAATATGATGCAAACAAGCTCCTACAATGCACCTACAATATAAATCCAATGAAGGAACCCCCTAGAATTGGGTATTTCTATCACAACTTTCTAATTCTCTAGATTATCCAAAGATGCAAGAGAAGAACATACTCAATGCTTCAATAAAATACAAGATTTTCACTCAATATCTCTTAAAATACTAACCAAAGACACTCAACTTGATCTGATACCATGTAATATTTGGCTATGGAGATAGCCAACCAAGATCTAAAGGCCTATGGAAATCACAAAATACTCAAAAGATCAATATGACAAGAATAAAATGCATTGCTATCAATGAATGCAAATAGCATCCATTGGGTT
>VDFB02271358.1:1103216722-1103268037 GCA_007258455.2 Sequoia sempervirens
AGTTCCCTGATCACTTACCCCAGTTACATCAAGTTTTTGACCTGGGGTACAAATTTGAAGGCACCATGGTGTAATGGTAATAGGAGACACTTAAAAAGTGCACAACAGGTTCAAACAATAAGTTAGATCATAATACCGATGGACAGGTGCTAAGATTGTGGTACAACAAAAATGAGGCACATCCAAAATTGACCTTTGTTGACAGATCTTAAGAATGTGTTCCACGCAACCCTTAATCCATATTGAATTAAAGGTGGACACATAAACTCACCCAAGATTTACCGTGAAAGCCATTAAAAAAAGCTTTAAAACCTGCAGGAACTTTCCAGAAGATCATTAGCTGCAAACTACTGAGCTGCTACCTAATGCAACTCCAACAATGACTGGTCAGGGTAAATATACCAACAGCAATTTCTGTCAAACATAAACTACACAAAATAAAGGTTCAATTCTTTCACCAAAAAAATTATTATATTTTGATCTCATTTTTTAAAATTGGAAAAAGATCGCTTACCCCAAAATTACTTAGTATCGACTATAGTTAACAAACTACATGAATTGTCTAAAAGATCACTTGAACCTTTTTTTACTTCGTTTTAACATAGCATACCCAACTGCAACAGATTGTGAAAAAAGCACAATGCTAATCCCTTATTCTTAAATTAGAAAAACAAAAATTCTGATTATTTTGCAAAGAAATAATGAAGTTTTTGACCTAAGGTATTGAGTTGTAGAAACATACAAATATAGGCGGGCGTACTGTGAAGGTAATAGAGAGAAATTGTTAGACCATGAAACAGCTTCAAATTTCTCCACTACAATAAAGTAACTCACAATGGTAGTGTACATGCGGAGAGGCCATTTCGTGATGATTATGATTTGTCCATGACCGCCTCGACGCAATATTATGGAGCGTTCAAATGCCCTCACTGTAATCAGGCGAGATTATAGCACAATAATATTGGATTTAAAATTCAATCTCGCCGCAATAAGGATTGGTTGTGGCATATCGACTATGGGGTGTTCATATTCCCCTTAGCTGATGAGGATTGAAATTTAAAACGCACACATCATGTTTCTTACACTCATCCAGGCTGCTGCCCAGCTGCTACGAGAGTTCCCGAGCTCCACAGTTCGTAGTCTGTGTTGGTATAGTAATTGTGGGGTGCCCAATTCTTCCTCAGGGAAATCAGATGAGATTGAGGCAAAATGATCACGAGGGGTTCAAATCCCCCAACCACAATAAAACAGAAGGTTGCGTCCTAATTAGCACTAAGTATTCTCATTCCCCTCACCCCACCAAGATGACCCATATCTCCAGTGAACATGTTGCTACGAGTATTTTCTAAGGATCACAGGATTCACAAATATTAGTAAATAAAATCCCTAAAAGTACAGAAATCCTATGTTTTTTAGCAATTTTTACCAACTGCAAAATTAATTTAGATGATCACTTACCCATGAAATATAGAATTTCACGTGATTGGACCAGCCCTAGAAATCCCACATAAGGTCACTCAAAAACAATCTTAAATTCTTTATAAAAACACAAATGAACAAATAAATACCATTTAAAGGATGCTGATTCATGAGAGACGTTTTACCCACCCTGCAAACAAGAATTAATGAAAACCCAATGGTCAAATTCGAGTTCGTATGTAAACCCTAACATCGATTTTGACACGACTGAGCTCTGGAAGCGCAGATCCATTTTGAAATCCTGTGCAATCTCTCTGACGAGCCTCTGTAATGGAAGCTTCCTTATGGACAACTATGTGCTCTTCTGGTATTTACGGATCTCCCGGAGAGCAACAGTGTCGGGCCTGAAGCGATGAGGCTTCTTCACTCCACCTGTAGCAGGAGCACTCTTTCTCGTCGCCTTGGTTGCCAGCTGCTTGGAGGGGCCTTTCGTCCTGTCGACTTCCTTGTCGTCTGTTTTGTGCGAGCCATTTGATACAAATCTTGCAGAGTAAAATCCCTTTCAACAAGCGCTAGAAACATAGAATTCGAATGCTTTGATGGTGTCGTGGCAGATATTTAATAAACCCTAACTACCGACTCAACAATCAGCAACAGTAAACCCCACGATCTGATTCTCACCGCAAGTGGAGAAGCCAAAGTCAATACCAACGAGGCAGAGTTTGGAGGATCCGAGAAAACAGCCGAAAAAAATGATGAACCGTTGCGATGCATTTGATGGTAGTCCATTGCCTCTCGACGAATCTGCACCGTGGAACATGAAAAACCATTGAGCCGCCCAGATGTATTTGATCGCAGGCGATTGCCTGTGCATGAATTTACACCGTCGGACGCAAAAAGGCCTCCCAAATACTAATAAGTAAATCAATCTATTTGTTATATGTTTAAATTGAAAATAATAAATATTGTCGTAATGGTAAAATTTATTTATTTATTTCAATTTTTAATTAGTTTTAAGTTTATTTTGTGGAATGAATTAATATAATTTTGTATTGATAAATAGTATAATTTTATGTAAAGTTAGGTTAATTTTTCAATCAATCAATTTTTTATTTGTATTGTGTATATTTTAAATTGTATTTTATTTGTCTTCGTACATATTCTTATACTTTAATTATTTATTACAAATATGCATGTATTTATATTTATACATCCATTACCTACCTCAATATTTGCTCCTTTATATCTCACATCACAAACATTTAATCCTCAAATTTTAAAGATTCAAACTTAATATTTGTCAATTTCTACTTGTTTCATTCTTACCATGAACTAACTTAGTAAATGTTTATGTGATTAGTTGTTATGTGTCGTATTTAAATACATTCAAGGCACATTCATTCATCATAGATCATTCATTAAAAAAGTATTAGCACTTCAAGGATAAATTCTTCTAAGAAGCCTTTTATTTGAAGAAATCCATCTAAGAATCTTTCCATTTTGAGTGGTTCCTCGAGCTAATGGTTTATCAACAATAAGTCTAAGAGAAGGGAAAGCATCAAAACCATGATTCATTGATCACTATTATCAAACTTTATATTGATTTTATATTTTATTTACTAAATCAACTTAATTATATCCATAAAAGCCTAATTTTCTACAAATATTTAAAATTGATGCATTATCACCAAAGTTGTCTTAATCTAAGTATCCATATATTTAACCAATAATATAATAATTACAATTCTAAATAATTTAGGGAGGAGGTTTACCCATGAGGCTCGTAACAACATAAAATTATTTTGATAAATAGGCTCAACAAGGATAATTGCTTCTATAGGACTAAAACTATCTGGAACAATTATATTAGCTAAACCTTGCCTTAGAAGTTCATTTCTATATGTCTTAAATGAATGCATTTATAAATATTAAAGGGATATTTTGACTAAAGTATTCTTAAGTTGAGCAAGTAAAGCATATCCCTCAACCATTTTTTTTATATAAATGTTCAATAATATAAATATTTTTTAAATTAGTTAGTGAAAAGAAATTTGTACAATCATAATGAACTCTTTCCATATAATTGGCCTTGCACACACGTCCCATTTTTTCTTAACAAACAGAGGAGCTCCTTGTCTTATACTTTGTTCTGTGTTTTCCTCCTTAGTTTGTTTTGGAGCCTAATTTTTTATTTGTATTTACCTTTTGTTTTATTTTAATCATTTTGCCTCTTGTTGAACTTTCAAAAAAAATCATCCCACATGATAGTAAAGAAATCTCTAAAATTTTGGCATTTTTTTATAAACTGGAGTTTTTAGGGTTTGATGCATCACCCTCATCAAACTTTGAAAGATAGTCATCCTAAGATGACTATAAAAGAATTTCCAAAACCTTAATGCTTGGCATGGGATATGATGTAACCCTAAACTACCCTCATCTTGCAATAATGATGATTTTCTTGTTCATGAACATTAGGTTTTGTTCTTGTTTAGATTATAGTTTTATCACTTGATTTTCTCATGTTTTAACATTTTTCAACTCTAACGATTTTCTCACTTCCATTCTTCTTTAAAAAAAATCTCATGGTCTAGTATTTTTGGTGCTCAATAGTGTGTTGATGTGGACATCAGGCAAACTCACCACCAGTAATTCACCGTCGGAAAATTCACCGCCAACAATTCACCGCAAGAAAATTCACTACCATGACAAATTCACCACAAGGAAAATTCACCACCTACAATTCAACAATGCAGAAAATTCATTGCATTAACATTTTTAATATATATTTACAAGACTTGAATTTTTTTTTCACAAAAGAATAATGGAGGTCTGTATTTCTATTATTAATGCAGTGACAAATATTCTTTTGCAAAAAAAATTCAACGTCTTGGAAATATATATTAAAAATGTTAATGCAATGAATTTTCTATAGCAGTGAATTATTGGTGGTGAATTTTCCTTGCAGTGAATTTGTCATGGCAATGAATTTTCTTGTGGTGAATTGTTGATGATAAATTTTTCAATGATGAATTGCCGGTGGTGAATTTTCCTAGAGTCGTTGATGTGTGTGTGTTTGTAGCACATTATTCTTTGATGTGTCACTTGTCCTTCTATCTCTTTGTCATTTGACCAAGTGGGGTTTGATGGCTTCTTCTAGTTTGTTAATTATTTATTTGCTTGTTTGTTTGTTGAGCATTTTTATAATCATTTATTATGTGTCTTGTTGGTTGTGTGCTAGGTCATTTATTTTTGGTTTGCTTATGTGGATTTTCTTCCTCCTCTTGTTTGATTTTATTTTATTTTTTCATGTTTTTTTTTTTTTGTTTTAAATTATTTTAATGTCCTAGCTATATGTTCTATTCCTCCTTGTCAACTATTTTTGAGGTTGTCAAAGTTCAAGTCTATTTTTTTTCTTGATGAAATCATTCTTTGTAAGTCTTGATGCGCATCAAACTTGTGAAATTTCTTACCATCTATCTTTTAAGATGAGTTATTTAAAATCCCCAATGCCCAACTTCTATGCTTAGAGTGTTTAATTCTTTTCAAATTCATGCATTTGATCATCCTTGTCTTTGAATGCTTTTTTGTTAAGAGTTATGAATTATCCCCAATCTCTAACATTTTACCTTATGTACCTTTTTCATAATCAGTGGTACAAAGGTAATTTTGTTTGGATGCCTTTTGGTATGAATTAGGTAGTATCGTTGACTTCTGATCCTTGAACATTTTACAATGTGTTATCTTTTGGGATCATGAGCTTGGGCATATCTTTATTTGTGGTATGAGTTAAGCAATACCCCCAATTATTTTCCACTACAATATATTTCAAGATCATAAATTTGGGCAATGCCTTTATTTGTTTTACTTTAAGGATGAATCAAATAGTATCCTTGACCTCCAATCCCCAATCATTTTACACTATATTATCTTATGGGATCATAAGTTCAAGCATACCTTATCTATGATATTAGTTAAGCAATATCTTCAATAGTCAAACTTCTAATATTTAATCTTAGACAACTTTAAATATTGAAATTTCAATTTATATTTGTGAAAACAATATTGATCAATTCCACACCTTCTAATTTAAACTAATATGAAATTAAACTCAAATATTAAAAATAAATTAGAAAACAACCAAATCACTCTAAACCCAAAATATAAGGAAAAAAAAGAGATATTTCCACTCACAAATGTCCACATCCTAAAAAGTGAGAATGATAAACTTTTGACAGAAACCATTTTCAAGTTCATTTAACCCCTTTTCTCACGGGAAAGATTGTGAGCATTCAAATTCCAAGTAAAGAATTATCTCCCTTTCGTCACGCAAACATTTTCTACCGTTCAAAGTCAAGTCTTAAGAATAGTAGAAACTGCATCTACTTAATGTGAACTAAATCTGCTTCAATTTTCTAAAGTCCGGCGTGGATATGACGAAGCAAATGTTGATGTTGTTAATTGTCTTGTCCATTATGGATTTATGATTTTGGAAGCATTCAATCATTTACTCCCTTTCCTCCAATTGCTTCATATCGATACGGTTGTCGTTTTGTTAGGGTTAGGTGCTCCATGTCAACAAGTAAACCAATTTGTTTATTATATGTTCAAATTGAAATATTGTTGTAATGGTTCAGGTTATTTTTAATGGAATAGTTTAATATAGTTGTGTATTGATAAATAGTATAATTTTGTGTAAGCTAGATTTATTTTTCAATCTATCATTTTTATTTCTTATATTTTTTATTGTAATTTATTTGTCATTGATTAAATATGCATATACTTGCGTTCATACAGTGATTACCCATCTCAATATTTGTACCTTTTTATCGTACACCACACATAATTAATCTTCAAATTTCAAATATTCAAATTTAAATTTTGCAAGAACCAGTCTAATTGATTCCTACTATGGACCAACTCCATACATGTTCATGTGATTAGTTGATATGTGTCAATGTTAAAAGCATTCAATGCACATTTATAAAGTCTATTCATACTTCAAAGAGAAATCCTTGTAACAATCTTTTGATTTGGAGCACTAAAATTGACCTAAATTTTGCATTAGCATCCTAGGACATTTGAATGACTCAAGAGTATTATCTTCAATCACTTCCATAACCATAAAAGCTAGTCCAATAAAGGGGGTCAACATAGCATAATATGACCCTTACAATCTAATACTCCCTGAAATTATTTTAACGTTGCTATTAATTGACAATCAATTCAAAGCAAAGAATTCAACAAATCAAAAAGTAGTACACACTATACCATATCAAAATTAAGGGTTGCTAGGTAGGTACATACATGTGGAAATGATCTAGAGTTGTCAAGTCTACTCACATTAAAATTGATAAACTATAATGACTTTTAGTTGAAGTGAAGATGGAAAGATTTTATTGTTAATCCTATAGCAAGTTGATCTAAGTACTACATTATAGTAACCTCCTTAATTGTTCCTAAAGCTAAGTATATTAAGCCCCTTTACATTCAATTTCTTAAAATAGAATTTAATTGCTCAATCTACCTTTTGCAATTGATTATTGGTTTAATCTAGGTTTATTTATGTTAAGGCATAAATAGTTGATTTGACAATCCTAAAGTAAGTTTAGGAAAAGGCTATTTTTATTTTTACTTTTTGTGAACCTGTCCAATCCTACATGACCTTGTTTCCCCCTTAGATTTTCTCCTCAATTTTAGTGTTTCCAAATCTATCATTTTTAATTTTAATTTCTTCTCAAATATGATCTTTCATTTATCCTTGTGCTTCATTCATACATTCTTAGTCTAGGGTTTAGTGTGCTTATCTACATACCTTGTCTTTCACTCACTCTATCCACCCTTGTTTTGGATTTTGAGTTTATATCTTACTCTTAGTTCAATCTTATAAGGGGATAGTTGTTTGACTTATGTCAAACATCACCTATTCATATTATTTACTCACATTTATTAGTCTTTACATATAATCTCTTATATGTCCACCCTTAGAGTAATTTCATTACCATGTCTTTCACCATGGATCCTCATAAGTCATTTTCTCTTTCTAATTTGTATGCTACATTTCATATTTTGATAGGTTCTTATCTTTCATTCATATAAATATGATGATTCCTATGCATCTTCACCCATGCCTATTGATAGACTTTTTTATTTTGGTTTGTCTAGCTATGATTGTTATCCTATCAACAAGACTTGTGATGATTACACTTCTATCACTAATTATATACCTTGTTTGGTTTCACATGAGGTCATTAACCACCATGTAGTTCATGATCATACCTCTTCTTTATATTTTAGCTCGTGCTCTATAGATTATATGGTTAGTGATGACCATAATAATATTTCTATATCTTATTATGATGTGGTTGATGACTCGTTATTTCATGATGACATGGTTTATGATGAACAATTATTGTCTTAATACACTTATGATAGATTCATTTAGTGGAAATGAAGATGCAAAGTTGCAATCACTGCCTTCTTATTTTTATGCTCAAATATTTTTTATTTGATGAGAACTTACCATGGGTGGAGACTTGTCACACTACCCTCTTGTTTTGATCATCCATTCTTTTTAGTGAAAACACGTGAATACCTCTTAGAAGTTCATCTCAATTATCACTAATTTAGCAGGCCATTGGAATCCTAGCACAATATCTACATATGACACCATTAGAGAGAAAATGAGGGTAATAAATTTTGAACTACACTACGGATATCTTGATTCTATTAAATTTCACCAATCAATTTATAAGGGAGCTAAGGTAGTAGAAAAAATTTCTACACTAATCTTGAGAGAAGGGTTATGCAAAAAAAATTCAGATCTAAACAGTTACAAAAACTTAAACATAAATAATATTCATACCATAGCATAGTGGTTTACATGGGAAAAATCCTTTCGAGATAAAAACCCCACTCTCCAGAATTCGCCCAATATATTATTCAGAATTTAACAAGATTACAATATACTTGTAGATAAAACTTTCTCACAAGAGTATCACCAACCAAAGATCTAGAGGCAACTCAACATTTATAAGAATCTTAAACTCCACCTCCATCTTATGCACCTAATATATAAGAGATATAATACATGAAATGGTCAAACAGTATTTACAAAACCATGAGCTAAAACTACCTAAAAAGTGATTCCCATCCTTATCTCTAATAAAAAAATTCCTATGATGTGTCAAAAAGAACACCACTACATGTATCTCCCCTTTTACAACTCATTTATGTGTCCAACATGTTTTTACGTCTCTCATTTTAGGAAACCTAAATTGTGGAGACCATAAATTATGATCTAAATGTCCAATTGACAAATTGTTTGAACTCCCAGAAATCTTGTGAAGTGATCTATCAAGCTATAAACTATTACACCAATTATGACCACTTTTGGGGAAAAAAATGCCTCTAAGGCCTTCAAACTAGACTTTAAAACTTTTAAAAATGAAAATTTTAATATCTTCAAATCCAAACATGATCTTGCAATGAAACTTTATGACCATGCTTATTTGAATTATATACTTATATTGAAAGGGGGTTGAATCAATATAGCAATATCATTCATGCAAGAAGTATTAATTAAGAACATGCACAAGAGACATATTTTTACATGGAAACCCTTACGAGAGAAAAACAAATAATTTTTTTTCTTGTATTATTTACTTCTTATAAATTTTGTAGGAACCAACCTACTGGAGACTCCAATCCCCACCACTAAGCACTAACCCAATAAAAGACATCAATATCTTCTAATAAGAGGCACCAACGTCTTGATCTCCTCAATTAGGAGGCTCCAACCTCCAAAAGAATGATATTTTTGTCTTCTTAAGAATTTTTTCTACAAAATGCTTCACAAATATGTCTTAATAGTTTTATAAAAAATTGATATCAATATGTCTTAAAAATATGCTCCAAATCTACAATAATTTACTTTAACATCTAATCATAAATATGCAATTAATTTTCCTACAAGTCTGCTCATAAATCTGCAATAATCTGCTCTTTAGATCTATTATAATTCTTCATCAATCTATTCAAATTTTCTTTTTAAATATGCTCAAATAACCTTCATAAATCTGCTCCAATGATCTGTTATGAATGGGAATGATATTTGTTACTTGCTTTCTTTTCTTGCTCCTATCTCATCTTTATTTATATCATATCATATGTATATGAAGAGAGGTGACTTCTTGAATAGATACCACACTTGATAAAATGAGATGACCTTTCAATTTATAGTGACTCTTGATAACAAAGGTGGGCAAACCATTAAGGGGTTCGGCCCCTATAATAAATAAATTTAAATTACCTTTTCTTAATTTCCTTTTGGGAACCACTATGAAGGGAGTCAACCTAGTAAATATTTATTATTATATTTTATTTTGTTTATTAATTTTTTGTCAAGTTTGGATGAGATCAACCAACACTTATGGGTATAAAAAGATGGAAAAAACGCGTTATGGAGGTCATCCAATAATTTTACATAAATATTTCATGAGTCTTCAATATCTCATTTGATATCAATGACAACAATATTTTCCAACATGGGGAAAATTTTGCATCAAGTCATGCTGAAATTTAAACTTACTATAAATAGTAACCTCGTGTAATTACAAGGTTGAGACACCATTTTCCTAATATTCTCCCACTTTTTGAACACCTTGCAAGAGCAAAGGGAGTATCAACACTATAATTTAATCACTAGGGGCCATGAGTCCCATATACTCTAAACACCATCTAAACGTATTTGTGCTCATAGGCTTGGTTAAATAATTTGCAACATTCATCAATGTATCTACCTTAACCAACTTCACCTTGCCATTCTCGACCATATCTCTAACAAAATGATATTGTGCATCAATGTTCTTGGGTCTGGCATTAAAATTTTGGGTTCTTAGCTAGGCAAATCGCACTTTAACTATCAAAATAAACTATCACTGCACCTTGTTTAATTCCAATATCTGAACACAATCTCTTAATCCAAGTGGCTTCTTTACAAGTGTGAGTAGCTATCATATACTTAGATTCAGTAGTGAACAAAGTAACCATAGCCTATTTCTTACTCATCCAACTAATTGCACCACTAAATAAAGTAAGTGGATAAGCACTAGTGGATCTTTTTCTATCAACATCACTTACCTAGTATGAATCCACATAACCATGAATATCAAGGGAATGTACATATCTCACCATATTACCATGATAACACAAGGAATAATTTGAGGTACCTTACAAATATTTGAAGACTCTTTTAACTACATGCAAGTGACTTCTACTAGGATTAGACATATATTCAGAAAGAACTACAATTGCTTAGGCAATGTCTAGTCTAGTGTAGTCAATAGCATACATCATACTTCCAACTTCACTCTAGAAAGGAAATTAGGTCATATCTTCCATCTCCAATGGGGATATTAGACAATTTGAAGTAGATAACCTCATTCCAATTGTAAAAGGAATATACAACGGTCTACAATCATGCATGTTAAACCTCTATAAAAATTGAATTGACATACTTACTTTGGCCAAGCCATAGATTTCTATTCATTCTATCTCTTTTAATTTTTATCCCAAGAATGTGTTTAGCTACATTGGAAGATATTTCATTTTAATTTAACTACAAGCTGAGACTTTAGTTCTAAAATCATTCCTTTCCCTTTACCAATAAATAGCATATCATCAACATATAATGCAATAAACAAGAAACAATCACCATCATATTTATAATAAACACAATGATCTGATTTAGAATGTTCAAATCCAAAACTCAACACATATGTATCAAATTTTTGGTACCACATCTTAGGACTTTGTTGGAGGCCATACAAAGATTTATTTAATTTACAAACTAAATTGATTTTACCTTTCACCACGTAGTGCTCTGCCTGTGTCACTTAAATATTCTCCTCCAAATCACCATGAAGGAAAGTTGTTTTCACGTCTATTTTCTCAACCTTTAGATCATTAGAAAAGAAAAAACAATAAAAATCAAGAATATAATGGATGTCATTTTTGCAACAGGAGAAAATATCTCACCATAATCAACACCCTCACCCTGAGAGTAACCCTTCACAACCAATAGGTTTTCATCCTTTGAGAAATATTACAAGATCTCATCTATCATTCTTTTTCAAAGCTTCCATTTCTTCATCCATAGAAATATTCTAATATTTTGCATCATTCATACCTAATGCCTCTTCTACAGATTTGGATTCATCAATGTTAGTATTCAAAGTAAAAATACATCTCCAATCATTAGGTGAATACCTTGTAGGTGGTTGTCTATTCCTTGTATACATTTGAACAAGTTGATTTGGAGCTTCTTCCTCCTCTTCTAAAGATTCAAAGCTAGATGAGATCTCCTCAACTTCTTGTCTATCCAAGGGCCTCAATTCAACTTTCTTAGGTGTAGAAAAAAGTTGAATCACATCTTCATATTTACTTTTTTTTGGATGCAATGTAACAAAAGAAGGCTTAGATTCTCTAAAAATAAAAATTATATTAAATATTTCCTTTTGTACTACAAGATCCCAAATCTTGTATTCTTTCACTCCATAGATATATCCAATGAGGATACATTTTACAACCTTTTTCTCTAATTTTGTTTGCTTCTCCTTGGCACATGTGCATATTCCTCAATGAAGGCTTGTGACCTGACCATACCTCTATAGGCATCTTATCAACAATAATTGGTGTAAGTGTTGACAATTGTTGCCATTGATGACAACACTGATGGTTGTGTTGTTTTCATTGATGTCCACACTAATGGTTGGAGATTGTTGGCAGTTGAGGAGATTGTTGGAAGCTTTGTTATCAACACTATTTGAATTCAACACTAGTGTAACATGTTACTCCTTGGCATTAGTTTCCTTTGTTATATTTAGTTTAGGTTAATATTGGTGATCGCATGCCTTATCAAAGAAGAGAAGAGTTGATGAAGTTCACAGTTGGATGTCATGCCTTCTCAAAGAAAGAAGAATTGAAGAAGTCCATGGTTGGATTTCATGTCTCATTAAAAAAGAGAATAATTAAAGAAGTTCATGGTTGATGTCATGCCTTATCAAAGAAGGATTATTGATGTTTATATAATGCCTTATTTTTATCAGCAAAATTAATTTCATACTAATATGTTCATATGAGGATTAGAAGCATGACTAATGTTGGAGAGATATTGTTGAAGATCTAAAATATTTCACTTTCTCTCTCCTAATGTTCTTGATAATATATGTGTTGTTGAAGGGAAGTTATGGTCTATGCATTTTTATCAACTGGTTATGGTTAAGGAAACTACATTAAAGTATGTTTGGGAGAATGCTCCACATTCCTCCATTGTTTCAATTCTTGTCTTGTTGTTTGGTATTAAATTTTAGTGATATGTGTATGTTGCACTCCTATCTTTTTAGGTCACCTATGTTGCCAAGGAGAGTTCTATGAATTGCAAAAGGACAGCAGTGTTGCTAGTTGTTTGGACTAGTCTGGGAAATGCTCTGTATTTCTCTACATTGTTCTCTCTACTCCTTCGGCTTGGTTTATATACTTACAACATCTATTCCATGTCTCAGTTCTAAAATTTCATATATTGAAGTGGTCCATAAGTTGTTCTACAAATGCTACAACATCCGGTTATGTATCTCATGTTTCATGAATAGAGTTTTTGTACATGTTTGATCCATGGTAGCTATTGGTGGCATGAAAATATAAAATATGTGTATGGAAGTGAAGTTGGATGTTTAAGGAACATCCCTATGTGATTTGCATGTTGTTGATTGGCTTCTTTGATGTCGCATTGTGTCTTGAGTTGGATTTTTGGGATATTTGTGGATATCTAGCCAATAGGGCTTATTCCTTTGCTTGTTCTGCATGCTTGGAGGTCTACGCTAGCAATGGAAGATGTTTCATGATAGATTTGGGTCCTGACCGATCTTGTTTGGGACCACATGAAGTAAATTCAATTGAAAGAGTATTTGTGGGTTGATTGAGTGTGTGCTTCATTATTTCATCCACATGTGTTTCCTTGATGTCAACTTAGGTTGATATGTGCCTGCATGTAAATCATTTTGGATCACATTGGAATAAGCACTAAGCTTGTTTTGGTCCTCTCTATCTTTGGGATTGGATTGCATTACGTTTTCATGGCTAACCAATTGTATTCATTTTTTATTCTCTTCTTTTCTAAACTAAATGAAGAATTGAAGTGTTGTGGTGGATATAAATGCAAGATCATTTTAGATGCAACAAGATGAGAAATGTGAAGTACATAGATCAATCCATGGAAGTATGAAATACAACATAGTACACTGAAATAGCAAGAATTTGGCACTTTATTTTAATATGTTTACAACATTAGAAGAGGACTACAACATTGATGATGCAAATCTGGAAATATTGATGAGGAAGCCACACAAAAATGTGCCTTGAAGTAGATGGTCATGAAATATGTCCTCCAATTAGATGTCACCATTATGGTAGGAGCAACTGGCCCCTTTTGGTTGCTAATTGGAAGAGTGAATGGTGCAGGACGAGGCTCAGTAGGTAGGAAAATGATTTTCTCAAATTTACTTATTGATTTGAAGTTTGTTTTTAAAAAAACTTAATTTAAAGTTTAATTTAAAAACATATTAAAAACTTTATTGAAATTGATAAAGAATCTTTTTTATTAACTTTATTAAAAAAATTAATAAAGTATTTTTATTTAAAACTTTATTGAAAATATTAATGAATTTTTTATTTTAAAAACCTTATTAAAATTAATTAACAATATTTATTAAAAAACTTAAATAAAATTTTATTAAAGAAAAACTTATTAAAAGTATTATTTATTAAAAATTTAAAAATTGAATTAAAAAATTAAAGAAAAACTTTAAAATATATATTTATTAAAATTAATAAAACACCCCACATAATGGGGCTAATAAAAGGACTTGGGACCATGGGGTTTGCACCCTTATGGGGTGTGGGGCCCTATGGGTACCTACGTACCCTTTGTGTAAACCTGCGTAGGTATTGCCTGCATAGCTACAATTTTTTATTATTATTATTTCTTTTAAATCTTCAATTTTTTAATTAAATAAAAACTACAATTTAACTTTTTTGTTTTTGATTTTTTTTGACAATTTAAAAGTAATCACACAAAAATAATATATAGTTTTTAATTTAAGATCTATACCCCTATGCAAGTTGGGTCATATGGCCCGACCAAAAAAAGCATTGCCTTAGAGGACAACTTTCTCCAAATTTGACAATCTGACAATCAATCTACATGTTTTTGGACCTTTTGAGTGCGATGAAAATATTCTTTTGACTCAAAATGCTCTAAAGTGGCAGCTACCTCTCAGATCTGGCAACCACCTTCAATCTTCAAACCCCTGTAGATTTAGCCCCCAATGGCTAACTAGAACAAAACAAAAGGCAAATATAAATTTCTCAAGCACTTTGGACACAATAGTGAGCTCAAATATGATGCAAACAAGCTCCTACAATGCACCTACAATATAAATCCAATGAAGGAACCCCCTAGAATTGGGTATTTCTATCACAACTTTCTAATTCTCTAGATTATCCAAAGATGCAAGAGAAGAACATACTCAATGCTTCAATAAAATACAAGATTTTCACTCAATATCTCTTAAAATACTAACCAAAGACACTCAACTTGATCTGATACCATGTAATATTTGGCTATGGAGATAGCCAACCAAGATCTAAAGGCCTATGGAAATCACAAAATACTCAAAAGATCAATATGACAAGAATAAAATGCATTGCTATCAATGAATGCAAATAGCATCCATTGGGTTGTACAATATGTGAGAGACCCTTGGTTATATAGCCAAGGTAAGAAATAAGAATATACAAGATCATGACAAGTGTCTTAATTATATGACATGAGACAACTAATAGAATCACCTAGGACATAATGATAAAAGTCAACATAATATTATGACAAGTGTCTTAATCTTATAATATGAGAATGTGAAACCTAAGTAAATTTAAGTGGTAGGATGTGAAAGGGACCTAATAGTGGAACTAGCTAGGTAATATCCCTATTCACACCAACAAATCATTGTATATCTCTCATTGAGGAGGGGTTGAATGATCTCTTCTTCATCTCTCTTTTGGGGAGGAGCTTTGTCCCACTGGGTTTTCTCCTTTTCTCTATTTATGAGAGATTGTATTTTCATTTGTACATGGGTACCTAACATGGCCTAGTAGCCAGGTTCCATCCTTGCATTGTTGCATCTTTGCATAATAATTTACTCCCTAAGTTACACTTAAGGGGGGGTGTCGGTGTGAATAAATATTTTGTACCTAGTTAATTCACTTACTAGGGACTTAGGGGACATATTCACATGTTAAGTTTACTTAGGATTATAAGATTCCTTCTAGAAATCTTAGTTGTCATTTCTATATCTTATCTTATCCTAAGTAGTTATGAGTTAGTTATCTCATGTGATAGGATTAAGACACCTGTCATGATCTTGTCTAATCCTATTCTTCACCTTTGCTATATAAACAAGGCATCATATGTACATTGCCATAATCAATTTGGTTGTCATTTTAGCATTCTTGCATCCTTAATCATAGCATGATATTTCTGACATTTCTCTCTTGTTGAAGTTATTTTGTCTTGCAGGTGATCCTGGGGTGTTGAGGATTTCACCATAAACTCTTACAATTCTAGCTAAAATATCTTCACTTTAATAAATAAATTTTAAAACCATTTAGGCTTTCTTTTAGATGTAGGAGTATCATCACTTGAAGTAGAATCATCATAAGATTTAAGTTCAACATGATCATCTTCACTATCACTTTGACTAAGAGATGCATTAGGAGGGTTCATAGAAGGAGGATTATCATCAATAAAAATAACTTTGTTTTGAGAAGATTAATTGTTATGCACTTTAAAACAATCATGGATACCATTTTCAGCAATACACACATCTCTAGAAACTTTAACTTTGTTAGTGATAGGATTATAAACTCTAGATAAGCTTTAAAATGTTCATCATACCCAACAAACATATGATAAGAATATTTAGATTCTATTTTTTGCCTTTTTTTATTAGGTTTATGAACATAAGTAATTGAGCCAAAGATTCTTAAAATCTTAAGACTAGGTTTTCTACTAGACCAAGCCTCTTCAAGAGTTATATCTTTTAAAGCTTTGGTAAGAGTCTATAATTTATAATAAAATTTTATATGTATATTATGCAGAAGAAATCTTTTATCATAAAAAAATCATTTTCTTATGTATAAACAATATAATTTTTTAAAAATTCAATAGTGGCATGGTGTGATGGTTAAGTTGTTGTGTTGTTATTCTTGCCATCAAGGTTCAAACCCCATTGGGGTTTAATTGTTGATAATTTATATTGGTGATGAGGTTCCTCTTTTGTGACCTCACTGGTTCATAGCTTCAGTTCAAAAGTGTTTATATATATATAATGTTTCTATAAAGTACATAAAATATCTTTTTTTTTTTATGTTCATCTTCCAATTCTGGATTTTTATTGAAGCAGGGTGTCGTTGTTTCCCCCATTTCTATTCAAAGTTTAATAATATATTTTTTTTAAAATCTATTTTACCCTTTTGGGGGCTAGTTTTTTGTAATCTTTGCAACAACAAAAAAAATTATAATATCAAATTTCAAATTTCATTAAGTAGTTCAAAATTAATATCATAGTATTACTTAATTACTATTCATTTTCTAAAACAAAATATGGTATGAACTAAATTTTTTCAACACCCACTATCATTTGACCAATGTTAGCTTTTGTTGGTTTCAAATACATTTTGTTATTGTATACAAAAGTAATTGGATAGCTCAAAGGAATGTAGCAAAGTAAATTCTTTAATACTCTCATGGGTAGTGAGGTACGTGCATGCTATTTTGTGAATGGGTTGTGACATCGTCCTAGTGTTGTTGAACTCATTATTTATTTTATGTATATTAAAGATTTAAAAAAATTGTGAAGTATACATGATAGATTATGTTCTTGAAAACTAGGTATGACATAGGTTCCACAGAAGATCCACCTTGATGTCATGTGAAACCTCAACAAGCATTTTTTGTCTTACTAAAGCTATCAATGTAGAGGCTATTATCAAGCATGGATCGTAGTATTCATTTACTCTTTTATCATTTTCACACCCTAGACTATAGATTTTGTATTTACAAAAAGAAAGATCTTTGATTCCTTGTTTGATTTACCTAGGTTATCTTTGCCATGTTGGAATTTCCTAACCAAGATAGTCTCCTCTTTAGGTTATGTCATTTATCTCAAACCAAATAATAATTTGTAATGAAATAACTTGCACAACAAAAGAATATGGTATGAAATATGTTGCAAATACTTGATAATAACTGAGAAAAACAAGCCACTTTGAGGGGGCAAACCTCCAAATATCTCTAAAAAGAGCACAATTCACAATATAATGATGAAATAAGGCTCACAACTTCCTATATATACCTATTTATTCCTAGGATATCACCCATACCAACTTAGATAACCCTATATAAGCCAAAGGCCAACCTAATCAACTAAATAACAATATAATTTAATAATTATATGACTTAATTAGGAGTTAAGATAGCCACAAGCTGACTATTCATAACCTTATGTACTCTAATATTAAGGGTGTAGCATGCCCCCCCTCTTTAGATAAGCATTGTCCTGAACGCTAGGAAATTTTGGATGCTTTTGAATGAACTCCTCATCCTCCCATGTGGAATCTTCAATTGGTAAATTCTTCCATTGGATGATATACTGAGTGAGTGTTATGGTCCTTAGCTTCCTTGTGTGTTTCTAGAGAATACATTTTGGTTCCAATATGATTCTTCCTTCTTCAACAAGCTCCAGTAATATTATTGTCTAAGTAGGGATGTTATTCCCAATTACCTTCTTCAAACAAGAAACATGAAAAATTGGGTTGATCTTTGTTGTTGATGGCAATTCCAACTTGTAGGAAACACTAACTATCTTTTGCATGATTTGATATGGGCCATAATATTTTGGAGAAATTTTTTTATTCTTTTACTGTTGCTTTAGTGAAATTTTCTTGTAAGGTTGCAATCTCAACGAAACCCAAATCCCAACTTCAAAACTTCTTTCACTATGGTGTTGGTCTGCCTATTGCTTCATTTAGTTTTTGGCCATGGATAGATTCTCTTTAAGTCCTAAAAGTACTTGTTGTTGATGAATCAAGTGATCCTCCAAAGCTTGAACTCTTGGTGACACCTTTAATGATGATGTGATGGAAGGAGGATGATATCCATACAATGCCATAAATGGAGGCATTTTTTATGAACTATGGAAGGAAGTGTTATACCACCATTCTACTAGTGGTAGCCACTCTACCCATTGAGATTATTTATCAAAAGTGAAAAAACATATATATCCTTCCAAAACTTATTAACCACCTCTATTTTCCCATTAGATTGTGGATGATATGAAGAACTTTGAGCCAATTGAGTACCCAAACATTTGAATAAACCTATTCAAAAGTTACTAGTAAAGATAGGATCACGATCACTAACAATAACATTGGGTATACCATGTAGCTTTTGAATGTTCTCCAAAAATTATTTTTCCATTATACTTGCTATAAAAGGATGTGATAATGCAATAAAATGTGCATATTTAGTGAGGTGATCCACTACTACCATGATGGCACTCTTAATAGTAGATCTTGGAAGCCATGTGATGAATTCCATGGAGACTTCTTCCCAACATTGGCTAGGAATAAATAAGGATTACAAGAGATAAGGTGTCTTAATTGTCTCCCCTTTATTTTGTTGAAAACCCAAACACTTTGCCACAAATTTTTGAACATCCCATTCATCCCTTCCCAAAAGAAGTCTTTCTTGACCCGATGGTATGTCTTCAAAATCTTGAATGGACACCCACTAGAGATTCATGTAGATATATGAAAATATTTTGTTTGAGAGAGGAATTCTTGCAAATATACAATCACTCTTTATACCACAAGGTATCTCCCTTCCAATAAAACTTATCTAAACTACTAGGATTAGTCTGTATTTATTGAATGAGATTACTAGTAACCATATCATTTTTCCACTCTTCTTTGGCTTCTTCTACTCAATATTCTTGTAATATTGAAAGGGCACACAGTAAAGCTTCATCCTTCTTATCCTTCCTCAATAGTGCATCTTCCACAACATTTTCCTTCCCTTTCTTATATATAGTATCAAAATCATATCCCAACATCTTAGTAACCCCTTTTTGTTGTTCTTCAAAAGATAGCTTTATTCCAAAAAATATTTTAGGCTATCATGATCTGTCTTAACCTTGAAGTGGCAAGCACTGGAGTTGTGCAAATATCCTCCTTTAACATTTCAAATGCAAAATTAGCAAATTCATTCTAATGAAAAGAATCCTTTTTCAATAAAGTTGTGAGGGGTGCTACTATACTACCATAATTGTTCACAAATCATCTATAGTATCATGTCAATCCTAAGAATCCCCTCAGTTTCTTAATGGTTTTAGGAATAGGCCATTCCATGATAGTCTTAATTTTTTTAGGATCCACCTTTACTCCTTCATGTGAAACTATGTGTCCTAAGTACTCTACCTCATTAATACCAAAAGAACACTTGGATGGCTTAGCATAGAGTTTATGCTCTTCAAGAACTTGTAATACTTGATCTACATGTTGTGTGTTCTTCCCATGTCTTGCTATAAATCAATATATTGAATCAAAAGACACTAATACAAACTTCCTCAAGAACTTTTTAAATATGGAATTCATCAAACTTTGAAATGTAGATGGAGCATTGGTAGGAACAAATGACATCACCAAAAACTCATAATAACCCTCATGAGTCCTAAATGCTATCTTACAAATATTTTCTTCCTTAATTCAAATTTTATGATAGCCAGATCTAAGATCTAACTTTGTAAAATACATATCTCCATTCAATTCATCTAGCAAATCATTAATGAATGGAAAAGGAAACTTATATTTGATGGTGTACATGTTGAGCACTCTATAGTCTAGACAAACACACCAAGTTTCATCCTTCTTCTACACCATCACCACAGGCAAGGAGTAAGCACTTTGGCTATGTCTAATAATTCTTGCCTCTAACATCTCCTCAACAATATTTTATCTCACTTTTTTGTATATGTGGGTACTGGTAAGGCCTGATATTGGGAGGTTGGCTCCCTAGAACTAGTTGTATGGCCTAATCATGATCCCTCTTAAGAGGAATTCCTTAAGGAATTTCTTTAAAAACCACTTGGTGATGCTCAATTATTGCTCATAAATATAGATGGGTGGGATCACTAGATTGAGATACTTCTAATGAACATAAATGGACCACAAATCCATCAACTCCTTTCTTAAGTAACTTTTGCATTGGATGATAACTCACCATTTGTGGGGACTTTTCCTTCAATCCCATTAGCTCTATTATCTTTCCTTTTGATTGGAATCTCATGAACAATTCTTGGAAGTTTATCTCAATTGTTCCCAAAGTAGTAAGCTATTGTACTCCCAAAACAATATCTATTGCACCCATGGAGATAACATATATTGGGCTATCAAGTTGATAATCTATCGTGGATAATTTAATGCTATGGCTCTTTCCAAAATAACTAACAATACCACCATATGCAATCAAGACCTAAAATTTTGGAGCTAGATACATAAAACAATTTAGATAAGTAGCCAAATTTTTTTTGATGAAATTGTGAGTACTACCTGATTTGATCTACACTGTTTATTTTTGCTTATTTAAGAACCCAACTACCTTGAGAGCTTATGGGGCACTAAAACCAAAGATTGCATGACAAGAAATGATTGGTTGGGAATCATGCGATTCGTTATCTAAATCCCCATCACCCTCTAATATTGGCTCCTCCTCTTCTTCCTTATTCAGTCTTTCAATCTAAAACAATTTCTTTTCATTGCATCTATGCCCTCGACTATATTTACTATCACAATTGAAGCATAACCCTTTTGCTCTCTTCTCCTCAGCTTTTTACGGAGTCAACTTAGTAGGTTGTGGTAATAAATGTGTAGGAGATCTCCTTTTGTTGAAATTTATATTCCCTTGTCTCCTAGTAGCCAAAAACTTCTCCTCAACTTGTCTTGCCATTACTATTGTTTGCGATAAGAATTGTGGTTGGAACAATCGTACTTCACATTTTACATGATCCTTTAAACCACCTAGAAATAGTTCCTTCATATTGTCTTTTGCCACATTCTCTACTCTCAGAGAAAGGGTTTAAATTTTTTTAATATAATCCTTGACCATGCCTTTTTGCTTTAATTTAGTGAGTTGGCAGAAGTAGCTATCCATAAATTTACTCCATAATGGGCAGCGAGTTCCTCTTGAAAATTTGGCCATGTGACCACACAACCCTTTTTTCTCTTCTAGTCACATAACCAATGATACCAGATAAATTGATCTGGTTCTAGGTATAATGATGCCATAGTGACCTCTTGTTTACTAAGAACATGATGACTATCAAAGAACTACTCCATTTGGCATAGCCAATTGGTTGGATCCTTGCCATCAAACTTTCTCGTATCCAACTTAGGTATGAATTGCCTTGGAATATGATTATTAAAGGAAGGATCCTTCTTGAAATTGAGTCCAAGGAATTCATTTCCAAAAAAAGCATTATATTGCACCTTGCGAGGTGAATCTTCTTCCTTCCACCTCATACCCCAAATAAGTAATTTCAATTCACCCATTTCTTCTGTAATCATCTTCTCTAATGATGAAATATCACCCTTTACTTTGTTTATTTCATCCTTAGGGTTAAAATCCTCATTTTCTACCCACTTATTCTTTGAAGATTTCCTTAGTGTGGTAGCATTCTTTTTGCCTCTTATTGTAGGCCCCATCATGATGGTATATAATAATTTTACAATAAATCACACTTGAATAAACTTAAAATAGTTTGAAAATTTTACTGTGACTTGCCAAGGACTAGGTCGCACTCCAATAGAAAAATCTCCCAAAAATTGAGATTTACAACCTTGGGAGCAATTTTTTTGAAAAACCTAATTTCCCAATAAATCACTTATTTCTACTTAAATTGATCTAAAAATTTGATTGTAGCCTCCAATAATATATCTTCAAAAACTCACAAAAAATTAGGAATTTCAATTCTTCACTATGTGGGAAATATGATATTTCCAAATAAATTGGCCAGAAACCCTAATTCTACAATAACTCGCTCAATTCTATTTCAATTCTTTTGAAATCTAGATTATAGCTTCTTGACAGTTCCTTCAAAAGCCCTTTAAAAATTAGACAAAAAAATAAACAAAATCTAGGAGATAGGTTTCACAAAATGACCTCCAAAATTGAAAATAACGCCTTGTAACAGTGCCAAGATCATGCTCTGATACCACTTGTAATGAAAATAACTTGCACAATAGAAGAATATGATATGAAATATGCTACAAATAATTGATAATAACTAAGAATAACAAGCCACTTCGAGGGGGAAAACCTCCAAATATCTCCAATGAGAGCACGATTCACAATATGATGATGAAATAAGACTCACAACCTACTCTATATACCTATTTATGCCTAGGATATTGCCCAGGCCGACTTAGATAACCCTATATAAGCCCAAGGCTGACCTAATCAACTAAATAATAATATAATAATTATAATATGACTTAATTAGGAGTTAAGATAGCCACAAGCCAGCTATTCATAACCCAATGTACTCTAATATTAAGGGCATAGCATAATTTTTCAAATCAACCTCAATTTATGTTTTACATTGAAGTTGACCTCCCTAAGGATTTGAAGGAGATGGCAGATATAAAAAATAGCCAAATGAGCACACCAAACATGTGCTCTATCTAAACTTTCCTAATACATGATATCATTGTCAAGTTGACCAATAGATTTAGGAGTGCCTGCTAGTCACTCCCACACAAATATTTTCTCTCAAGAAGCTCATGATAACCTTACTAAGAAAAGAGGAAGGGTGGTCAAATATAGTTACTCATAAAGCCTCTTTATGAGCTCATGATAACCCTCCTATAAAAATGAGGAAGGGTGGTCAATTGTAGTTAGTCACAAAGCGAAGACTAATAATGGTGGAGCTTTTCCTAAGTATCTTGCTAGCACCACTGTCTAGCCACTAGAAACTAAAGGTGGTATGATGTCAAAGACTTCTGTCGTAGGGGATTTTTTTTCATTTTCATGAGACATCTAGGAAGTGACTTAGTTGAAATTTACTAAAGTGCCACTAGCAACATTAGTTTTAACTTCTTAGCTAGAGACTATGCCCTCTCATATTTACTTCCTCTACTGATCTAGTAGAGGTCCTACAACTTTCCTATGCATTTCAAGGGCATATTGTGCTAAAGAAAATGTGGCCTATCAAATATTTCATTTGGATAGGGAATTTTAATTTAAAGGAAGACTTTTGTAAAATAGATATTTGACTCTAAATGATCTATAGATAGTGAGGATATGACCCTTGACACCTACTTATGATATTTATATCCTAGAATGTTTAAGGTCTAATGGGCCTCCCAAGGACTTATTTTGTGTTTGATACTAGACAAAGATTTATATGTCTAAACATTCTTTATTTGCAAGCATTTAAGATTTCTAGTTTTTCTCTTATTATTACATGCCATGGTATTTTCCCTACTAATCATTTTTTATGTAACAACCATGAAGCAAGTTGGAGTGGAATTATCATCTTTCCCTTTCCTAAATCGATTCAACACTTAGTTGACCAACGATGTGACCCCACCAAATGAGTGTTTTGGGTGATTTTCCCTTTGGAGATGGATTTGGATTCAATTTTTGCTACCACTTAGGTTCCATGGGATTTCAATATGATTGAGATGACCTATGATAAATTCAAAGCTTTGTTAGTAGATAACTAATAAAAGATAGGTTTGGCAGTAATGTGTAATAAATTGGGCCTTTTTGATCTCACTCTTGGCCACTATCATGATCATACAACATGATACATGCGGAGTAACCTTAGGGTGTGTTGGTTCTTTTTCCAGCTAAACCTTGAAAATTCCTCTAAAGGGTAGCCAACTCTTATGATCAAGGACTTAAAAATTAGTGGCCAACGAATGGGAGATTTATCTCACTTTTCTCCACTACACTTTAGGCTCTACAAAACCTAAGGTTTTCACCCTTAATAATACTAGATGTGGAAATAAGACATGGTTACATCATAGTGCTTAGTAGATAAACTTCAAACTAAACAACAAGGGTTTGTATGGCTACATTCATGAATGGTACACCCTTTGTCCCCATTTTAATCCAAGCATGAAGTTGAAATAGAAAATAAACACAAAACTAAAGCATGAAAAGGTTGTTTCAAATTGAGATTTATTTCAAAGGATGGGGGAAGAAAATGTAATACAAGATCGGTGCCTACCTTGGGATACATAGTCATATGTTATGCATTGTGTATGACAAAACCAAACATGTTTTGATGGCCATCTGATAAACTATCACCTTATGATAATCTGACCTACACAAGCCTATTATGCAACCATAAATTAACAATCCATAGAAAATAATAACAATTCCCATTAATTTATAGCAATCATTTACTCTATCCTTTGGAAAAGCAATAAACCATTAAACTAACTCAAGACAAAAAATGTACTTGAAAAGCTAATATAACCCTTGACCACACAACTTAAAGAATATTATCATTCATAGTTGGAAATTATTGCATCAATAGTATATATTCATATAAGCCACGGTTTCAAAATACAAAGGCACTACCAATGTGATGACTAACTAACACATGTTTTCACCTTTGGCATTCAACATTTTTTTGTACATAGCCTTTTCCTTGGCCAAAAGTTAGAAGCTCAAAGCCTCTCAAAACCTCAGAACCCTTACAAAAGAATGAAAGATTACAATATAAAGAAAATGGAGAAGCTTAGATTTAATCTCTCAATGACACCTCGTAGACTTGAATCCCTTGATTTGGCATCTAGAATATGCCACTTTACCTAATCTTCACTCTGCCTCTTATTTGCTCTTTTACCTGTAACTGAAGTTTCCTTTTCCCACTTTAATTGAAATTTCGTGCAACTTTTTCACCTACATGTAAAAACACATTTATTGCTGCATTTTCACCTTTAAGTGAAAAAATTTCACATCTAGGTAAATACCCATCATTTTTGGCAAGTAAAAATATGCTTTTACTTAACATTTTAACCTAGTAGACTCCTTAGAATATCACAATCTTATTTGCAAACTAATTTGAAATCTTGTCAAACAATTGGCCCACATCTATTCCTATGTTCAATTTGCTTGAAAATATCTCATTCCCACAATTATTTATTTCACTTTGACAAGCTGAGAATTCCATACCATTATTCAAATACCTTCCTTTCTCATGTATCACATCAACCTCTATCTTGCACAAAGAACTCACTGTAAACCATTTCATTTGCAAGTAAAAGCATGTTGTAGCTCTACACATTTTATTTCATTATTACCTTGGACTCTTTTTGGTATCCTAATGCAAAAAAAATTCATATTTCCAAGTCGTAAAAACAAATTAAACACCAATGAAGAGTGTTGCAAGAATGTGATAAGAGTTTTTGGGTCATTTTTAACACAATTTGGTCATTTTTTAGGCTTATTGGCACTCATAAATTATTCAAAACAACAATAAAAATAATCCCCAAGTGTTAGAAATGTATGTTGGTTTGATTTTCAATTGTGCAATTCGTTTTTAACTAAGGGTGTTTCCAAGGCATCTTGAACAACATCCAAAACTTTGCAAGGGTGTGAAAGAGATTGCAAACCATTATTGGAAGGTTAGAACAACAAATTTCATCAATTTAAAAGCTCAAAAACCTCCCCAAGCATCTAAACATGGATGGAAAACATCTTTATCCATTGTATAAGCTCCTAGCAAAGCTTGAAAAGCCCAAAAAAGTGCATTTTGCAAGTTTGTGCGCCCCTTCAAAAATCCCTCCTTTTGCCCCGCGGAATTGCGAAATTCACTTTGGATGGGAAATTTAATTTTTCCAAAACTCATATAATAATTTAAAATACTTTTTAAGTCCCCCCATATCATTTGAGATATTAGAAACATTTAAATATAAGAAATATTTAAATATGCACATTTAAAAATATAGCGATCTTGGGACTTTTAATTTTTTGCAGGCCAAACAACGAAATTGATGCTATGGACACAAATGACCTTGGAGGCCATGAAAAATTTAAAGGGGCGATAATAAATTATTAGATCATTGTATAATTGCTGAAAATTGCACAAAAAATAGATTTTTTATACCTCTATAAAATGGGCCTTTCAACAAGGCACTTAATTTTTTTTTTGGTTTGAGCCTCGAAACTCCTCTAATGGCCACAAAAACGGAGATATAGGAATTTGAGGACAAAATACCACCTGGGAAACCACCAAAATGGATCCATTTGAAACTTTTTATGGGACCCTTTGGACCCACTTCAAAATGGCAATACATTAAAATTTTCCTCAAAACTTGTCTCAGAGCTGCAAAATCAGGTTTGCACACTCATGCATTAAATAAATTTTTGTCAAAGGAAATTTCATGATGACTCACGGATTGGGAGATTTTAATGCCAGAATTTTAGGGCTAGTTGGTTGCCACAAGGCTCAAAAACAAGGTTTTGTAACTTTAATTTGAGGAAAGCTAAGCACTAGAAACAAAGGGAATTTCTAGGTGCTAACATGGTGTATTTTGACAAGGTCTACAAGCAACTTGATAGGACCATGATATCAACATATTATTTCTTTTTTGTTAGCCATTTTCCTTGCCAATTGAGAATTTGTCAAATGTTGTCCTTTTAGACCACTCCCCGATATAACTTTGCATTAAATGACAACTTGCTAAACCCAAGGTCATAAAGACTCACTTTTTTAAAAAAAAATGCCATTTATGTCTTATGGGGCTTAGATTGGTGCATATTCAACATATTTAGAAATTTGAATCAAATGTCATGCATTAGACAAGTTGGATTGCTTGGGGGAACAATGTTATCAAGTGCACATTTACCACTTCCTTTACATTTATAGCTACTAGTTGAATCATTTTTTTATTGCTCATAGAAGTCCACCACCTTAGATATATATTAGATCATGACCACCTTGGAGATACAATCATTTAATTTACCTATGTAGTTTTTGTTTTTCAAGCTCTACCATTAGAAGCATTTTTCAAAAACTCATTCAGCCCATGGGTCCCAAATCAAAGCTCAACTTCACTAGCTTAAAATTGGAGATAAAGTTTATAAAGAGTTCTTCTAGGCCCCATGAGCTCATCACACATCCCAAGCCATTAAAAATTCAAGGATGGTCAAAAACTTCTAATAGAGCTTCCTAACATCCTCTAGGATTTTGTTTGACACTATGAGCAAGCTTTTATTGCCCAAGGAATTAATCTTGCAAAATCATTACTTTATAAAAATGTTTAAATGTAATGCTTTATCAAGTTTTTGATTCTCAACACATTCTTTATGATCAAATTCTCACAAAGTATCACCTACATGAGATATTGAACAATAAAGATCTTGGCTTGGATGGATTTTTCTATGAGTTTTATAAAGCTCTTTGGAATATTATGGGTGTAGACCTTCATAAATTTTATCTAGAAGCATTTCATGACAACTCTTTAGGGAGTTTAATCAAATAAAGGCAATACAAAGTTCATAACTAAAGTTTCAATTCATATCCCATCACTTTGTTGATTGCCTCATACAAGATCATTTCTAAAGTTTATGCTTTAAAGGTACAATCTCTTCTTCCTCAAATTGTCTACCCCAAGTAAATTAGTTTCATGAAGTTGTGAGACATCCTTGGCAACTATTGTTGTCTAGGAAGCAACGAAATGGGATTGATGGTCCTAGAAATTTATAATGTTTCTCAATTTCATCAAGGCATACTATCATATTGCATAAAATCAAGGTTAGGACTTTCAAGCCCTAGTGGAAGGATTAGAAATGGTAATTGGATACACATTTCATAACCACAAACCTTGTAAGGGATATTTGTGGCTAACACCTCATCTCCCCATGTTGGTCCAATTAAATCTTCATTAGCACCTCCAATGCTCTCTAGGAGCTTGGCACTACAGATTCTAAACTATTTGGTCAGTTATTCTTCAACCCAAGTTGGCTCATGTTGCTTGGTGTATGATTTATCAAGGTGCCCTGCTTGGATCCCACTCTACTCATTTGGGAGTCTTTACTACCTATTGTCCATTTTGTGGACAACTTGAGACACTCAAGCATATTTTTTGGGTATGCTACAAACCTAGAAAGCTTAGACTTGGATTCATGATTTCTTCAAGCCATTAGGACTAACACTTTTTAATGGTATATGGTTTTGTTGGAAGACAAGCCTTACCTCCCTTTCAGATTTACCCAAATTTGACATGCTTTCAAAGTGAAGATTATTTTTAATATTTGGAAAATAGAAATTATTTTATTTTTACTAGTTATGGTATTGATATTTATTTTTCCCTTTACAATATAGCTATGGTTTGCTCTAACGTGATTGTGTAGATTTAGGTGCAAACAAACAAAGTTGCACTTGAGTTTGCTCATTTCAGAGTGCATTTAGATCACTAGGGAATTGCCTCTTGTACAACTGGCAAAGTTTAATCTCCTTTTACCTCCAATCAAGGTGATACCCCTCCATGTGGATGCAAGAATGGGAATAATCAACCTACCAAAAGAGATCATGGCTCCCAATCACAAGGCTCTCAACTACCTTCCCAAAGAGCCAAGGCTTGTGATGCCCACAATTGGTCACATTTGTCTCAATCCCCTTTGATCTCTTTATAGGAGGATGGTGCTCCTAGCTAGCTGGATCTTGACAAGCTTACTTGCCTAGATTTAACAATTTATCTTGTTCGTGCTTAGAAACTTATAGATAAAGATCAAGAAAACAAGGGTGCTCTCATTGATTGGATACTAATTCTTGATGGTTCCATCTCTTCTAATACAAAGGGTAGATCAATAAATTGTGATCTCCCCTAATGATGTAACTCTTACCAATTAATGACTTTGTTGTTTCTTATTTTTAAAACTTGACCACAATAAACTTTAGTTTGTGGTTTTCTCTTGATACTCAAATATAAAATCATCCCTGTAAACATGGCCAATGCCCACAAACATAAAACATATAAAAATAAACCATCGAAGTTAAAGTCGTAGTTACCTCAAGATCGAGTGAATGGGAACGAAGCTTCCAATATACGTGACTCTCACGTTCATTTGACCCCTCTTTCTTACGCCCACCAATTTGACCATTGAATTCCAACTCAATTCGTCAAGAGTGAAGAATATTATTTATTACAAACAATAAACTACCTACAAGTGTGAACTCATTCTTTAATTTTCCATGGTCTTTAGTGTTGGGAAAATGAGAGGAAGAATTGTACGACTGCAATCATCATCACACAAACTGCAACACGCTCTTGTTGGAAGTAGGAGCAAGTACTTTGGAAAACTAGGTAGCCTACATAGAGACGAGGGGATATGATTAAGTTGAAAATGGTGTTTAATGATTAACTCCATTACTAATGATGAAAGATTTAGTTTCTAGAATGAAAATAAATGCTTTCATTACAATTCATTTAGGATAAATAATAAAATAATAACAAACTTTAAAATTTTAGAATTGAGATTTTAAATATAAAATAAATATAAGAAATGGATGAAAATAATATAAATGTATTTAATTTTAGATTCTGCTTACAGAATTGAGTGTGATAAATGTGAGAATTCAATTAATTATACTATTAGAAGATTAAGGTATGCTGAACGATTGTTGTAGCATTAGAAAAATGATTTTATGATCGTTTAGTTCACTTCCACAAGTGAATAACTAAATGTTTTACTTTGACATCATGGTGCACTTTGTCTCTTTGTATTTTTAGTTGAGAGAGGATGCTAAATACCAAAAGCTTTTGGAAGAGGTCAAATACCAAATTTTGCATCTTCATCAAAGGGACATTCGTTGTTTTAGATAGTTCCAAAGTTTGTTTAAATTTTGAGTATAAATTATGTTTCAACTGTCATTTTGTATTGTATGTGGTTGGCTTAACCAACTAGGTCATTTGTGATGTTCTAGACAACTTATTTAAACTTCGAATATTTTTGTTTCGGCTACCATTTTATAATGTATGTGGTTAGTTCTACCAACTAGGTCAGTTGTTTGTGGCTAGGATAGCTGTTATTACTCTTATTAGATTGGTTGTATGTTAATTTCATAATCTAGTCCTTGGTTGTCCCAGTTGTGCTGCAGTTTGTTCACTGGATTTGTTTTGTTATTCTCCTTCCTTTGCTGTCTATTTTTGTACTACTTATTCTTTTCTTTGTGTTTCAGTTGTGTTCAATATAAAAAAAAACTAAATGTGGTTATGAATTTGATTTGACTAAACATTGATAACTATAATTTACTCACTTCACCTTGTAGGACAATAGGTAGACAAAGTTCATGGTCTTTATTGTTGGGAAAAGGAGATGAAGATTTGTACGTGTATCATGACACAAATTGCAAAACACTCATTTTTTTTCAAAATTGTTTAATACTAGTGTTTCTGGTTTCATCGCTTGGGACAAATTACTACCCTGTCTAACAACAATAATATAAGTCAAGAGTATATAACTAAAAACAAATAAAAATAAAATTATTTAAAAATAAATAAAATTAGATGTTAGTGGGGCACTGTGCATTAGGGAAATTGGTTAGTAATATTTTCATTGATAATTGAAGAAGAATGTTAAATAGATAAGAATTTGGAATAAACTTGTAATATTTTAGAAACAATGCCTTACTTTTATTATAATCATTTGGAATTATATGCTAGATCTCTATCTTGTTAGAGGAAAAAATTGTGGTTCTATGATAGATTGTAATTGTGGATTTGTATTTGTGTTTCAAATTACTCTTAGCAATTTGTAAGATTATCTGCAACTTCAGCTAATACACAACCTTCTATTCTACATTTTCTATTGTGCATGTATAAATGAATAGGGTAGGACTAAATGTATAGTGATATGTGTGCATTTAAATAGATAAAGTGGTTAGGGGAATAAGTTCAACCTCACACAATAACATACCTTTTACCTCATTTGCTATTATATACATGTATTAAGATATTACCTTAAAATAAATACAAAATTAAATGACAAATAATATGGATATACAAATTTTATCATTATAATTAGATATTTAAATTAGAAGTAATGGAACATTCAAATATTATTAAATATTAAATGTTTATGGGGAATATTTAAGTAGTAAGAGATTATAGTGCAGGGTAACTATTTTTTAAGGTGGTTAATGGAACTAGTAAGCTCTTTGAAAAGAGTCAATGAGATACGATTAAGTTATTTGTAGTGTTTAATGATTGACTTAAAAATAACCATTAATAAGAAAATATTTAATTTATATAATGAAATTAAATATTCATAATTATAACTTATTTGGACTAAATTATAAAATAATAATAAATCTTAATATTTTATCATTCATGACATTGCCTGATGGTTAAATCATGGTATTGTTTTTCTTGTCATCAAGGTTCAAATCTCCACTAGGTCATTGAGATCATGGAGCATCGTGCCCTCATTGATCCATTATGCTCATGGGTTTGAACCTTCATGTTGAAGTTGTTGGTCTTCATACCAATGACTTTGTACTCCAAACCCTTGGGCTCGTGGGCTTGTGTGCTCATGAGCTTTGTACCCCTATTGGGCTACTGATCTTGCAAGTTTGGATTATGTGTGCTAATTCTACGTGTTCATATTGGGGATGAGGTCCCCCATCTGTGGCCTCACTTGGCTCAAGTAGGCTAAAAATTCTGGTGTTAACAATAAAAAAAATCTTAAGATTTTAGAGTTAGGATTGATATACAAATATGTATAAATATAGAAAACTGAGTAAAATAAAATAAACATACTTAGCTTTAGATTTGGCTAAGAAATAGTTCTAAAAGATGTGAGAAGTTAATTATCTATAGTACCAAGAAATTAACTAACTATAAAAATGATTGCATGACTGTCTAGTTCACTTATATGAGTGCATAACTAAATAGGGTTGATGGATCTGATTTTTCTAAATTGTGATAACTAGAATTTACTCACCTCACCTTCTTTCACCTAGGTTAGAAGTGGAGAAAAAATTTTGGGCAAACATTTATTCTCCTTAAGTCAAGCCCCTAGGTAGACTAGTTTATTGACAATGAACACATATCAAAGGGCGGGTGCAAAAAGATGGGGGGCCAATTTGTGGTCAAGTTCTTTAAAAAGTTTTGAAAGCTCATATGGCTTGGTGTGTCGAGCCTAAGGCTTGGCCACAACGAGCCTATAATGTGCTTGCATTATGAGGTATTAAAAGAAAGAAAAAGGAATTTGAAATCATTTTCATTGTGACTGTATTTTTTTTCTGCCCACAGCCAAAACCCTTCATTTCCATGCTTGTGTTCTAGGAGGAGCCATCTAGCAAGGTTTTTCATCAAATTGTTGATGTTTCATCACTAGGATGCTACTACGTCAACGAGCAGATTTAAGAGGTAAGGATTGTTTTTTTTTGTTGTAAATTTGTTAGTTTTAGGTTGTTTTTTATGTTTATTTTTTGAATTTGTAGGAGATGTCAATGAACCTAAAAACCCTCCTCAAAATCCTCAACAATCACAACAACAACAAGAGGAACAAAATACTCAACAAGCATCGCAACAATAACATCAACAAAATCCTCAAGTTGAACAAGCACAACAACAATCTCCTCCACCAATCCATCAACATCCTCTTGGCACTCAACAAAACTTAATGAGTGAAATTGAAAACAATAAAAAGAAATTGAGGAGTTAATCACAAGGTTGAACAATCCAAACATTTCAACCATGGAAAGAAAGACCCTCGCAACTTCACTCAAAGAAATGTTAAAACATGTATATTCAATTATCAAATAATTAACTGGTTGGCAAGATAGGAGACAAGCGGCTAGGGCTTATTACCAAGATAAATTATCATATAAAGATGTAAAAGATCTAAAAATTACAAAATTTGATTTGTGCTCATTATTCACTGCCCCGCGCACAAATGAAAATCTTACCCTCAATGTGAAGAGGTTTCCTATCCATTGGTACCACCACGAACATATTAGGACCTTTTTTTGGGATAGGTGGTACATGGTTTTTGATTACCCACCATGCAACAATTGTGAAGTCTTGCAATATTTCTTGAGGAAACTATACTATGAGTTCATCTTGAACAAAATCCTAAATTATTTTGATATGAAGGACTTCTAGGGGAGAGGTGGGGGGTCATCTCAAGATAGACTCGATGCACATTAGGATCCTAGGTGGTAAGTGAGATGACCTCTCGCTAGGCCACCTCATGAGCACATCGTTATCCCTTCCATCGCATACAAGAGTGTCAAGGTAGAGACTTTGTAAGCTATCAACTCTTTGACCCAGAGTGCCATCCAACATGCTAGCCCTATAGTACAACACCATTCAAGGGAGTCTTTGAGTGGTGGGCTTCAATCCCATTTATGTCAAGCTTGTGGGGCGACTTGTTCATATGAGCGCACCAACACTCAAGAGGTTGCTACATAGGATACATCTATAGCTATGGAGAAGGTGAGGCAACTAACATTTTGAATGAGGCCTATGGCATCAATACTCGAGTAAATGTTAGCATGTTCATTGAAATTAATTTAGTAAATTTCAATTTTAAAATGCAAGATTAACTAATTTAGTTTTATGATTTTAATAAAATTTTAGGATCATAGTGTTGCTACTAGATACACCATCCCTACACCCACTTATTTCTCCACTGCATCTACCATTGAGGTATGTAACTAGTAATAATATAAATTTATTACATGTTAATAGCATTGCTTTATGAATGGTATTCTAATATGTGGTTTTGGATGTTGAATAGGCTAACATTGGAGGTTTTAAGGGAACACCTCCCAATGCTAGTGGATGTAGACAAACCTACACATAGGTAATATAATAAAGAGTTTAACCAATGAATTGAACTTAATAGATTTGTGTATTTTATATTCATATCATTGATTATGTTGCATTGCACATCTTTCAAACTCGAAGCATTACTTCACATTCCATAACTAATAACTAGATGTTGATAGATGATAAAATTTCAACTACAATATAGTTGTTTAGAAAGTCAACATAAGCAATGATGCAATTATTTCACATAGCATAAGTAATAAGTAGGAACAACTTCCGATTGCATTTGCTTGTCATGGCATTCCATGAGACCACTTTTTACTGAGGCATCTTTTCAAACAATTCATTGCCTTGCCTATGCTATGGATGCTTGGAAGAAATATATGAAAGAATAATAGTAAGAAATAGCATAGACAAGGCAATGAGTTGTTTAAAAAAATGCCTCAAAGAAATGTGGTCTCATTCAAATAGTTCACCACCTTGTCTATGCTACCACATTTTCCATACATGTCTACCAAAGCATTTTATCAAACAGTTCATTTCCTCACTGCTATGGCTAAAAGCATAGAAAAGGTGCTTTCCAACAAACTATGGATGCTTGGAAAAAATTTGTCAACGCATAATAGTAAGCAATAGAATAGACAAGGCAGTGAGTAGTTTAAAAAAATGACTCAAAGAAATATAGTCTCATGGTGATGGAATGCCATTCCATCACCATGAGACCACATTTCTTCAAGGAATTTCTTCAAAAAACTCACCACCTTTTCTATGCTACCACATTTTCCATACATTTGTACCAAAGAATTTTATCAAACTACTCACTTCCTTGCTACTATGGCTAAAATTCTAAAATAGGTGCTTTCCAACAAACTATGGATGCTTGGAAAAATCTATCAAAGCATAATAGTAAGCAATATCATAGTCAAGGCAGTGAGTAGTATGAAAAAATGCCTTGAAGAAATTTTGGCTCATGGTGATGAAATGCCATTCCATCACCATGAAACCACATTTCTCTGAGGCATTTTTCAAACAACTCACTGCTTGAAGAATAGAAACCAACCCATTAGCCAAAATTCCCCTCAAAATTCTTTTCAAGGTCCTCATCCTCAATTTGCCAATCCATGGAACCTTCCACCTTTTATTCCACTTGTCCATGTCCCACTCCTCCCTCTTCATGTCATGATCGCCCTCCATCTCACAACCAAGACCACACTATACCATCCACCCCATCCCAGCATAATACCATAAAGAAGGAAATGAACTGTTTGAAAAAATGCCTCAAATAAATGTGGTCTTATGGTGATGGAATACCATGACACATTTGTTTGTAATGGAATTCCATCACCATGAGACCCAATTTCTTTGAGGCCTCTTTTCAAATAGTTCACAACCTTCTCTATGCCACCACAGTTATCGTACATGTCTACTAAAGCATTTTATCAAATGGTTCACCACCTTGCTACTATGGGTAAAAGCCTAAAAACACATGCTTTCAAACAAGATATGGATAGGAAAAATAGTAAGCAAGATAGTAAGAAATATATAGTTTAATAATTACTCAAAAAAAAATTCATTATCTCATACATTATAAGCCATGATGTGGATCACTGTTGTATTTTTCATGATTGAATAATTTATTGTTTTATTTTTAGATGTTGTAAGTAGATACACCTTTGAATGTTCATAGAGCAATGGAGATCAGTGTTTCATCTGCTATAGACCCCTCGATGACTCTAGCAGGGGAGGTATGAGGTAAACTACTAAATTTCAGTTTACATTCATTGTTATAGATGTTAGTGAAAAATCAAACCATTATTGATTCGTAGTTTAATTTCTATTTGGATGGTTTATACAAGGATATAGCACACCTCAGCATGGGCATTTGAATATTTCCCTCATGGAGAGTGATCATCAGATGGTAGTAAGTGATTATTTTGTTAAATATATCATTTTTAATTATGTAATTTCTATATATTAATGTATTTACTTCTTATTGTAACAGATAAGACTTGACCAAGAACTAAACCCTAGGAGGAGCACTAGGAGCACTCCTTGACCATAGAATAAATGAGTGATAGACATATCGCCATCTGATCAACAAGAAAAGGGAAAGAGTTTATTTCAAGATCATGGAGAGCAATGACTTTTGATTCCAAAGCCCTTTGTTGTATGCCTATATGGTATTTTTATACATATTTTGTATTGGATATATTTGACATTATATGCCTATATGGCATTCTCGTAAGCCTATATGGCTATTTTGTACATATATTTTATACTTATATCAACATATATTGATTTATGCCTACATGGCTATTTGGTTAATACAATTTTTTTTTATCGATGGTGTTCATATTTGCATTATAAATCCATGGTTCAATAGACATCAATTATGTGTATTCCAGTGTATCCTTTACAACTTACGTGTATACTTTGTGGCTTACATGTATTCCATTGTATACTATGCAACTTACGTGTTTTCATGCGTATACCTTGTACTCATGCATATACTTTGTATTAATTTGTTTATACTATGTATTTGTGTGTATTCTTCAAGGCTTACGTGTTTTTGAGTACTTGTGCTTCCCTTATTCACATGTACATGCTTGACTTATTCACATGTATACTTATTAATTGGTTAGCCCTAGCATTGATCATTATTGTCCTTCATGGTTTGTCTTGAATATTAATTAATTGATGCTAAACAACTTTATTAGTTGATGCTAAACAACTTCAATATTTCTACAAATACTAGTAAAGTTACAAATTCTAAAATTGCACAAATTGAAAAGAAAATATTAACTGTAAATAAATGCACTAATTATCAACTTGATAATTGATTAAGAATGAGTATTAAATATATCAAGAGATGGGCCTTCTAGAATGGCAATTGCCAACTAGAAAATAGACAAAGCATTCCCACTACTTTAAAAGTAAAAAACCACCCAAAATTGCAATGGGAGAGAAGGCTTATTTAAGATCCTTGAGTAATGTATTTCCTAATGCTCCCTTGTTCTTACATATATCAATTCAATTTAATCCAAAGAGTTCCATGAAATGCTTTATCTAAAAGCAAAAAACACGTTTTCAATTGGTATTCCATGAAATGTTTCATAAAATGATGCCAATATATTTAATCTTTTGATTGGAACAAATCAATTAAGCAAAGGATACATAATCTTCACAACACTTGCAAAACATAATATTCATAGTAGATGATGAGTAGTTAACTTCTTGACACATTATCATACAAACATTTATCTTGAATAGTGTTTAAACATTTTCACAGCATAATCAGGTCATAGTGTAGAATGAATTGGCATGTTCTTGATCCAACACCATATAAACATGTCAAAAGATGTAAATGTCAACTTTTTGCAGTATTATTTTTTCTATAGAAAATGGGCTTGGGAGAAAAATTTTAGAGTTATCATACATTAGCTAATAATTAATTAATCTTTAATTGATTATTAGTTTAATTTATTCTCACACACTTAAGCTAAACTTAGGATTGTTTTATTAGTTGAGTTAATATTAGATCATTATGTCACATCCCATATAATGTTGACACTTGTCATGATCTGATGCTTTCTGATTTAGGGTTTTTCTCTTATAAACATTCAACCCTCATTGTAATTATTCATGGGAGAATATCTGTAGCTTTCATATCTTCTTGAAAGTCTTCTCTCTTCTGTATTTGTTTCTTGTTGAAGAATATTGCACATTTTTTTTGCAGATCTCTTGTGTGGAAGGTGTCTTTGTTTGTTGTTTGATCCCATGCCTCGTGGTTTTGTGCTTGTTTCACAATTCTAACAAAACAAGTTATAATTTATAATACAAATAAGAAATGGACTCAACAGTAGAAACTTTATTTAGCACACCAAATAATAAATGTACGTGAGAACATCACTTGTTTCTCTTAGACTTTAATTTTCAAACATAGAAAATCATTTCAAATGAAAATGACAAAATGCTTCACAACCAAACTTGTTAATTGGGGAAAAATAAAATGTTTCCAAGTACCACCATTCAATTGGTTGCATATTGTTGTAAGGACAAGGACGCTAATTAAAAAAGTATTGTGCTTGCTAGACTTGAGGATGATCATATGTTTTTTTATGTGGAAAACTCAGACTTCTCAACTGGCATATGTTTCTCTTTTTTATTGTTTTGCATGCCATCATAAGGGATCAAACCAGTTGAATGTAGCTCAGAGTGATTCTATGTATTTGGGTGTGAAAGAGGACCATGCCTAGTGTAAACATACCTATCGAGACACATTGGAGTAGTTTGTTTGGTCACATGAGTTGCACAACGAAAGTTGCACCACTTTGCAACTTTACATTGCTTGCATTTGGCACTTTTCCCATCAAATGAAAACTGGAAACCATGGGAAAACAACTCCTCGATAACAAAAATTGAGAGAGGTTATTGTAGAACAGCCCAACACAATCCCATAGGCTTAGACGAAGAGTTTGTAAGTGTCATGGTTTTTGAGTAATATCCCATCAAAGATTGTTGCCCTTTTACACTTTGGACCCTTAAGGGATTGAGCTGGTTGAATGTAGCTCAGAGCTATTCTACATGTTTTGGTGTCAAAGAAGACCTTTCCCAGCATAAACGTATCCATCTAGATGTGTTGAAACGGTCTGTTTGGTTACACGAGTTGCAAAACAAAAGCTGCACCACTTTACAACTTTCAACTACTTACATTTGACAACTTTTTCCCCAAGTGAAAATTCACCACCACAGTAAAACACCTCCAAGATAGAAAAAACCAAGAGAAGTTATTATAAAGGGGCCCAAGAAAATCCCATAAGTTCAAATGAGAAGTTTTTAAGCATCATGGTGTTTGAGTAACAACCCATTGAAGATTGCAACCTTTTTGCACTTTGGACTCTTAAGGGATTATGTCAATTGAATGTAACTCGAAGTCATTCAATGTGTTTGGGTGTGAAAGAGGATCATGTCTAGCGTAAACGTACCCACCCAAATGTGTTGGAATATTTTTTTTGGTCACATGAGTTGCAAAACAAAAGTTTCACCACTTTGCAACTTTCAACTACTTGCATTTGACAACTTTTCCCCCAAGTGAAAATTTTCCACCATGGGAAAATGCCTCTGAGATAGAAAAAACTAAGAGGTTATTGTAGAGGGGCTCAACTTGATCCCATAGGCTTAGATGAGAAGTTTTTAAGCATCACAGTATTTGAGTAACAATATGCTAAAGTTTGTAGCCATTTTGCACTTTGGACTCTTAAGAGATTTTGCCAGTTGAATATAGCTCAAAGTGATTCAATATGTTTGGGTGAAAAATAGGACAATTTATAGTGTAAACATACCCAACCAAATGTGTTGGAACAATTCGTTTGGTCACACAAGTTGCAGAACAAAAGTTGCACCACTTTGCAACTTTTAACTACTTGCATTTGACAACTTTTTCTCCAAGAAAAAAATTGCCACTATGGGAAAATGCCTCCGAGATAGTGAAAAATAAGAGAGGTTATTGTAGAGGGGCCCAATATGATCCTATAGGCTTAGATGAGAATTTTCTAAGCATCACGGTATCTGAGTAACAACATGTTGAAGTTTACAACCATTTTGCACTTTGGACTCTTAAGAGATTCTACTAGTTGAATGTAGCTCAGAGCGATTCAGCATGTTAGGGTGTGAAAGAATACCATTCCTAGCACAAACATACCCACCTAGACATGTTGGAATAGTTTATTTGGTCACATGAGTTGCAGAACGAAAGTTGCACCACTTTGCAACTTTCATCTACTTGCATTTGACAACTTTTTTCTTAAGTGAAAATTTGCCACCACAAGAAAATGCCTCTGAGATAGTGAACCAAGAGAGGTTATTGTAGAGGGGCTCAACTTGATCCCATAGGATCAAATAAGAAGCTTCTAAGCATCATGAAATTTGAGTAACAGCCCATCAAATATTGCAACTAATTTGCACTTTGGACTCTTAAGGGATTCTACTGGTTGAATGTAGCTCAGATTGATTCTATGTGTTTGGGTGTGGAAGAGGACCATGCCTAGCATAAACACACCCATCTAGATGTGTTGGAATAGTCTATTTGGTCACACAAGTTGTAGAATGAAATTTGAACCACTTTGCATTGCTTGCATTTGACACTTTTTCCATCAAGTGAAAACTAGACACCATGGAAAAACCACTTCAAAATAACAAAAATCGAGAGAGGTTATTGTAGAGGGGCCTAACATGATCCTATAGGCTCAAACAAAGATTTTGCAAGCACCATTATTTTTGAGTAATAGTCCGTCAAAGATTGTTTCCCTTTTTAATTTTGGACCCTTGAGGGATTGAGTCGGTTGAACATAGCTCAGAGTGATTCCACGTGTTTGAGTGAAAAATATGACCATATCTAGTGTAAATGTATCCATCTAGATGTGTTGGAACAGTTCGTTTGGTCACACAAGTTGCAAAACAAAATTTATACCACTTTGCAACTTTACACTACTTACATTTAACACTTTTTCTATCAAGTCAAAATAGAACACCACGAGAAAACAACTCTGAAATAACAAAAATTGAGAGATATTATTGTAGAGGGCCCCAACACGATCTTATAGGCTCCAACAAAGAGTTCGTAAGTGTCACGGTTTATGAGTAATAGCATGTCAAAGATTGTTGCCCTTTTGCACTTTGGACTCTTAAGGGATCAATTCGGTTGAACGTAGCTCGGAGCGATTCCACATGTTTGGGTGTGAAAGAGGACCATTCCTAGTGTAAAATTACCCATTTGAACGTGTTGAAATAGTCTATTTGGTCACACAAGTTGTAGAACGAAATTTGCACCACTTTGCAACTTTACATTGCTTGCAATTGGCACTTTTTCCATCAAATGAAAATTGGACACCACAAAAAAATGACTTTGAGATAATAAAAATTAAAAGAGGTTATTGTAGAGATGCCCTATGTGATCATGATTCCTTAGATGGAATGCCCGTAACTAACACGGTATCCGGATAACAAGTCATCAAAGATTGTTTCCCTTTTACAATTTGGACTGTTAAGGGATTACATTGCTTGAATTACAAATGTTTGAGGGCAGTAATAAATTTCAATATTTGAGTAAATCTCATTACAAGTGTTTATTTCAATAGACTGTATGTTATATTTATATAGATATTTAATCATTAGGTTGATTTGTTTTAATAAATGAAGTTTTTATAATAGGTTAGTCAATTGGTGCTAGTTATAATAGGGAGAGAATAAAAGAAGAAAAAGAATGATTAGTAACCAGCAATGGTTATTACACTCAATATATTAATAATATTATGTTTACAATCAAATGATATTTATTTAGTTGTCCTAATTCTTTTGTTTGTGCTACAATTGTCTAATATGCTTCATCTAGCATTCTGAAACCCAAGTGCTTGTACTTCTAGGCACAATGCCTTAGGTACTCCATTCTCATAGATCTTTTACAATGTCACTCATACATTTGAGATTCTCTTATAATGTCTACATCATAGGTGTTCATGATGAGGTTAACTTTAAATCAATAACTTGATATTCCCTTGCTAAGCTTCACATGCTCTTTTATAATGGCTTCAAATCATAATTGAGATTTGTCAAGATCATCAAAATAAGGATGTTGCATTGCTTTTTTGGCTGAGATTCTCTTCGATGGCTCATAAATCAACGTTTTATGTAAGGAGACACCAATCAATTGTTAGTAGTTTACTTACAAATACGCAAAGTAAAAGAAGAAAAAGAAAGAGCATCCAAAATGGAAATGAAATGAAAATAGATGGAAAGCACTTATAGACAACAAATCCACACCATTTGGTTCCAAGACAAGAACAACAAGGCATAAATCTTAATGCTTCCATTGAGGCATGCCAGTCTCTCAACTTAGTCACTCTTGGTCATACATCTTCACTAGGAGTTCCAAGATACCTATTGCACATAACACCTCTTATAAATAGAATAACTTGAAATTTGAGATGCTCTTATAATGTCTACATCATAGGTGCTCATGATAAGGTTAACTTCAAATGAATAACTTGAAATTCTCTCACCAAGCTTCACACACACTTTTATAATGGCTTAAAATCATAATTGAGATTTATCAAGATCATCAAAATAAGGATGTTGCATTGCTTTTTTGGTTGAGATTCTCTTAGATGACTCATAAATCAGCATTTTCTATAAGGGGACACCAATCAATTTTTAGTAGGTTACTTACAAATAGGAAAAGTAAAAGAAGATGATAGCATTGACATCATACAAATTAATGTGCATACAAGTATAAATTAATAAGAACTAGTGTGCATACTTACAAATTAATCCAATGAACCATCCAGGTCTTCTCTACTCTTTATTGTGTCAAGTATTGCCTCATGGTCAGACTCACGAACCTTCCACAAGGTCTTGTTCAAATATCTACCCCCATATTTGGTCAAACAAACATTGGATGCCACAACAAGGTTTGAGTAATGAACAATCTTACGATGCATGCCAAAGTCCTAAGACAACCAATATTTAACACTCTTACACAAGTACCTTCTAAGCCACATTCCAATAACAACTGAGCTTATAGGGTATTCGATGTTTTCTCCATCTATAACTGGGGCCTCCAATTTATTTTTGGCCTCAACACAATGACAAAAGTAATAGTTTTTTTCCCTCTTCGTTGTCTTCAGCTGCAATAATTGCATAAACATGCCTTGCATTGATATGTGCAACAAATCTCTTGAAATTAGTCAACATTATGAATACACGACAAAGTAAGATAACAATAGGAATTTCAAAAACTAAGCAAGTAGATATATTACTTGGTTGAACTAGATTGAATATGTGTTCAAAGTCAACCAATGAATCCATTTGTGTTAGTTCTAGTACCATTGAAGGATGATACGTGTGAAGTGGGCTAAGATAACTTGTCAACCATTTCTCAACCCACACCTTTGACTCACAATCATTCCAGGATTGCATTGTACATGAAGAACAAAAGCATGCCATCTTCCATGTATTGATACTCCATGAACCTACATTTGAGCTAAGGAAAGAGTGTAGCTCACTCGATCTTGTTAGTGTACAACAACCCTCATATGGTGCAATGTTATTAGTATCCATCAACCAAAAAAATATATGAACTAAAGATGTACCTTTATTACTTAGACCCATCATTGCATTACACCACTTGACAATTGATTTTGTATCTGTCAAATTTTCATTCTCTTTATACTTTAACTCTTCTTGTGCTAATACTCTTTTCACACATGCTCCTACACCATCATGCTCCCCCTTTCCATGCCCGACCTCACAAAATTTGTTAGGGTTGGAAGGAAAACATCTAACAAGTTAAATGCATATTTAATTAATAAATAGAGAAATAAAACACACATAAAAATTAACACAAAGAATTTAACATGGTTCACCCAATCTGGGCTACATCCACAAAACCGCAGTCCAATGATTTTATTATCTAGTGCAAAACCTATTACAATCTTGCAAATAATTGTGTTTTCATCCCATATTATAACTCTCATCCCAACCCCTTATAACAAGCTTATAAGCTTCCGGATTACATGAAGAGTGTACAGTATAGCATGATTAGTCACCACAAACCAACAATCTTTCACTTGGAGACTAATCAACCTCCACACCAAACAAAAGTTCCACATATGTTGAACACTTGTAATGACATGCATCCTGCTCAACCAATAGAACATGTGTGCGTTCTTGAACTGTGTTGCACAGTTATCCAACCATATTATATGTCGATCATATGTTATGGCCCTTCGAGCCAAATCATTGTAGAACATCTGGAAGAACTCTAGAGAATGTGTGCAATCATCACTAATATAAAAGTGATACTCCCTCAATACCTTTCTTTTGTCCTTTGTACTATCAGCTGCATGAATGAATCTTATGTGCACAAATATCAAAACCTATGTGGTGTTGTAATATTGTGACTGCACCTAATGTTGTGGCTATAGAGTGTAGTTCTCTACAAAGTCAACCACTGATACTATGCTACCAACTAGAAAGGTTTCCTTGCATAGCTTGAATTGCATCTCCAACCATTGAGCTCTATGGGTATGCCTTGCATACTCATACACTATTTTATCACAAAACATAGACATAAACTGATATACTAGAATCTTCTGAATAATCAAATCACACCTTTTTGCTTGATTACCATCTTTTGTAATGAATGCCACTGTGTTATACTTCCAAAACTCTACTAGTTTTTGTCCCACCTCAGTTGTGCTTTCTATATGTTGACATACTAGCATACGCTACAAGCCACCACAATGCTCGCATGAACCATTCAAGCATGTTGTCCTGTAGAATATTTGGCCATCCTCTATTTCACATAAAAATTTATAAGAACTCTCTTGAAGAGGTTGGTGGGGATTCTATGCCACAATATTGCAAAACATTGTTAGTATGCAAATCTAAACATATAGAATGATAAACATCATAATGGTTAGAGAATTCAATATGTAGTCTACAACAACAAGTAGTCTGTGTGATTTATCTTGACATAAACAGGTTTAATCATTTAAAAATATCTTTGAAAAATACTAATTTGAGAATAATCTTGTTGAAATTTATGAAAAAATTGGGTTTGAGTCGTATCCAAAAAATGCTTTAGATGTGACTCACGGTTTCGACTATCGATTCTCCTTCTTATCAAATCCCTTTGATTTGGAGATGGTCATGTGTTATTCTTCCAATACTCTTCAATTATTGTTCTCAATGCTTCAAAAAATTCTTTATCTTTTCATGGAAGTCTCCCCACGAAATGCCCATAATTCATTTGAACTGGTGCCCTCAATTCTTTGTTGCCTTTGAAAGGCTCTTGATAAATTTTTTCTATTGATTCTCATTTGTTTGTTTGTCTTTCTAATGAGACGAGCTCTCTTTGTTTGAAAACTTACCAAAGTCAATGTAATGACACATTGGGTGACATTACTATCCTTTGAGCGTGAGGTCTTACCCACACTCTCATAAGCATCCATTAGATTCTTCACAATAGTGTTTTCACTTCAAGCATTCGATGTTCTCAACCCAAGAGTCTTCATGATGTTTCTATACTTTATACCTTGCATCATTTCAACAAATATTTGACATCTTGTGGTCTCATTTAGCCTTTCAAAGAAGAATTTCAAATCTTATCAACATATCTTCTACAAGTGCATGTTGGAATCTTACCTTCCACATGCTACAAAATATCCTCATCAATATTAATCAAATACTTTGACCTTCTACGCAAAATTTTAGGTGGTGTTCTCTTAGGTACATACATCTCAACATTAGGACTTTCATCAATATTTAATTGAGGTAGGATAGATTGCGTACCTTCGATCGAGGGTGGAGTAGAAGACATACCTTGAGGTTCACATGGGGATGATGGCATACCTTCTTTGTCAAATCCAAGTGATGATGTACTCTCAACTTGAGATGAGATGGATGGTGTCCAACCATATTCACTTGTGATAGATGGTGTTTCTCCATATTCACTTGCGGTAGATGGTGTCCCTCCATATTCACTTGTGCTTAATGGTGTTCCTTCGTATTCACTTTTGGTAGAGGGTGTGTCTCCAACTACGGTATTTGAATCTATCTTACCACAATGCTTTCACATTCATTCCATTTGTGTTGCCAATGCATTTTCTCTTTTTGGTGGTTGAGGTTCCTCTTCAATTCTCTTGTTTCCATCAATTGTATCCAATTTCTTCTTTTCATGATATACCCTCAACCGTTCTCTCTCCTTTTCTTTTTTGGTTTCATACTCTTTGTCGTTAGTTTATTCCTTGTTCATTTCCTTGGCATGGTGGATAATTTTACTTATAGAATGGTAATGAGATGAATATTAGTTCCAAAAAAATGAATCCATACAAATAAATGAAATATATGTCATTCAAGGCTTCACAAAAGATACTTACAATCATCCTATAAAAGAGTATTTCTAGCATAGATAAAGGTCACATGAATTTTTCCAATGGAATGGCTTAAAGAAATGTGGTAATGTGGCATGCCATGATTGCAAGATAGGGTCAAAATAGAAGCATGGACAAGGCATGTGAATTCAAATTCCTTCTTAAACAATTCAAATTCCTTGTCAAACAATTCAAATTCCTTGGCAAGCTAGTGATGCATTGGCAAACTAGTGGAGCATTGGCAAGCTATCTCACTCACTAGCCTGCCAATGCGGTAGGGTTGACAAGGTACTCCACTAGCTTGCTAATGTGGTAGAGTTGAAAAGGTGGGGGAAGTGTATGCCTCATGAAAATGGGGTCTCATGATGATGTTGAGATCACTAGCCTACCAAGGCGGTAGGGTTGACAAGGTAGGGGTAGCATATGCCTCATAGAAATGGGGTCTCACGATGATTATATCACTGTGAGACCCCATTTCTATGAGGCATACACTACCCCTACCTTGTCAACCCTACCTCATTGGAAAGCTAGTTGGGCATTGGAATACATCACTATGAGACCCAATTTCTATGAGACATACATCACCATGAGACCCCATTTCTATGAGGCATACGGTACCCCTACCTTGTCAACCCTACTGCATTAGCAGGCTAGTGAGTGAGCTCACTATCCTACCAATGTGGAACTTGGTTGACAAGGTAGGGCAGTGTATGCCTCATAGAAATGGGATCTCACAGTGATATAGATCACCATGAGATCCTATTTCAATGAGGCATACGCTACCCCTACCTTGTCAACCCTACCGCATTGGCAGGCTAGTGAGTGACCTCACTATCTTGCCAAGCTCACTAGCTTGTCAATGCTACCACATTTTGCATATATTTATATGAAAAAATTATTATCAAACAATTCAAATTCCTTGTTCATGCTTCCATTTTGAGCCATGATTGCAAGATAAGTTGCACCTTTCCCCATGTTGCTAACTTAGCCTTGAATAAAGAGACTTGAAATAGTGGAGAGAATGATTAGAATCCCTTGTAGGTAGAATAATCAAGGAAAAATTTAAAATATATCACAACATAAGTGATGAGGTAGGTTTAGTGATGAGGTAAATTTAGAAATAGAGATGAAAACAAAAATAGATTCAAAGATCTATCAATGTGGGAGGAGTATATTCCAATTTTTTAGTGACCTGTATGGAAAATTTGGTAACATAGACAAGGCAATTAGTTGCTTGGTATAATTTTTTGAAAAAATACCTCAATGAGATATGTCCTCATAGACTATAATGATTACAGGATATGGAAAAAATAGATTTATTGAAAAGGCTTTAGAAAATTTCAAGCATATGCAAATTGTAGGTGTAAAACCAAATTCAGCTACATTTTCCAACATCCCCCATGCCTATACCAAAATGAAATCTTTGGAGAGTGGTATGCACATCCATAATAAAGGATTGAGAAATTATGTTTTCATTTACTTCTTATAACTTATGTCATATATATGTGTATACAAAATGTGGAAGCATACACAAGGTAAGTCAATTGTTAAATAACAAAATGCCTCAAAGAGATGTGGTTTAAAAATGTAATTGGCAAGTGTAAAGAATTGTGCAATTTAAAATGTGCATTGGAAATCTAGGGTTATAGTGACAAACAAACAATGATCAACATGGAATATTCAAAATAACAAAAATGAAAGCAAGCCATAATAGAATGAAAGAAAATGTGTAAATACTTCACATACCTAAAAAACCAAAGTTTCAAATGGATCGGTTCTACCCAATTATGTAGCCTTTTCTTATTCTTTCTTCAAACTCCTCAAAAATTTGAATTTTTCAAAAAGCTTGTTCCCCTCCAAACTTCAATGGTATATCACTTTGGAATGGAATTCAGACTTGAATTGATATTATATGCCTTTCAATTTGAAAACTCTACTATTTCATACAAAGGTGGTGGAAAGATCATGAAAAAGGTGGTGGAATGTGAAAAACATGCATGCACACTTTAAAACATCATCAAAAAGCTCTTTTCTATTAAAGAACATGTAGAACCAGGAGAATATGCAGAATGTGGGCCTTGAGATCACAAGTATATTCAATTTTTTACCATTTTTAGAGCAAAGCCAAAAAGCGTTGTGCTATAACATACTCGTGTTATTATGTGAGCATGTTATGTCTTCCTAAAAGAATGACCATATTTCTACTACTTCAAAATACGCTCGTGTTATTATGTGATCACATTATGTCTTGCTAAAAGAACAACCATATTCCTACTACTTCAAAATGTGTTTGTGTTATGAGAAAGTTATTTTTTATAGGTTTCTTTTCTATCTCTTTCTGTCTACCCTCTACCCTCAACCCTCTACCCTTAAACCCTCAACCCTAATCCTTCAACCATATGTAGGTCCTAAACCCTAAACCATCAACCCTATACCCTCAATTCTCAGCCCTCTACCCTATACATTGGATCCTCAACCCTTATATATCTTTTTCCCTCCCTCCTCTTCTCTCCTTCTCTCTATCTCACTTATCCTTCCCTCTCCCTCTTAAGTCTCTCCCTCCTACCCCCTATCCCTTTCCCAAGACACTCTCTCTCACTCGCTCACTCCTATCTCTCTCCCCTCTACCCTTAACCCTTTACCCTTATACCCTCTATCCTCTACCATCTATCTCTCTCCCACTCCCTCCCTCTCCCTCTCTCAAGTCCCTCTCACTCACTCATGCATTCCTTCTATCTCTCCCCTCTACCCTTAACCCTCTACCCTCTACCTTTAACCCTTATACCTTTATACCCTTTATCCTCTACCCTCTATCTCTCTCCCAATCCCTCCCTCTCTCTCTCAAGTCTCTCTCTCACCTCACTCCTATATCTCTCTCCCTCTACTCTTAACCCTCTACCCTCTACCCTCTACCCTTAACCCTTATACCCTCTATCCTCTACCCTCTATCTCTCCCACTCCCTCCCTCTCTCTCTCTCAAGTCTCCCTCCTACCCCCTCTCCCTCTCTCAATTATCTCTCTCACACTCACTCACTCACTCCTATCTCTCTCAAGTTAGGTTGCCATTTTCACTTAATTAGAAAGCTAGCGGGCCCACTAGCTTGCTAATTTCACCCACTAGCTTGCCAATTCGGTGAAATTGGAAATGTAGTGGCCTATTTGAAAAAAATGAGTTCAATAAATGGGGTCTCCCAGTTATTTACATCACCGGGAGACCCCATTTTTTCAAACAAGCCAAGTTAGGTTGCCAATTTCACCCACTAGCTTTCCAATTAAGTGAAATTGGCAATGTAGTGGCCTGTTTGAAAAAATGGGTCCAAGAAGTGGGGTCTCCTAGTGATTTACATCACCGAAATCACTAGGAGATCACCGAAATCACTAGGAGACCCCACTTCTTGGACTCATTTTTTCAAACAGGCCAAGTTAGGTTGCCAATTTCACCCACTAGCTTGCCAATTCGGACAAATTGGCAATGTAGTGGCCTATTTGAAAAAATGGGGTCTCCTAGTGACTTACATCACCAGGAGACCCCATTTCTTAGACCCATTTTTTTAAATAGGCCAAGTTAGGTTGCCAATTTCACCCACTACCCTTAACCCTACACCCTTAAACCCCCTACCCTCTACCCTCTACCACAACCCTTAATCCCTCTACCCTTAAACCCTCAACCCTCAACCCTAAACTCTCTACCATTAAACCTTCTACCCTCTACCTCATCCCTCAACCATATACCCTCAACCCAATACCCTAAACCCATCTTGACCCTATAGGTCCTCAACCCTATACCCTCAATTCTCAACCCTCTACCCTCTACCCTCTATATCTCTCCCACTCCCTCCTCTCTCTCAATTCTCCCCCTCCTACTCCCTCTCCCTCTCTCAACCCTCAACCCTCAACCCTCAACCCTTAAACCCTAATCCCTCAACCCCTATACCCTCTACCCTATACATTGGACCCTCAACCCTAATCCCCCAACCCTATACCCTCAATCCTCTACTCTCAACCTTAAACCCGCAACCCTCTACCCTTAACCCTAAACCCTAAAACCTATACCCTCAAACCCTAAACCCTCTATATATACATCCCTCCCTCTCTACCCTAATCCTTCAACCCTAAACCCTCGACCATTAAACCCCTAAACACTCAACCCTAAACCCTAAACCCTCTACTCTCTACCTTCAATCTAATACCCTCAACCCTCAACCCTTAAACCCTCAAACCTTAAACTCTTAAACCCAAGTAAACTCTCTACCCTAATCCCTCAACCCTCTTGACTCTTAATCACTCAACCCTCAACCCTTAAACCCTAATCCCTCAACTCCTATACCCTCTACCCTATACATTGGACCCTCTAACATAATCCCCCAACCCTATACCCTCAATCCTCTACCCTCAACCTTAAACCCTAAACCTTTAAACCCTCTACCCTTTACCCTATACATTAAACCCGCAACCCTCAATTCTCAACCCCCAACCTTTAATCCCTTGATCCTTAACCCTCAAACCCTAAAACCTCAACCCTAATACCATCTACCCTATACATTGGACCCTCAACCCTAATCCTTCAACTATATGTACCCTCAACCTAATACCCTAATCCCTCAACCCTATAGGTCGTCAACCCTATACCCTCAATTCTCAACCCTCTGCCCTATACATTGGATCCTCAACCCTCATATATCTATGTCCCTCCCTCATCTTCTTCCTTTCTCTCTATCTCACTTCTCCCTCCATCTCTCTATCCATCCATCCCTCCCTCTATACCCTAATCCCTCAACCCTTAAAGCCTAAAAAACTCAACCCTAAACCCTAAAACCTCAACCCTTAAATCCTCTACCCTATATTCTCAACCTAATACCCTCTACCCTTAACCTTGATCCCTTAACCCTTAAACCCTAATCCCTACACCCTCTTGACACTTAATCCCTCAACCCTCAACTCTTAAACCCTACTCCCTCAACCATTATACCCTCTACCCTATACATTGGACCCTCAACCC
>VDFB02271358.1:1103268057-1103468715 GCA_007258455.2 Sequoia sempervirens
CTCCATCCATCCCTACCTCTCTACCCTAATCCTTCAATCGTATACCCTCAACCCTTAAACCCTTAAACACTCAACTCCAAACCCTAAACCCTCAACCCTTAAACCCTCTACCCTCTACCTCAATCCTCTACTCTTCACCCTTAACCCTAATCCCTCAACCCTTAAACCCACTTAGTAAACTCTCTACCCTAATCCCTCAACCCTCTTGATCCTTAATCCCTCGATACTCAACCCTTAAACCCTAATCCCTCAACTCATGTACCCTCTACCCTATACATTGGACCCTTAACCCTAGTCCCCCAACCCTATACCCTCAATCCTCTACCCTCAATCATAAACCCTCAACCCTTAAACCCTCTACCCTATACATTAAACCCTCAACCTTCAATTCTCAACCCTCAACCCTCAATCCCTCAATCCTCAACCCTCAAACCCTCAACCCTCAACCCTCAACCCTCAACCCTGATACCATCTACCCTATACATTGGACTCTCAACCCTAATCCTTCAACCATATACACCCTTAACTCTAATCCCTCAACTCTATACCTTCAACCCAATACCCTAATCCCTCAACCCTAGGTCATTAACCCTATACCCTCAATTCTCAACCCTCTACCTTATACATTGGACCCTCAACCCTCATATCTTTGTCCCTCCCTCCTCTTCTCTCCTTCTCTCTATCTCACTTCTCCCACTATCTATTTATCCATCCATCCCGCCCTCTCTACCCTAATCCATCGACCCTAAACCCTCAATCCTTAAACCCTTAAACAATCAACCCTCAACCCTCAACCCTTAAACCCCCTACCCTCTACCCTCTACCCTCAACCCTAATCCCTCAACCCTTAAACCCTTAAATCCAAGAAAACTCTCTACCCTAATCCCTAAACCCTTAACCCTTAATCCCTCAACCCTTGAACCCTCAACCCTCAACCCTCTATCCTCTACCCTCAACCCTCAACCCTTAAACCCTAATTCCTCAACCCATATACATTGGACCCTAGACCCTAATCCCTAAACCCTATAACCTCAATCCTCTAACCTCAACCTTATACTCCCAATCCTCAACCCTCAACCCTTAAACCCTCTACCCTCTACCCTATATATTAAACCCTCAACCCTCAATTCTCAACCCTCAACCCTTAATCCCTCAACCCTCAACCCTTAAACCCTAAACCCTCAACCCCTATACCCTCTACCCTTTACATTGGACCCTCAACCTAATCCTTCAACCATATACCCTAAAACCTATACCCTAAACCCTCTACCTTCAACCTAAACCCTTTAACTAAACCCTTAAAACCTTATTGTATACCTCAACCCAATACCCTCTCTATTCCCTTCTAATCCCTCAACCCCTCAACCCTTAAACCTAATACCCTAAACCCATCAACTATAGGTCCTCCACCTATTCACCCAACTATATACCTGACTATCATTTTCTCTTTATCTATACATATCACCTCTCTCCTCCTCTCTCCTACCCTCTCTAATTGTATTTATCCACCCCTCTCCCTCTTTTCTTGCCTCTCACACTCAATCAATCCATACCACTCTCTCTCTCCTTTCCCTCTATCTATCTTTTCTAACTCCCTCCACTCTCCTCTCTCTCAGTCTCTCCCTCAGCCCACCTCTCTCTCTCCTCTATCTATCCACTCCACCCTACCCTAGATGAGTCCTCTTGCTCCACCCCCCTCTATCTCTCCCTCTCTCAAGTCTCTCCATCCCACACCCTCTTTGTCTCTCAGGTCTCTCACTCTCACACTCCCTCTCTCTCCCACTCTCTCTCTCTCACTCCCTCTCACTACCTATCTCTCAAGTCTCTCCCTCTCACACCCCCTCACACTCTCAAGTCTCTCCCTTTGGAACCCTACCTACATAACTCTCTCTTACTCTCCCTCTCTCTATCTCTCTCCCCCCTCTCTCTTTCTCCCTCTCTCTCAATTCTCTCTCTCCCACCCCCCTCTCTCTCTCCCTCTATCCCTCCCACCCTACCTCACTAAGTCCCTCTCTCTTAAACTCTCACTTCCACCCCCTCTCCCTCTCTCTCTCCCTCTCTCTCTTTCTCTTAAAATTCTCCCTCCCTCTAAAGACATACATAAATACATACATACTTACATACATACAAGCATAATACATATGTACATACAATCCTACATACATACAAGCATACATGTACATTTGTAGATACAATCTTACATACATATAGGCATACATACAATATACATGCATTGATACATACATACATACATGCATATATACATACAAGCATGCATACATACGTACATACATACATACATGACATACAAGAACACATGTACATACAAACATACAAATATATAAACATACATTCAATAGAGTAGCATTTAACATAAAGCAAGACATAACACAAGCACATTATACCATGCTCGCATTATGTCTTGCTAGACACGTCCCTCACAAATGAAAAAAATAATGTCAAAACTAAGATATAACACAAGTGAGTTATAATGCACGTGCGTTATATCTTGCTTTGGGAATCCCCAAGCCCTAGGCTTGGTATTTTCCTTGGAATACCAACCCAAAGGCTTGGAGGGAATTCCTAATGACCAGAGATGTGTTTTTACAAATTCTACAATATTTCACATAATTGAATCCATGCTCACCGTCAAGATTGCACGTGGTTCAATGTCAAACAAATCAAACACCTAGGTAATGTTAGGTTCTCTCTTAGCTATCCAACGATGCAATTTTTTTCACTTTTTGACAATGTTAAGCCTTCATCTATAATTTATTTTGTTTGTGTCTCTTTTTTGGCAAAAATTAGTGTTTGGTTTTTTCGTTATAAATTAACCATTCATCGAATTTCAAATAAATTACATTCTTAGAAACTAGACTCCATTCTACAATTTTTAAAAAAAATCAATTACTTTCCAAAATTTGTAGGGGTAGCAAGGCCAAAATTCTATTTTGCAGGAAGTGTCCACTTAGAAAATTAGTAAAAAATAAAATATTCATTAAAAAATTATCAGAAAGATGATGCATCACCTACATACTGCTAGCTAATTTCTCACTAGAGAGATTTTAAAACTACTAAAAAAGGTTCACCGTGCTAGAGACATACGCGAGTTGCTATGTTATGTTTTTCTAACAAAAACAACACCAATTTTTGTACGTCCCTCTTTTGAACCCCTTAATCTCAACCATTTTCAAAATAAATTAGTAGTTTAGAAAGTAGACTCAGAGCACTTTGATCTTTGTTATTGTTCCATCTCAAAATTTTGAGTGTAACTATCCTCAATTTCACGTCCAAGGTCAATATTTCCTAATTTTAGAAAAAAATTGGCTAGACTTAAGCCCCCTTTTTGGCCCCCCATCTTTTTGCACTCACCCCAAATACAATAAGAAAGTATGCTCATGCCTAGGATGATGTCATCAAGTAATGTAATGTTGATATTCTAGTTATGCTCCATATGGATGTATTGACAATGCTCCTAGCTTTAGCTCTCTTTGAAGATAATAATGAATTAGGACATGTCCTTAAAATACAATAACTACATTCAACTTTAAATAAATCATCCTTTATTAGGACCATAACTACTAGTAAGAAAGGGAACATATGCTCAATTTAAAATATAAAAGTTTGGCATTCAAATATATGTGCATAGAAATTATATGGATTAATTCCATTTCCATACTTACAAATCTAACCAAGGTGATTGACAGTTGGTTGATTCCACGGTCATACTCATAAATCTAAATCAAGGTGATGAATCTAAAGCAATTTCCCCCTCTATGTTGATCTCAATGAAGAAAAATATAAAGATAATGATATCCATAAACCTAATTAAGTATAATGTAAGCACAAGTAATATGTAAGATATATAAGAAAGATAAGGATCATAGAATAAACATATAAGCATAACATGAAACATAAAATATAAGTGTGGTAATTACATAGACACATATAACATGTAAGCCATGTAACATGTAAATATTATAAGAACATGGTTATGATATAATGATAAGAATATAAAAATGTGGGGACCCTAGAATTAATATTCATAACCTAAGGCCATTTCCATCACTTCTATATTTCATTAGGATATATTTATCAACAATGTGCATATATTAACTATCAACCTTAATGGTGAGCTAGTCAAACCTGGATCTATATCCTTTTAAGGATAGGAATGATTTGTAAATGAATGTGATTGATTACCCTAATTAAACTATATGACCTAATGCAATAAATGCAATTATCTGACAATTTAGAAATAAAAACAGTCAAGTTCTGATAGATCTAGAAGGTGTAGGTCATTGCGTACCTACATGGAAAATTTGGTTTCGTTAGGCCTACAAGGACAAGGTCGCCATATGGTTGTTGAGTCCTTGTAAGGGTGTCCTACTCAACTTTTGGGGTCCTTTGATGTCAAATATGAGCTTTTGTTTTATGCTTGTCCCACAATCGAAATGTTGTAAGTAAATCTTGTAGATGATTTTTCATGTCTTGACAAGAATGGTGACAATAAATGCAACAATTCAAAATGGATCTTCAAGCTCTCATCAACCCACTTCAAACTTGCAACTTGCACATTCACAAAGAGGGAAAATTTTGTGCCATATAGGGACTTGCCTCAATCAAACCTCGTGTTAGTGTTTCCACTTCCACAATGGAAATGGCAGTGATAAAATCATGAATGGAAAAGAAGGAAATGATGAATGAGCACAATGCTACAAATCACCACCCTTTAATGGATTCTTTGAAGGATTGAAGACATACACATCTCTTCAAGGATATTGGATTTTTCTTCATAGAATGCTTGAATGCTTGGAGACCTACAACAATGTTAGTCTTCATGTAGCATGAACATGAACACACATAAACTTTGGCATGATGTTGGATATTGAATTGTTGTAATAATGCTCTGATAGGCTACTCTTGAATGCTCTTGACAATAATATTTTCTCAATTTTTTTCACTTAGATTTCAAATGATAAAAAAACTAGGTATTTATAGGTGTTTATCCAATTTCTCAAAAATTAGATTCCAAAAGCTGACACTTAATATTTGAATTTTGGATATTAATTATACTGATAATAACATATTTGAATTTGGGCCCTGGCTAAGAAGGGGGACCCAAACTTCTAGAACACACTTTATCCAAGGTGATTTAATGATTGAATGCATTTGTTTAATATTGGTTCATCTTTGGAAAATCGTAAAAATAAGGATTTAGAATGCATAATTTGGAAAATAAAAAAAATTAATTAAGTCCAATAAATTAGGGGGCCAAAAAATAATGTAAAAGTGTAAGCATAAACACTTTTTTACAACACAAAATAATAATAAATGCATGTGTAATTATCTAGAGCATAACAATCATCTAGTATGTAGATAGCATAATAGCTAGAAATCACAAACATGGAACATAATAAGCATACATACATCGCGAGCATGTAAAATAGGAACATAAAATATAAGGAACATGAGAGGACATATGTGTTAATTATGGAATGTGTAATAACATATAAAAGTAAAACAAGACATAAGTAAAATTATAGTAGCTAAACAAGGAATGTACAAAAAGGAAAGGTGGTCTTGAAGTGGGGAAATAAATAATATATAATATATAAAATGAAGTGAGCATGAGAGCTAAGAATACATAAGAAAAAGGAAAGGTGGAGCCCAAATGGATAAATAAAGCATAAAGCATGTAATATAGAAAATTAAATGAGCATAGAGCTAGGCATACAATAAGCATAATATAAAAAATGAAATGAGTATAGGAGAAGCATAAAATTTATAGTGTATAGAAAATACAAGGTAGATGAAAGAATGAGCAAGGAGGACCACAACATACATGGAATAAACAAAAGGAAAATGTAGAAATGTTGTTAAAAAATGAAGAAATGACATAAAGAACAAAATACATGTTTAAAGGCACGTGTTTCAACATGAAACACAAGAGGTGTCTTAAAGTCTTTTGTAGGTGAATTACAAACATAAAAACAAGATAATATATATCAAAGAATGTAAAAGGAAAACTCAAATTATGGAACATGTAGTAAGAGAGAGAGATGTGAGAATATAGATCTAATGAATTATTCCCCATTAGGTTTAACTATAATATGCTTTAAAATATGGTGCAGATATGTCACTTGAGCAATGTATGATTTGAAATAAATGACTCAAATGTAATACTATGTTTGTTCTCATTTATCTCATATTTTACCTTAATGTAGGTGTGTTATGATCCATATACTCATTAATAGAAGAACCTTCATCATATGATAACATGAAAAATTAGTCTAAATATATATCATCTCTTTGTATGTAATATCCTAAACTTTACATTACACTATAATGCATCAATTTGTAGAATGTCCATTTATGTGATAATAAACACAAAAAAAATCAATCTTATGGTGTAATCTTATATGTCTCCATTCACTTAACCAAAGGTAAAGTAATAATATTATGCTCAAAAATTTGTTCCAATATAAGATGTGGAGGCTCCTCTAGTGTGGTGAATCCTCTAAATTTATTTAGTTTGATACGTGCATGATGATCAAATTTAGGTACATCCTCATTTCCCCCATTAACAATAATTCCTAAACATGATGACAAGGTCATGATGGACACTCCCATGGAAGAACATGAGCCTCTTGCTCCTCCTCAAGCTACAGCTTCCAGCTCTTAGAGCTAAAGAAACCACCTTGTGCATGAGCGCAAGCATCAAAGGAGGGATTTGTCTATTGAGCAGGCTGCTTTGTAGAAGGCAAAAGGGGAGCAAACACCTCCTGCTACGGTCTCTCCTATTGTACCCTCCTCTTTTTCCCCTTCTTCGATTCTCATCCCCTTGATCTTACTTCTAGCTCCCCTCACAAGCGTGGATGATCCTCAACCTAAAAGGGTGCAAGTGTTCATCACTCCCTCGCATGTTGACCCAATTTTTTCTTTCTTTCACATACCCTTCTTCATGATCTGGTATAGTAGGGGATTGATAACAATTCATATATATTATTATATTATATCTATATGTCTATATCTATGAGCAGTTCTGACCCTAAAATATCAAATCGCCCTGTCTCTTGATTTCTTCATCTTTGCTTGTGCTTCTTTTTCACCTTTCTCTCTTTGTATCTTATTTCATGATGTTGTGGTTCCTATGTGTTGTCCCTCGCGTGTGTGACAACATTTCCATGATTACATCCCATCATGTATCGTGAGCCACAACATCACTCTCTTCTCTCTCCTTAGGATGCCATGTGTCTTTGTGTTCAACACACACCATCCTAAGGGGGCCTATCATACTACTTTGATTTTCACTAAGGTGTATTCGATGGCCAATGAATCCCTCATAGAAAATTTCTTATTTTTTTAAAAAATGTATTCTTCAACAAGGATCACTACTGGAAATTTTCTTTTGAAATAAATTTGTAGAGAAAGAATCTGAAAACTTTCCTTCGAGAAGGGAGCCTTTTTCTGATGAAGAAGTCTAAAAACTTTCTCTTGCAAGAGAGTATTCTTCCTTTTGAACTCCTTGATGAAAGAGATCTTTTAGAAGGATCCCTTGATACTATAATCATTGTGAAAAATATCATCACCTTTTCAAATAGAATGTCCCTTGAGTGGACCCCTTTCTTTTGAAGGTTCCTGAGGGAGCCCTTTGAAAGCTTCTCCTTTAATTGTTGAATGTTTGTTTGTCTGCATGGCTTTTTGCTATCTAACATATTTTTTCTATGGATTAGAATGTTGCTTTGCAAGATTGATCGCCTATGAAGCTGTTTTTTCAATCAAGCTTGGAGGATCGAGCACCTCAAGCTTACCTTGCATGAACAAGCACCTATAAGGACCTATCATACTCTACGGAGCCTTTCACATCTAGCCTTCCTTAGGGCTGAGCACCTATGGTGCCTCCTTTGTAGGACAAATCACCTATAGAGCCTTTTGTTCACCTTCAATAGGTTAGAGGGACTGTATTGCATTTGTTCAACCCTCCTCAGGATTGAGTACCTGTGGACCCATCTCCTCTTCCTGTGCATTTTAGTGTGTCAGATTGCGGTCTACTTCCTTGATGTTTTGGGTATACATTCCTCATCTTTATCTCTACTTTACTGTGCACTCATTGACATTTATACTCACTAAAGTGGGGGCAAAATGTAATGGCATGAATTTGTACCCCTTGAAAATTCCACATTTACATACCTCCTACCATAAAGAATTAAGTTTGATAATGCAAATCCACGGTCTTCATCCATATTCCATCCACTTGGTAGCTTGTTTTCATTTTGATGGGGGATATTATGTCTGGGATGCTAGCACAACACATGGACATCTGCACGGTGCATTGCCATCTTGACAAGATTCCCGCCTCTAGAATCTGCAGAGGTGTTACACTCCTCCATTGGACACAAAGTGTAATGTCTCCTGCCCTTCAAACTAACTTTGGACAACTCTTTTTCCTCCATTGTTTCCTTCAAATTGTTACCTCATTCATTCAACTCATCTTCTTGGCATTCCAGTTGATCATTCTCACTTTTACACACTCACTTTCAGCTCCTTCAAGTTCTATCACCTCTATTGAAGTTGCAAGTTGGTATTTTGTTGGCTCACTCTCTTCGTTGTTACAACAACATCAATATTTGATAGCTTGCGAGCTTTATCCTTCTCTCATTTTCCTTGAGTGCATGTGATTGAAGGTGATATTATTCCATTTCCCTCTTCTCTTGCATCACCGTTTTAATATCGTAGCATATTGTTGTTCAACATATTGCTTGTTATTGCTATTTCAATTTTTTTCTTTATCGCTTTTCTCCTATCATTGCTACATTGGTTGTCTATGGAGGTGGAAACACTAAAGTAGGAGACTGACTACGACAATCCTCTAAACATAGCCCCAACATTTTATTTTCTTGTGTGTGTAGGTTGTTCATTAAGTGAAGACCTTGAAGATATCAACTCATGGGTAGGAAGGTGCACATTCCCCACCCTTCTTTGTCATTTCATAGTTAGACTTAATCTTAGTGTTTTCTCAATATTTTGCTATTTAGTTACTTTTTATTTTTATCATTACATCAAATCATACTTGTTAGATTGTTAGTAAGTTTCCCTTGATTTATGACTATACTTCATGCTTTTTGTCCATACGAACACTAGCACCCCCACTGAGATGCCAACATGTCGCATTCTTGTCTATGTCCCACATTTTAGTCCTCTGGAAATGAGCTGCCTAAGTCACAATATGGACTCTAGAAACTTACTCACCTAACTTCCTGAAACATTTAGGCTTGTTAAAGGACAACAACAACTCGGTTGTTCTTCCTTTCAACCTTTAAACCTTAAACTATCTTGAAACAATTCCTTTAGCTTGAGGTAGATCAAGGCAGCCTATTGTTCTAAACCCTCCTATGACCTAGGGTCCTGAGCATTCATTTCCCCTCCTCTACAAAATGAAAGTGGGAAAAAATTAAAAGTGGCGAGCTTGGCTCTAGGTGCCATAAATATGGAAGGGTACAAAGCAACTTGGTATCAGTAATAATTTGACAAGGAATTAATGAAACCTTATGTGAGGAATTTATTTATAGTTATTCAAATGAAATTCACTCTCACTATGTGGAGCAAAATCTTAAGTGAATTAGATATGTTGGATGGAGATGCTCATATGCTTGAAATGCTCCAAGTGAAAAATGGTGTTCCTTGGAACTATTATAGAGCTTCATTTAAAGTTGGTTTTCAAAGTAGAAGGGAAATTGGTGGTTGAGGTGATAAAACTAATCCTAGGTAAGGAATTCATGCACATGCCAATGAGCATTATAGGGTAATACATATATTTCTTCATGCTTTATTGCAACTTTTCTTGATTTGAATGCCCTCTAAAGGCATGGCCTTGGCCTTGGCATTAACAAGGCAATTGGTAAGGCTAGAGTATCTTGGCGGTGTGGAAGACATTATTGTAGTGGCGCAATTGGGGGTCAGGATTCCCCAAATAATGGAATTTCACAAACTCTTCATCCCAAGTGAGGAGGTGCAAAGATATCCTTTCTTGCTGGACTTGGTTGGTGTGGACTTGGCACACCATCAGATACAAGCAGATAGAGGAATGAACTTCCTCAAGAAGTTCTTGCTTTTTGAACTAGTGAAAAACTAGGATTGGGTGGAGGAGTTCTTCGACTTCCTCCAAGTAATTGCAAATAGGTGATTCTCAGAAGAATGGCTGGCAACAATTTTGGTGTGTGGTATTCTGAGCAAGGGATGGAATGTCTTTTTTGGACAACTTCAACAAAAATTGAGCCCTATTGGGTATAACTTTTTGTAAAGAATCCAAAAGGGAAGGGAAGCATGTTGTACGTGGCAATCCTAGAAATGTAGTGGAAATGGGGTTTTGCATGGCCAGAAGTTGGGTTTTGGGAGTGTAGGGAAAAATTGAAATGGTATCATGATAACAGGCATTATAACACTCAATTTCCGATTAATATTAACCTTATGTATCAAAAAAAACTTGCATAAAGTATTATAATTATAATTATCAATATTAAATTATGAGAAATTTTATAAATAAGTAATAATATAAAATTAGAATTAAAATTTAAAATGTAAAGTTAGAAGTGTAATATTAGATTATAAGAATATTAAAAATCTTAATAATTGGATTATAAAGATAATATTGAAAGGTGTATAACATTATGTAAAGGAAATTAAATATTATAAGTATTAGTAATTTTTTTATTACATTATGTTTTTAAGAAGTTAAAAAAAAAGTATTTTTTATTTTTTATTTGGGATCATGTTTCTCCTTAATTTTAGAAGTTTGTAGCCAAAACAATTCTTAATAATTAATTTATAAAATAATTGGAATTAAAAATGTGAATTTCTAATTTGTTCAAAATACAATTACTGATAATTAATTAAAAAAAAATGATGACATATTAATAATAATGAATTAGGGTTAATTATAAAAATAAAAAATAAATCAAATGTGACACACTATCTTTTTGAGTATCATAAAAAAATAACATACACTTATGTTTTTCTATTTAAACCAGCCTTATTTGCTTACTACATATTTACGAAGGGTTTTCATGGATGTAATTCCTTTAATTTTTTAAAAAAATTCTACCAATATTTTTTGATTTAGCTATATAGTTGTAGATCTTAACTATTCTTTGTTGCTAAAAAATAATCATAAGACTACAACTTTATGAAATTGTTTGGAGCTTAAGATTTTAAGCTTATCATTATTATAAAATCCAAAAGACCCCTCCATGAAACCACTACCTTACATTCTATTTCAAACCACAAAAGATTTTATCTGAAATAGGTGGTGAAATAACTATTCCCCCAACTTCCAATAAGTCCCTTCACTAATTCAATTGCAACTTAAAATTATTAGACAAAAATTATAGACATTACATTTCTATATCCATACTAATTAATGTTAAACTATTTCTGATATAAAATTATGTAAATATTTCGTATTAAATTCTATGACTTTGGACGAAAAGTCCCCAAAATTCAAGGTTCAACCCCAACCGTCAAGACATAAAACCTTTTGAAGTAAGGAGATTCATGGTCCTTCCCGTGGGACCCAGAAGTTAGAATTGAAGGGGAAAGCTTAAGCGGGGTCAAAGTCGTGCACGCACATTCATAGGATGAGGAATACTGACAGAAAAATCAAACGAACTGAAGCAACACTGCTGCCACCATGCATCGACCGCGCAACCTCTCAGAACTTTCATATAGTCCATGGAAGACCGAGACTTTGGGTTACAGTTGACCGGAACTCAAAACTTTTTTAATACTATTGATCTTCTTTTCAGTTTACAATGAATTCTGTACAAATTAAATACTACCTATTCAGTTGCATTAGCCCTACAATAATACGCACTTTCATTTCAGGTGTGGGGCGAACAAAATCCACGCTGCAGACGCATACCCAACGAAAAAGTTTCAAGCTTGGATTGATTAAGCTGCAAAAAAATGAGGTATTTTTGCGCATATTTTTCTTCTGTTCTCGGTCTGTTATTCATTCTGTCGTGTCGGAATGTTGCACTCGGTCTCAACTCCACACAAGTTGAAGTAATGAAAAACCTCTCTGGTTATTCATCTGTATGGAAAAATACAACTTTAAATTATGACCCATGTCAATGGCATGGTGTATACTGCAGTGAAAATGAAGGTAATGTTGTAGAACTCAACTTGTCTGGTCTTGGGTTTAAGGAAAATGTTTGGCAGATTGTGTGTAAACTGCAAGCCCTTCGAGTTCTTGACCTGTCAAATAATTCTGTGTCAACCCCATCTGAAGAGGATATTAGGTCTTGCAACAGCTTGGTTTCCCTGAATCTTAGTTCTAATGCCATGTCAGGTTCCCTTCCTTCTCTTAACCCTCTTCAGAAATTGCAATCCCTGGACTTGTCTCACAATAATTTGAAAGGAAATATAACTGCCCAAATCCAAAACTTGACAGAGCTCAAGCAATTCTTTGTGGGATATGGTATTTTTGATGGGTCAGTGAATTTTGGGGGTCTAAAGTTGGAAAAAGTTGATGTTTCCCATAACCATTTTGGTGGTGAATTCCCCCAGGAGCTTACTCAATGTACCAATCTGACTTATCTTGACCTCAGTGGCAACAGTTTTATTGGCCCAATTCCTGATAATATTAGCAGGCTTGGCAAGTTGGAAATTCTGGTCCTCTCTTCTAATAACTTCTCTGGAAGTATTCCTAGCTCATTGAAGGCCCTCACCAAGCTGTCACGCTTTGCAATTAATCAGAACAAACTGAACGGAACTATACCCAAGGAGCTATCAGCCATCGTAAGTCTGAAATCTCTTGATCTCAGCTACAATCAATTGTCGGGATCTATTCCTCCAGAAGTGTTTTCTTTAAGCAACCTGCAGTTTCTAGACCTTACCACCAATTTGCTTTCTGGAGAGATACCTCAGAATTTCTCAATAAGTCTTTTTAGGTTGCGCATCGGGAATAACAAATTGACTGGAAACATCCCTCCGACTGTTTCAAATGCCCCAGATTTGACATATCTAGAAATGAATAACAACTCTCTAAACGGCTCAATTCCAAAGCAGCTAGCAAGTTGTACTAAACTCCAGCTACTTGATCTTGGACACAATAGCTTGGGAGGCTCATTGACTGATGCGCTGCCTAAACTTCTGCACTTGCAGTATTTGAAGCTGCCAAATAATAAATTTGAGGGAAGTATTCTAGATAAGCTATCAAATTTGTCACAATTGACATATGTGGATTTGAGTTACAATCTTTTATCAGGATCGCTATCCCCACAAATTTTTGACCTTAATCAGCTGCAGAATCTGCGTTTACAAAATAACCATCTAGCAGGAGTTATACCAGTGAATATACAGGATAGCAAGTCCTTGATAGAGCTCCAATTGGGCAGTAACAACCTTAGTGGAACAATTCCACAAGGATTAAGCAATCTTAATAAGTTACAGATTGCTTTGAATCTCAGCCACAATTTTCTGGAAGGCAAAATTCCAAGCTCTCTATCCGACCTGATTACTCTAGAAATATTGGATCTTTCCAATAACAGGTTGACAGGAGATATTCCAGGATCTTTATCAAGCATGAAGAGTCTCACAGTATTGGACGTGTCGAACAATGAACTAACAGGCATCATTCCACCGGCTCTCTTGCACAACAAAAACTTAGATTTTAAATATACAGGAAACGCTGAACTTGTAAAAGAGCAATCTAGTCAATCTTCCACTAAGAAGAAGAAACCTTCAGCAGGATTGCTGGTTGGAGTTGCTGTTGCTGGTGCCATTTTTGCCCTTGGGGCAGTTGGATTGACAATGTTCGCATGCAAATACTTTCAATATAAAGAGCATGAAATGCCAGAAGTACAACAACCCCATACAATTGAAGGCCATTTTATTCATCCAGACAGTGTCCACATTGCAAATATAGACTTTGAAAAGGGAGTGGAAGCAACTACAGATCCTGCAAATATGATCCTGAAGAACAAGTTCAATGCTTATTACAAAGCTGTGATGCCTTCTGGAAGTAGTTACTCTGTGAAGAAGCTCAGCTGGACAGACAAATTATTCAAATCGGGAAGCCACCAGAGGTTTGAAGCAGAACTGGAGAAGCTGGGAAAACTTAATCATCCAAACATAATGACACCCTTGGCATATGTTCTAGACACAGATTGTGCTTATCTTTTCTATGAATATGCTCATAAAGGCAGCCTATCAGAATTCCTCCACACCACTGGTGTTTGCGTATTGGATTGGCCATCACGATGCAGCATTGCTATTTGTATAGCCCATGGTTTGGCTTTTCTACATGGATGTCAGCACCCAATTCTCCATCTTGATCTCTCAACCAAAAACATTCTTCTTAAGTCCCTGGCAGAAGCACAAATTGCTGATACTGAGCTTTGCAAGATTGTCGATCCTTCCAAGAGCACAGGGAGTCTTTCTGCAATTACTAGCTCAGTTGGATACATGCCACCAGGTATTCTTTAAACACTTTCCCATTTAAGTCAATGCTAAAAGCTTTGCATATTTGGTCTTATGTACGTGTTCTTGCTATATATGACAGAAATCGCTACCCTTTGCACCCTTCTGTAATCACTGCTTGTCTATGAATAAAGGGCTGCATTGTAAAAACAAATTAACTGGTTTGCCATTAGATGAAAGAAGGCTGCAGGGTGAATAGGAATGCATGATAGAAAGTATCTTTGCAGGAAATTACTTCTGAGACTAGAGTCTTTGAAGTTTGAATTTTATTTTTTCTACTTAATTTTAGTTGATTATGATTTCAAGATTGAGGTCAACTTAGAAAGCTGAAGTTTGTGACATAATCATTTATGGTTTGGTGGTAGACTTTTGATAATGTTATCTGTATTTCAATTATATTCATCAATTCTTGAATGCCCTGTGTGATTCCTGTTCATGCTAATAAATACTTAGTACCATTCCTCTTATTTAAAAATCTCGATTCAAGATGTTGATTCAATGACTATACGTCCAAAATTTGGAGCTCATGTAGTCTGCTATTTATTGTAAATTTATAGTTTTATATTTCAAGGCTTCATTCCTCTGTTTATTTCCCTTTACATTCAATTTATGTTGAACGTCTACTCAGTAACATTTTAAAATTGCCATAGTACACGCAGTCGTGATTGTGTGTTTTCTTCCTTACATTGTAACTGTGGTAGGAATTGATTAGTTAGGCCACTTTTAGTATTTCTGAGCACATCATTCTACAGATTTTTATGTAACTGCGGATTGAATTTATTGGTTGCAGAATATGCATACACAATGAGAGTAACGGCAGCTGGTAATGTGTATAGCTTTGGGGTCATTTTGTTAGAGTTGCTGACTGGGATGCCTCCCATCACAAGTGGGATGGATCTTGCAAAGTGGGTTCAGTTGAAACTTTCAGGGGAAGAAGCATGGGAACAAATTCTTGACATGAGAATACGAAATTTTTCACTTCAAATACAGACCGAGATGCTTTCAATGCTTAAAGTAGCTCTTAGTTGCATCAACTCCTCTCCTGATGCAAGGCCTAAAATGAGAAAAGTAGTGGGGACACTACAAATCATCAGGCAAACTTCATGAATCAAATTTTGCTGCTATACAATGTGGGGAGAATCCAGATGCTATTTCCATACCTTTTGAAGGGAAATCAATCTATGTAAAATATAGGCATGTGGTACAGAATGTAAGGTTGTCGTAAACATTAGATCCTCATTTAAATTATATTACTTCTTAGTTGCTCCATCAGAAATATGCAGTGGGGTATCTCTGTGCAATGATTACTTGTGCTTCGTCATTGTGGTCTGTCTGTGACTCTCTATCATATAAATTGTACATAGTTCAGAGAATATGGCTAGATGTTATGTTTTTAATTTAATTGATTACAAGTTTGATTGATGTGAATTTCATGAAAAAAATAGTCTTTATGAGCTCTGTTCCAGCAAAGCATCAGGTACACTTGTTCTATACAATCTATATGTAATGTTTTTTCTCTTCTTTGGATAACCAGATTATGAAGACCAAGATTTGTGATGTCTACAGGTCTAGTCACAGTTGTATTGTCAGCCTTTGAGAGTGTTTAGTTTTGTTGTTTGGAAATGTGGATCTTGAAGCTACTTGAAATTCTTAATGCAAACTATGGTTTTCATTACAGCTAATTGAATAGTTCAGAACCAAGGGTTGAAAAAATTTAAGAATAAAGTGCTACCAACCATATATTTAATCTGTTTTGAGAGGCTATACCTTGATTCAACACAGCCTGCAGATCAGATCACACATAATTACATCTTCTAAGAAGGTAGTTGAGCATACAGAGCGATGAAAGGAAAAATGAAAAACTGATAGGTCTATGTTAGTACAATGTGACATAACTTTTTTTTACGGTATTTATTTTTATCTTTGAGGTTAATGCATATGAGCATAGGCTTTGGGTTATGCAGGTGTTTAGGTGATTGAATCACCTGGCAATCTACTTGATGGACTTTTATGTGTGTGGAGTGGTTGCATAGAGTGCTGGTATAATTTGACTTTTCAGGAATCATCTCCATATATTTTTTCTATAATAATGATTATACAAGCCTTTTTTGATGGTTAATAATATTTGAGCCTTTTTCCCTATACTGGTCATTACAAATCTAAGGTTATCAAATGACTTTTTTGGGGAGGCTTAATCAATGTAGGATGAGCATAAATTTCATAAAAAAAGTTATATTTCCATTCTTGTGGAAGAGGCTCAATCTGTAAACCTGCAACGTAATGCAAATGGAAGACCACTCCAGTATATCATAGCCGTATAGTTATTACTTTTTGCTTTAATTTTATGAAAATAACTATCTCCAACTGTTACATTGGTTACTTCCATGCACACTAACTTAGACGACATCCTCCAACAAATGTTTACCTTGAATGAAACTTTTATACTTAGCTCATACTGTAGTTAAGATAACAGATCTATTCAAGGCTATTGCAATCTGTAATATCTACAATCAAAATTCTTAGACCAAAATTATCCGGTCCAGGCATGATGCAAGATTCGATATCGAGCCAACCACTTGTTGTATATTATAGAGATTTTGTCCGATGTTTATTGAGTTGATTATGCATTTTCACGAGACATCCTGTTTGTGTACATTCTACAGGGGTTTTCTTCAATGCCTCCTAAGTTGATTATGAATTTTCACGAGTCATCTTGTTGATGAACGTTATACAGATTTTGTCCAATGCTGCCTAAGTTGATTATGAATTTTCATGAGAAGAGCCATCTTGCTTCAAGGTGTTTTCCAGAACCATTAAGCTTTTCTAGCAACAAAGGAAGGTGTGATCCATTCACAGATCAATTTCCTGCAAATTGTGCTTGAGCCGTTACCTGTGAATGAATTAATGAGTTAGTGAATCAACAATTTACCTCTTTAATTATACAAGAAAACCCTGTTGTCCCCATTCCGAGCAGGGAAGTTCTCTATTGAAAGAATTGTTATCACCAGATGAAAAAAATCAAATTTCTGTCTGTCTGATATTGACATGTAAATGCCTAAGAAAAAAATTGGAAGCGGCCGTGGCCTCTTGGAAAGGTTTGTTGATTTTGGAACTGGTTTTTCAATGGCAAACATAAATAAAATTGAGAGGAGTATACTAAACATATCAACGGAAGGATTTGCAACCCAATACTCGCAACCTAACTAGCAGAGCTTATGGTTCCTGTAGTTGACGATACATTAAACAGCGTAAGGTTTTCATTGATCAATGTTGTAATACTGGTGTCATTTTCAATTAAGTTTGGCTTATGCCCTGGTCTCTATCCATCTTTATTTACTCCCACTTACACTTAATTTACGTATAGTTGTTTCTGACGTCTTATTATTGAACCTACAGTTACAGTCATTTGCATACATTTGTCCTACTCTTGACATTATCATTTTTCTGCCTAGGCTTATTTCCATGCCATTGGAGATCACATTGTGGCATGTGGGAATGAACCCAAAATATAAACTTTTAGATTCAAATTTCAAGATTCTTGCCTCTTTCTATTAGCTATTATGAACAAAACTTGGTATGCATTTGTGCAACATGTCATTATGTCTTGATATTTGAAGACATTCAATGTGCCATTAATGTGCAATAGAAAAAATACAAGAATATCAAGGAGAATTATTAGAGCACAATTAACATTTCTAAAGGGACAAAGAAATAGATTCATTTTGTTTGCATTTAGGCTACATACATGTTAGTATGTATTGTATTTGATATCACTCAATATTTTTAATTGGACTCGACAATGGGTCTAACCTAGGAAAACATGTTGCCTATTGAATTAACAACCCACTAAAGGTGTTGTAAACACTACCTTGACTACATTCTCCTATTGAAGGAGCGAAGGAAAACAACTTTATTAGAGTAACATTTTGCCAAATCACATTGAGGTGACTAGTATAATCAGTGCATCAAATTGAATGTGTGAGTGGAATCAAGTCTAAGGGGCTAGGGATTGAACCATACAATTTTGAGACTACACAAACTTTAACAAATTTATCAGACTTAGGATTATTAATTTCTATGCTTTGTGAATGAATTTTGAATTATATTAGCAACATTATTCCATTATTAGTTCTAGAGCAAAGTACCTTATCGTACCAGTTAAATATCACATTTATTATTGTTCATTTATCAACATAGTTGATTTGAATCCAGGTTAACCTATGATTGTTGATTGTGCTTATTTAATTAGCCTAGATTTATAAAGGTGAATGTTTTATTCCTCCACACTAATTGGTGAACTCAACTTTGCTTACATGACATAAGGTAACCCTTATGGTTTTTTCTATTTGTTTCAAATATGATTTTGTAATGTTTGTTCTTTTTGCATCAGATTTGCCTAAGATTTTCCTAGGGTTTTGATATTGTTATTGCTTGTTAATTCCTTCTTTACTTCCATTAGATATGAATATTGATTATTATTATTATTATTATTATTTATTAGGCCTTAAATCATCTTTATCCATTTTCTCATCTCTATTCATGAAGCATTGCTTTTTTGAATCTCCATATGACTCAACACATTGAAAATGGTGTCTATGATGTTCCCTCAAGTAATGTTGCTATTCTTGTCATGATGAACATGTAGCTCAACACAAGAATGCACAAGAAATTGCTAGCTTAGCTGATGTCAAAAGTCGTATATAATTAGTATATACGAGTCATAGTTTGTTAGCTTAGCTAATGTTGAAAGTCATATATAATTAGTAGAAATTATTCATAATTTGTTTATCAACAAACCATTTGGGTGAGAGATCTTGCAAACCATTGCTACTAAGGTTGTCATCCCCAGCTTTTTGACCAGTGCATCTATCCTCCCTCATCAATCCATGGCCATGCCTTCCTCTACTTTTGTCCCAACTCATGACTTTTTTCTTCAATATGGTCTACCTCTTAATTTTAGAATGCCCAAAATAATTGTATCTCACATACATTTTTTTATATCTACTTTTTCTCAACTCATTACCATTCCCCTTACCATTTCCATATTTTATACACTCATTGTTCCTACCACTACTTTGACGAGTGCCCTTCTTCTACAAAGCTTACTCCAGTATAGCTACCTCCTAATCAATACATCATTCCATTCCTATACGTACACCTCATTACATATCCTCATCTATTCCCATGCCCCATTCTAAACCTCATTCCACTCCTTATGTACCTCATAGACAACCTTCTTTTGTTATTGTTGACACTTTGTGCCCCCACTAGTTATAACCAATCTGAGAAATCCTAGTGGGTCATTGTGTCAAGATGTGTTTTTGGTTTGTGGTTCTCCCCTCCCTTCACCTTAGTTAGCTACCTAAATTAAAAAATCTAGAAAAATGGCTATGTAAAGGTTTTCTAAGTATCATCATGTAGAGCACCAAAATGGGTATCCCTAATCCAAATTTCATGAATTTTTGGGCTATAATTAGCTAAGTTATATGCTTTGATTTATGGGTCTCCCATCACTCTTATGGAAAGGGGTTATTGAACCGGTTCATTGTTCCAAGGGTGACATTCAAATCCCAGTTCCAAGTCCACATGTGTAATTAGAGGTGAACCTTCCCCAAAAATCCAAAATCGAGTTAAGGAAAAGACAACATGTAGATAAAGGTAATTGAATAAATCCAATGCTTTCATTAGTTCCAAGGTGCAGATTTGATGGAAACACTTGAGACGATGTGGTCAAATTTCAACTAAGGATGGATTTGCAAGTCATTCCAACTAAACTCATTCAAAGACTGAAAGGTGTCATTTCAATAGCATGTCTCAATCACACATGGACCCAATGGAAGTGAACTTTCTGCCTAGACCTGATGGAGGTAGATCGAGATGAGGTTGATTATTGTGGGTAAGTCTAAGTGAATAGGTCCATTGTTCGTAAGGTGAAATTCAAATGGAAGTCTATATATTGCATGGGCTTGATGGATATCAAAGTTTTGTAGAAAATTAAATTGGCTAAGGGAAGACTTGTGGATGAAGATAAGTGTTTTGATTCATTGATCAAAGGTAAAGCTGAAATGCCAACCCAAGTTGAAGGTGCAATTTTAGTAGTAGGTCATGATCTCATATGGACTCGATGGAAGTGAACTTTTTGCTTAGACCTAATGGAGGTAGATTGAGATAAGGTTGATTGTTGTGGGTAAGTCTAAGTGAATTGGTCCATTCTTCATAAGGTGGAGTTCAAATGGAAGTCTATATTCCACATGGGCCCAATGGAGATTAAAGCTTTGCAAAAAATTAAATTGACTAAGGGAAGACTTATGGATGAAGATAAGTGTTATGATTCATTGTTAAAAGGTAAAATTCAAATGCCAACCCAAGTTTTGCATGGACCCAATGGAGATCCACTTCTCGAATGGACTAGATGAGGGTCAATTTTTTGCAAGTGCCAAGCAAGAGGGATTCAAGGCATAGCAAGGTAAATTCAAAAGTTGCAAACCCAATGGCAATCATTTCCTCACATAGCTAGTTGCCAACCAAGGTTCTCAATGTCCAATGTCATCGAAGTTCCCAAATATCTTGATGGAATCCAAATCTCCATAAAGGAAAGGTCAAAGGCGCTAAGTCATAACCTAATAGGGATAAGAGAGTTTGATGTTTTGTATGGACTAGATGGAGATAAGATTTCCATAGAGTGCCAAGGTGAAGTGCATAAGGAGAGTTATCTCCATAAAGGCAAGGTCAAAGGCGCTAATTCATAACCTAATAGGGATAAGAGAGTTTGATGTTTTGTATGGACCAGATGGAGATAAGATTTCTATAGAGTGCCAAGGTGAATTGCATAAGGAGAGTTGATAGAAAGAGTGAAGAATTTAAGTAAAGGAAATGAGGGAAATAGACATGGCGGGCGATGACAGTCTCATTTTTGCATGCCTAATGCTAGCCATTTCCTTGCAAAGTCACATATCTTGTTGGAGGTCAATTTTCTACAAAGGGCCAAAATGTGGGGATAACTCCCAAGAAGTGTCATTAATGCTACAACTCTTGTAACTACCAAATCTCAATCCAAGGAGGCTCCAAAAGGTTTGTTAACTCATTTTCTATGGATTCCCAAGGGGAAAAGCAACACCCATGCTATATTTATGCTTTGTAGACCCCCCCTTTTGACAAAAGTACTCCATCCCTAACTATGATTTTTAGCATATTTTATGAAGGTTTCTACACTTTGCTCATCAAAATCATCATTGTGGCATATGACAGAGATATTGGGAATGTTTTCCACTCCTATAGATTAATTTTTTGTGCAAATTTGTTTCTTCCTCTACCATTTCCCATATCTCTCTCTCTCTCTCTCTCTCTCTCTCTCTCTCTCTCTCTCTCTCTCTCTCTCTTCACCTTTTGAGTGATGAAAGCTATATTAGCATTCATTATAAGGATTTCTTCCCACAATTTCTCTAGTAGACACTTGCATTGTTATATCCTATGCAACTATAAACAAGCATAAGCCTCTACATCAATAAAATTGCCACTTTCACCTGCTCTCTCCTCTTGCATTCTATGTAAAACTTTATTACCTCTATGCATGAATAAATGTTTACCATTTTTCTATGTCTATATGTTGTGTTAGTGTTGTCTGCATTTCTTGATTGTGGATCATTCCTTTCCCTTTCAATGTCTATCAAACCCTAACATTCATGCATGCCTCTAGGAGATGGTAAAATAAAGAGTTGTGTGATGTTTCTTGGTGATTCTTATTGATTCTCTTTGCAATTATGGGTAGGAAGAAACACATTTTATCTACATGCATCACCATTATTTTCCTTTCATGCATTATTTCTCCCCATTTTCCTTGAAAAATCAATAGAATAGGATCCATCTGTAGGTTTATTTAGTGTTGGGTTGGACTAACACTATTGCATCTACCTTAGAAAGAAACCAACCTATTTTGGAGGTTTTATTTCATCTGCGGGGTCCCACACCTTGAGATAACTCTCATGTTTCACCAAAATGTTGAGCAATAGGTTCAATAGTGGTGCAATTCCAAGTGAACAATTTTTGGCATACCTAGTGGGATAGTGTGATGAGGTTTACTTCATCCTATTGAGATATTGGTGCAATCTTATTAGTAGTTGCAGTCATTGAACACCTATACCAACACTTGACAACTCTACACTTTTTAGGAAATCCCATTATCTCGGCTCTAGATTGTGCTAATCATTCATGCCAAGAATCCAAACTAGAGCTTCTTCAAAAGGTAATTTTTTGTTTGTTAAATTATCATCTCTTGCTTCTATAAGAAGTAGACTTTATGTGTCGCAATTAGAGGAAGAAGTAGGGGTTTTGTATCACCATCTCCCATAGCCCAATCCACACCTTCTATTGGTAGTGTTGATGGTCCAAATGACACAGTACAACCCAAGTAAAATAATTTACCTCACCTCTCTTGAAAAGATAATTAATTTGGGATGTGTGGTCTCCAAGATCTCTATAGTTGGGTATCAATGTTTTGGTTTTACTCAGTGCGCAACGTGGACAACTTGTTCAAGGGGCCTTTATGGTTCTTTGATTGTGGAAATAAATTTCTCATCCAATAAATTTCCTATTCTATCCTTCCCTCTTTTTTTGTATTTTTTCAATTTAAGGTATATCTTACTCTACCAAAATTCAAAAAAGGTTAAAAGGTTAAGGTAACAAGAAATAAATGAATTAAATGGTAGAATGGTTTCATTTTAATAATTTCAAACTTTACGCGATAGATTTGGAGAAATGTATTTTAACCCATTTTTAATGAAATCAACATACATTCAATTTCAAGAAAAGCGGATGCAATCTTTTATTGAATTTAGAATTAATCGGAATTAGATTTCACTAAATCATTATATTTCACATACAGAATCAATGATAGTTCCAATTATTTCTCAAAGAATAATATATTCTATCATTCATATGTTCTCAAAATTTCCACAAATTATAACACATAAAGAAGAATATATAGCACTCTACGATTCATAGATAAGAGAAATATGAATAAAGATGTATCTTTATTACTTCAAAAAGATTCCCTACACTAAAACTTGATTGCCTCCTCCAAAATGTATTTCTTAAGAATACTGACTAAATTAACTAAAGAATTGTTAATACCACAATTCTATTAATCTTCGATAGTTCCTTTTATAGAGGAAAAACTAAAAGGTTGTTTACATAACCTAACGGAAATGAACAACTACAAAAATTACATGTGACTCTCTTAACTACCAAAAATAACATTCTAACTAGCAAAAATCATATGCATGGAACTGCATTTATTCTGCATGTCCTTAAAACTAACTCTAAAGTATCAATCAACTGCCTAAAATAGAGTCCAACTTCATTTCTTGAGTGGGACCCACATTCAGCAATTGTTTATTACAATCCACCTTAGTGCCAAAACCCATTTGAAATTCACAATTCTGGAAACTACTGCCATCGGGTCTTCTGCTTATACCCCAAATGTTCATTCAAACACTTGTTAATTTGTCATTACCAAGACATTTAAGAAAGTCCATCCAAAACTTTGAACCCTTGCACATCTTAGTAGAAAAATCAATCTGATTATTGATTTGGTGTAGATCTTCACCCAGATTTTAACAGACTTCTCCCATGTTTGGCTACCTTGGAGAGGCAACAAAAATTAGATTAGGATTGATAGCGAACCTCAACTTAAAAGACATGATAACTAAATACAATCACCCAAATGAAGTAGAATATACCAGTATGAAACCTAGAATATATAGGGTAGATAAGATCTTGACATTCCATGTGACACGTACCACTAATCACAGTAACACATCTTACACCCCTACCCTGGATGAATTTGTAATGAAACTTCATAATGGAAAAAGGTGTCATGTTCGTGGTGAAGGTCACTCCGAATTATCTTGCAAGGTCTGCTTAGAAGTTGCAAGAATTCTTAATTCTAATTTTACAGGACCTACCACGGCCTTTATTTGTCAGTATACTCCACAAACTAAAGACCAAGAGTTAGCAGAAAATAAATCTAATCCTGAGCTTGCTGATGGAGAAAGGATTCTGCTAGAGAATTATGATCCAATTAACTATAGCTATAAAATAATTGATATGTCAGATCACAGTACGACATTAGATGGTCAAGGAGATAACAAGCATGAAATTGAAAAATATTTCTATGGAAAAAGTTATCGATATCTCATTTATAGATTTAGGACCGTTCACTCTTATTATATCAAGGCTATTCAGAGGATAATGGTTCTAGGAAAATTCACTGGAAACAATTCACTGTCAACAAATTCACTTTCAATAAATCATCGCCAACATTTCATCGTCATGACAAATTTATCTCGTGGTAAATTCACCACCAGCAATTCATATCATATTGCTGGTGGTGAATTTTCCACAGATGAATTTGTCATGATGATGAATTGTTGGAGGTGAATTTGTTGACTGAATTATTGAGGGTGAATTTACTGAAGCTAAAGATAATCTACTAAATTCAGTTATGTCAGAAATAATCTTCATTTAAAAGATGAATAAGCAAACCTAATTAGACTAGAGAGAAGTTGAATATATTCAATATGAAGTTTAAAAGGATGATCCATGGACAATAGCAAATCCCTCTTCTAATCTTTTATTCAAAAAATAAATCCATTTTCCCCAATTTTATGGAATATTTTTAGATTATTTGCAAGATAGTCTCAAGGTTGTATGGAAAAATCTCTCTAGAATATCTGATGGAATGATTGATAATGTAGCAGATACAAAAATTATAAAAATTACAAAATATGATATTCCAACTGACAATGAACAAACTGAGAGAAAATTATGATGTCTCCCTAGATGTTTCAGAAGGTAAACAACCCATTCCAATTAAATCAATAAGCTCAAAATTGAAATTTGACATAGTTGTCTGGACTAGCAAGAGTTGGATGTATTCAAGAATGAACATAAAACGCTTGACCAACCGCTTGATAGAAAAGGACAAATATGAATCCTACAATTTGATGGAACAAAATCTAAACATGGGAGTGGAGTTGGCATCGAATTGATCAATCCTAAGGGGAAAACTTTCTTAACGTCTTACAGATTGCAATTCCATTATACAAACAATGTTTTTGAATATGAGGCACTAAATCATGGACTATTTATGGCTTTGAAAAGAAAAGTCACACACATTTAAGTATAGTTGCAACACTAGCTAAAAATTTGGTGAGTGAAGAAAAATTCGCACAATAATGAGGACGCCCAGGCAGCTAAAAAGCAGTTTTAAGTTGTTTTTCATTCATTTATGTCTTCTCACTCAGTTAAAACCCTCTCCAAAGCATTGTGCATTCATTTGCAGCGATTTTGCATCCAAAAACGAGATTTGAAGGGCATTTATATTGAATTTTGAAGGCAAATTGGATTTCCAGGTAGGTTTTTTATTTTTCTTATTCTTTCTATGTTTAAAAATCATCTAAATGTAGTGTGAAAAAGATTTAAATGAATTTATATTCATCAAAACAAGATTGTTTTACATATTTTGCTGATTTTTTTCATTTTTTTGAAATTTTCTTCAAACCCTAGTTTTTTTTTTTTTTGTTTTGAATCCTCTTTTTTGTTGAATAACATATTTACAATCTTAGATTAGCTTAAGTTTTTACTAGTTTGAAGTAATTTTCAGATTTTTTACATTTTTTTACTTTTTTTTGAAACCCTAGTTATTATTTTTTGTTTAAAATCCAATTTTCTTGTTATGAAAATGTTTAGAATTTTAGATTAGTTTAAATTTTTAGTAATTTAAAGTAATCTATTTTGATTTAATCTAATTTAGCTTGTTTTTAAATTTTCTATCAAAAAACTAATAAGTTGTGCTTTCACTTTGTGTAGGTTAATTGATAATGGCTTTTGAACCTGTTTCTGCCTTAGGCTCTGCCCCATCCGTGCCTGGGGGATTTGTAGGCACTCGTCCTTTAGGAGCTCGAGATCTTGCCTGGAAATATGCTTATCTAGGACCCCTACCTGGCATAATATTTTGTATTAAATGTGAAATAGTATATCGTGGAGGCATCAATCACCTCAAATACTACCTTGTAGGCATCCCTCAACGTGATGCTAAGGCTTGTCCTAAAACCACAAAAGAAATAAAAAGACATATGAATGTCATACTTGTAGCTGTAGAAGAAAAAAAAGTGCAAAGAGAGAAGGCAAGAGCAACAATGCAAGCAACCACAGCCTCTTCTCAAGGTGCTCTACTTTCAGAGTCGGGTGATGATTATGATGTTACTCAGGACATAGTGGGCTCTCTTAGTGGTCCACGTGTGCGAAGGTCAAGGAAACCCACCACCACCTCCATCCCTTCATCTACCTTTAGTAGAGCACCAGGGGCAGCCATAGGACCTACACGCATGCATGATTATTTCATGCCTAGAAACACACCTAGTGCACAACCTTCCTTAGAGGTGACTGGGTGGGATAAGGAGTTGCATGAGCAAGCAGGCATTGCTTGTGCATATTTTTTGTATTTTAACAATATCCCTTTCAATGTGGCAAGTTCTCCTTACTAGCACAATTTGATCACTACATCAAGACAGTTGCAAGAAAAGGCTACAAGGTTCCTTCTCACACGGAATTGAGTGGAAAGTTAGTTTATGTTTTTTAATTTATATTTTTTAAGTTTAATTTATGATGAATTTAAGCTATTTTTTGTTTACAAATTAAAATTGTGTACTTAATTTCACTTTGTACTTGTAGGTTGCTTACTAATGCAACTGGAAGGGAAAAGGCAGCAGTAGAGGAGCAAAAAGAAAAATGGAAACAATATGCCTGCTCTATTCTTTTTGATGGGTGGACGAATGGAAAAAACCATACCATCATTAATTTCTTGGTTACATGCAAAGATGAGGTGGTGTTCTTAAAATCGGTTGATGTCTCCCACATTGTAAAAAGTGTAGAAAATTTGGCTAACATGTTGGAGGAAGTTTGCATGGAAGTGGGGATTGCAAATGTTGTGCATATCATAACTGATAATGCAACAACATATGTGGCAATAGGAAGACTCATCCAAGATAGACACCCCTCACTTTTCTAGGCACCTTGTGTAGCACATGTCCTTGACCTTCTTTTGGAGGACATAGGAAAACTATATTGGGTCACACCAATTGTAGAGGACACGAGGAGGGTCACTAAATATATCTACAATCACCCTTGGGTTCTTCACTTGATGAGGGATCACACCCATGGAAAAGAATTGGTGAGATCACATGTCACAAGGTTTGCAACGGTTTTCTTAACATTACAAAGCATTCTTGGTTCTTTGACGGCTTTAAAACAAATGTTTGTGAGTCAACCATGGATGGACTCAACTTATTCGAAGAAGCCAGAAGGAGATAAGGTTTCAATCATTGTGTTTGACGCGGGCAATTTTCACAAAGGGTTGCAGAGATTGTGAAGGTAACTTCAATTTCAAAACTTTGAATTTGCATTCAAATTGAATAATTTTTTTAATGTCTTTCATTGTAGATTTAAAACTCTAATCTTTTTGCATTTTTATATTGTAATTTGTAGGTGTCAAAGCCCTTGGTTAGAGTGCTTTGCTTGGTGGATGGTGATAAAATCCCAATGGGATATTTTTATGAGGTTGTGGATAGGGCCAAGGAGGCTATAAATAATTATTATAAGGGGGACAACCTCAAATTTGATCCCATTTGGGAGATTATTGATAGGAGGTGGAACCATCAACTCCACCAACCTCCATGCAGCGGGTTACTTCTTGAACCCTCATTTCTTCCATTCAAGCACCTACTCAGATCCTACTGGAGAGGTTATGGAGGGCCTCACTAATTGCATTCAGAGGATCACACCCGATCTTGGGGTGGAAAACCTCATTGTTAAGGAATTGCAAAGTTATAGAGAAAAAAGGGATGCACTCTTCTCTTCAGATCTCACAAAGAGACCAATACACAATCATCCACCAAGTATAAAATTTGAAATTTACAAGTTACAAGTTACAAATATTGATAATTTGATAACATATGTTTTCAACTTTTGAGTTTTGACTTTCCTTTCTAAGTTTCTAACTCTTAATTTGTTTTTTGTAGATGTTTGGTGGTCAAATTGGGGTGGAAATACCCCACATATCCAACAATTTTCCCTCTGTATCTTATCGCAGCCTTGTAGTTCATTTAATTGTGAGCACAATTGGAGCTTGTTTGAGGCCATCTGCACAAAGAAGAGGAACAAACTAGCTCAAAAATGCCTGAATGACCTTGTATATGTGCAATATAATCTTTGGTTGGTCACAAAAAAGGTTAAGGAAATATTAGATAATCCAATTGATTTGGATGAGATAGATCCATACAGTGATTGGACAAGGCGAGATGAGCAACCTCCATTGTTTTATGAGGATGAGATCTATGAATTAGAGCGACAAGAAATGGAGGAGGGGGGTGGATTTTCATTCTCATTGGATGACATTAAGGATGATCCTGAGGAGGAGTCATTACCAGTGCCAATGCCACTAGCTATAGGATCTACATTCAGGATGGAGGTTGAGGAGCCACAACAGAGGCCTACGACTACACCCTCTCTCGTAGTGAGAACTAGACATGGGAAGAGGAAGATGTGAATTTGAAAAGCTGAAATATATTAATGTTGTATTTACTTTTAGTTTTACAAAAACAATTTGCTATTTTCATTTTGTTTCAGACTATCAGTATCAGCATATTGAGCATTCCACATGAGGACATGATTTTGTATCTAATTTTCTTTCAAATCAATCAAAAATAACTAGACTCAGCTTGTTTCTTCTATGTACTCATTTTATTGACTCATTGGATGCATCTTATCATTGAATTTTGCAAAAAAAATGCATTTTTAATGAAGTTTAAGCAATTTTTTAAGTTGCCAAGTTTTTTGTTGAGTTTTTCCCGAGTTTTTGCCAAAAAAAATTGTACCATATTTTCCAGGCTTGACAATTTTTTGCAATTTGCGAGTTTTTCAACTACAAGGGATTATGAACCGGTGCTTAAATAGATATGCAAATAGTGGAAAAATAATATCTACTTATCATAATCAAGTATGAAACCTAATCGAAGATTTTGAAACTTTTGACATTTGACTCATCCCTGGTGCAATAACCACATTGTAGATGTGTTGGCCATTGTAGAAAGTGGTTTAAAACCCATGAATCAATCATTTTTTTTGGTTGATTTAGTTCCAACTCCGACCATACTTTATAATGTAATTAATTTTTAGGTTTTTGATGATGATAAACATATCTAAGAGTTCATTTATAATTGTGGTATTTTAAAAAAATCATATTATCAGCAAATGTGACCGATCCAATAGAATTCGATGAGAGTGAAATTATTAATTTTAAATCAAATAGTATCTCAAAAGAGATGGTCTAGCACTCAAAATGATTTTTTACTATGATCCAAAGAAAAGTAGACAATCCCCACAAATTTCAAAGGAGAAAAATATGAAGCATACTATATGTGCAATGATCATAATGTTAAGAATGTGTTCATTGGAAAAACATGCACTATGGGAGAAAATGAAAGTATCATAGTTGCATTAAAATATTTCAAAGAATTCGTCGCCTGGGGATATGAACCCCTAAAGATATTTGATGCCTACATTATTACACACAACATTCCATGGAAACCTGGCATCAAACCTTTCCAATAGAAACAACATCCAGTCAATGCTTTGTTGGAGCCTCTAATATTAATGAGACTCTCCATGTGGGTTACTAATTTGGTTCTTGTATGGAAGAAGAATGGATAAATCTGACTCTGTTGATTTTAGGAATTTGAATAGGGAATTTGAAAAGGAAAATTACCCATTACCATTGCTTGACCAAGTCCTTTAAATTGTAAGAGGATCTTAGATGATGTTCTTTTTGGATGGATATTATAGATACAATCAAGTCCTGATGAATCATGAAGATAGATTGAAGATCACTTTCACACAAAGTTGGGTACGTACACATACAAGAGAATTCCTTTCAGGATCATCAATGTTAGAGCAACCTTTTAAAGGGTTGTGGATGTAGCATTCAAAGGTTTGGTGTGAAAATGTATAATCATTGACATGGATGCCTTGACAATTTTCTCAAAAAAGTATGGGTGATCACATTGTTGATCTCCGCAAGATGCTACAACACTACAAAAACCATGGTTTATCACTCAACTTGAAGAAGTGCATTTTTGGGGTAATTGAAGAGAGACTCTTAGGACATGTAATATCTAAAAAGGGGATCTCTATAGACCTAGAAGGGGTTGAAGCCATTTTGAAACTAAATATGCTAGGTAGTAAAAATAAAGAAATCCTTTCTTTAGGAAGATCAATTTTGTCATGAAATGCATTATTAGTGTTGTAGAGATCATGAAGCCTTTGAATGAGATGTTAAAAAAGATGCAAAGATTGAATGGATAATAGGAGCAAAAATTTCTTTCAAATAAATTAAGAAATGCATCACATAAGCCCCTATTTTGGTTAGCCTTGATTATGCCAAACCATTTTATGTTTACCCATTTGTATTTGAATACACACGTGCAACAGTCTTGACACATTGGGAATATACAAGAGATGAACATCCAATCACCTTTATAAGCCCCCTATTTAAAAATACAAAGGTCAGATATCCTTGTATAAAGAAACAAGCTTTCGCATTAGTTCAAACTGTTAAAAAGTTTAGGCATTATATCCTACAAAGAAAAGTTATTGTCATTGTACCTAATGCTCCAATTAATTCTTTACTCATGCAAAGTGAATTAGAAGAAGACATGGTAAATGGATGGATATCCTACAAGAATATGATCTAGAAATGCATCCCATGAAACTACTAAGGGGAAAAGGGTTGTCTAAAATCTTGGTTTAGGTGGAAAAATAAATCAACTACGAACACTACATGGTGAGAACCATAATGGATGATGATTGGTACAAGGATGTTGTGTATTACCTGTTAAATAATCAATGCCATACTCACCTGAATTCTACTAAGAGGAGAGCCATAAATATGAAAATACACAACATATGATTAAATTAGAAGTGTTATATAGAAATAATTTTGAGGGAATTTATTTGAGGTGTCTGAACCATGATGAAGTGTGGCAAGTTTTATCAAACTTACATGGATAGTATGGAACTGGTCATGACTTTGAAGATTCCACAACTCATCAAATCTTGTGGGCTAGGTATTATTGGCCTCACAACTTTCATGATTCCCACCAAAATGTCAAGGCATGCCACACTTTCCAAACTAATACAATGAGAGAAAGAAACCCTACCACGCCACTTCAACCAATATACGAGGTAAGACCGTTTTCCCAATGGGGTTTAGATTTCATTGGAGTGATTAATCCTAACTCTTTGTAGGACACATGTTCATCCTCATTACTACAAACTATTGTACTCATTGAGGTATAGCAATGTCATGCAAGAATTGCACCATAGAATTGGTAATCAAGTTTTTAGAGGAAAGCATTGTGACCAGGTTTGGCATTCCATACACTCCGGTATGTGACAACAACCCTACTTTTTGTTCAATTCTTTGAATACAATGAGCTTATGAACATGGTTTTGTTTTAAAATTTTCTTCAAATTATTATCCACATGGGAATGAGGTAGCATAATCTATGAATAAAAACTTGTTGGATGTTATTAAAAATTTGTTAGAAAAGAACCCTAGGGACTAGCACACAAGACTAAAGTTTTCTCTATGTGTAGATAGAACTTGATTCAAGTCCTCCATTGGAATATCCCCTTACCAATTGGTTTATCGTTTAACTCCCATCTTCCTTGTTGACTTGAAAATTCCTACTTTTCAATTCATGAATGACTATTCAGGAGTAAATGATAAAGTTAAAGTTATGCTTTTGAATTTTCTAAGCTTGCAAGAAAAAATAGATGCTACCCTTGCAACATTTTGTGAAAAACTAGGCTATGGTCAAAGGTTGGTTTGATAAGCATGCCAAATTAAATGTGTTTAGATCCTCCTTTAGGATAAAGCTCATGTAAAGAAAGGTGACCAACAAAAATTTAACAAACTATGGCTTGGGTCCTACCAAATTGTAGAAATCCTAGGGGAAAACACATTCAGGATCAATTCTCTATAGGGGAACCTCTCCCATTTCCAATCAATGGGTAGTTCCTCAAACACTATTTAACCTCCTAAAAGGTGTTTTTACCTTGTATCATAGTACAAGTAGGTTTAGTCTTTATTTCTTTTTATTTTTGTATGTTTTAATTATTCATCCTATTGTTTATTTTTTCATTTCGCCCCTATCTGGATTCCCTTCCTTTTATAAATTAAATGGTTAAATGTGTATGTTGAGATCCATAACAAGGTAGGGTTTTTTGCCTTTTTTGTTTCTCTTCCTTTTTTGTTTTATATTTTTCATTCCTCATTATTTTTCTTCATGTTTTTCTCTATTTCGTGCTTCATTTTTCTTTTTCAAACCCTAGTTTCCTTTTCCACACCCTAGGGAATGAATATGGAGCTTAGGTTTTTCCTTCCCATTTGTGCATTTATTTAGGGTTCGTTTATGTGTTTTTTTTTTTTGTCTTAATTTATGGTTTTCCCCCTATTTGGGACATGTTCTTTCTCCCCACATGTTGCCTAGATTTGATTTAATGAACTCTCCTTGATCACCTCAAGTCATGGGTATTAGATGGACCCATAACTAGGAACTTTGGTTCCAAGTTCCCATTTCCATCCATTCTCATCTCTCATTTTCCTTCTCTACCAATAAATCTCTAGCTTAATTTATTTTTCACCTTGAACATCAAGTGGAACTAAGGACTTGGAACCAATTTGCAAGTCCACTTTCCTATTTGGTGCCCACTCCTAACCTTCTAAAGCCTTCTTCCTCTTCCACCAAGTTGTGGACTCCAAGTGGAACTTGGTTCCAAGTTCAAAGTTCCATTTGACTTCCATAGCCTGAGGTATAATAAAACATATACATGACAACTAAGTGAAAAACCTGGATGGAATTGAAGACTTGGAACCTAAGTTCCAAGTCCTCATTCTCATTTGGTTCTCACTTTTCATAAATTATTTTCATTCCATAATAAATTTTTCCCTTTTGTTCCATCCATTGATTCCTACTAAGTTTCAAAATATATTTGGTTCTTGGTTCTTTCCATTCTTTAAAACCCACATGTCATTAAATTCTTCATGCATTCCCTATTGGACTTCAAAATGTGATAGGAACTCGAAACTAGATTCCAAGTTCTTGGTTCCTCCTGGCCTCCAAAGCCCACTAGCTCTATTCACTAGGTTCCAATTTCATGTTTCCTCCCAACCCTCGAAGCCCTCCAACTTTTTCTATTAGGTTCCAAATTCAAGTTCCAAACCAACTCTTAGATCTGATCTATATGAAAAATAACTAGACTTTTTTCTAGTGAAAAGATTTAATACCCTCCAATTTTTGGGACGCCTTTTAAAATATAACATGCTTGGAAACCTAATAAAACCTTTAGAATGTTTAAACCTGAGAATTCATGAGGATCTCTCTTTCCTTATGTAGAATGAATCATAAGATTGATAACAAAGCTGCTAAGAAATTAGACAAGAATCATGACACAATGAAGTATGAGTTCCAAGGAGTCCCCAAGATGTCCATGATCAACTCAACTATTCAATATATTTATGATACAAACTTAGGCCACATTTTCCTAGAAGATTTCAACAAAAGGACTTTCAAGGAGGAAACTACTCCTCATTCTAGGACGATTGCAAACTCTAGCCTAACACATATAGCAGAATTCCTAGCAGCCCTCTCATTCCTAGAGTTGATTTTGGCATGTGCTACTCATTACAACCCAAACACTAGGAATTCAATAGACCAAGATGGGAATATAATTTTGGACATGAACCTAGACCTTATTGCACACATTTTTTGCTTGACTTTCAAGGATTTTCCAAAAATTCTAATAGAGGAGCGAGATCTTAAAGAATTTGAGGAAAACGAACTACCAAGTGTAATGAACCTCAATAATTCTTAGATATCTAAGCCAAGAAAAGCCTTCACTAAATTCTCAAGAATCTTACCAGGGTATATTTTCATGGAGAAACAAGAGATATTATCACTCTCCTAAGCAAAGTAATGGGGAAATTAGAATCCCAAGTATACCACACTTGTATATACAAGTACATTGATGTTATTTTGAAAGATAAAGAATATTTTGATTGGTCCTAGATAGTTAACAATAATATTCATGAACAACTCATGAATGTTAATACAACCAAGAAATTCTACATGAAATCCAATGTTATGTATCTACTAGCATGATAAGCCACCTTCCCAAGCTTGATAACAAATGGTACTCTAGGGGAAGTTGATGGAGAGAAAAGAGTATGGGACCATTATACCCAGTTCAAACTAAAATTTTCCAAGGTATCCTTCAAGATGGTGATGTTGCAAATATGGTTGTCATTGCATCAAAAGATCGACCTATTAATGCCTAATACAACCACCAAAGTTAATGAATCCAAGGGAGGTGGTTAAGCCATGTCACGAACCTGAGGGTTGTGCTACACAACACAAGGAGACCAAGGGTGCACACCTTGCAATAATCCCCCTAGCACAAGAAAGGGGTTTGAACCTATGACCTGGGTTTTGATACCAATTGTTGCAAAGACGGTTTCCATTGCACCAAAAGATCAACCTATTAATGCCTAATACAACCATCAAAGTTAATGAATCCATGGGAGGTGGTTAAGCAATGTCAAGAACTTGAGCATTGCACTACACAACACAAGGAGACCAAGGGTGCACACCTTGCAATAGGTGAATGATGCTCTCATTTACCCAATTATTAATAAGATGACAAGAGAATATCCAATAAATATTTCTAATGAGGTAAATTTTGAACATAGTTGAATACTAAGAGGGGGGTGAATCAATATACTTCAAATTTCAATCCTAATTAATAAATGTTGAAGCTAAGTTATACCAATTAAGCATTAACCTACTTAATCAAAACAAGAAATAAGATAAGCATCCACACAAGAACACAATAGACACCAGATTTATGTGGAAAACTCCACAAGGGAAAAACCACGGTGAGAAATGTTGTTAGGAGCTATTGTCCTAATCCAACCTCACAAGTATATAATAGTTACAACTTCGTTTTAGAGATGCAGCCCAAGGAAGCTACTACTCCATGTTTATACAACATTTTTTTAGGGGCTATAACCCAAGGAAGCTACTACTCCCTAATGAAAAGAAAAATACTTGAAATATGACTAACTTTATGGCTTCAACTAACTAATATTCATCAATTCTACACATTAGGTATATAGCAGATATTATCACACTTTCCTCGTGCACTTATACATCTTCGCACACTTCCATAATAATCTTCTCACATTTGATCTTCTATATATATTATCTGCATGCTTTACAAATACACATTTAGTCTACCATAAGCAAGAAAATATGAAACTTGTAGCATGTCGTCCTACATATCTATTGGTAGTATGCAAAAATGATAAAAAAAATTATTTACATTTCTCCCAAATGATTCAGCATGACCCATATAATATCTAAAAATAATCCTTAAACTTCACACACACTTGACCTTATGGTGCACCCTATCAACATACCTTAGTCGGCTCAACAAAGGCATAACTTCACAAAATAACTTGAAACATTTGTGTGGTACTAGAAACAAGAAAGATCTTCATGTGCTTCATACCTTAAACACTACAAGACATGTGGAGTGTCCACACAAGCTCATACAACTAAAATACACAATATTCTATTGGTGCAAGTATTCAAACACTTGTTCTAAAAAGGATTAAGCATATGAAACAAATTGTATCAATCTTTCACTTGAAAACTGAACTTGCAGAGCACCAGATCACTTGAGTCTTCAACATATCATGCATTAGACATCAATGAGTATATCCTCAAAACCGCTTGGCCAAAACTTCACATTCGAAGGAATACGAAGCATTCCAACAAGCCTTTTGAACCACTTTGCACTATGTCATAGCATAGACCATAACTCTATCACTTCTAACTTTTTCTGCAAAAGGAATATTGACGTGAAAAATTGGATATAACATCTTCACATCTCCATCAACTTACCTTCTAAACCACAAGACTAAATATTTCTCTGCGGAAGGATGCAAACCAAAACTTGTGTCTTTTCCTTAGGGTATATACTATGAAGGCCTTAGAGGGTGATCCCACAATAGTGGTTTACACTTTCTGAGAGATCCTGTTTTTTGCTGAAATCACATTTTTTTAGAAAATTTAATGATTTAAGCCTTAAAAAGTTCCATTTAAAGGATTCCAATTGAAGAGGGTTTGATCAAACCACCTTATATCAAAACCCCCTTGGATAGAACCCCGCTAGTTGTAAACCATACCTATAACGGAGTCTCCTTTACACCTATCAAAATTATTATAGAAAACCACTTTTGATTTACCTTTTGGGGGATCAAATGAATTCATTTAAAATTTATTTTATGTAGTCCTTATTATAAGCTTCCCAAAAAGTATAAATTTAAATAAATTTAATTTGATTATTATATTTATTTTTGATTTCTTGTGAATGTAGGTTTTTCACCGAAAATCAAGCTCTTTATTCTTCACATGTGGAAAAATAGCAGATTATCAAAAAAAAATCTGAAAAAATCTATGCACTAGATATTGATGTCCTTGATCCAACCAAAAAAAAAATTGAATTTTGATACATACAAAAAAAGTTATGTTTTAGCCAGTAAATCATGTCTAAATTATAACTTATTTGACTTTGAAACTTAACTAAGAAAAATATATTCAATGAAATGCTATGAAATGCTATGAAACCAATTCCATGCACTAGATATCGTAGTTACGAATCCAAATTTGAAAAAATAGAATTTTATCCTTCATAGAAAAGAAGTTATGTGTTAGCCAGTAACGTCACTCTTTTAAAATGGCGTTTACTGTTAAAAACTATTTTTTGAAGGAGATGGAAAAAGAAGTGCAATATGATTCCAAAAATTTTGAAAAAAATAATATTTAGAATCTATAGACAAAATATCACAAATTCTAGTTTGCATCATCTTCAAATTTTTCATGGTTTAGCCACTATAGGTGCTCGAAAGTGAAGATTTAGTTAAAAAAAATTAGTTCAATGTTCAGTTTGGCCAAAAATTGTAAACCAGTTGATGGGTTCATTGTAATCCTCATCATTTAATTTATCAATCCAAGGCGGTGTCCATGGTTGTATGCAAGAGAGAAAGTAGAAAACTTGTTTAACAACTGATTCTACTTGCAGAAATAAATCCTATTTGCATGAAATTAAAGTTGCATGAAAGGGAACTAATCTAAGGAACAATTACATGAATTGAAAATATTAAACTATTTCACACTTGCTAAAAATGAAAAAGTCTTGTTTGAATTCAAATTTACTATAGCAAGTTGGAAATACATTGTTAGTAAATGAAACTAGATCTATTCTATTTCCTCGGGCTGAAACAAGCCTTTATAATCCCCTCATTTTCTCCAATGATTACATTGTATTTATAGAATTCATATTCTATATCAATCCACTAAGAATGTGGATCCAAGATCCTATTTTTGAGGGGTCATTTACAAAACTTTAAGAAAATTGAAGTTGTTGTCCTCCATCACGCCACTTTTGTCTCAGTCATTTTATGATGTGTAATTCTCCTTCCCTGCAACAAATCACACCAAATTCTCAAAATGGTTTTTATATCTTCAAATCTAGTTTCCAGATCATTTTGAATTTTTGAATTTCATTGAGAAACAAGGGAGATATCACTATTTTACTGAGACTGCTTTTTTGACAATTTTTGAACACCTGATTTTTAGGAAGTCTTCAAGTGTTGAACGTGAATGAAGGAATCATTCTTCACTTCATTCGATTAAATTATTGATTCATAGCATGAATAACATGCTATAATCATGCAACAACATTTGAGTGATGTGGTAACTTGAGTTATCTTTGGTGGAAGAAGGAATCATGAAATTTAATAATTGTGGGAGTTCTTAAAACTCAACATGAAACAAATAGTCATCCCATTAATTTAGGAATGAATGATGCTCCATTATTTTTCATGAATGTAGGAATATTTTGGGTGTCTTCTCTATCTTCTCATTATTTCTTCAAATCTTTCTAAAGCTTTCAAGAGTTAACTGCCTCAAGTGTGTAGAGCTCTTTGTTGCAAGTGTCTATGAAGCTTCTTCTTACCATGAGTTATTTAATAACTCATTTATCTACATTATATCATTTTAAACACTTCATGGAGACATATTAGAGACAATTTGGATCACATTTAATTACTAAAAATAACTCAAATATTTACTTTATATTTTACTTTAAACAAGCTAAAGAATTTTCAATCATTACTCAAATCCACTTTAACACTAATGCATTAGGAAGAAATAAATGATTTTCTTTGATAAAATATGAGACAATTTATGGTCTCATCACCAGTATTGTGGGATATCCCTAGACAAAAAATTTGCAAATTTTCACTGAGTGTGGTACACCAAACTTGTAAGAAAACATTATAGGCATACTGAAAACACATTAAGACATATGTGCCCACCTCTGCATCATACTTAGGCAATACTCTGATTACAAATATTCCATACACTGCAATGTTGATTTGTACCATTAGATATCTTTGCATATTAACAATCTTTGGAGCATATACACTCTCAAACATACTTTGACATCAATGACAAACAAACTTATCAAGCTGAAAAATCTCCCCTTTGTCATTATTGGAAAAACTAACATATGTGCACAAACACTCCCCCTTTGATGCATATTTCTCTCCCCCTTTGATATTGAGGGCAAAGGATAACAAAAATATCTCTGTACATATGTAACTTACAAGCTCCCCCTTGATCTATACAAATTTTACTCCCTCTAGGATGAATTCTAGGTACTTTATCAACAAAAAATATCCTTATATCTACTAATTTATCTATTCCACATATACATGACAACAAAAGAAAGATTTATTACCAAAAAAATCAAACACAGTCACTTGGATGGAAGAATGTTTTTGTAAATAGACTTTAGCTAGATCAAGTTGTTCTCCCATTGTTTCTTTATGACAGTCAAGGTTTGGACTTGACAAATCAACAACACATGTATCTTCTACTTCCTCCAAAGAGTATGGTTCCTTATATTTCTAAACCACACCATCAGCCTTCGATAGAATTCCAGTGAGTGAGGCCAACCTTAGGCTCACTACTTCTCTCAATTGTTTCACCTGAACTTTAAACTACTCTCTTTGATCTTGTAGTTGTTGTATCTGGGAGTACAACTCTCTACTTGTGCCCTTATGGCACCATCATTGTATTGCATAGGATCATATTTTGCAGCCACATTAGTGATGTACATTTCAATTTCATTAATTTTATCCTTTATACTCTTTGTTGTAGCATTCCATTTGAGACAAAAATATATATAAAACTTTTTCTTCCTCCAAGCTTCAGAATGTCTTTGATGCATGTTTGCAACTTGGTCAATGTGTTTTCACACTTTCTGGAGGCATTTTTCAATATCTTCTCATTTACTTTTTTTCTATGCCTACTTCACCAAATGAGATGAATAAGTCTTAAAGGACTCTATTAGTTGCTTCATCTGTTGTGTAGGGGGCAGTGAAGAATCTCTTCTTGCTTCAGGAAATTTCTCTTCCAACACTTGCATTGCTTCTTCCAAAACTCTTGCACTCTCCACCTATTGTTGTAGAAACTCTTGCCTTGTTGTGCATTGGAGTATATCTCCAAGCTTCAACTTGTGAAAGGGAGACATATTGAACAAATTGAATTGTCCATAAAATGTGGGAACATGCAGTAACTGCGGTGATACTACTAGTTGAATTTTCATTTCTTGTGCCAAGAACTCCTTGATTGAGTCCACCAAAGAGAAATATGCTTTCTCTAAACTTTCTTCTTTATCACTCTTCTCCTTCTCCTTTTCTTTTTCCTTCTCCTTTTCCTTATACTTTTCCTTCTCCTTACCAGAGACATCCTACACCTCTTTCTTACCCAAGAAACCTTTCTCTTCTTGTTGATCAAAGAAAACTTGTTCTTTTGTACTCACCAAAGGGGGCATAATGTCAATATCATGGACTACCAGAGGTTCCTATGCATCCATAACAACTTCAATTTGCATCTCTTCAAGGATATTCCTTGTGAATTTTTATATCTCCTTTTGAATCTTCTTTTTAACATCATCATCCATGCTCATAAGAAGATATGTTCTTTGCTTTATGTAGAGCTCTTTAGCTTGCTTCTAGACTATCTTCGCATTCTCAAATCCTCATTCTACTTGGGAGAAAGAGGACCCAGCCTTTTTTATTGCATGTTGTCTTATTTCTTCATCTATCTTGATTGCATTCTCTCTTCTCTTTCTCAAATCCTATTGTAGGCCTTTCAAAGCTTTTTTAATTAATTCACTCAAATACTTGTTATGCTTGAGCATATACACAATAATGGCCTTTTCTACTGTCTTTTGATCTTCTAGAGGGACTTGTGAATGAATCTCTATAGTTTCATCCAATAGACCATGATCAACAATTCCATTCAAAGTGGCTTCAAACTTAATGGGGTCATATGAGACCAGAGGATTTTTCTCTGTTTTCTACTCTTCCGTCAGATTTCCTTTCTTTTCAATTTGGAGGTGCTTTCATCCTCAACTTCTTTCTCCTCTTTTGATACTTCTATCTTTGTCTTCTTCCTCTTTTCCTTTTACTTATGCCTAGTGGTGTTCTTCTGTGGAGGAGTTTATGACAACTCTTCGCCTTGCACCAGTTGAATGTGTAGATCTAAAAGGTTGTGAAGCAGATGTATCAACAGAAGTGGATGTACCAAACCTTCTTGGTTCTTTTTTGACTTCTAGAGGAACAGATTTAGCTTTAGAACTCTTTGCAGGGACATCAAATATAGACATTGGAGGAAGACCCCATTTCTTGTGAAGCTCATCTTTGTGTTTTTCCAAATGCTCTTATGCATGCTTCTTATAAAATATATCCATTATCTCATCATATATACCAAGTCTCCCAGCAATTGTATCTTTTGGCTTTTTCAGCAGGATATCCACATATCCTTGAGAGTATTCAGGTGCAACCTCATAAGGAAATGTAGGAATCCATGAGGTTTTGGGCTCTACAACTTCCATGTAACAATGATCCTTATCCATCATGAATGTTACCTCTTTCTTATACTTTTGGACCAAATCAGATGGTATCCTTTCTCTACTATGCATCTATGTTTATGGGTTCTTGAAGAATCCCTAATAGAGGTAGTGCATGCTTGCTTGTTTTGGACACCTCTTATGTGATTTCTAATTTGAGTAGCTACCAGAAATAATTATCCCATATTTTTCATTTAAAGCTAGATAAGTCATTCAAGAAATAAAATTTAAGGAAAATGATCAATGAACAAACTTAAAATTGTATCCAATTTCTTTTGTCCTCTTCAAATTCTCCATTAGTCACTCCCTCAATAGTTCACATAGGTCAAATTTAGCACCTTCCTTCACCATTTAATAGGTAGTACGAATTGCGATGGAGATGGCAAAACCTTTTCTATTGGTGAAGTAAATTTTGTAAGCTATCCCCATAGATGCATGGAAAACTTCAAGATTAGTGATATCTTTCACTGTTAGGGCTCTTTTATCAAATTTTTCTTCGATGATCTTAGTAACCCTTTTCATTCTTGACAAAATTCATCAACGAGACTGGTTTGGTGGCACAAAGACCAGTAATTGACCTAATTGCTTCTTTTGTAATCATGTAGGGTTTATCCAACCAAATAAATTCTTCATGAATGCAACTTAGAATAATCCTTACCCATTCTTTGTAGTCACAAAAGTTTTGAAAATATTTCCAAATGTCTAACCCTTTTACTACCACATTTGCATATTTAGGCTTGTACACACCATTCTCACCAATATTTCATGTTGGAGGACTTCAAATGATGATGTGTGATCAATTTCATTGAGTGGGGCATGGATATAAATTCTTACATCTTTATAATACACCACATCTACAGTAACCTTTGAAAATGTTCCATCTTTATCAACCTCCATTACCTTGAATGAAAAATTCTTGTACTTTGGTCTAAGTTTCTCCAAAACATCAACTAACTAAGGGGTCGCCATTAATATTTCTTTTGAAATCTTCAAACACCATAACTAGGTCTTGGAAATAAATCACAAAGATAGATTGAAAACTTAATCACTCTTCTCTGCTTCTAATCACAGGTGCTTTTGATTACAAATAAGGAAAAAAATGTCCAAATGGAACATAAAAATCCTTTCATTTTCCCTAAATTTTCACTATTAATGCATTTGTACTTATTAGGTAAACCTTCTACCAAAATTCTCTATGTCATCATAGGGATACAAAGATGCTCAACACACCTTTGCAAATCATTCCTTTACTTTGAAACCTTAATCAATAGGTTAATCTTGCTCAGTAGACATGCACACTAGAGGAATTGATCCAATTCAACTTTCATGTTGAAATATTCAACATGTCATCATTTCCAGGGGGCTAAAGGATTTTCAAATGATAGCTCCCCTTGAGATAATGATCTATCTGAATTTTTCATAGGATCTTGTGCAAAATGCACAAGCATGGTATCATCCTTCTTCACATTCTCCTAACCTTGCTTCTCTTTCCAAAATTTTGCATTTCCCTTCTTTTGTTGAATTAGGTTTTCTTCCTTCTTTAGGTTCTGAACAGGTGGTTTCACAAAAACACTACTATTTTTTTTTTCTTTATGTCCAACCTTATTGCAATTGTAGCAAATAATGTTATGCTCAAGAACAAAGTTATTTCTCCTAACTTTAGTTTTGCACTTTGCAACCTTGTGACCAAAAATTTTGCAAGAATAACAATATCCATGAAAAGAAATAACATCATATCTTTGAGGAACAAATGGTTTTGTACCCATATAGTCATTTCTTCTTTCTCTAGATCTACAATTAACAACCTTATGCCCAAATTTTTTGCAAGAATAATAATAACCTTGAAAATATTGAGTGAACTTGGTAGGGGCATGCTGACTAGCAGGTGGAGCACCTCTAAATCTTCTGTCTCTGGACTAGAATAAATCCACCTTCTTTATTCTTGCTATCTTGATCTAATTTTGTATTTCCAAAGGATGTCTTCTTAGGTTATTCAGTGCAAGATTTTTCTTCTTTTAATTCAAACTTTCCTTCTACCTTAAAATTCTCAAATAGATCTACAAATGGACTAGTTATTGGACTTTTACATTTCTCAAAACCAAGACCAAATTTTTCTTTTGAAGGTTTTTAAGAGCTTATAATTTCATCAAGAATTTCAAAACCTCACTTTAGATTTAGACCCTTGTCAATTTGTTCCTTTTCTTTATCCAACTCTTTCCTCGAGTAGGCAATCTCTTCTTCAAGCATGGAGCATTCAACATATTTATCATTAAGCTTGGTATTCAAGCAATCTAAAATTATTTTACCTTCCACAGCTTGAACTTTCAACTTGCTATTTTTTTATTTATTTTTTTAAGTTTTTAATTAAGTTCTTCATTCTTTTCTCTTTCTTCATCTAGATCATTCAAAGCAGAAATGAGTTCTCCTTCATATTCCATTAGAAAATCTTCTTTATTGAATTCAAATTCAAATTCATCCTCCTCTTCATGGAGTATGTTCTCTTTTTCCTGAGATCACTTCTTCATTCCCTATGTGTTCCAAAGATAGGATCTCCCTCAACTTTTAGGCTTGTATCAAGGAACCTTGCTCTAATACCAATTGTTAAACAAACTAGAATACTAAGAAGGGGGTGAATCAATATACTTCAAATTTCAATCCCAAGTAATAATTGTTGAAGCTAATCAATTAAGCATTCACCTACTTAATCAAAACAAGAAAAATGATAAGAATCCACATAAGAACACAATAAACACCAGATTTATGTGGAAAGCCCCACAAGGAAAAAACACGGTGAGAAATACTGATAAGAGCTATTATCCTAATCCAACCTCATAATTAAATAACAGTTACAACTTTGTTTGGGGCTGCAACCCAAGGAGGCTACTACTCCCTATTTATACAACTTTGCTTTACGGTCTATAACCCAAGGAAGCTACTACTCCCTGATGAAAAGGAAAACAACAGAAATATGAGTGACTTTATGGCTTAAACCCACTAATAGTCATCAATTCTTCACATTAGGTCTATAGCATATCTCATCATGCTTTGCTCATGCACTTATACATCTTTGCACACTTCCATAATAATCTTCTCATCTTTGATCTTCTATATATATCATCTACGCGCTTTACAAATACACATTCAATTGGCCATAAGCAAGAAAATATGAAACTTGTCGCATGCCAACCTACATATCTATTGGTGGCATACAAAAATGATAGAAAATTATTTACATTTCTCCCAAATGAATCGGCATAACCCATACAACATCTACAAATAATCCTTAAACTCCGCACACACTTGAAATTATGGCGCACACTATCAACATACCTTAGTCAACCTCAATAAAGGCATAACTTCACCAAATAACTTAAAACATTTGTGTGGTACTGGAAACAAGAAATATCTTCATGTGCTTCATACCTTAGACACTATGAGACATGTGGAGTGTCCACACAAGCTCATACAATTGAAATACATAATATTTTGTTGGTGCAACTATTAAAACACTTATTTTGAAAAGGATTAAGCATCTGAAACAAATTGTATCAAAATATCACTTGAAAATTAAACTTGCAGAGCACCATATCACTTGAGTCTTTAACATAGTATGCATTAGACATCATTGAGTATGTCCTCAAAACTAATTGGCCAAAACTTCACATCTAAAGGAATGTAGAGCATTCTAACAAGCCTTTTGAACCACTTTTCTTATTCATAGCACATACCAAAACTCTATCACTTCTAACTTTTTCTACAGAAGGAATATTGTCATGAAAACTTGGATAAAACACCTTTTCATCTCCATCAACTTATCTTCTGAACCACAAGACTAAATCTTTCTCTATGGAAGGATGCAGACCAAAACACTTTGTCTCTGCCTTAGGGTATATACTGTGAAGGCCTTAGATAAAAATTCTACAAATTTTCACTAAGTGTGATACACCAAACTTGCAAGATATCATTATAGGCATACCAAAAACACATTAAGACATGTGTACTCACCTCCACATCATACTTAGGCAGTACTTTGATTACAAATATTCCATACACTGCAATGTTGACTTGCACCATTAGATATCTCTACATATTAACATTCTTTAGAGCATATACAATCTCAAATATACTTTGGTATTAATGACAAACAAGCTTATCAAGTTGCAATAGTAAAATAATTAATATATAAGTTGGGGGACTAGTTCCTTTAACTTCCTTTAACTTCCTAAGTTTGCTTACATCAAGATCACATGTTTCTTTGGGGATCCATTTTTTTCTTCTAATATTTTGTAGTGACTCTTGGGATTAAGGTGTCTCAACCTTAGTGAGTCCCTTGATTAATTTATTAATTATTTTCCCCTAAGTTACTAATTTAATTTATTAAATGCAATACTATGTGTTTTAAAATTGCTAAGTCACTTTGTAGGATCCAATGGGGAGATGGCATCCTACATGCAAGTTGTGAAAAGGAAAATTATCGCATGTCACATGGCCACTCCATTGGGAAAAGGAATTTGTTTCTACATAAAAAATCAGTGCCATGTTGGCATGTGGCAACATATTTTGCAAATAAGTATTGGCAGGGTCCACTTGCATGAGTGCTTATCTCTTCAAAAAAGTGGAGACAAGGAAAGGTGACACTTGTCATTTTGGGGTGCATTTGAGCATTGAAAACTATAAAAACCTGAAGAAGGAGCACTTTTATGCCATGTGGCTTGTTTTTGACTTGTTGACCAAAGCTTGAAGAGGAAAATTGCTTAACAGAGACTAAGTTGTCACTCGGAGTGATTAGGAGTTGTGGGTGAGTTATATTTGGTAGTAAATCTTATTTTCTCTATGGGTCACCTAGCATGTGAGGTTGCTTGATTTTTGGAGCTGCAAGCCTTGAATGTACTTGCATGTTTTTGCATGTTTGATAAGTTGCTAATCAGGTCACTTGTACTTTGTGCATGTTGTTAGTTTCATTGTGCATACATGCAGAGATTGGGAGATTGAAACATGACAAAAATCAACGCCTATGTATGAGAAGGATATATATTAATTTTTTAGTGCATTTTTTATTGTAATGTGATTTTAATATATGTATGTCATTATGTTGCCAAATTCACTCTAGATTTGTATCATAGTGAAACTACACCTACAAGAGCATAGACTCTACACATTATATTGTAATTAATTTTTTACTACAAATACAATTTATCTATGCTTTGATGTATGGTTTTTTTCCAAAAGGGTTTTCCCATGTAAAATTTGTGTGTTATGGTTTTATGCTTTAAATCTAAAATTAATTAATTGCATGTGCATTCTTAAAATAAATTGTTAAAGTTAAATATTTGAAACAAAGTTTTGTAACCTCTTCCTTAATTGATTTGCATTAGGGAAGTGTTTCCACACTCAACTTTCCTTTCAGTTGGTATCAGAGCCTAGAAAAATTTGTTATCTTTGGTGGTTTAGAATGGTTTTTTATGATTATTTAGATTCAGTGGGAGTTCTTGCAAAGAGAAATTTGTAATCTTGTTGTAGTTTTAAGATGGCAAGAAAATATAGAAGAATAGAGATGGAGAAATTCAATGGTAACAATTTTAAGTTATGGAAACTCAAAATAGAGGATATACTCATCGATTGAGATCTATGGGTTGCAATATCCAATGCAAAACTAGCAACAACCTTGCAAGAGGATTGTAACTTAATGGATTGAAAAGCTAAGGGTCTGATAAGACTCTATTTGGCTGATTTTACACTCCTGAATGTCCATGAAGAGAAGACTGCAACTAGTCTTTGGAAGAAGCTTGGTGACATTTATCAAGGAAAACCCTTGGTGAATAAGATTTTCTTGAGAAATAAATTATAATCTTTTAGGATGGATGGAGGATCAATTGTTAATCATTTGAATGCATTCAATATGCTAGTGGCTCAACTAGATTACGTTGGTGTGAAAATTGAAGACAAGGATCATTGCATACTTATGTTATGTTCTTTGTCGGACTTATGGGACCACCTGGTTATGGCTATTGGAAACACAACCACCACCTTCAAGATGGAATATGTGGTTGTTTCATTGTTGTCTAAAGAAATGTAGGGGAAGTCTTCTAAGATGGCCAAGGAGGCCTTGTCTATTTGTGGTAGATCAAAGGAGAAAGGTAAGAAAAAGGACAAAAAGTATAAGTCCAAGTCTCTGGGGAGATCTAAGTCTCCTGAAAAAAATTCCAAGGCTAAATGTTGGAACTATGGGAAATTTGATCATTTTCAGGAAGGCTACAAAGAGGAGAAAAAGAAGAAAAGTGATCAATCTGATTTTAAATCCTCATATGAAGATGTAGATGCATTTGTTGCAGCCTTGGAAATACATGATGTAGAAGATGTGTGGTTGATTAACTTAGGTGCTTCTTTCCACATGACCTGTCGCAAAGGTTTGTTTTCAAAGTATGAAGAGTATGATAGTGGGAAGGTGTATCTTGGTGATGACTCTCACCTAAAGATTGTTGGTCATGGAAGAGCTAGGATTCAATTCCCTTATAGTAGAGTGAGGGGGATTGATGGTGTTCTGCTTGGCATGAAACCTACTCTCAGTGAGTAAGTTGGGTGATGTAGGAGTGCAGGTTGTTTTCTCATGTAGCAGATGCAAGATGACTAGAGGTGCTATCATTCTTTATAAGGGTATTTAGATTGGTATTCTATATAATTTGGATGCATGCATGATTCAATGCAATAGTGCTTCACTAAAGTCTAAGAAAAGAGCTTTGGATTCTTCATCCTCACCATCAAATTGAGCTAAGAAGAAGACTATGGTGTCTACATTTGATGGTCATGCATTTTTTGGGTACTTAAGGGTGCCAATGCTTTGGAGATGAAGCTCCCAATGGAGAAAAAAATGTTGTGTCACCAAATTCTTGGCCATATTGATGAGAAGGGTCTTAGAGCTCTGAAAAATAAGAGACTTGTTGAAGACTTGATGATTGTAATCTTGAGTTTAATCTTTGTGAATATTGTATGTATGGAAAAAAACACTTTGTTTCTTTTTATTCTAGATATGATATATCTTTTGGGGTTTTGGATTATGTGCATTCTAATGTATTTGGTCTAGTTAATGTTCCTTCATTGTCTAGATCTGTGTATTTTATCTCATTCATAAATGACTATTCTAGGAGGACATTTGTGTATTTCCTCAAAATAAAATATGAAGTTTTCAATCAATTAAAGGAGTGTAAATCCTTGGTTGAAAACTAGAATGGTAGAAAAATCAAGTGTTTGAGGATAGATTATAATAGTGGTAAATTTTGTTCTACATAACTCAATAGGTTTTTTAAGGACCACAGGACTGAGAGACACAAGAAAACTCCATACACACCACAACAAAATGGATTTGTAGAGAGAATGAACAAAATGTTGATGGAGAGGGCTAGGAGTATGTTGAGTGGTGTTGGACTTGAACAAAAGTTCAAGGCTGAATTTGTAGCTACTACATGTTACCTGATTAATAGGTCTCCTACTTCTACTCTTGTTGAAAAGACACCTATTGAGGCATGGTCTGGAAAGAAGCCCTTGATGAGACATCTTAGAGTCTTTGGTTGTGAGGCATATGCTCATGTTCCTGATGTGAAGGTATTTAAGTTGGAGAATAAGGTAGTGAATTGTATCTTCATTGGCTATGGTGTCAGTGTGAAGGGGTAAAACCTTTGGATCCAATTGTAGAGAAGGAAGATAAGAAGGAGGTAGTTCAAATCCCACCCACTCCTGAGAGAGATGAACTATGTACTCTTGGTGGGATTTATGATGATGAGAACTCTAGTAGATCCAATAGCTATAAAGAAGAGCAAGAAGCTCAACCTCACTAATTAAGGAGGTCTACATGAGAAGGGTAGCAACTAGATAGATTTGGATATTCTATGTTAGACTCTAGTTGCATATTTGCTTTGATTGCTAACACTAATGATCATAAGACTATTAGAGAGGCTATGGATATGCATGATGCAAATTCCTAGATGGAAGTCATGAATGAAGATATGGTGGCATTGAAAAAGAATGCTACATGGGATCCAATACCTTTTCCTGAAGGGAAAAAACCTATTGGTTGTAAATGGGTGTTCAAAAAGAAAATGGGTCTTGATGGTAATGTTGAGAAGCATAAGGCAAGGTTGGTCATGAAGGGATATTCCCAGGTGGAGGGAATAGATTATCCTGAGATTTTATCTCTTGTAGCTAAGCTGACATCCATTTGTTTCTTATTATCACTTACAATATCTTATGACTTTGAAGTCGAGCAAATGGATGTAAAGAATGTAAGGAAGCTAAGGTAGCAGAACAACTTCCTACACTAATCTTGAGAGGAGAATAATGCAAAACTTTTACAGATCTTTAATAGTTACTATGAACACCAAACCTGCACAACCTAACAAGAGACCAAAAATAAAGTGTCAAACATGTTAGAAATCAAATCTAATGTTCCCTATCAAATTCTTTAGCCAAATTCAATAGAAAACATGAAATAACAAGAAAAATAACAAAGTAAAGCATGTAATCTAAATAAAATCAGTTAAACCTCCATCCCATAGGGGGAGTGGTCCTCCTTTGATGCGAAAAGAATCCCCTTCCCAATCCCTTTGATAAGCTTGATGATTTTTTGATGATCCAAGAGTGAAATTGACTATAATCTAGCTACTATGCTTGAAAATGATGAAAAGCTATGGACTCAAATGACTATAATGGAAATGCATTAAGTTGTAGATCCATATTATGAAAAGGATGCCTCTATTTATAAAAGCCAAGGGTTGAAGAATGAGAGGATTTGATGAATGTGGGATAAGTTGAGAGCCAATGAGAATGTGCCAAGTGTCACAATTCTATTGGAGGAGGATGGAAGAGAAGTAAATGTTGTTGGTTGAGAATTTGAAATTGGTGTAAGAAGAATTGAATGAGATTTTAGAGGATGTAAGAGGATTTGAAAGTGTTGTAAGAGAATTTATTGCAAATGTAAGAGGATGTGATAGGTTTTTGAAAACATTTGGAGGGAAATTGAATGAGAGGTTGTTGAGAGGAATATTCCTCAGAATATTCCTTTGTGAGGGAAAATAGATGAATTAAATAATTAATTGAAATTATTTTCATATGCAACCTAGTTAGTTGACCATGAGTTGATTTAACTCTTGAAGAGTTAAAAGCTAGAGGATTTGATAATGATGATTAGAAAATTGATTTAGGATTAATTAATCTAGAATTAATTAATTGGAGTGAATTAGGAGATGTGACATTTGATTTGATTATTTTTAATCAAATGAGAGGATTAAGAAAGGATTAATTAAATATGATGATAAATTAGTTAGAAGAAGGGTGAATTAATCAATAAATTTAATTATTTGATTAATAGCTAAATTTGTTGAATTTAATTAAATAATGTTGATTTTTCAATTATTTGATCAATTTAAAGTGATTTAGGAAGAAATGGTGTTAATTGATCAGGAATAGATGCATAGTATCAATCAAGACATTTTTGGTGTCTACATTTTTCCCCTCTTTGAAGCGAAGTACCCTTTGCATCATTTCAAAGAATAACACTGTCATCATCAAAATTCAAAAAAATTATGATTTTTTTTGGATGACTCACTACTGCCCCAATGGAAGGAATTACGCTGCTACACTACCCCCTTGAGAGATCGAGCAAAAATTTTAATTTGGTCAAGCTCACGAAAAAGATTTAGGATCAATTCAGCTTAGAGAGGACTAGAATTCTCAAATGTTTGATGTAGACAAATTTGATGATGTATAGATAGTCATTGACCATGTGTAGCCTCCCTTATATTTTGATATAAAACAATAATTTGATACTTGGATAGAAATGTTAGTAGAGATAGAAGAATGAGAAGAATAGGATGGATATAAGTAGAAGAATAAGATGGATGAACCCTTGATTCTAAGAAGATGCAGAAGTCCAACAAGTCCATGAATTGTTGAGACTTTATTAGATATGGTGATAAGTGATGATGATTTTCTTATCCAAGGATTGGGACACGAACGACACAACTTTCCTTATGTTTGATAAAACACATAGATATGATGCATCAAGGTATAGACAACCAGGATGGTAGGGTATCTAGTGCCATGGACTTTGATTTGACAAACAAATAGGAGTATTCTTGTTCATACCTGACACATGGAAACCTTTCTAGAATGCACTTCAAAAGTTTCAAACATCTCGGACCAAAACACAAAAAGGCATAACCTATCAATGAAATAGTCAACAAGTTGTCTAAAACTCCCTCTATGCACACCTACCAAAGCAAGTATTCACCAAGGTTATATTACAAGAATATCCAACAAGCACAACAGAGAAAAGATAATGATCAATGCCCCATTGCTTTCTCTCTAAATCATTTTGATTAGACATCATCAAGAGGTCATTGGAATGAGTGCAATAAGATAAATCCAAAGAAAAGATCAAGTACACAAACAAGTCAATGTTCTTCATACCTCTAGCCAAAGGGATGTGTTTTTTGTAGGATAAGAATCCAAAGTGTTTTTCCAATAGATAATTCCCATTGTAGGAAGGATGCATCCTAGGACATGATGTTATCAAAGGATTTTGAGACTAACTGGATGATGGGCTATTGATACCAAGAGTTGACCAACTTGTTTACCTACTGACCTGGACTTTAGACCTTTGACATTTGAGTTTTCACTTTTAATTTGCTAGACCTATTTCTAATTGTTTCACCAAAGTTTGAAGATGACGATCATTTATTATGAACAAATGTTTATTGCGGGTGAACGTGAAAAAAGATGAATGATTTTAGGTTTTTTAGAATGTTTTTGATGTTTTTGAAATGTTTTGAGGTTGTTTTTGGTATTTTCAAGATGTTTTACAAATGTTTTGATTTTTAAATTTTCTAATGTTTTTTGTGTTTTCTGATATTTTGACCAAGAACCTAACCTAAAGACCTATCATAGGGGCCTTGGGGGTTGATCAAAGATTAGACTTGCCAATGTTATACATGCAGAGACCACATAGTTCAACTAACACAAACTCATTTATTGATGAGATATGAACAAATGGATTGCTATTTTATTGTAGCAAACTCCTAAAGGACTAACCTAATGTGTCTCGGGGGCACATCGATGATGGCCTTGCCTACGTTCATAGCTCAAAGACCCATAGTTTAGCATGACGACTCAATTTTTGACTTTTTCTGACTTTTTGACCTGTTTTTGGATTTTGACATGTTTTGGATGTTTTTGGATTTTCTAATTTTCTGAATGTTTTTGGATTTTCTAATTTTTTGAATGTTTTTGGATTTTTTGATTTTAAGGAAGAAGAATTCAAGAATATACACAAATACGATGCAATATAAGAACATGCCCCCACGAGGTGTGATAGATTACTTTGAAATAGGCAAGAGAAACTGACCTTAGGAATGATGCCAAGTAGTACTAGGAGGGAACATGATACAAACCCAGGATCAAGCTATGATGCGGATGCGGATGGGTGAGATGGAAGGATTAATGGAATGCAATGGATGAATGATGCAGAACAATCCATAGAGATCATGGTGGATGGAAAGTTCTTATTTACACGAGGTGCCTGTTTGCCAGGTTTTCACCAAGGTACTTGCCCAAAGCGCCACCAAAGTGGTTTTCACTAGAGGACGATTTTTTTCTTTATTATTTTTAATCTTTTTCTAATTTTTTTGGATTTTCATATTTTTTTATTTTTTTGTATTTTATGGATTTATACCTTGAAATTTTACGCATAAAACTTTTTGAGATGGGAGCTATTGATAGGCTCCTACAGAGGCTCACCTTCAGGTGTAGATAGTTGATATGCTCCTGATTTATAACTTGTCATGGTGATAAAAGGTCCCAACCAATTGGGTTCAAGATTTCCCTTGTCTGTATTTGGTACATTCTTTTGATTCTCCTTCAATACGAGCTCTCTAACTTAAAAGGTCTAACTCCTGATCTTCTTATTGTAGCTCCTTTTGAGACGGTTCTTATAGACTTGTAGATAGTTTAAGGAATCCATGCACTGCTCATCTGATAGTTCTAGCTCGTTCAACCATGACACTCGATATTATTCATTAGTAATCAGATTATCCAATGATATTCTTAAGGATGGGAGCTCGATCTCAATGGGAAGGATGGCTTCTGATGCATAGACCAGGGAGAAGTTTGTTGCACCTATAGGTGTGCGGATACTCATTCGGTAGGCCCATAAGGCAGGATTCAACTGTAAGTGCCAGTTATGACCAACTTCATTGACTATCTTCTTTAGGATTTTCAAGATGGTTTTATTAGAAGCCTTAGCTTGGTCGTTTCCCTGGGGGTAGTATGGGGTGGAGAAGTGATGATGGCTATTGAATTTTTTGCATAGTTCTTGAACATTTTGGTTTTTTAAAAGGTGTCCCATTATCTGAGATAAGGGCTTGTAGAACACCGTAGCAGTAGATGAGGTAGTTCAAGATGAATTTGGATATCTGCTTCCTTATGATGTAGGTCCTTGGAATGGATTCTACCCACTTTGTAAAGTACTTTGTGGCAGTGATAATGAACTTGTGTCCATTGGATGAAGTGGGTGTGATTTTACCAATGAGATCAAGCCCCCATTGTGAAAAAGGCCAAGGTGTTATAATCAGTTGGAGCTCCTGAGTTGGTGCATGGATGAGGTCCCCATGTTGAAATTACAAACATATTTGGACATACTTGTGAGCTTTCTTTTCCATCATAGGCTAGTAGTACCTAGTCCTTAGCAATTTCTTGGCCAAGGTCATACCACTCGAATGTGATCCACAAATGTTATTGTGTACCTTAGTTAAAGCAGTCAAACCTTCCTTAGGGTTAAGGCATCGCAGCAGGGTTCCTTCGATACTCCTATGGACAGGGTATCTCCTAAGATGACAAAATGGGATGACTTTTTGACAAATGTTCTTTTTTGGTTAGGAGTGATATCAATAGGGAGGACTCCATTTTCAAGTAGGTATATATGTCATGGTACCAAGGATCATCGGGACCAATGATTTCACACATGAATTCAGACTTGGGTACCTCGAAAGATGGTATGAGAAGCTGCTCTACCAAGAATTCATGTTTATGGATGTTGTGTGGGATATCCAATAGTGATCCGATTATTTTCATAGCATCGCCTGCTCTATTGTTTTCCCTCGGTATTTGTTCAAATGTGATGTCTATGAAAAATTCCTTGAGGCTTTCCACTATTTTCTTGTATGGGGTCAATTTGTAATCCTTCATTTGGTATTCATCATTGACCTAGTTGATGATAAGTTGTGAGTCCCCATAGACCTTAAGTACCATAATCTTCCATTGTACTGCAATCTTGATTCCTATGACAAGGGCCTCATACTATACAATGTTTTTTGTGCAAGGAAACAACAACTTATATGAATTTGGTATGCAATCTCCTTGTGGTGTGATGAAGAATAATCTCGCTCTTGACCCATGATGTGTGTAGGATCCATCAAAATTTACTTTCCAGTGATCTGCCACAATTAGGTTAAAGATTGACTCATCAAGGAATTCTTATACCAATGGGTTCTCTGAATATATAGGTGCTTCTACTAGCTGATCTACAATCACTTGTCCTTTAATGGCTTTTTGTTCTACATACTCAATGTCATACTCTATTAGGATCATGACCCATTTATTTGTCTGCCTTGTGAGCATTGCCTTGGAAAGTAGATACTCCATGGACCATGAGAGGATCTATCTTGGAAATGAGATTTATCTGATGTGCCAACATATAGTGTCTAAACTTATGTGTAGCAAACACTACTGCTAGGAAAGCCTTCTCAATGAATGTATAATTCAACTCGTGTCCCACCATGGTTCTAATAATATAGTAAATAGCTCTCTCTTTCCCTTTTTCATCATGTTGAGCTAAGAGAGCACCAAGGGTTGTTGTTGTTGCAAATATATACATGATCAATGGCTTGTTTGGAATTGGTGGCATAAGGACCGGCAGTGTCAGCAAGTACTCCTTGATTTTAGTTTTCCCTACAGACCCCTTAACTGCTTCAATGTTCTTGGTGCTTCCATTTTGAGAATTGCTTTGACTTTAGCAGGGTCTATCTCGATTCCCCTCATAGATATAATATACCCGAGGAGCTTTCCTGATTGTACACCGAAGACACACTTCTTAGGATTGAGCCTAACCTTGTATTCTTCTAGCTCCTCAAAGATTGAGCTTAATTTTGCTATGTGATCTTGACACTTCTTTGATTTGGCTAATATGCCATCCACATAGTCTTCCACAATTTTTTGAATCATGTCGTGGAAGATTAGCATCATAGCTCTATGATATGTAGCCCTGGCATTCTTTAGCCCAAATGGCATCATGTTCTAGCAGTAAGTCCCCCTTGGACAAGTGAAAGTTGTCTTGTGTTGATCATCCTTAGCTATCATGATTTGATTGTACCCTAAAAATCCATCCATTAGTGATAGAATTCCATGCCCTACCATCATATCCACAATCATGTCTATATTTGGGAGAGGGAAATCATCCTTAGGACATGCTTTTTTCAAGTCTCTAAAGTTTTTGCAAATGTGGATGCCCCCAGTGGGCTTAGATAGGTACAATATTTGAAACCCACTCTAGATAATCAATTGGTCGTATGAAGCCAGCATCAAGGAGATTTTGTAATTCAAGTTTGACCAGTAATGCTATTTGTGGATGCATCTTTCTCATCTTTTGTCTTATTGGTTTTTCCTCTGGATAGACAATTAGATGGTGAACCACAACCTCTAGATCAAGACCAGGCATGTTGACATAGGTCCATGCAAATTTTACCTTTCTCTCTCTCAGAAATGTAGCTAGGAGTTCATGTTCCAGTGTCAAGAGTGATTTTGCATAGAAGGTGTTGTGTGGTGTTTCTTTGGTTCCTAGATTGACCGGATTGCACTCTCTACCAAGACTCTGATTTTTCCTGATGAATATCTCTAAGGGGAAGATTGAATCCCTCATCTGTTGGCACCTCAAAGAGGTTTTCACCATTGGATACATCATTTTTTGTTTACTATTTTTAGGTCAAAAAGTGCCACAGTGTGGTTTTCACTTAAAGACTTGGATATTATTCTTAAATTTTCACTTTTGCGAAGTCCTGAGGGATTCAATCGTTTCCCCATAGTATGCATGTGTTTCCAGCTCAATGTTGAATCCAACTTTATGATCTCCACATGGTAGAGTATTCCACAGTCCCATGAATTCTAAGAGAGCCTAATCATTTTTTAACGTGTCTAAGATCAATGGCCCTCATTGGTTGTAATCGATGAGTTGGGGTAGACAGTTTTAGCTCATTGTTCTGGTTACTTGGTTTGAAAGATAGTGTATTGATCATGAAAATAGAGGAATCCTCAAATAATGTGGGTAGGTCAGTGATGAGGTCCTCATCACACACATTGGTTATATCAAAGGTATAGTTATCTAAAGGTAAACATGTGGATACTGGTAACAGAGGAGGAGCTTTGACTTTTTTAACCAGGGTACCTTTGCCAAGTATGGTTATTTTCAGAGGGGTAAATCCAAGGCCAAGATTCTTCATATGCTTCTCAGGAATAATGGGTTCTAAAAGGTCATTATCATTTTTCCCCAGCTTTTCATTTTTGTTATAGCCCCATCCTTGCATTAATTGCAGTCCTTCGTTATCTTTTTCCATGAGAAGATCAGGTACGGGCCTTTCATATTGATACAATAAGCTTGATATATCCCTTTTGTCTACCACTTCTTGACTCAGGTCCCCCCACCTTTTGAATCTGGAGGGGTCTGCTTTGAAGGTTTGAGATTGTATGTCAATTGGTTGGGGTTTCCCATGAGATCGAGGAGATTGAGGGAACTCTTTTTCATTTTGTTGTCCCCACACCCATTATCTTGGATAATGACTTTAATATCAAAGATGTCTAGAATGGAGGGTGTCTTTTTCTCAAAATTGGAGGCTAGGGTAGATGGGTCTATATATGGAGATGTGGGCCCCTCATCATTTTTTAGGACTTGAGGGATCTTGTAGTACTTGGCTTCTAGATTTTTGCAATAATAAAATGGTTCAGGATCTCCATGGACTATGACCTCTTGATTTTGATAAGGAAACTTGACACATTGATGAAAGGCGGATGCAACTGCCTGCATCCCATGGATCCATGGGTGCCCCAAGAGGATATTATAAGGTAGTACAAGATCAAGGACTTGGCATGTGGTTTCCATGATATAGCCCTACTTGAATAGGGAGTTGAATGGTGCCTTGAGACACCCTTTCTTGATCATCATATTCCCTGATAGTAATATCCTTACCATTTTCAATGACATCTTTAGAAAATCCCAGATTCTTTATTAGCTTGAGAGTACAAATATTTAACCATGCACCTCCATCCACCAAGACTCGTTTGACTTTATTCTTATGGACTAGGACTTCAATATGGAGTGCACGATTATGAGATAGTTGAGTTGGGAAGTCTTGATCAAAAAATGTTAGGAGATGAGGTGTGGTAATGTGTCTAACCATAGCTTGGAACTGGTCTACATCAAGATCCATGGGGACAGTGGATGTAGCCAATGCTTTTTCTAGGATTTCCCTATGTGCTAGTGAGATTTTCAATAACTCCATGATGGAAATCTGGGCAAGGGTCCTTTTCAATTGATCCAAGACATTATAACCATTGGGGATTGACTTTGGATTGGTGGTGAATGCCTTGGGTGGTTGGGATGGTCCTGGAATGGTAAATTTTCCACCATGTCTGGTGACTCCACAGTCGGCCCTAGATCCTTTGATACTGACAACGGTGACCCACTCATCTAAGGATGCAACAACATGGTCATAAACATGGTTCACATTATTATACTTTTCCTTACCATTGTTGTTTCCTTTATTGTGATATGGCATCAGATTTGTGTATATTTTGAGATCTTGATTTTTTGCGGGTTGTTCGATGGTTACAGTTTTGTCATCAATGAGGTCCTGAATCAAATATTTAAGTCGCATGCAATTGGCTATCGTGTGTCCCTTTATTTTGTGTAAATTGTAGAGTTGTTTCTCGTTATACCGTGGTGGTTTAACTTGAGGCTCTTGATCATTGTCATAAACATCAATCTTGATGAGGTTTGCTTGTACCAGCAGTTGCATGACAGACTCAATTGGTTCCCCAAGTGGTGTATATTTCCATTTAGGGGGATATTTGTTCCTTGGAGGTGATCCCCTTGAGTATTTAGGTTATTAACTGCTTGATTGTTGGGTTGTTGTGACGATGTGTTGGCTTGTGTGTTGCTTTGATTGTTGACTTGTGGTTGTTGATATGTTTGTGTGTTTTACCTTGGGGCACTGATAATAACTTTGGCATCAACCACACCATCATTAGTAACATTCTTGTTCTTTGCCCATGTGCAAGGTTTTTCATTATCACTGGTTGATGGATGGTTGTCTTGATAAGTAGGTGTCCCCCCTTGTGCAATAAGGGCTTTTTTGACATTGAGCACCTTGGGGATCAACTAGTCATATGTGGTGATGCATTTCATTTTCAGATGGAAGGACAAGGTTCCATCGAGATTGGCAATGATAGTGCAGATTTGTTGTTCTTCTAGCATAGTCCACTTGCTTTTGTTGGCCTTGGATCACTATCATTGCAAGAAGGATGCAAATGTTTCCCCCTTCGCTTGGTTTAAAGTGGATAGTTATTCCAGACTTACATCCATGCCTATGTTGAATGAATAGTTCTATATGAACAAGTCCACAATTTCTTGAAACTTTTTGATTTTGGGAGGATGGTGGGAGAACCATTCCATTGTTGGACCAGCCAAACTCTAAGGAAATAATCACATTATATAAGACTTGTCGTATACAACTTCCATACAGTAGACATGAAATTCCCTGATGTAATCTTCAAGGTTGCCAGTCCCACGATATTTGTCAAATTTAGGTATCTCAAACCCTTATGGGAACGGAACCATCGCAATGCTTCTATTGAATGGATAATGGAATAAATTCCCTTGTGATTTTTTTGTTTTTCCAGATTGTAGGTCTAGCACTTGTTGTGAGAGAAATTTGATTTGTGCAGACACATCATTTTGCGGATCGGGTGGTGGGATGAATGTGTTTTGGGGTGGTTTGATTCTTTGAGTGATGGGTGGGTTGTTTTGTGTGTTCATGGGAGGTTGTTACAAGTCTTGTTGTGTCACCAATGCTTGTTGGTATGCCTGCAATTGTTGTTGTGCCAAAAATATTTTTTGTTGGTCTTGCTTCTATTGTGCCAACAATGCTTGTTGTTGGTCTTGTTGTTATTGTGCCAACAATGCTTGTTGTTGGGCTTGTAACTGAGCTACTTGTTGTTGTGCTTAATATTATTACAAAGCTTGTTGATAAGCTTGTTGTTGTAACAAAGCTTGTGCTTGAGCTTTTTGTACTTGATACTGAGCTTGTGCTTGAGCTTGACCTTGTTGGGTGGCTTGTGCAACTTGGGAAGCATGTGCTTGTTGAGCGGCTTACTGCATCTGTGCTTGTTGAGTGGCTTGTTGCACAGCTTGTGTGGCTTGTTGAGATTGAAATTGTTGGAATGCTTTTTGATAGGCTTGTTGAGCTACTTGCAATGTGATGTTGTATTGGTTTTCCATGTTTAGATTTGGTGGTGGAGGTGGAGGATTCAGGATGGTGTGATGAGATTTTGTTGAAGTGGTTGTTGAGGTGTCGCTTGAGTGATGATAGGGGGTTGTGTGGTAGATGGTGACATTGATATGCTAGGTCCTTGGGAGACCACATTTTGAGGTGTTATAGTGATTGATTGTGTTGTTTGGATTGGTGTCACCTGGTGTTGTGATATCGGTGGCAAGTTTGGAGGATTTGGTATGTTGATTTGATTCACAATTGGAGGATTGTTTTGATTTGGTTGATTGATGATTGGTAAAGGGGGTTTCCCTAAACTGAGGATTAGTGTAATTATTGATGGTAGAGGAGGAAATGGTGGAAATATGGGTGGTGTGTTTCCTTGAGAAAGTGATGATGAGGGATCAAAGATTCCCCCTTTTCCAAATAGACCTACTTGTCCTTGTGAAGTCATGGGGAAAGAGACTTGGGTGTCAAGAGAATATGTCGGTGATGCGGCGAAGGTGGATGGATTGTTGGTGTCATGAAAAATGAGCGGGACGTATGGATGTTTTGGATCTTGAGGAACGGTATTTTTTAGACCCAAGATAGTGTTTGCATGTAATTCTTGGTTATTTACAAGGGGATGTGTTTGAATAGGGTGAAGCAATGAACTTCCCTTGGTAACCATGGGTTGACTTGGATCATGAGATGATGTTGGTTAGGTGATGGGTTGAATAATGTTTTGAAAGGAAAGTGTGAATGATATTGGTGGCATAATCCCAAGATGTTTTTCCACAATAGTGCTCACATCATAATCAAAAGGGATTTTAGCCCCTTCTTTGGCTAATGATAACATGTATTGTGAAGGATTAAGTCTCATCATTGTGTTGACAATCTTGTGGTTATCAATATTTTGGACTATCTTCGTCATTTTGTCTTGAGTCACTCCTAAGACATTGTTGGTGACATCCTCCACTTGGAAACCTCCTTCTTGAATATCTTGTGGTAGTAGAGGAAGATTGAGTGGGGGATTGTTAGATCCAACGGGGTTGATTTTAGGTGCAATTTGACTCAAGTCACTTGAAGTGGATGTTTCTTTATTTGATTCCATATTTTTCTTGTGTTGAGATCTAATTTGGACCATAAAATAAGGATCAAATTTTAGGAATATGGGACGTAAACGTCTAACTCCTTAGGTTGGTCTAAACTTTAGGTACAAAAAAGACAAACTAGGATGTTTTAAGGATCAAATGGTGGTGATGAGATAAATGAAAGATGGATGATGTGAATGATCGAACTCTTAAGAAACCTTGGAGGAATACTATACTTTAGGACTTTTGGATTCTTTTGATTTTGGATTTGATTTGGATTTTTATTTGGATTTGGATTTGATAATGAACTTATAAACCCCAATATGTTGGATGTTATCTTGGAATAAACTTGTCCACAAGGATGATAATTTAACTAAGTGTATGAAGAAGGATTCATCCACACACACTTAGCCAAACAAGATGATTTTTTATTTTGAGGATTTCACCAAAAGCCTAGCATGAAGGATTTTTTAAAGATTCTAAGAGTTTTTTGTGAGATGGGATTTGATTGATGTTTTGGGATGAATGAAGGTGTTGACTTTGACCCTAAGTGAACCTAGAGAGACTTTTGTTTACAAGACCTTGGTATTGAAGAACATGCTATACTTCTAAGAACTTTTTCAACCCTAAGTGAGATACTCAAAATGTTGGAAGAGAGTTGGATTTTGACAATAATAAAATGAGCACAAGTTTGGGTTTTCCTTTGATGCATGTTTGTAAAATTTATAGACCAATCTTTCTCTGACTTGATAAAGCATAGACTAGTGTTTCTTCATATTTCTTGGACTAAGACGTTTGTGACGATTGATGGATTTTGGTTTTTGGAATTTGATCTTGTGGGAAATCATTTGAACAAACACATGTGTGGGGTTCAATTGTCTTTTATCTTTGCTTAATAGATTCTTTTTACCACAAACACTTTCTTGCTTAGCTTTTCAAATTGAATGTCTAGATGTCTCAATTTATTTTCATCCCACAAGGTTCATTATGTGGAAATCAAGAGAATTAAGGCAACAGTTCCCTAATTTTGACTTTAGAGAGAGAAAATTGAGATATAGGCCCAAATATTTAGAAGCCTCTAAGGATAGAATCCTTAGGGACAAAAAATAATACTTGGACTTTTCAAAGATATTTGCTCTTCCTAAAGGGTGTGAAATTTTGATGACCTTGCTGAATGTTTGTTTTCAAGATTTTTGATTTCAAGCAATGTGTTTCATTGACTTGCAAATTGTACAACCCTAGGATAGAAAAGACAATATTTGTTGAATTCCTACTTGGATTTATCTAGCTGAGCTTATTCAAAGCAAATGATTAGAAGCTTGACCACACTGGCTCCCCTCCATGGAACTCAATTCTACGAGTTAGCAAAGCTTCAAGTTCTCATGAATCTCCCATGAAAAACTTTTCATCTCTACTCAAAACTGCAAGTATGTGGGATGGCTTCAGAACGACTACTCTTGCACCAACAAATAGTAAAGATTTTGGCTTCTAAACAAATTGGTTCTTAGTTAGGGTGATCGGGGACATGGCACCTTGCGAGTGTCTAGCAAGCCACTAAAGGCTTTAATCAATCCTACTAGGGGTGCTTATACCTTTTACAGTAGTACCCATTCTGAAAGACACTGTATGGATAAGGCCTACATACCATGAGGACTTGACAGTTTAGTCTTATCCATTTATATATTGGCCCGTGAAAACATGGTTGGAGTCCCCTTTGAATTGGTCTTAGGCAGGCCCCTCTAAAGGTGAACAATAGCGAGTAAGTACATCCATAGTTTGATCAATATTTGTTTGTGTGAACAAAGAGAAAACACGCGCTATGTATTTTCTCACACTAGCAATATTTGTTCAATTTTAAAAACCCAAATTTGAAATGTGGAGGCAATATTTTAGACAACCTAATGCCACTAAAATGCTTTTGATTCTCAAGATCATCATGAAGCACAAGAGAAGTGCATATGCATTCAAATGACAAGATTTTGTAAAAAAGATTACAAAACAAAGAAAACACGAATTCTTTTTAGTCCTCAAAGGCAATAAGTGAGTTCTTTTTATAGAACCAAATTTGAGTGTGAAGTTGATTGTTCAATTTTAATCCAAACTCAAAATTCTAGTAAGTATCTAAGGTTCAATTTTATCCAACTTGACAAAGCTTAAGTTGTAGTTTAATTTTAAGTCCAAATTGAATCTAGTTGGTCCTAGAAATTGAATTGCAAAAATTAAAGCCCAAGATTATCACAAAGAGCATTAAAAAATGCTTTTAAGACTTCAACTTTTGACCCTCCCCTGCTTCCTACAAATGCGGCATTGAAATGAAAATGCAACGCTCTGTAAATGTCAAGTACAGAACTCTAGTGAATGCAAAAGTGGAGCTCTACATAAACAAAAAGCGTGAATGTGATGCTAATGCACATGTGGTTATATGCAACAAGAATGTTAAACAGAAGATAAAGTGTGCATTTGCGGTGCTAAATCAAACACGGAGCAACAGAGGTGTGCATATGCGGCACAATGTAGCGAATGCGGCGTTGTATAACAAAAGTGGCACTCTGCGACATTGCATTTGCAGAAAGGCAATGTCGCGTTCCTGTACCTACAAAAAATGAGAAAATCAAGTGAAATTTGACATGTTAAGTTGATGAGCCCTCCTTCTAGTGCCAAAAATGTGAACACCAAACCTGCACAAACTAACAAGAGACCAATAGTAAAGTGTCAAACATATTAGAAAGAAAATCTAATGTTCCCTATCAAATTCTTTAGCCAAATTCAATAGAAAACATGAAATAACAAGAAAACTAACAAAGTAAAGCATGTAATCTAAATAAAATCAACTAAACCTTCATCCCATAGGGGGAGTGATGCTCCTTTGATGTGGATAGAAGCCCTTTCCCAATCCCTTTGATAAGCTTGATGATTTTTTGATGATCCAAGAGTGAAAGTGACTATAATCTAGCTACTATGCTTGAAAATGATGAAAAGCTATGGACTCAAATGACTATAATGGAAATGCATAAAGTTGTGGATCCATATTTTGAAAAGGATGCATTTATTTATAGAAGCCAAGGGTTGAATAATGAGAGGATTTGATAAATGTGGGATAAATTGAGAGCCAATGAGAATGTGTCAAGTGTCACAATTCTATTGGAGGAAGTTGGAGCACATTTTGAGAAATGTGTGAATGGAGGAGGATGGAAGAGAAGTAAATGTTGTTGGTTAAGAATTTGAAATTTTTGTAAGAAGAATTGAATGAGATTTGAGAGGATGTAAGAGGATTTGAAAGTGTTGTAAGAGAATTTATTGCAAATGTAAGAGGATGTGATAGGTTTTTGAAAACCTTTGGAGGGAAATTGAATGAGAGGTTGTTGAGAGGAATATTCCTCAGAATATGCCTTTGTGAGGGAAAATAGATGAATTAAATAATTAACTGAAATTATTTTCATGTGCAACCTAGTTAATTGACCATGAGTTGATTTAACTCTTGAAGAGTTAAAAGCTGGAGGATTTGATAATGATGATTAAAAAGTTGATTTGGGATTAATTAATCCAGAATTAATTAATTGGAGTGAATTAGGAGATGTGACATTTGATTTGATTGATTTTTAATCAAATGAGAGGATTAAGAAAGGATTTAATTAAATGATTTGATTTAATTAAATATGATGAGAAATTAGTTAGAAGAAGGGTGAATTAATCAATAAATTTAATTATTTGATTAATAGCTGAATTTGTTGAATTTAATTAAATAATGTTGATTATTCAATTATTTGATCAATTTGAAGTGATTTAGGAAGAAGGGTGTTAGTTGATCAGGATCAGATGCATAGTATCAATCAAGACATTTTCGGTGTCTATAGTTACAAAAAATTAAATAGAAATAAAAATAAATACCATGCATACTACAACACAGTGATTTACATGGGGAAAACCCTTTCAAGAGAAAAATTGCACACTCCAAAAGTCGCCCAATAAATTATTCAGTAAATCACAAAGATTACAATATACCTACAGAGCAAGCTTCTCACAGGAGTATCACCACCAAAGATCAAGAGACAACACGACTATTATCAAACTCTCAAAATACATCACAATCTCTCTCTACCACAACCGTAATACAATGCCCTCATAAAATAGAGTTACATTATAGAGAAAAACAAGCCAACATAATATCCACTATTAGATCTAAAACCTAATGATTAACGGTCTAGATTTACAATGTATCATTTATTTAATGTATGTCGGGCATTTTAGAAGTTTCCTAAAAAATTTAACAAAAAATTGTTTTCACACATCCCACTCCTCCCCCTTGATGCCATTGTATAGTACACTATATATATGTAGACACGTAAAATGTACTGATTGACATTGGACATCTAATCCTAACCACTAACATCACTTCATCCTGAATCATCCTTCGGTCTACCCATTTAATCAAATGCCTTTATTTGATTAAATTCATCAATATTCCTCTCTTAATTAAATAAATCAATTATCTAATTAAGTCATCCTTTCTCAATAATTAAATTAACCAGTCTGGTCTAATTACCCCTATTTAATTAAATAATCAATTTTATTTGATTAAATTTGTAAGGTATATCTATTAAATTAAATAAATTAAAACCTTGTTTAATTTAAGCTAACATCATCCCCTTTAGCTAAATAAATCAAAACATGTTTATTTAACTAAATCTTTAAATCATATTCTTCTCATATTTGATTTAAATCAATCCATAAATTCAAGAAAAATAGGTCACATCATTTAATCCTTCATTAAATTAATTAACTTTGATTAATTTAATCCCTTCTCATGTCCCATCCTCCGTCTTTTGCCACTTGCACATGAAAATAGAGTTATTTGATTTATTAAATCTCTATTTTTCTTCAACATGGCATCTTTGGAGAATATTCTTCAAATTTGAAATTCAAATCTAAGCTGACTTTGCCCTTCCAACAAGGCATTCACTCCCTCTTACAATTCCTTTGCATTGAGCCAAGTGGCCATAACTCCATTTGACTCTCCCTCCACCTTGCCATTAATACAATTTCAAAATTCAAATATTGGCATTTATTGGCACATTCATCAAAACTTGCACATCCTTGGCCCATTCACATTTGGACAAGTGGCACCTTGCCATTGGATGAAATTTAGTCCCACATTGCTCCATTTTGGGCAATCTTTCAACTTGTCATTCTATAAATAGAGAGCTCCTCTATTGTATTTTGCATCCACAATTTGAGTAAACTTACTATGCTCAAATCTTTAGAAATAAAATCTTGAGTAAACTTACTATGCTCAAATCTTTAGAAATATTCATCTATATCGTTGAGTTTATAGCTAGGTTACGCATATTTTTTATCTTGGAGTACTCATCACTCTTCATCAAAGTGGATCAACTTTCATCATCAAATCACCATTGCATCATTCGAGTTGGGAAAGGGCCAATTTTCACATCAAATTGGCACCAATTCCCTCAAGAGATTAGGAGTTTGCTTTGCTTTAGAATAGGATTTGATATGTTTTAAGTTTAATTGTGTTCTTCATTTCATTTCCTCTCTCTTTTGCAATTTAAATGAATTTCTTGAGGAATCTATTTTCTAACTTGTTTTCAATCTAATTTGTTGTTTGTTTCTTATGTTATTGTAGGTTTAGGATCTAGGTTCAACATTTTGGTGCTAGAAGGAGGGCAATCCCATTTTTTAATCATCTTTTTGTCAAAAATTTTGTGCTTTTCTTTTCCTATAGAAAAACTCTGTTGCTGGGAGCTCAGTGTTGTTGTTTAGCACTGCTAGTTCTCCAATGTCACTATATAGAACCGCTGACAACTCCAAACTGCAATGCATCTACCTTCCCACCCAAATTTTTGAATTCTAAACTGCATTGTTGAACCTATCAAATTATGATAACTCTGTCAAACTCATTGACCCATGTTTCATGAGTAGTGGTTCAACAAGAACCCATCTCTCATGATATCGAATGTCCACTTAGCACTCATTGCATCTAGGTGATGCTCCACTGCTAGTTCTCCAATGTCACTATAGTTTTCTAGGTTAACCGCTGCAAAACCTTCACAAGTGTTGTGCCTTATGAACCATTCATAATAGAGCCCCTTTAGCTCATCAATTGATAAGTAGGAGGTATTTTTCCACATCAAATTATGATATTGCTATCGATTCAACCGTGTAGTTTGAGTCAAACTCATTGACCCATGTTTCATGAGTAGTGGTTCAACAAGAACCATTCTCATGATATCGAATGCATTATGATATTGTTGAACTTGTTTGACCCACGAGAATTTTTAAAAATACAAACTACACTATTGTCCCAAAGGGCGACGCATTCGTGCTCACTGGTCTAGTTATAGAGCAGTACTGACTAGCAAACGACGCTATACAGCACCGCTGGTGATATCAAACTACGATTCCTTCCTAGATTGCACCGTTGGAGGGGAGTATAAAGTGAAATTTTATTTGTAGCACATGCTTTTTTTCAAATTATGGTTCTTTTGTCTATTTTTTCCTTTCTTGACTTCTGTTTCTGTAGAATCTAACTGATTTTCTTGTAGGTTGGATCGATCAAAGATGAAAAGGAAGGGAAGCATGATGATGTCATTTCACAAGAACAAGTGTTTTTAAACTCTCTAGTGTTTTTTTAACACTCTTTGAGGATTCATTATTCCTCTTAAAGAAAAATTTGTTATCTCTTTATGCTTAGGACTTACTAATTTCATTTTGGGCTTTAAAAAGAACCTTTTGAATTCTTGTTACAAAAAGGCTTAAAAAGAACATTAGGACTCAAATTTACTAGAGTTTGTTTTTGGATTAATAATTGAACAAGGCAAATTGTCACACTTACTTTGGTGCTTTAAAACGAATTCACTCTTGCATTATGGATTTAAAATGAACAAGTGTTTGCATTGTTTTGTAATTATGTACACAAAGTAATATCATCAAAAGGCGTATGCACTTCTCTCGTGCCTCACGGCGATCTTGAGAATCAAAAGGATTTTGGTGACATTAAGTTGCATAAATAATTGCCCCCCTACACACTTCAATTTGGGTTTAAAATTGAACAAAATATTGTGCAAGTGTGAGTAAACCTATTGCATGTGTTCCCCCTTTGTTTCTAAATGAAGGTTGATCAAACTATGAATATGTTTGCTTGCTTTTTTTTATATTAGAGGGCCTGCCTTGGGGAAAAAGTACTCACCCAAGGGAACGACTCAATCGGTAACACTCTAAAGCCAAGAGTATTTCTAGTCGGGATATAAATGTGGGTATTGGAATAAACGCCAATATCATGCGGTTGGCTCTAACGAGAAGGGAAACAATGGTCTCTCTCCACGTTGGATCATCTCCTACGAACGGAAAGTCCAAACTAAAACCCTCGTTTAGAAGTTGCCAAAATTCTTGATCTATTTGTTGGTGCAAGAATGGTCGTTCTGAACCCGCCCCACACTTTTACGGTCTTTAGTATAAATGGAAAGCATGCCATGGGAGTTTCATGGGTGTTGATGTTTGGCTACCCTGTATAAGTGAGTTCCGTGGAGGGAAGCCAGTGGGTTCAAGCATCTAACCATTCGCTAAAGATAAGCGTAGCTGGACTTGTCCAAGTGGGGACTCAACAAATATTATCTTTCACATCCATAGGATTGTGCTTATTCTTGGTTACAAAATGCTTTACTTGTTCAAAAACATTTGGAAACAAAAACTTAACATCATCATAAAAATTTCAAACCCTTTAGGAAGCAAATACAATTGACCCAATTCATGTGTTATTGCTTACCCTTTGGATTCTCGTCCTTAGAGGTTTCTAAACAATTGGATTTACATCTCAATTTTCCTACTAAAGTTAAACAATAGGTAACCCTTGCCTTGACTTCATCAAATTTCCACATAACATACTTTGTGGGATTCGAAGAAATGGAGACATTGGAAATCTAGTTTCGAAACCTAATCAAAGAAGAGTTTGTGGTAAAAAAACAAAATCACTAAGCAAAGATAACAAAATTGGCTCACACATGTGTTAATTCCTCATGATTTCCAAGAGATTCAAAATCTTGAAACGAAGGTCCTTGAGTCAAAGTTCAAAATTTAGGAGTCACACTCGAAAGGTCATCAAGAAATACATTAGGAAGTGCAATCAAAAGCAACATATCAAAATAAGAAAAAAAAATTCACAAGGTTCTATAGACCCATTCCTTTGAACAATCCAAAAATGTATGCTTAGTTTGAACCACTTCTTGGTTGAAAGGTCCTTAGGAGTATTGTATGTTCTTCAATACCGAGGTCTAGTAAAAAAGTGTCTTTTTAGGTACATCCTAGGATCAAAATCAAAACCTCATCCATCTTTGAACATGAAAACCAAAATCATCTCATCATCAACTCTTCAAAAATCTTGGAAAAATCCTCCATGTTAAACCTTGGGAAAATCATTTGAAATCAATCCAAAATCACCTTGTTTTATTAAATGTGTGTAGATGCATCCTTCTCTACATATTTGATCAAATTATCAAAAATTGTGAACAAATTCATCCCTTGATAACATCCAACATCTTGGGATTTAGGAGTTCATTATCAATATCATCATGTTTGGATAGGAGTGTTTAGATGAATCCTTCTTCTCATACCTAGACAAATTATCATCTTGTGAAAAATTTAACTCTAGGACAACATCCAACCTCTTAGAGTTTATGAGTCTACCAAAATCTAAATCCAAAACAAATCAATCCTAAATCAAGTACTAAAGTTTAAACATACCCTTCAAGATTTTCTCAAGAGTTCCAAACATCCATCAAACATCCATCTTACATCCATATCATTATCACCCTTTGATCCTTAAATCATCCTAAAATTTTCTCTTTTGTACCTAAAGATATATCAATCCAAAGAATTAGAGATTCATCTCCTATATTCTTCAAAATTGATCACAAGAAGAACATGGAAGCCAACAAAGAAACACCCGCTTCAAGTGACCTAAGCCAAACTAACTCCGAAATGAATCTCGTTGAATCAAGAAATCCTTTGACTAACTTTCCCTCATCATCACAAAATCACCAAGAAGAAATCCAAGAAGAGGATCTTACCTTTGGGATGTCACATGAGGAAATCACTGAAATGATTCAAAATTTAGAGAATCCTAAGATCATCAATATCATGATGAGGCTCAACCCCTCACTATACATACTCGAGTTAGCGAAACAAGGGGCTAAACTCCCTTCTGATTTTGACGTAAGCACTATTATGGAAACACTTTTTGGGATCACACCCCCAATCTCATCCACCATTCCCATCTCATCTACACCCCCATCCCAAAATATCACTCAAAACATCCTGCAAATCACAACATCTATTTCTCCAACTCAACCTAGTGTTAACAAGGGAAGTGCATTTTTCAATGCAATACAAACACACCCCCTTGTCAATAATCAAGACTTGGATGAAAACACTATCTTGGTACAAAACCCATCACATACATATGTCCCTCTCACTTTCCATTATCCTAATTATCCATCATCATCATCCTTTCGCGCAACACCACAAACCTCTCTCCCCATAAACTCGCAAGGAGAGGGTGACATGTTCGAACCAGGGGGCATTTTTGACACTACACCATTTCCACAAGAGATTAAATCCCTCACATTTTCACCACTTTCTCCATTACCATTATCATCTACACCACTTCTTGGTTTAGGGCTTCCACCTTTACCAAATATCGATCAAAATCAAACCAACATCCTGAACATCAATCAAAGCATCACACTAAACTCTCAAAACTTGTCATCGATATTGCAACAATAAATGACAACTACACAAGCAAACACAACATCATCAACCATCCCTCTAACATCTCAAAACATGATCTCTCAAGGACCAACCACATCGATCGCACCATCCACCACTCAAACCCCAAACATGATGACGCCTCTCACCACCATAACAAGCACCATTCTGAATCCACTACCGCCGCCACCAAGCTCCAATACATCCAACCAATACAGTATGGAATTGCAAGTAGCTCAACAAGTTGCTTATCAAAAGGCATTCCTACAAGTACAAAAAGAAAAATCTGTGCAACTAGCTACTCAACAAGCCGCACAACTAGCTGCTCAGCAAGCCACTCAAGTTGTGCAAGTTGCTCAAGTAGCCCAAGTCACATTACAAGCAAAAAAGGATGTTCAAGCCCAAATCTTATTGCAACAACAACAGGATCAAATACAAGCACAAGCCCAAGCACAAGCACAAACCCAGGTGCACGCCCAATATCAAGCACAGTATCTTGCACAAAAACAAGCAACACAACTACAAGCATATCAGCAAGCAATAAAACAATACCAAGAGCAGCAAGAAGCAGCCCAAAACAAGAATTGTTGGTGCAACAACAGGCACAACAGTAGGCTCAGCAAGGAATCCTGGCACAGCAACAACAAGACCAACAACAAGCATTGTATATACAGCAGCAAGTGCAAGCATACATGGCTCAATAGAATGTGAAAATACCATCAATCGACACATCAACCAATCCACCCATCACACCCACAAGAGAACCACCTCATAACACATTCATCCCACCCCCTGATTCGCAAAATGACGTGACAGCACAAATCAGGTTGCTCTCACAACAAGTGCTCGACCTTCAATCAGGGCGAACTACGAAAACATCCAACAACTTGTGTCCTTATCCATTTGATAGGACCCTGGTGATGAAACCATTCCCGAAGGGATTTGAGATCCCCAAGTTTGACAAGTATTGTGGCATGGGAAACCCTGAAGATCATATTAGGGAATTCCAGGTTCATTGCATAGAAGTTGTGTATGACGATACTTATCTAATGTGCCTATTTCCTAGGAGTTTGGCTAGCCACACCATGGAATGGTTCTCTCACCCTCCTACATGTATCAATAAATTTCAAGAAATCATAGACACATTCATCAAAAACTACACATGTAATATCAGCATGGATGTTAGTCTAGAGGATCTCTCAGCTTTGAAACAAGGTAAGAATGAATCATTTGCTTCATTCCTACAATGATGGTGATCCAAGGCCAATCAAAGCAAATGGGTCATGCCTGAGGAACAAGTGTGCGCTATCATATCCAACCTTGATGGCCTCTTGGAATTCCATCTCAAGGTCCAAGGGATCACCATGTAGGACCAATTGATTTCCAAGGCGTTTAGCATTACACGAGCCCTTATGACACAACCTAGAGGATCAACTACATATCCTGAACAACAAAATAATCACCCACCCACCAATTACAATGATAAACCTCGTACATGGGAAAGAAACAAAAATATTATGAATGATGGTGTTGTCGATGCCAAAGTTGTCATCAATGCCCCTCAGCAAAACATACCCGCACCACAACAAAAAATCCAAAACCATCATCAAAACAATCATCAAGCAAACACAACAACACAACAACCAAGTAACCAAGCAATCAATAATGTCAATGACCAAAGAGGACCGCTCCAGTGAAACAAGAACTTCACCAAGTGAAAGTACACCGCTCTTGGGGAACCACTTGAAGTCATCATGAAGAAACTGATAAACAAAAACCTCATCGAGATTCCTACCTATGAGAACTACTAAGAACCAGACATTAAACCTCCTTGGTACAATGAAAATCAACTCTGCAACTTCCACAAAATCAAAGGGCACACCATGAACAACTACATGAGACTAAAGAACATAGTCCAAAACCTCATTGATCAAAGAATTATAAATGTGGAACAGCCAACAGGAAACTAGAACCTCAAAATATACACAAATCTGATGCCTAGCCATAACAATAAAGGGAACAATAAAACTGATAAGGGGAAAGACACCTTCAAGAATGTGAATCATGTGTATGACCATGTTGATGCATCCCTAGATGACTACTATGCTACCATCACCATCAAAGGAGCCCATGTCGATTGTGGAGTCACCACAAGAGGCACCAAAATTACCATTGCAGGATCACCCCAGCGAAACAAAGTACTTGCACCCAGATCTGTTCCCAATGGTTACAATGTCCTTGATCAGCTAAAAAGAATGCCTGCACAAATATCCATCATGGAGTTATTAAAAATATCATCTGCCCACAAGAAAATCCTTGAGGAAGCATTGGCTTCATCCACTGTCCCCACAGATCTTGATGCAAAACAATTCCAAGCTATGGTCAGCAACATCATCACTCCAAATCTCCTTACGTTCTTCGACCAATATTTTCCTACTCAACCATCTCATAACTGTGCACTCCACTTAGAGGTCCTAGTGCAAAAAAGTAAATTCAAACGATTCTGGGTGGATGGAGGTGTAGGCTTGAATATTTTTTCCCTCAAGCTCATTAAGTAGTTATAAATATCAAAGGATTCCATCGACAAAGGAAAGGGTATTACAATCAGAGCATATGATGATCAGGAAAGAGTGTCTGAAGGCACAATCAAAATCCCTATTCAAGTAGGGCCAGCTATCATGGAAACCACTTGTCAGGTCCTAGACCTCGACTTGCCTTATAACATTCTCCTAGGACGTCCATGGATCCATGCAATGCAATCGGTAGCATCAACTTTCCATCAATGTATCAAATTCACATATGAAGGACAAGAGGTCACCATCCATGGAGATCCTGAACCATTCTCCTATTGTAAGAACCTTGAGGAAAAATACTACAAAATCCCTCAAGTACCTAAAAATGATGAAGGCCCATCAACACCATACATTAATCCAACCACTCTCGCTTCCACTTCTGCGACAAAGACACCCACCACTCCTACCATCCCCACCATTTGTGATATCAAAATCATCATCCAAGATAATGGTCGTGGAAACTACAGAATTCCCAAAAATTCTTTTGTGGTATGAGAGCTACCACAATCTCCTAGATCACGAGGATGTCCACAAGCAAATGAAGCCTCCACATCTCAAACATCTCCTAAAGAATATCCTAACTTCAGAAGTTGGGGAGATCTTGGCTAATAAGTCATAGAAGAGGACCCATCTCATCTCCTATACCAAGATAATAGACCAGCAACCAATTTACCAATGGATGACAGAAGCAAAGGTTTGCAAATGATGCTCGCAATGGGTTATGACAGAAACTAGAGACTTGGGAAAAATGACAACGGGCTTATAATACCTATCATTCCAGAGACATGAATGAGAAATCTTGGCCTCGAATGTACCCTCAGAGTATAACGATACGTGGCTAAAGTCCTCCAGTTAGAAAGGTCAATAATCCTCCTCAACTATCAGCAGTCAAACTTTGCTTACCTGTATCTATAGGTCGAGTCATAGAAAATTTTACATTTGACATAACTGATGTTTGTAGTAGTAGTGATGATGAAGATCCCATAACCAACCTACCTAGGCTCTTTGAGGATACCACCCTTCTCATGATTAGCACCTTATCCTTTGAGTCAGACCATCAAAATCATGAAATCCGCCTAGTTTACCCCCAACTCAACGATTATGACCAACGAGGACCACCAATTTTTAACACATTCAAAAATGATGAGGCACTCTTAGAATTCATGGGAATACTAGATAATATTTTGTGTGGGGATCACAAATCAGGATTCATCATTGAGCTAGATACACAGGCCTATTATGGGGAAACAATTGAATCCCTCAATTGCAAAAGTGAGAAACTAAGAATAATATCTAACTCCTTGAGTGAAAACCACACTGTGGCACTCTCTAATAGGGAAAACCTCTCTGAGGCGCCTAAGGATGGGCGATTCAATCTTCCTTTCAGAGCTCTTCATCAAGAAAACCAGCAGTCCTAGTAGAAAAGTGCAATTAAATTAATCTAGGAACAGAGGAGACCCCGCACATCACATTCTATGCAGAGTCATTACTATCAAAAGAACAAGAACTCCTAGCAGCTTTCTTGAGAGAAAGACAAGTTAACTTTACATGGAGCTACACAGACATGCCAGGGCTTGATCCAAAAATTGTAGTTCATCACCTAGTAATATACTCTGAAGCAAAGCTTGTTAGACAAAAGCTCAGGAAAATTCACCCTCAGATCGCCCTGCTAGTCAAAATGGAACTAAAGAAGCTATCGAATGCAGGATTCATTTGACCAATTGACTATCCAAAATGGGTGTCAAACCTGGTGCCTATCTCAAAACCCAATGGAGGCATCAAGATCTACACAGACTTCAGGGACTTGAACAAGGCATGTCCAAAAGACAATTTCTCGTTTCCCAACATTGACATGATTGTATACATGACGGTGGGACATGAAATGCTTTCCTTAATGGACGATTTCTCAGGATACAACCAGATAATGATTTCTAAAGAAGACCAACATAAAATGGCATTCACTTGTCCATGGGGGACTTACTACTAGAATATGATGCCATTCGGCTTGAAGAATGTAGGAGCAACATACCAAAGAGCCATAAAGTTAATCTTCCATGACATGATCCATAAAATTGTCGAAGATTATGTTGATGACATACCAGCCAAATCTAGAAAGAGGAAGTATCACATAGCAACCTTAAGTGCCATTTTTGATAGACTGGGGGAATACAAGGTCTGATTAAATCCAAAGAAGTGCATCTTCGGCATACAATCAGGAAAGTTGTTAGGATACATAGTATCAATGAGAGGTATTGAGCTAGACCCTACTAAGGTAAAAGCAATCCTTGAGATGGAGGCACCCAAAACATTGAAACAATTGAGATGTCTCCAAGGTAGGCTTCAATCCATCTGAATATTCATAGCATAGCTGGCAAATAAATAGAATCGATACTCTCACCTACTTCACAAGGGAGTAGCGTACAAATGGGATAAAAAATGTGAAGAATATTTCAATAAGATCAAAGAATATTTTCTTACACCACCAGTCCTAATGCCACCAATCCCAAGAAAGCCATTAATTATCTATGTGTCAGCAACAACAATAGCCCTCAGTGCTCTCCTAGCTCAACATGACAAAAACAGGACAGAAAGGCCCATCTATTATATTAGCAAAACAATGGTTAGGCATGAATTAAATTACTCATTCATTGAGAAAGCATGTCTAGCAGTAGTGTTTGCATCACAAAAATTTAGACATTACATGTTGGCACACAAAATAAAACTCATCACCAAAATCGACCCTCTCAAGTACTTACTATCAAAAGCAATGCTCACTGGAAGGATGGTTAAATGGGTCATGATACTATCAGAGTATGACATTGAATATGTGGAGAGGAAAGCAATTCAAGGCCAAGTCATCGCAGATCAACTTGCAGAAGCACCAATCTATTCAGAGAATCCTCTCATCTCAGAGTTTCCAGATGAATCCATCTTCAATCTCAACATAGCCGACCACTAGAAACTTTAATTTGATGGCTCATACACGCAACATGGATCAAGATCCATTGTCTTCTTTATCATCCCATAGGGGGACTACATACCAAGTTCCTATAAATTGGCATTCCCCTACACCAACAACATTGTAGAATATGAGGCTTTAACCATAGGTCTCAGAATAGCAGTGTAGTGGCACATCATGGCCCTCAGAGTATACAGAGACTCTCAACTGATAATAAACCAAGTGAACGGTGAGTATCAAACTAAGGATGATAAGCTCACTCCATACAAGAAACTGGTGGAGACTCTCAAGGAATCCTTTATCGAGATCACATTTGAGCAGATTCCCAAAGAAAACAACAGAACAGCAGATGCCATGGCAATGATTGGATCCTTACTGGACATACCTCACAATGTCCTAAAATATGAATTCTTGGTAGAGCAGCTTCTTGTGCCTGCATTCGAGGTACCAAAATCAAATTTTTTGTGTGAAATCATTGGTCCCAATGATCCCTGGTACCATGACATTTATACCTACCTATGAATAGGTGTCATACCTGCTAACTTACCCTCAACCTTAAAATGAACCTTTGTCAAAAAGGCATCCTAATTTGTCATCCTAAGAGATACCCTGTATCATAGGAGCATAGAAGGAACCCTATTACACTGTTTAAATGATGAGGAGGCATTGACTGCTTTAACTAAACTACATAACGGCATCTATGGCTCACACTCGAGTGGAATGACCCTAGCCAATAAATTGTGTAGGATGGGGTATTATATGCCTACAATGGACAGAGAGGCACATGACTACGTCAGAAGGTGTCTACAATGTCAGCAACATGGGGACCTCATCTATGCTCCAAATCAAGAACTTCAACCCATCATCACACTATGGCCCTTTTCGCAATGGGGACTCGATCTCATTGGAAAAATCACTCCCACTTCATCTAATGGCCACAAGTTCATCATAACCGCCACTAAGTACTTTACTAAGTGGGTGGAAGCCATACCCATGACATATATAACCAGGAAGCATATATCAAAGTTCATCCTGAACTATCTCATTTTTTGCTATGGTGTCCCACAAGCCATTATCTCAGATAATGGGACACCATTTAAGAATTAGGACGTCTACAACTTGTGTGAAAAAATAAAAATCCAACATTGCTTCTCCACCCCATACTATCCCCAAAGCAATGGCCAAGCAAAGGCCACAAATAAAACCATTTTAAAGATCCTCAAGAAAATAGTCAATGACGCAAGTTGTGACTGGCATTTGTAGCTCAATCTTTCCCTTCGGGCCTACGAACTAGCATCCACACACCAATCGGTGCCACCCCCTTCTCCCTGGTCTACAGATTAGAAGTAGTACTCCCCATTGAGATCGAGCTCCCATCACTAAGAATATCACTACAAAACCTCATCACAAATGAAGAATACCGAGTATCAAGATTGAATGAGTTGGAGCTATTGGATGAGTGGCGTATAGATGCTTTAAATCATTTGCAAGTCTATCAGAATAGACTCAAGAGGAGCTATAACAAGAAAATCAAAAGCAGGACTTTCCAAGTCGAAGAATTGGTACTAAAGGAGAATCAGAAGAACATCCCAAATTCAAACAATAAAGGAAAATTTGAACCCAACTAGTTGGGACCATTTTCTATCACAGCAAGCTATAATTCAGGGGCATATCAGTTATCAACACTTGAAGGGGAACCTCTACAAGAGCCCATGAACAGCTCTCATCTCAAAAAAATTTATGCCTAATCTTTCAAGGTATAGAACCCAAAAAATCAAAAAATCAAAAAATGTCCTGAAGAAATGGTTACCTTGGTGAAAACCTGGAAAATAAGCATCTTGGTGACAACAAAAAGAAAGAAAAAATCCAAAAAAAATCAGAAAAAGGAATAAAAAAATAATAAAGAGAAAAATCATCCTCTGGTGAAAACCACTTGGGTGGCACTTTGGACAAGTACCTTGGTGAAAACCTGGCAAACAAGCACCTTGTGTAAATAAGCACTTTCCATCCATCATGATCTTTACGGCTTGCTCTGTATCATCCATCGCATTTGAATCTCTATCCATCACTCATCCACCCGCATCCACACCATAGCTTGGTCCTGTGTTTGTATCATGATCCCTCCTAGTATTATTCGGCCCATTCCTAAGGTCAGTTTGTCCTACCTTTTTCAGAGTAGTCTATTGCATCACGCTAGGGGCATGTTATCATTGGATCGGATTTGTGTATATTCTTAAAGTCCTAAAATCAAAAAATCAAAAAACATCAAAAAAATCAAAAAAATCACAAAATCACAAAACATTCAAAACATATCAAAATCCAAAAAATAGGTCAAAAAATCAAAAATAGAGTCATCATTCGAACTATGTGGTCTTTGCGTGTATAACATAGGCAAGGCTAATCTATTGATCAGCCTCCGAGGCCCCTAGGATAGGTCCTTAGGTTAGTCTCTTGCTCAAAATCTCAAAAAAACCCTTAAAACATTGGAAAATCAAAAATCAAAACATTCAAAAATCTCAAAAAAAAAAACCAAAAATAGCCTCAAAACATTGCAAAAACTCCAAAAACATCTAAATATTTGAAAAAATCCATCTATCTCATTTTGCTTTCACCCGCAATAAATGATCATCATACTCAACCTTTGGTGAAACAATCAGAAACAAGTCTAGCAAGTTAAAAGTGAAAACTCAAAACATCAAGTCTCAGGTCTAAGTCAGTACGTAAACAAGTTAGTCAACTCTTTGTGTCAATAGCCTATCATCTAATCAGTCTCATATCAATCATTTGATAACATCGTGTCCTAGGATGTATCCTTCCTACAATGGCATTATTTATTAGAAAGAACACTTTGGATAAACTAAATGGCATGCCACCATCCACTAACATGTCCTAGGATGTATCCTTCCTACAATGGACATTATCTTTTGGCAATAGTTTTGGTTCTTATCCTTAAAAACACATCTCCTTTTGGTTAGCGGTATTGAAGAACATCAGCTTGTTTTCTTACTTTGTCTTTGTATTTTTGACTTATCTCTTTGCGCTCATTCCAAGGACCTCTCAATGATATCTAAACAAAGGATTTAGAGAGAAAGGAATGGGGAAATGATCATTATCTTTTGTTTGTTGTGCTTGTTGGACGTTCTTATAAAATAACTTGGTGAATACTTGCTTTGTTAGATATGTATGGAGGGTGTTTTGGGCAGCTTGTTGACTATTACATTGATAGGTTATACATTTCTGTGTTTTGGTCTGAGATGTTTGAAACTTCTAAAGTGCATCCTAGCAAGGTTTCTGTATGTTAGGCGTGAACAAGAATACTCCTATCTATTTTTCAAGTCAAAGTCCATCACACTAAGTACAACGCCATCCTAGTTCTCTATACCTTGATGCATCGTACATGTGTTATCAAACATAAGGAAATTGACCCTTTGAAAATCCTAACTCCTCGGCAAGTAGTCATCATCATTTGCATATTCATCATCTTATGTCTTGTTGGAATGTCTTCTTTTCTTTCATCTCTTCTTGCTCTTCATGCTAACAAGGTACTATGATAGTTAATAATCATCATCATCATCATCATCATCAATCTTGTATCCACAAATCATTAGCATATTGCATAAACATATCATACATGAAACATATGCATTGCATCTCCACCATCATATAAATGCTTTTCATAAATAAGCACGTCCATTTTTCATCACATTACATTACACCCATTTTTTATCACATTGCATTCATCACATAAACCATAGCATAACATTCATTTGCATAAAACATTTCATAATCATCTCATATTACCATCTAAACATAATAGGTACATGAGCATTATAGATAATCCATCGCATCATAAGCATACATATTCACATCACATAAACATCATAAAATCATCTCTCACATTACATTCATTTTTCACAACATAAAGCATCATCATACTAATTTGCATTAACATATCATTTCATATATTGCATTAACATCACAATAAATGCATCACATACATCATCAAGACATATCATATAGAGAATGACCATTACATTCACAGTGCATCAAATATAATCATAAAAACATACATATCGTACATCATTCATCCATATCATATAGAACGTCTCATAAATAACCACATTGCAATCATTTTTTTCATTTCTTTTTATAAATCATTCCATATCATTATAAGCATTCAGCATACAATTAAAATAGGAACATAAACATTATAAAATCCATTACATTAAAAGCATACATCCATCCATAATTATAAAAGCATTTATAATCATGACTTGCATATCATTTTGTGTATACACCATAAATCATCTCCATACCATTTGCATATCACATCATAAACATACATTCTTAACAAAATCACGTACATAGCACGATCACTACATCATCATCACCATCATAAGGGAATTGAAAAAGAAACCATTGCACAAGTCATCGCATTTGCATTAACATACATAAATTGTCATCCATCCATATCATATAAATCCATTTGCATATCATATGTCATTTATTAAAAGCATAATATAGATTTGTTAGTCGCATAACCATTACATAATGCATACACCATTAGAAAGAAATGCATCTATACATACATCGCATAACACCATAACATTATTTGCATAGAATATAGAAATAGAACCATCCATAAATGCATAATAAATAAATGATACACATCACATCATATCAACATCATCATCTCATAGATATATCATTGGATAATTGTCATAGTACAAAATAATCGAATCACTGTACATGTGTATGTCAATAAGTACAAAAAGGCCCAACGGGCTATCAAAAATGAGCCCATATGGCACGAAAGAATAATATCTCGATCAAAATAAGGTCTACCCCTCCTGTCTGTTTCCCTTGCCTCTGTCACCATGACCCTCTACTAGTCTATGGCTAGTCTGTTGCGAGTAATCTGGGGCCCAGTCTACTCTAAGAACGGCCTGATGATAATGCAAGCGATAATAATCTACCTCATGGATTACCTCCTTGTAGGAACGAAGAGGCATTTTGCTCTGAGAGGAGGAGGCCGCCATGCTCTCCAACTACTATCTTTAGCCCATCTCTGCAGCTGCTTGTAGCTTTATGACCTGCCTCTGCAAAATGGCCTAGTCTCTCTCGGCCTTGGCTTGATCCCTCTCCGCCATCAAAGTATGAACCTGAGCTTGCAGTTGTGCAATCAATGCATCTTTGGGATCTAGTTGTCCTACTGGTTGTGCTCGTGGGGGATGCATATGAGGCTGATCCTCACCCTCAACTCGTGGTGGTACATTTGCCTGATCCTGCTACTTAGCTAGCTCCTGGGCCTGATCCTACTTATGAACATCTGTCTAGACCTACTAAAATGGACCCCTTCTCAACTGATCCTATCCCTCACCCTCTCTTTTTCCTCGTCCTCCCCCTCTACCCCTTGATCTCCGCTGAGCGGAGGTGCTCCTAGAACTTTCAATTATAGAGGTGGTCAGAACTAATCCCTGTAGGCCTAAGTAATGCCTAGATCTACGGCCCCTGATCATATACCCATGGTCTAGCCACTAATTGTCTAAAGTTTTCTACTGCCTCAGAAGCAGGAATATATTTCCCCCACGAACCCTACGATACCATGTGAGCAAATATAGCCACGTAAGCATCATCTGGTCAGTCCTGTGGCTCACCAAACTAATGTTGAACGCACCCTAGAAGGTATCTCTCAACCATCATATACTCCCACCCTTGCATAAAGTAGTCCTAGCAAGCAAAGAATATATGTTGTGCATCATTGACCCATTTGGGGCAACCAAGGTATGAGTGCCATGTGAAAACCTACATATCATCCAGGACCCTCCTCTAGTGAGGAATCATGTGCTCACCCATGTGTGTAAAAGATACACCACCTCTATAACGCCACACTAGGGGATCATCATGCCCCATTGGCACTCAAACGACTCGCAGCTGAAGAATGGCGATATGCTCCCACGCCCACACATGAAGAAGCATAACACCTTCTTCAAGTGCTCTATCATCGAGGTAGACGTACTCATGCAAATCCCTGTAGAGGGAGGCTAGAAGAATAGGCCCCCAAGAAAAATGAACAGGCTTATTGTGCATCACCATACATTCCCAACAGAGCCCCCATCCAGGACTGAAATACTGGCCTCGCCAATCCAGGGCAACAAGACCTAAAATAATCACTACAACCACCAAGTGGAAGGGTGAAGTCAAGGCCCTATGATGCTCTAACTCTATTTGACCCTCGCAGTGTATAATGTCCTCTATAGCAAGGACCATGTGACAGGCGTCCCATCCAACATCCATGTCATGAATAACGCGCCGCCCATGAATTGGCAATCTGAGGATCCACCACACATCCTCCAAGGTGATGGTGGCCTTGCCAGTAGGAAGGTGGAAGGATGAGGTCTCAATGTGCCATCTCTCAGCAAGCACTAACATCATCCCAAGGTGGGTCTACATGGGTGATGCGTAAGCAATATACCATAATCCCATGTCCCGTAGCCGATCCTGCTCCCTATCACTTAGATCTCGCAAGTAACTAAAAATCTCCTATGATCTATGCTCCCGAGAATAGAGCTCCCTCGCCGCATCCTGCATCACGAAAGGTCACCATGTTAAAACTTTTGGGAAATTCTATTATGAGCGTCCAAAAAACCAGCCCAGTGTCGCTATCTGTGAAGGCGTCGTAGTTTGAATTTCAAACTGTAAAGCTGGAGTGCCAAATTTTGATAATGCACTGTCGCGGTGCACTTTTCTAAAAAGCAGCATAGTTTGGCAGAGGTCCTAGTCTAAATTCAACCGCCGCGTCGGACTTTCAAATGCCCCCGTTGGAGGTAGCATAAGCGTCGGAGTTTGAAGTTTGTTTCCAAACTCCAAACTCCACCATCGCAGTGCACTTTAACGATGGAGGGTCAATTTGACCTGCCGAGCGGTGCAGTTTGATTTTTGAGCGAAGCTATATAGTGCCACTACGGAGGAACTAAGTTTAAAAGCATTAAATGAACATGAAATAAGAAAGATGAAGCTCAGGTAAGGATCACTTATCGGTGCTCCAATGTTGGGAGGTCACCAGTATGTCCGGACTCGATTAGAAATATGCATTGGAAGTTGTCATTGTGCCATCTCGTTAGAGTGTCAGAGCTCAAATCTCAAAATCACTAAAGGGTTGTGTGTGAAAATGAATTGAAAGTGACCCCTCAGAGCCTTTTTAAACTTGAAAATTAGGGTTTTTTTACCCTATTTGGCTATCCTGCTAGGGTTTTGAACTCTTGAACCTATTTTTGTCTGGTTGAGGCCCATTTTATATCATTTTATTGCATGTTGACATGTTTTTGGTCTCTTGGAGCCTTTCTGGACGTGTCAGGCACCTTGTCCAATCTTTTTCGCGAGATCACCCAAAAATCAAAATTTTTGTCCACTCTCTCGAGGGGGTAGTATATTAGCATGTTTTCTCTCGTCGGGGCAATAGTGGGGCAAAATTTTGAAAACAAAATTTTTTTGGCTTTGAACAAGACCATTTATTCTTTGAATCAACATAACGAGTACATTTGTTTAAAGAGGGGTGTAGACACGTGAAATTAGCATTGTGCACTTAAATAGCATCACATTCATAAATCAAATTCACATTCATCCACTCATCAGGTAAATCAAGTTCATCATCCATTTAAATTGAATAAATTAACTTTATTCGATTTAAGCCTATCATTACCTCATTTAAATAAATCAATTTTAATCAAACCATAAAATTTCATCTTTCATAAACCATCTTCTAAGCTCATCTCCTGCAAATTAATCCACCTTTATCTTGCATCATCCCTTTAATTAAATAAACCAAACTTTATTTAATTAAATCCCAAATGCATTTTCCATCCCTTTTGATTTAAATAAATCAAAGCATTTAAATCAAATAAGTCAAAATCACCTAAACATCATCTAAGCTAATCTAATCCTGATTAAACTAATCTAATCACCCATCACATCCTCTAGCTTTTCCCACTTGCACAAATAAATCAATTTATTGATTTATTAATTCCTCATTTTCCCTCAACAAAGCATCTTTTGGGAATATTCTTCCAAATTTGAATCTCCCCCCAAGTTGACATGTACATCCAACAAATCATTTATGAGCTCTTACATGGCTCTTACATGTCTCTTGCAAAGGTCAAACTCAGCATTTAACTCTCAAATTACAATTTGAATCTCCCCCTCTTTGGCACATTGACCAAAATGTGCTCATTCCTCAACCTATCACAAGATGACAAGTGGCTTCATTTCATTGGTCAAATCTTTCTCCCACATTAGTCCCTTTTGAGCACTCTTAGCATTTCACATTCTATAAATAGAGAGCTTCTCTATTGTATCAATCCTCCACAATCTCATGCAAAGTCACTCTCTTCAATTGAGAACTGATTTTGTCCACCTCATATCATCTTCAAAGCAGTTTCATATCATCAATATGATGGAGCTTAGCAAAGGATTAGGAAAGGGCTTCTTTCCATAGAAGCACCAATCCACTATGAGATAGGGTTTGATTCATGTTATTATGTGTTTTATTTAGTTTCCTTAATTCCTTTCATTGCATGATTAACATGTTTCATTATTTCATAGGGATGTTCTTATTTTGCTTTGTTTTAAATGACAATGCTAATGTGTGTTTTGAGCAAATGCAGAATTTGACATCTACAAGGGGAAAAATATAGACACGTAAAATGTATTGATTGACATTGGACACCTGATCTTGACCACTAACATCACTTCATCCTGAATCATCCTACGATCTAACCATTTAATCAAATGCCTTTATTTGATTAAATTCATCAATATTCCTCTCTTAATTAAATAAATCAGTTATCTAATTAAGTCATCCTTTCTCAATAATTAAATTAACCAGTCTGGTCTAATTACCCCTATTTAATTAAATAATCAATTTTATTTTATTAAATCTATAAGGTCTATCTATTAAATTAAATAAATTAAAACCTTGTTTAATTTAAGCTAACATCATCACCTTTAGCTAAATAAATCAAAACATATTTATTTAACTAAATCTTTAAGTCATATTCTTCTCATATTTGATTTAAATCAATCCATAAATTCAAGAAAAATAGGTCACATCATTTAATCCTTCATTAAATTAATTAACTTTGATTAATTTAATCCCTTCTCATGTCCCATCCTCCATCTTTTGCCACTTGCACATGAAAATAGAGTTATTTGATTTATTAAATCTCTATTTTTCTTCAACATGGCATCTTTGGAGAATATTCTTCAAATTTGAAATTCAAATCTAAGTTGACTTTGTCCTTCCAACAAGGCATTCACTCCCTCTTACTATTCCTTTGCATTGAGCCAAGTGGCCATAACTCCATTTGACTCTCCCTCCACCTTGCCATTAATACAATTTCAAAATTCAAATATTGGCATTTATTGGCACATTCATCAAAACTTGCATATCCTTGGCCCATTCACATTTGGACAAGTGGCACCTTTCCATTGAATGAAATTTAGTCCCACATTGCTCTATTTTGGGAAATCTTTCAACTTGTCATTCTATAAATAAAGAGCTCATCTATTGTATTTGGCATCCACAATTTGAGTAAACTTACTATGCTCAAATCTTTAGCAATATTCATCCCTATCATTGAGTTTATAGCTAGGTTATGAAGATTTTTATCTTGGATCACTCATCCCTCTTCATCAAAGTGGATCAACTTTCATCATCAAATCACCATTGTATCATTGGAGTTGGGAAAGGGCCAATTTTCACATCAAATTGGCACTAATTCCCTCAAGAGATTAGGAGTTTTCTTTGCTTTAGAATAGGATTTGATATGTTTTAAGCTTAATTGTGTTCTTCATTTCATTTCCTCTCTCTTTTGCAATTTAAATTAATTTCTTGAGGAATCTATATTCTAACTTGTTTTCAATATAATTTGTTGTTTGTTTCTTATGCTATTGCAGGTTTAGGATCTAGGTTCGAAAATATATATATCCTATCAACAATAATCATTATATAATTGCAAGGTTGAGACACATTTTCCCAACAAATCTCCCACTTGTTGAACACCTTGCAAGGGCAATGGGAGGGAGTAAACAGTCTCTTAATTGCTAGGGGCCGACAAGCCCATAATCTCTAAACACCATCTAAACTTCTCGATGTTTACAAGCTTAGTAAAAGAATCAACAACATTCATCAAAGTCTCTACCTTAACCAATTTCACCCTGCCATCTTCGACCATATCTTGAACAAAATGATAGTGCACATCAATGTGCTTAGCCTTGGCATGAAATGTCAGGTTCTTGGCTAGACATATTGCACTCTAATTATCGCAATTAATTGTCACTGCACCTTGTTTTATTCCAATATCTGAACACGGTCTCTTAAGCCAAATGGATTCTTTACAAGCATGAGTAGCTACCATATACTCTACTTTAGTAGTGGACAAAGCAACCACTGATTGCACCACCAAATAAAGTAAACAAATAGGTATTGGTGGATCGTCTGCTATCAATATCACCTGCCCAGTCTGAATCCACATAACCATTAATATCAAGAGATATCTCATCTTTAGTCACATTACTATGATAACAAAAGAAATAATCTGAGGTACCACACAAATATCTGAAGACCCGTTTAATTGCATCCCAATGAACTCTACTAGGATTAGATATATATCTGGAAAGAACTCCCTTAGCTTGGGAAATGTTTGGTCTAGTACAAACCATAGCATCCATCAAACTTTCAACTACACTCTGGTAAGGCACTCTACTCATGCCTTCCATCTCTGATGGAGATGTTGGACAATTTAAAATAGATAGCTTTGTTCCAACAGAAAGGGGAACACACAATGGTCTACAATCTCGCATGTTAAATCTCTGTAAAATTGAATTGACATACTTACTTTGGCCAAGCCATAGCTTTTTGTTCACTCTATCTCTTTTAATTTCCATCCCAAGAATGTGTCTAGCTACATCAAGATATTTCATTTCAAATTTAGTAGCAAGTTGAGATTTCAGTTTTGAAATCATGCATTTCCCTTTTCCAATAAATAACATATCATCAACATATAATGCAATAAACAAGAAATGATCACCATCAATTTTATAATAAACACAATGATTTGATTTAGAACGCTCAAATCCCAAACTCAACACATATGTATCAAATTTTTGGTACCACATCCTAGGACTCTACTTTAAGCCATACAAAGATTTCTTCAATTTGCAAACCAACTTACTTTTACCTTTCACCACGTAGTGCTCTAGTTGTGTCATATAAATATCCTCCTCCAAGCCACCATGAAGGAAAGCAGTTTTCACATCCATTTGCTCAACCTCTAAATTATAAGCAACAACAATATCAAGCAAACATAGCAAGCAAAAATGTAATGGATGTCATTTTTGCAACAAGAGAGATATCTCACCATAATCAACACCCTCAACTTGAGAGTAACCTTTCACGACCAACCTTGCTTTGTAATTCTCAATACCTCCATTTGAACCAATCTTTTTCTTGAACACCAATTTGTAACCAACAATTTTTCATCCTTCAGGCAATGGTACAAGATCCCATGTATCATTATTTTTTAAAGATGTCATTTCTTCATCCATAGAAATCTTCTAGGATTCTTCATCATTCATACCTAATGCCTCTTCTATAGATTTGGGTTCATCCATGTTAGTATTCAAAGAAAAAATACATCTCCAATCATCAAGTGGTTGTTGATTCCTTGTAGACCTATGAACAAGTTGAGTTGGAGGGTTATCCTCTTCTTCTGAAGATCTAGAGCTAGATGAGCTCTCCTCAACTTCTTGTCTATCCTTGGGCCTCGATTCAACTTTCTCAGGTGAAGAAGGGAACTGAATCACATCTTCATGTTTACTTTGTTTTGGTTGCAATGTAATAGAGCAAGGCTTAGTTTCTCTAAAAATAATACTTCTACTATATATTTCCTTTTGTGCAACAAATTCCCAAAGCTTGTATCCTCTCACAATAATTGTATCAGATGAAAATACATTTTATAGCATTGTTCTCAAACTTTGTTCGCTTCTCCTTTGGCACATGTGCATATGCCTCACAACAAAAAACTCTAAGATGTTTTAATGAAGGCTTGTGACCCGACCATGCCTCTATAGATGTCTTATCAACAAGAGCTGATGTAGGAGACCTATTAATCAAGTAACAGGCAATGGCAATAGCTTCAACCTAAAACCTTTGTTCTAGGCCATCACCGCTCAATATACTCCAAGCCTTCTCCATCGATGTCCTGTTCATTCTTTATGCAACTCCATTCTGTTGTCGATAATACAAAGTTGTCTTATGTCTATGAATACCACAATCTTTATAAAATCTATCAAAATCATTAGAGAAAAACTCACTGCCATTATCAGTCCTCAAACATTTTATTTTCATTCCAGTCTGTTGTTGTCTCCTAGAAATTGCACCCTACGCATAGTGATGAAACTGAGCTTTATGGAGAAACATGGGATCATTTCAAGGCTGTGGGTCACCTCAATCTGAAATGAACCTCCGGAGAAGGTCGGATTCCTTTGGGTATCACCTAAACTATTAATTCTATAAGGGTAAAAGGAGAAGGAATGCATACAAGTGAAGCTCAACTATGGTGATACACTGAATTGATGAGGAATCATGAAATGAAACAAGAAGAAAATACACTCATAAACTTAATTGCAACCATTTCACATACTCAAAACAACTTCTTTTAGACTTATGCATCATTCTTAATAGGTTTGATCTGCATACACATCTTAGGAAGGAAAGATAAATTTCACAGCTCTAAGGTATGAGTGTAGACTTATAAAACACAGCTAAACACTTGCATAATCAAAGGATATAGAAATGAGAGTAGTACAAACATGAATACTAGCTTCCAAGGTAAACTCTGTGTTGCATTCCAGATTCCAGTTGAGTTACAAAACATACATTTAGTCGAGAAAGGATTGATAAAAAATCACTAACTCTTTTTAGTGTATAATTCGAACTATTTACAAAAAAGGCAAAAAATGACTTATATACAGAAAAGATCTTGGCCCCTTAGGGCTTACAAAATATCAGTCCTTGGGATAGATCTCTCCTTAGATCTTTACATGTAGTTAATGTTGCATTCCTGCGTGTCCTTTTCGGTGAAGGAGTCACCTCCAGGAGTGGTCTTCTTCAGATCTTTCTGCAACCACCGTATTTACTTCTTGGTATCGTGTCTGCTTTGAACCTCTTCAGCCGAGTTTCCTTCAATGCTTCTAACTTCATATCAGAAACACATTGCCTTTGTTTTTTTGATCTTCCTTGTCGAGGTATCAATCAGTCAAAATTTCAATGGTTCACCTTTGGCTCCTTCTGATTGGTTGAGCATACTCCATGTAGATTCTTCAGGCGGCCAAAAGCTTCACAGTCAGAATCGCATCTCCGTGAGACACTAGAAGTGTCTCACCAATGCAATTATGCCCCTCTGAAGCTATCAGCATAACATGGAACTGTCAATGAGATTTCTTAGCGATCCCAAAAGTCATGTCGATATCGCCTTTATTATCACCCAGAATATCAGCAAGACCTCTTGCTTTCAGCAGGATGTTACAACGAGCCCCTTAGAGTCACACAGAAATCTCTTCATCGTTGAGACCTTCACCCTTCGATAAGACCCTTTGGCGAGCAGCCCCATTTTGTCCGAGCTCCATATTTCCTTCTATGAGACTCTCCGTTGGTCAGTGAGAGATCTTATTGATCTCTCCTTTTTCTCCCCGAGCTCGCTTGACCCCGTCGTCAAGACATTCCAGAGTCACCGAGACTTCTTCACAAGCTCAAAATGTTACACTGAAGGCTCCCTTTACTTCGCTAATATTACTACTCGGCGAGCTTCTTTATGTCGGTGAGACTTCCTTTCTTTTCCCAAACCTCACACCGAGGTCTTCTCTTTCGCCGAGTTCATTTTGATATCTCCCTGAGCTCCTCTTCATTCGGAAAGACACCCGAGTGTCGGTGAGATGTTTTACTAAAAGGAAGAGGCTACCCCAAGACCCTTCATCTTCTGTCGGTGAGACATCTTTGATGTCACCCCGAATGCATTCCATTCCACTGAGCTCTTTATTTCCTTCGGCAAGACCGTGGCAAGTTGGGAAGACTTCATAGCGAGGTCCAACAATCATACCGATTCTTTCTTTCCATCATTGAGACCACCTTCATTCATTGAGACATCTTATAGAATTCCTTCAAAAAACTCTTCATTTTGGGAAGACTCTTGGTGAGACATCTTTGATGTCCATGAGACATTGGCCTGTCAGCCAGACCTCTCACTGGGCTCCTTATCTCTCGGTGATTAGCTAATTTCTCTTCAGTCGGGGAGACATCACCATCTCGGTGAGACCTCAGGGTGAAAACACAACACTATACCAAAGTCAATCCACTTCGAAAAGACTTCAAGAAGTCGCTAGGACCTCATGGCGAAAGCTTTAACTCTTGGAGAAGTTCATTTCATTTCTCCCCGAGCTCCTCTTTAGTCAGCAAGACATCTGAGTGTCGGTGAGACCTCACGCCGATCCCTTTATCTTTGGGTGAGCATGAAACATTTCAGGGAGACAAGCTTCATTTTCCAAGACCTTATGGCTAAACTACTTTCTTTCATCGAGACACCCTCTTGTCAACCAAACCTCATCCCAATGGCGAGACGTTATGCCAAATACGACCCCTTGGCCAGGCCCCTTTGTTTTCTTTGGTGTGACCTTCATCCTTCGGCAAGACATCATGCTGAAGGCAATATCCTTTGCCGAGCTCCATTTCTTTTGGTGGGGTCCCCTTTTATCAGCGAGACAATTCCTAATCGTGAGACCTTGTGGCGATGAAATCCTACTTTGTTGATGTTGCTTTATTCATTGAGACTCTAATGGATCGGCAAGACTTATGCCGATATTACCTCATGTCGGTGAGACACTTTCCTTCACCGAGACATTTCGCTAAAGTCTCCCCCTTTTGCCAAGAGCTCATTTTACTTCAGGGAGACCTCTCATAGTTGGAAGGTCATCACATCAAAGCTTGCTTCCTTTGTCGATGCCTCCTCATGAATGATTGTCGGCAAGACCTTCATCTTCGGTGAGACCTCCTCCCAAAGCCTGCTTACATACACTGAAGGCATCCTTTCAATGAAACCTTTTGCTTTCGCCGAGACTTCATGGTGACTTCATTTTCTTTGGCTGAGACCACCTCCGTTCGCCGAGACATCACCATGTTGGAAAGACATTACCCCGACAGCTAGAAACTACACCGAGGGTAAATATGTCGGGGAGACCTCCTTTCTTCGGTGAGACATTCTGCCTTCGCCAAGACATCATGGTGAAACTGCTTTCCTTTGTCGAGAGCCCATGCTTTCTTGGTGAAGTCCTTGTTGTCGGTGAGACTCTTGTCGAAGGAAAAACACATATCAAGACCCCCTATTCTATCCTTCGATGAGACCAAAAGCAGTCGGTGAGACATCATGTTGAAGGTACTTTTCTTTAGCGAGGGCTTATTTCAGTCGGCATGACTTTTCTTTATCGCTGAGACATCCCAACGAACTCAATCTCCTACACCAAGAGCATTTAGATTCAGGGAGACCTTTTGACTTCGGTGAGACCCTACAACAAAGCTCACCTGCTTTGCCGATGCTACCCTCCTTTTAGTGAGACATCAAGAAGTCGCCGAGACTCTATCCCGAAGGAAAAATCTTCCGCTGATATGCATATCCTTTTGTCGCCGAGACAATGATCGATGTCTTGCCGATAGGAACCTGTAGGTGAATTCCACTCACCGTGACATTCTTGGGGTCTTGTCGATAGGAAACATAGACGCATATTTAACCAAATGCATTATGGGTCGGGGAGACCCAAATAATCTCATGCTGAACCTTCCTAGGGCAGGCTCTCCAACTGAGTTCCCTGCGACCTAGCATCAGATTCATGACTTTTTCCCTTATGCGAATGCTCCATTTGGCCTTCTTGAACCTCTGTCACATGATTTATCCTGCCTAATTGAGCTTGTGGGTGAAAATTATTAACATTTATGGCGACCTTTGCTGGATGTTTTCCTGCTAAACACAAAAACTAGTAGCCTAGGCATATGCATTGGGCATGGAGTCATTAGGAAAACTAAGGAACAGATCAAGAGCAGCTTTGTACATGGTTGTAACTCATCTTAAGACTCACTAGAACACTTGGAAACTTATTGAAAACAGGAAAAAACTGCATAAGAGAAACTATTTAACTGTGCTAAAACAGCACTTAGGGAATGTAGACTGCATCTAAACCTACCCTACACTAACCAGTAAGAAATTAGTCAAACAAACCCATTGATAGGTTGGGTAAAATAACTGCCCTTTCTACTCCATATGCAGTGACTGGCATGTTTAAGGACAGATGAGTAAAAGTAAAATATAGAAAAAAAATTACCAAGACAATGCACTGCCTCTTGAAATAGGTGAACAAATTCACTTACCTCACCAAACAGACCATACGTATTGTCAACCAAAGGAGGAAAAATGAGCTGAACAAACTCTTGTTTGGTTGTCAGTGCATCTTGGACATCTTCTTTTGTTGTACCTTCATGTGTAGGTACAGGATTGGTGCTTGGTGTTGTATTGGACTCCATCTGAGCTAGGTACCTGATTGGACAACCTCTAGTAAGGGTAAAGCTTGAACTCTCCTTGTTGATCTCTTTATCTTCTCTAAAGACTTCATCTTTTCCTTGAAAATATGCTGATTGAAGGTAATATGCAAGTTGTTCATTGGCTACTACAGTCTTATCTTCTTGACTAAGGAGCTGATATCCCTATTGGATAACTGAAAACAAATCTTCAGACTGTGGTTCCTTATGCTCTTTGTCCATGACAGAATACACTTCCTCCTCAACAAAGTGGGGAAGCTCATTTAATAAGTTCACAGGCTGCAAGGCATTATCTTCAACAATTTCTTCAATAGTCTCACCAACTTGAATGGGTTGATCACATGCTTCCCTTTCATATGATACTAGTTCATCATCTATGTTGGAACAAAAAGCTTCTATGATATCATCTAACTCATAATTTTGAATTAAATCTAGATGAGTTTTATCATTTAGTTGCTCCATACCAGGCATAGATGCTATCATGCATGTGAGATCTTCATCTTTATTAACAAATTGAGGAAGTTCATCGAACAAGTCAGCAATATTCTCTGGCTGCTCCAAATCAACTGGTAAACCAGGAACCTTCATGATCTCTTCCACTTGCTCAACATAACCAGGTAGTTGATCAAATAAAGAAGCCAATTGTTCTTCTTGATGTGGCTCCTTTTCTAGTGAAACTTGGGTATCCTCTGCCTACAAGTGAAGATCTTCAACTGTTTGTTGTCCTACTTCCTGCCTCTCCTCCTACTTGAGCTTTTCTTGTTGTAGTCGGTAACATGCTATAGCTAAATGCATTGGATTTAATTTGCTAATTTTCTCCTTGAGGAGTAAGTCATCTGGATCAATGGGCTACTCTTAAGGGATGATGGACTGATCTTGTTCAGGTACTACATTCACTTGCATCAAATTGAATCCCTTAAAGTTTGTAATTTCAAACTGAGAAGACTTACTAGGGGAGTCAAGAGGCTGAATTTTCCTAAAGCTGGAAAACTTGTACTTGGGAACCTCATGTTCGAAAAAATATAGCCTCATTTTTGCCTCCTTTGTAGCCAGCTGCTGGGCAAGGTTCTCTTCCAATTGCCTCTTTTGCAACTCCTCCATTAGTTGATGTTGATAATATGAGTAATCTTGAGTATTCTGCACCTGAGCAGAGAGCAGCTTCATTTGTTCTTCCTTAGCAGCTATTTCCTATTCAAGGCCTTCCTTGAGCCAGATTATTTTTGCCACTCTTTCTTGATCATAAAAGTCTACTTGCTCAGCCACTTCTTGTTGTTGCATAATGGTACCCTGCTACATCTTGATATCAACCAACATCTTAGATAGGCACACAAGCACCTTACTAATATCATTAATCTTCATATTGTGAAGACCTTGAGTGAGATCCCACAACGTATGGTCAATTTGTTGGAGTAGGTCCAATACACTCTAATATGGATGTGTAGGAGAAAAATACTCATGATATGGAGGGTAATAATAAGCATCTTCATAAATATTTGACATCTTTTCAGTTAAAGAGCTGGAAACCCAAAATTAACAGATTATTTTGAGACATACCAAGACCTATGCCTATGAAACCAAAAGATTTGAGCTCAGAGTCGCCAAGTATGTAAAGAAAGTGTCTCCAAAAGGTTGAAACTACTGTTGCACACACCAAACAATAGCAATAAAAATGTCTAAACATGAACTAAGAAGTAGTTCACAATCCCACCGAACGTGCCAGAAATTGTTGTCTCCTAGAAATTGCACCCTACGCACAGTGATGAAATTGAGCTTTCTGGAGAAACATGGGATCATTTCAAGGCTATGGGTCACCTAAATCTGAAATGAACCTCCAGAGAAGGTCGGCTTCCTTTGGGTATCACCTAAACTATTAATTCTATAAGGGTAAAAGGAGAAGTAATGCATACAAGTGAAGCTAAACTATGGTGATACACCAAATTGATGAGGAATCATGAAATGAAACAAGAAGAAAATACATTGGGAAACTTAATTGCAACCGTTTCACATACTAAAAACAACTTCTTTTAGACTTATGCATCATTCTTAATAGGTTTGATCTGCATACACATCTTAGGAAGGAAAGATAAATTTCACAGCTCTAAGGTATGAGTGTAGACTTATAAAACATAGCTAAACACTTGCATAATCAAAGAAAGATACAGAAATGAGAGTAGTACAAACATGAATACTAGCTTCCAAGGTAAACTCTGTGTTGCATTCCAGATTCCAGTTGAGTTACAAAACATACATTTAGTCGAGAAAGGATTGATAAAAAATCACTAACTCTTTTTAGTGTATAATTCGAACTATTTACAAAAAAGGAAAAAAATGACTTATATACAGAAAAGATCTCGGCCCCTTAGGGCTTACAAAATATCAGTCCTTGGGATAGATCTCTCCTTAGATCTTTACATGTAGTTAATGTTGCATTCCTGCATGTCCTTTTCGGTGAAGGAGTCACCTCCAGGAGTGGTCTTCTTCAGATCTTTCTGCAACCACCGCATTTACTTCCTGGTATCGTGTCCGCTTTGAACCTCTTCAGCTGAGTTGCCTTCAATGCTTCTGACTTCATATCAAAAACACGTTGCCTTTGTTTTTTTGATCTTCCTTGTCGAGGTATCAATCAGTCAAAATGTCAATGGTTCACCTTTGGCTCCTTCTGATTGGTTGAGCATACTCCACGTAGATTCTTCAAGTGGTCAAAAGCTCCGTAGTCAGAATCGCATCTCAGCAAGACACTAGAAGTGTCTCACCAATGTGATTATTCCCCTCTGAAGTTATTGGCATAACATGGAACTGTCAATGAGAGTTCTTAGCGAGCCCAAAAGTCATGTTGATATCGCCTTTATTATCGCCCAGAATATCAACAAGACCTCTTGCTTTCGGCAGGATGTTACAATGAGCCCCTTAGAGTCACACAAATCTCTTCATCGCTAAGACCTTCACCCTTCAGTAAGACCCTTTGGTGAGCAGCGCCATTCCCTTTGATCTCCTTATTTCCTTCGATGAGACTCCCCGTTGGTCGTTGAGAGATCTTATTGATCTCTCCTTTTTCTCCCTGAGCTCACTTGACCTCGTCGCCAAGACATTCCTAGGTCGCTGAGACTTCTTAGCGAGCTCAAAATGTTACACCGAAGGCTCCCTTTACATCGCTGAGATTACTCCTCAACGAGCTTCTTTATGTCGGTGAGACTTCCTTTATTCACCCAAACCTCACACTGAGGTCTTCTCTTTCACCGAGTTCATTTCGATATCTCCCCAAGCTCCTCTTCATTCGACAAGACATCTGAGTGTCGATGAGACATTTTACCGAAAGCAAGAGGCTACCCTAAGACCCTTCATCTTCTGTTGGCGAGACATCTTTGATGTCACCCCGAACACATTCCATTCCACTGAGCTCTTTATTTCCTTCGACAAGACCGTGGCAAGTTAGGAAGACTTCATAGCGAGGTCCAATAGTCATACTAATTCCTGCTTTCCATCGCTGAGACCACCTTCATTCGTCGAGACATCTTATATAATTCCTTTTCCTTCGGTGAACTCTTCATTTCGGGAAGACTCTTGGCGAGACATCTTTGATGTCAATGAGACATTGGCATGTCGGCTAGACCTCTCGTCGAGCTCCTTATCTCTCGGTGATGAGCTACTTTCTCTTCGATCGAGGAGACATTGCCATCTCAGTGAGACCTCGGGGCGAAAACACAATGCTATACCGAAGTCAATCCACTTCGGCAAGACTTCAAGAAGTCGCTAGGAACTCATGGTGAAAGCTTTAACTCTTGGCGAGTTCATTTTGTTTCTCCCTGAGCTCCTCTTCAGTTGGCAATACATCCGAGTGTCGGTGAGACCTCACGCCAATCCCTTTATCTTTGGGCGAGCACAAAACATTTTGGGGAGACAAGCTTCGTTCACCAAGACCTTATGGTGAAACTACTTTCTATCACCGAGACACCCTCTTGTTGGCCAGACCTCATCCCGATGGCGAGACATTATGTCGAATATGACCCCTCGGCTAGGCCCCTTTGTTTTCTTTGGTGTGACCTTCATCCTTCGTCAAGACATCATGCCAAAGGCAATATCCTTTGTCGAGCTCTATTTCTTTCGGTGCGGTCCCCTTTTATCGGCGAGACAATTCCTAATCGCCAAGACCTTGTGGCGATGAAATCCTTCTTTGCCGATGCTGCTTTATTCATTGAGACTTTGATGGATTGGCAAGACTTATGCTGATATTACCTCATGTCGGTGAGATATCTTTCCTTCGCTGAGAGATTTCGCTGAAGTCTCCCCTTTCCTCGAGAGCTCATTTTACTTTGGGGATACCTCTCATAGTCGGCAGGACATCACATCGAAGCTCTCTTCCTTTGCCAATGCCACCTCATGAACGATTGTCAGTGAGACCTTTGTCTTCAGTGAGACCTCCTCTCGAAGCCCGCTTACATACGCCGAAGGAATCCTTTCGGTGAAACCTTCTGGTTTTGCTGAGACTTCATGGTGACTTCATTTTCCTTGGCCGAGACCACCTCCATTTTCCAAGACATCACCATGTCGACAAGACATTACCCCGACAACTAGAAACTACACCGAGGGAAAATATGTCGGGGAGACCTCCTTTCTTCGGCGAGACTCCTGCCGAAGGAAAAACACACATCGAGACCCCCCATTCTATCCTTCGGCAAGACCAAAAGCAGTCGGTGAGACATCATGCCGAAGGTGCTTTGCTTTGGCAAGGGCTTATTTCAGTCGGCATGGCTTTTCTTTATCGCTGAGACATCCCAGCGAACTCAATCTCCTATGCCGAGAGCCTTTAGAGTCAGGGAGACCTTTTGACTTCAGTGAGACCCTACAGTGAAGCTCGCCTGCTTTTTTGACGCCGCCCTCCTTTCGGTGAGACATCAAGAAGTCACCGAGACTCTATCCTGAAGGAAAAATCTTCCACCGATATGCATATCCTTTTTTCGTCGGGACGATGATCGATGTCTTGCCGATAGGAACCTGTAGGTGAATTCCACTCGCCGTGACATTCCTGGGGTCTTGCCGATAGGCAACATAGACGCATATTTAACCAAATGCATTATGGGTTGGGGAGACCCAGATAATCTCATGCCAAACCTTCCTAGGGCAGGCTCTCCAACTGAGTTCCCTATGACCTAGCATCAAATTCATGACTTTTTCCCTTGTGTGAATGCTCCATTTGGCCTTCTTGAACCTATGTCACATGATTTATCCTGCCTGATTGAGCTCGTGGGTGAAAATTAGGTAACATCAGCATCTCAACCATTTCTTTAAATTCTTTAAATCGACTAAAAATTTCAAGTTTACTCTTTAGAAAATATACCCATGTCCTTCTACTATAATCATCAATAAATGAAACATAATATGTGGATTTATCAATCGAAGGAACATCTATAGGACCAAACACATCATAATGAATAAGATCCAATACACCATAAGATTTATGAGAACTCAAGTAAAATTGAACGTGGTTCTATTTTCCATAAATGCAATGCTCACAAAAATCAAATTCAAGATTTACAATTAGAAAAACCTTCAATAAGGTTTTTATTTTTCAAGGTTCTTAAAGCCTTTTCTCCAATGTCGCCAAGTCTTTGGTGCCATAACATAGTTTTCTCTACAACTTTGTTTAAGAAGAAAGAGCACCCTTGGGTACCCAAAATCCATGACCATTTGCTGAAGGTGAAACCGTCACTTCTTCCATAGACTTGCTTTTCACAAAAGTACTGTTGAAATAATGATTCAAGCAGCTCCCTTCGGGTTCCTTTTTGCACATATTTGTGCGCTGGCCTGTGCGTCTCCGCGTTTCTTCAGCTTCCCGGCAGGTTTTGATCTTTCCCTTTCCACATTCCTCACTTCGCAACTTCGGCAGGCAGCTCCCCTTTCGGCTCCTGAAATGCTGCGCTGGGCGGCCACTTGTCTCGCCTACGGGGTTTTTCATTTTCTATTGCTTTGTGTTTCCTTCGGGTTGCTAAGCCTTCCATAAAGGTCCAATACTCCTAAGGTTCATCGAGGGGCCCACTTCTTTGTACGTGGCGGTGTATCGCAAACTTTCCTAGCAAGGATAGAATATGCTGCGGTGGGCTGCGAAAGATTTCTATTGGCCTTCCTTATTTCCTGGCGGGACCTACCTTCGCCCACATGTCAGCGGTTTGCAGCTTTTAAAACAGTAGCAGGGGTGAGAGCACCACGGGTTGCAAAATGCGGCCACACGTCTTTCGCCACCCGGTTCATATGGCCTTTCCCCCATTTTCAACGTAACCTCAGTCCCTTGAACAAGTGTCACTCCTCCGCAAGCTCTCGATTGATGGAGGAGGAGTTTTCATTCGGGCCGCGATTTTTTGCCACGTGCCTTACATTGATTATCAAAGCAAGCTATGGGATGGCCGAGCGGGATAGTGTTATTGGGTGCTGCTCGTCATGGTTCTCTGAAGCAGTGGGCGGCACTTGTCGCTTCGAAGCCTTGTTGGGACCACTGCCATCATTACAAGGGGCACGCCTGTAACTAATCAACTGGATGTTGTGCTCTGACTGGTTGCTCTCATAACGGCATTGGGAATATTCGTATTTGAGCATCATTATGGGAGATTGTGGAATCTTTCTGTTACAACTCTTCAAGCGGTGGGATTTTTCTCTCTGGCTATATATACTCTCTTTGTTGAGGGGAAAGGGTCCAAGATTTTTAGAAAGAATATTGTTTTTAGCAAGAGACACCAGGCCTCTTTTGCATGTTTATTCGCAAGAAACTTTCAGACTGTGTCTATTGTTCGGCCTTTCTGTTTTTCATGTCTTGATTAAACTGTGAATTGTGCTTCTTATTGTCTTAAGCATTTCATTTGAGGAGACTTCTATATATTGAATGCAAACTTGCTGGTCTAAATCATGTCTTAACGACTCTTCTTAGCAGTGAGAATGTATGCGATACTGTTTTATGTCAATTAAATGAATTGTTTATGCTATAACTTTAAGTTTCCGATGTTTTGGAACATAACTATAACATTCAGGCCCTTAAGTCCATGATTTATCGTGCCTACCAGTAAGCTTTGGCGCATCGCCTTAGATTAATATTTGTTTCATTATATCCGCTTCCTTTTCCCTTTCCAAAACCTATTATATAGAAGAAGTCGGCTTCTTTAAAATCTGGAGGTCACTCAGTTTGGCGCAAAGGGGTCCCCCTTGAACTGAGTTTCCCATAAGGCACTGTTATCTCGTCAATTTTTGGCGTCAACAAGTACTATTGAACTCAATAGTGCGTGCATCCAACTTATACAATGTGCCATATATGACACCTCTAGAAATCATCATATAACCTCTAACCATCTTGCATCCTGCATTAGAAAATACTACTTGCACACCTACATCTAGTATTTTTCTCACATATAACAAATTTCATGCTAATCTAGGGATATGCAACACACCATTAATCCTTTTTATTCTACCATCAAGAAATTTGACTTTAACCTTAGCATGGCCAACAATGTCTAAATGAGAATCATCACCCAAGTACATCTTACCTCCATCAAATTCTTCATATTCAAAAAACCAACCTTTATTAAAGGTCATATGGAAAGATGCACCTAAGTCAATTAACCATGCATCATTACCTGCACGATTTTCCAAAGCTGTAATGAATGCATCACCATCTTCCTTCTCAGACTCAGAATCATAATCAAATTTCTTCTTTTTCTTCTTCTTTTCTTCTTTGCATTCCTTATGAACATGGCCATTCTTACCGCAGTTCCAGCAAATAAATTTGGACTTTCTAGGAGATTTAGATCTCCCCCTGGACTTAGATTTGTCATGCTTCTCATTCTTCCTGCCATTTTCCTTAGGTCTTCCAAAAACATTTAGGGCCTCCTTGGCAGTGATGGATACCTTCCTCCTCATCTCTTTACAAAGAAAAGAACCCACCACATCTTCAATCTTCAAAATAACAAAAGTACTCCCAATAGCCATAACAAGAGAATCCCAGAGATCAGGAAAAGAACAAAGCAAGATCTGAAATTTTTCCTCCTCATTCATTTTGAAACTAACTGATGCCAATTGATCCACCAAAATATTGAATACTTCCATATGGTTTTTGATTCTTCCACCCTCTTCCATTCTCAAGGAATATAATTTCTTCCCCGAGAAAATCTTTTTCACTAAAGATTTGGCCTGATACATCTCACTGAGCTTCTTCCATAGTTTTTGTGCAGAGGTCTCCTCATGGACATTAATTAAAACTAATTCTTCCAAACACAATATGATTAGAGCCTTGGATTTATGGTCCATAACATCATATTGAGTAGCCTAAGTAGGATCTATAGGCCTTGAAACATTCTCATAAACAGCATCCCACAGATCTCGATATATTAATAGATCCTCCATCTTCGGCTTCCACATTTCAAAATCATTTCTAGAAAATTTCTCCACCTCTATTCTCCTTGATGAACTTGCCATCTAAAAATTATTGCAACAAGATAGCAAATTATCTTTTACACAAGCTCCCACTCAAGTTTGGATTAGTTCAAAAAAACCAACAACCCACAATTGAAACCAAAGGTGATAAGGATTTGATACCACTTGTAAGGAAGATAAGGTAGTAGAAAAACTTCCTACACTAATCTTGAGAGGAGAATAATGCAAAAAATTTACAGATCTTTAACAGTTACAAAAACTTAAACATAAATATCATGCATACCACAACACAGTGATTTACGTGGGGAAAACCCTTTTGGGAGAAAAACCCCACACTCCAAAAGCCACCCAATAAATTATTCATTAAATCACAAATATTACAATATACTTGCAGAGCAAGCTTCTCACAGGAGTATCACCACTAGAGATCAAGAGACAACATGATTGTTATCAAACTCTTAGAATACATCACAGTCTCTCTCTACCACAGTTGTAATAAAATGCCCTCATAAAATAGAGTTACATTCTAGGGAAAGATAGGCCAACAAAATATCCACCATTAGATCTAAAACCTAATAATTAACGGTCTATATTTACAATGTATCACTTATTTAATGTATGTCGGCCATTTTAGAAGTTTCCTAAAAAAGTTAACAAAAAATTGTTTACATGCATCCCACTCCTCCCCCTTGATTCCATTGTATTTACACCTATCGGTGTGATAACTAGGAATTATATATATATCCTATCAACAATAATTGTTATATAATTGCAAGGTTGAGACACATTTTCCCAACAAAGAAAACTTTCCTTCACGGTGATTTGGAGGAAGAAATTTATATGTCATAGCCAGAACATTTCGTTGTGAAAGGAAAAGAGAACCTGGTGTGCAAGTTGAGAAAATATCTATATGGCCTAAATCAATCTCCTAGGATGTGATACTAGAAGTTCAACAATGATGTGCTATCCTTGGGATTTATGAGATCCAAATCTGACCATTGTGTCTATTACAAGGTCAAAAATGGTCTCATTCTCATTATTTTCCTATATGTGGATGATATGTTGTTCATTAGGAATGACAAAAGTATGATTTTAGATTTGATGTCTTAGTTGTCAGCATAGTTTGAGATGAAAGATCTAGGTGCAACTATGTATATTTTGGGGATTGAGATCAAAATAGATAGATCTAACAAAAATATTTGGTTAATCTAGAGCAAGTATGTGAACTCTATGTTGGAGAGATTCAATATTACTACTTGTTGATAATTAGTTGTTCTTGTTATGCATGCAATGAAGCTTTCTATGGAATATTTTCCAAAATCTCCTACCAAGATGGAGGACGTGACCAGATTTCTTCATGCGATTGTTGTTGGAAACTTAATGTATGCTATGGTCTACATGAGGCTAGGAATTTCCCAAGTAGTGGGAGCCTTAAGTCGATTTATGACTAATCCTAGATAGGTGCACTAGGATGATGTTAAGAGAGTGTTCAGGTACTTACAGGGTACTTCTGAGTACACCCTATGTTTTCATGGTTATCCTACTAGACCTTGTAATTTAGTGAGCATTCATGGATATGTGGATTCTAATTGGGTGGGTGATATTAATAGCAGGAGATCCACTAGTGGATATGTTTTCATGATGTTTGGTGGCGCTATTAGTTAGATGAGCAAGCAACAAACTTTGTAGTCACTTTGTCCACTATTGAAGTTGAGTACATAGTAGCTACTCATACTTGTAAAGAAGCCATTTATCTAAAGAGACTATGTTTAGATATTGATTTTGATGCAGGATAGATTACTATCTATTGTGATAGCTAGAGTGTTATATGTTTAGCAAAAATCCTACTTTCCATGCTACAACAAAGAACATAGATGTACAGTTTCATTTTTTTCATGATATGGTGGAAGATGGAAAGGTGATCTTGGAAAAGGTGGAAACTTTGGTGAATGTTATAGATGCACTGATAAAACCAGTGAGCACAAAGAAGTTCATATGGTATTTCAATTCAATGGGCCTTGCAGCCTGAGTAGTGATGCAGAGACTTCTAAAGGTCTTTGACAAGTGGGAGAATGTTGGGATTAAGGTTTCTTAACCTTATTGAGTCCCTTGATTAATTTATTAATTATTTTCCCTTAAGTTGTTGATTTAATTTATTAAATGCAATAATATTTGTTTCCAAATTGCTAAGTTACTTTATGGGACCCAGTGGGGAGTTGGCATCATACATGTAAGGTGTGAAAGGGAAAAATTATAACACATGTCACATGGGAACTCCATTGGGAAAAGACAGTTATTTTTACATAAAATATAGGCATCATGTTGACATGTGTTAAAGTATTTTGGAAATAAGTATTAGTGGGGTCCATTTGTGTGAGTGTTTATCTCTTTGGAAAATTAGAGACAAGGAAAGGTGAAACTTGTCATCTTGGGGCGCATTTGAGAATTGTAAATTGTAAAAAACTCAAGGAGGAGCACCCTTATTCCATGTGGCATGTTGTTGACTTGTTGACTGAAGCTTGAAGAGGAAACTTTCTTAATAGAGATTGAGTTGTCACTCAAAGTGACTAGGAGTTGTGGGTGAGTTATATTTTGGTAGTAAATTTGATTTTCTCTATGGGACACCTACCATGTGAGGTTGTTTGATTTTTGAAGCTGGAATCCTTGCATGTGCTTGCATGTTGTTGCATGTTGGTGCATGTACATGCATGTTTGACAGGTTGTTAAGTGGGTCACTTGGGACTCGTGCATGTTGTTGGTTTCAGTTAGCATGCATGCATAGACTAGAAGATTGACACATGGAAAAAAGAAATTCCCGTGTATGAGGATATATTTTGATTCCTTAGTGAATTTTTTATTGTAATTTGATTGTAATATTTGTATATTGTTATGCTTCCGGATTCACTCTATATTTATATCGCAATGAAACTACACTTGCAAGAGCATAGACTTTACACATTGTATTGTAATTGATTTTTTACTAGAAATACAATTGATCTATGCTTTGGTGTGTGGGATTTTTCCCAAAAGGGTTTTCCCACGTAAAATCTGTGTGTTATGGCTTTATGCTTTAAATCTAAAATCAATTAATTGCATGTGAATTCTTAAGGGAAATTGTTAAAGTTAAAGATTTGGAACAAAGTTTTGCAACCTCTTCCCTGGTTTATTTGCATTAGGGAAGTGTTTCCACACTTGTCCTTCCTTTCAGTGAGAAGGTCATATAGATTCATAAGAATTTTATTGAAAAATATAAGCCTAGAGTTCAATTTCCTTTATTATGCAATTTTACTCATGCCCAAACATAGTTTGTGCTTGGGAATATGAAGAGGAGCTTTCTTTCCTCAACATGAAGTTATATAATAAAAGGATTAACTATGACCCATATTGAAAGGTTGAGAAATTTTTTCAGATAGAATATAAACATTAGGATATAATGGAGGAATTTGGGATGATTTCCAAAATGATTTTAAGGTAAGGAAGAGGGGATTTTGTAGACTTACCCTCAAGAAGATAAAATATATAAATTCAGGAGAGGATCTCCCCAAATACATAATTGATAACACGAACATCTTAGACCCCTCTTATGATCTACAAAATGTAAACAACATGCCTCTACCTTTAGTTGATTGGGCCATTATTGAAGTAAATAACATGGAAAAGATAAACAAGAATCTAATGAAATATACTCTTGGATGGATTCAAATTTAGAAGCGATAACTAAAAAATGGAAAATGTCAGAAGAGGAAAGGGAAGAGTGAACCTCCCTCATTGTACAAGAAGAATATAGAGTCAACCAAGGTTGTTATAGAAGTTTTACAAGGCCCTTGAGAAGGAAAGGAAGACAAAGGAAGCAATAGACGCTTGAGTAATGGAAGGCTTTGGAGTTGAATCTCTAAAGAAGTCTCTTCTAGATCAGCATGAGGTGGCCATTCCTGAACCATAATTGTATGTATACCAACTAGGGAATTATCAATTTGACATTACATCAACCCCAAAGAGGACCCTATCACCTCCTCCTACAAATCCATCATTTGGCATGCCTAGAAGGTAGAGGAACAACTCCATATGAGAAGAAATTTTGTAAAATCAAATTTATCCTTTCAGAATGATTAGATTGCAAGAAGGAATGATTTATGTTGAATCATAGGAAGGAATGGAAAATAAAGAAGAAAAATATGATGTGATCAAATCTCCTATAAAGAGTCCATAGAGAATTCCTCCTCCTAAACAACAAGGTTTACCACCACCACAATAATTTTGCATCACAAACAAAATAGTACAAATTGTTCATACTAGCCCAACTTAGCTCAATTTGGATTTTGTAGCAAAAAGAGAACTATACAGTTACAACCCCTGGACTTAGCAGTAATAAATGCTATGATGAAAAAATAACAAACTCAGAAGAAGACTCAAGTCTTTTCAACAATAAGGATGAAAACTAATAGATAAAATTTTGTGGAAATTTCCACACCTATAGCAAAAAATGACTCTTTTGACATGAATCCTCAAGATTAAGTTACCTTGGTAAACTTGGGAAAACATACCAAGGAAGAGGAGGTTATTTCACTTGAAACAACTATTGGAACTGTGAAAGTGTGGATGAAAAAAGATCAAGCCACTAAGAAGGTACTCAAAGATAAATTAAAGTAGCTTTAAAATTTAATGAAAATTCTAACAACCTTGATAACCTTAGTCCCACAAACTCTTACGAATGAACCCATTTTGATGAAGAAGACTGAGGTAGATAATTTATAGTATATGAATCATAAGGCACATGTAATCAATGATTGGATAGATATGTTATTGGAAAGATCTTGTCCATAAATAGGGTTTGGTTACAAATTTCACTAGTAGATTACCCAACTTAATTAGACAATGAAATAGTTTTTTTATTTGGTCAGAACGAAAGATGATATCTAACAGCACCATCTACATCTACTTTGAGAAATGAACAAAATACCTTTCAAGGCATTGATGGATAACAAATTTTTGCAAAAAAAATGATAAATACTTTGCTGAAAAACTATTAGTCATAGGATTTTAAGTGGGATTTATTAATATGGTTCATACAAAAGATCCTAGAAGAGTAGAAAGAACTTCATAAGGCAAGGGATAATTTTGAAGATTTTATTGGATAAATAATTAGCCTAGAAGTAGTAAATTTTGAAAATCATGCATTAAGTGATACATAAGAAATACAATAGGCATTTAGAGATAATTTCAAGGAAATCCATGCTAAGGCAGATAAATATGCAATGGACTAACTAATGGAACTAAGGGATGAATTTAAAAACTTGCATGAAGGTCTACACCAAACCAATAATCAAATTGATTTTTCTAATAAGATGTACGAGGTTTCAAATTTCTAGATGGGATTTCTTATAGGTCATGATAATGAGAAATTAAGAAAGTGTTTGAATGAATAATTGAGGTATAAGCAATAGACCTGGTGGCAATAGTTTCTAAAATTTTGAATTTTAAATGGGTTTTGGAGCTAAAGTGGACTGGTGGTATTTTATTTGTTCTTTACAATGTAATAAACAATTTATGATAGTGGGTCTCAATCAAGAAATGAAGTTGGACTCTATTTTTAGGTAGATGATTGATAGTTTAGAGTTAGTTTTGAAGACATGCAAAATAAATGCAGTTCCATGCATATGATTTTTGTTAGTTAGAATGCTATTTTTGGTAGTTAAGAGACAGTTGTATGTGATTTTTCTAATTGTTAATTTTAGTTAGGTTATGTAAATAGCCTCTTCTTTTTTTCTTTATAAAAGGAGTCATTGAAGATTGTATAAGGGCTACCTCTTTTGCTACTTAATTGTGGTATTGAGATAGTGCTTTAGTGAATTTAGTCAGCATTCTTGAGAAAGAACATTCAAGGGAAGTAATCAATATTTAGTGTAGATAAATTTTTTGAAGTAATAAAGATCCATCTTCATTCATATTTTTCTTTTCTTCAAATGATAGAGTACTCTATATTATTCTTTATGTGTTAAAATTTATCAAAATTTTGAGAACATATGAAGGCTGAAATTTGTTATTCTTTGATGAATAATTAGAATGATAATTGAATTTACATGTGAAATACAATGATTTAGTGAAATATAATTATAATTCATTCTAAGTCATGTAGAAGATTGCATCTACTTATCTTGGGATTGAATTTATTTTGATTTCATTAAAAGTGGTTTAAAATAAATTTCTCTAGATCTTATCACAAATTTTCAAATTATTAAAATGAAATCATTTTTCTATTTAATTCATTTATTTCTCATTACCCTTACCTTTTGACCTTTTTTGAAGTCTGATATAATAAGATATACTATAAATAAATAAAAAAGAGGGAAGTATAGATAGGAAAATTATTGGATAAGATTTTTTTTCCAAAATCAAAGAACCATAAGGGGCTCTTGAACAAACTATCCACATCATGCATTGAGTAAAAAAACCACATTGAGATCCAATTATAGACACCTTAGAGACCACACATCCCAGATCTGTTATCTTTTCAAGAGAGGTGAGGTAAATTATTTCACATCAACATGTAGGTCCCCTCACCATTGGATAGCTTCTATCCAATTGAAAAGAACATTATTTCACATAGTTTCTTCTGAGAATCGGGATTTGTAACTTTTAATTGGGGAAGTCCATGAATTTTGGCCCAACATGAAGATATTCATATTGAAGCCCTCAAAAGTATTTCTCTTTATTGGAAAAGATACAACTACTCTCATTGGGAATATCAATGACGTTGCAAACATCTATGTAGTGCATCATATTACCCAAGAAAATGTTTCTATCAAATTGTTGGCTACCTCATTGAAGGGAAAATCCCTATCATGGTATATAAGTTTGAGGCTGAATTCTATCAATATCCAGGATGAGATAGGTGGAATGTTTTATAGGAAATTTGAAGATAAATTAGATCACATGTTCCTAGTAGAGAAGTTGGAAACCATAAAAGAGCACCAAATAAACACTAGATTGATTTAAATTTCATATTTTATTAAACATGGGATAAGATTATACAATTGGTAAGGCCTACTCTTGAATATATTTTTCTTTATTATCTAAAGGAATTGACTAATGATATTTCAATGTTGATTCAATCTATAGGTGGGGGAATACTTCTTGATGGCTATGAGATAGCTAGTAGGGCCAAGAATAGCCTTGTACAAGCTACAAAAAATTGCACCAAGACCTCCTATGTCTATATTTCTATATAGGAGTGAATTTTCACCCCTTCCGCAAATTTTCCTTTCGCCTTTATCCAATTTAGAAAACCAAATTCAGAGGCTAAAATTCCACATAATCCCATTGCATTCATTCCACTTGGCACTTGTTTTGAGCGTTGTAAAAGGAATTTCTATCGAGGACGTCTGCGCGGCACGCTTACGCCCCTGGAAAATTCCTATGGCTGGAGCCTGCAGAGGCATTACACTTCTCATTGGTGGTCGACTTGCAACACCCTCTTCGACTGACCAACCTAAATATGGCCATTTTCTTCATTCTCTCCTTCAAATTCACTCCTACATGCATTTCGTCTTCTAATATTTCAACTCAACTTCTTCACACTCTCTTGCACTCACTTCATGCATTCCCAAGCACTTTTAGTAGCAACAACATCACTCCATCAATTCAGTAGAGCAAGTGTGGGATGACACCATTGCAGTAGAGGCTTGAGTACTCTCATTTTCTCCCCAATTATCCTTGAGTGCTCTTGGTGGATGTGGTATTTTTTCCACTCTTCTCCTCTATTACTTGGTTGAGTAAGCACCTTTACTATTTTGGAGTGTTTTAGTGATCTTTACTTCATTTCCTTCTTTATCATACTATTTCTCCATCGTTGCAAACTTGGTTGTATGTGGAGGTGGAAACACCAAAGTGGGGGTTTGACTAAGGCAGACCCCTTAACAACCCCAACCAAATTTCTCTCTTCTTTGTGTGTAGGTGAATGTGCTACTAGGAGCTAGCTAGTGAATGAATTCCTTTTTGAGATTATCCTTGCCATCCTAACTCTTGTGTATTTACTTTATCATATTAGAGCATATCTTGTCTACTTCATAGCGTTTTTTTGGCCCTTTGGAAGTAGTTAGCTAGGTCGTTAGTCTATTTTCTAGAGTTTAACCTTATCTATTTAGTCCTCTGGTCGTATGGACGCCAACACACTTGAGAGATGCGAGTGCACCGCACTCTCGTTCTAGAACCATGCTTTTGTCCTCTGGCAGAGAGCTTCCTAAGGCATAGTATTAAACTTGAAAATTGGCTTGCCTCGCCTCATTTTGAGTTTCAGGTCTATAGAGTGATTGAAGGGCCTAAAGTCCTCATCATTCTCGTCCTACATTTCCTAACACCCCTTTTAGCTAAGGTAAGCTAGAGCAGCCTTCTGCTCTTGGCCCTCTGTGACCTGGGGCCTTGTACATGGTTGGTCCCCCTATGTTACATTTTTGGTGAACCGGACGTGAACCATTTTGGTTCCATTTTGCGATGCTAAAAGTTCCTTTCCTCATATTCTAGGAGTGTTGTTGGTGTGAGTGTTGTGAGATTGTCATCTTACAACCCAACCTGTGACCCCTAGTTGGCATAGTTGGAAGGTTCTAAAGGTGTTGCGTAACGAAACCTTAATTGGGTCACCATCTTATCCTTTGGCCTTTGGGGACTCTGTGAGAGTATTGTCTAGTGTGTGTAATGGCCTCCTTGCATCAACCTATCCCCTCTGTGCAGCTTTTGGAAAATGGTACTGGTATAACCTTCACTTCACAAGACATGCCGATGGGTTTTAATAGGGAACCATCTCCTCTCTACATCCCTACGTGGATCAACGGAAACATCGTATCAAGTGTTCTCGTTGATCCGACGTCACAAGTAAACATCATAAATGAGGAGATCATGTCGATTAACTTCTTACATAAAGATGGGTATGATGCACCTGTAAGCACCATCTATATGCATGACGGGATTTATGTGCCCCCTTTGGGTAGTATTGTCATGTCGGTCTTGGTTGGACCTAAATCTGTGAAGCTCTTATTTGATATTATCCCTAGGTCTTAACTCTTTAGAGTGAAGTTGGGTATCCCTTGGTTAGTGGCAATGAACACGGTACCCTCGGTCGTGCATAAATGTTTAAAATTTATCCACAGGGTTTTTGTGCATGTAATTCATGACATCAGTTACAAACCACCAATTCCTTGTGGTAGCTACTCCTTGGACTACTCTTGGCCTACACCCATTGATCCTCTTCTGCCTAAGATGGACCTCCTACACCAAATGTATCAGAATTATAAGAAAGGGCATATGAGGCTGAAAGTATGATACCCTTCGTCGCCTTATGTTGTTTCACATAGGGCTTGCCTAAAAGCTAACAGTGATTCCGCTAAGGCACATAGGAGGGAAGAAGAGAAGCGATCCTGAGATCCTCTTTCCTCTTCCATTATTCAACCTGAAACTTCCTCTCACCCCATTAAAGCGCCATCAAATTTCGTTCTACATTTGTGGGAGAATCCTATAGTGCCCACTTGGCAAAAGCCCAAGTGTCTCATGTTCAAGCTTCCCGTTTTGCCTACAGAGCCTAGGCCCATTTAGTATAATAGGAAAAAATTCCCCCATGGAGAGTCCTCTTTGTCTCGACCTCTGCAACCTCCTACCGCTCCTACTCCTAAAGTAGTGAACAGGAAGAGACCCGCTATCGAGGCACTTGAGCAGACTCCCCCCACTGCTTCTCAACCTGCTCCTCCTGCTCCTGTACAGGAATCTGTTCCTCCGTCAGAAGTAGCTGTAGTGGATGTCCCCATGGTTGAGCAGGAGCTTTCTATTCCTTCGTAGCCTCTATCCTCCAGCTTAAAAAGTCATAGAAACTTCCTTGCACACGAGCGCAAGTGCCAGTGAAAGGCTCTTCTGGCTAAGCAGGTTACCTCATAGAGGAAGGAAGAAGAGACGATCGCCCCTGCTTTATGGCCTCTTGTGGTGTCTTCCTCTATCCTTCCCTCTACTTCCCTTCAATCTAGTTTTGCATTGCTTTCAGCTCCCGCTGCGAGTACGAATGTGCCTAACCCCAAGGGGGTATAGGTGTTCATCACTCCTTTGGTGGCCACCTTTGTTGATGTCCGTTTTGGGTGTCCCACCTTTCCCAAGACCTGTAGATATGACGAACACCTTGGTGGTGTCTACTACGGTTTTCCACTCCTCCTCTTCCTCGACACCTCTTGCCTTGTTTATGGAGAGCTTGTATCCCCCGATGAAGTTGAAGGTGGACGGTAGTTCCTCTTGCAATAAGGAATGAAAGAGGAGCCCACCTTCTTCACAAGGTGGTCTCGTGCTGACTTGTTTTGTCCTAGTGACGGAACTAGTCCTGACCTCCCCTGAGTTTGTCACTACTCCTAAGTCGTTCGGTGATCCTGGCGGTGAATCTCAGGTGCATCTTTCCTTGTCCATTGAAGCTAAACATGACACTCCTATAAGGTGCATGTTTAACTATGTGGATGAAGTTTCAGCCTTGTCAACAATCTTCATCAAATTGCTAACCCTAGCTCCACAAGATCTCAAAAGAGAAGACCTTGCGGGGCCCTCTTCCTTAGCCCTTGTTGCGAGAGGGTCAAAATCTCCTCCCCTTAACATTACACCATTGCAAGCTCGTCCTCCTCCCCCCTATGATGATCTAGAGTGGGAAGCAGATGACCTCTTAGTCGATTAGTGTTAGGGGAGGTCCTCTTCTTGATCTTTAGATTAGATGTGTGTGTGTTGTGATGTGATTCCCCCATGATCATGCTATGTATGCCTGGATGACCCTTGTCACCCCTATTGGTGCTTGGATATAGGTGTGGTTTTTGTGTCGTAAACCTTCCTTTATTTGTATCATCATTCTTCCATGTTTGTGCTTGATTTTTGGTAAATTAGGGACAATGCAAAGCATTAGGGGCATTTAGGCTTCCCTTCCATGTTGACCCAATTTTTTATTTTTATTTTTTCTTCTCGTGCATTCTTCACATGGTCTGATATAGTAGGGGGTTGATGATAGTTTATTTATATACTATTAATATACATATATATTTATGAGCAGTTATGACCCCGAACTATCAGGCTACCCATGTGCCCTTTGTTTGTGTTTTTCTCTTTTGCTTTCTCTTTATCTTTCTCTCTTCTTTGCTTGAGTTGTCCCTCTCATGTGTGACAATGCCACCTCTACAACATTTAAATTTTCAAAAAATGCATTTGTTTCCAACAAATATTTTCTCAAGAATCTTTGCAATTCTTTCTTTGAAATCACATTCTCAACTTGAAACCCTAACAGAACATGTGTCCTTCATCATGGGTTCGTAAAGAAAGAACTTGAAAACCTTCCTCCGAAGCAGGAACAACTTTGACCTTCCCCTCATGTGGGGGAATGTTCTTCCTTTCAAATTCCTTGATGAAGTAAACATCTTTCAAAAGGATTCCTTGATGATGGATCGATTCAAGAAAGAAAACATCTACTTTTGAGTTGTGCATCCCTTGAGTGGACCCCTTCTTTACGTCGGGTTCCCAAGGGACCCCTTTGAAAGTTTTCCAACTTGTTGATGGTCTATGTGACTATCTGCTTACTTGCTTGCCTAGCCGCTTTTTGACATATTCTACTTGCGGATAGACATGTCACTTTTTTAGATGCACCTATAAAGTCACTTCTTAACTCTATGGAGTCCACTTTCCTGGGTTTCCTCCATGTGAAAGATCTTGGGGGATACCTCCCTGCAGGTCTAAGAACCTATAGGGAACTTCCTTTGAGCTTCCTCCATGGGAGAGATCTTGGGGGTTGCTCCCCTACAGGTCTATAGGTCTGTAGGGTGCTTTCTTGGGGTTTCCTTCATGTGAGTGTTCTTGGAGGATACCTTCCTTGCAGATCTACAGGTCTGTAAGGCACTTTGTCGACTTCCTCCATGTGAGAGATCTTGGGGGACGCCTCCTTGCAGGACTGCAAATCTATAAGGTGCTTTTTCTCAGCTTCCTCCATGTGAGAGATCTTGGGCAACACCTCCTTGTAGGTCTACAGATCTGTAAGGTACTTTGTCTAAGTTGCCTTCATGTGAGAGATCTTGGAAGGTACCTTCCTTGCAAGCCTGAGAGCCTATGAGGTGTTTGCTTCTTTGGGATTCCTCCATGTGAGAGATCTTGGGGGACGCCTCCTTGCAGGTTTGTGGATCTCTAAGGTGCTTTGTCTCGGTTTCCTTCATGTGAGAGATCTTGGAGGATACCTTCCTTGCAGACCTAAGAGCCTATGAGGTGCTTGCTTCTTTGGGCTTCCTTCATGTGAGAGATCTTGGGGGTCACCTCCTTTCAAGTATGTGGGCCTATAAGATGCTTTCAACTTCATATTTCTAAGAAGCTATGAAGTCCTTTGCTTGCCCTGATGATCCAGGTGGATCCAAAATACCTAAAATTTTCACAGTCTCAGAATTCATCCAAATCAGCATCATCACAAAGAGCTCACTGACACAGCCTTGACGCAATTTGAATCACGTCAAAAGGAGATCGTATGTGCAAGTTATGCTCAGTCAAAGGTTTGATCAAACCTGGTACAAGGTCCAGTCAATGGAAAAAATTCATCTAAAAAATGGTCAAAAGTAGCATCATGTTGAAGAGCTCATCGCCATGATTTTGATGTCGTTCGTTTCACGTCAAATGAAGTCTGTATGAGTGAGATACAATCAGTCAAAGTTTGCAGACAAAAGGAGTTGACTAGTCAAAATGATGACGTCAACATGACATTAGCATGGTGGCATAGCAGGCAGATGACATGGACCAATCATAGGTTGACACATGGCATCAAATCAGCAGTGACAAGGCGTTGACATGGCCCAATGACAAGTTGACACATGGTAGTCTTCGTCCAATCATGATTTTACATGTGGCACACACTCTCTCCTCCATTGGTTTGGGTTGGTTAAATAGTTACCAAAAAATATGCAATGGGATTTGATCCTAGAACCTCCCATTTCCTATTTCTCCTCTCCACCATTGCACCATAAGTGTGCTTTACTATAAATGGTGCACAGTTTTTATTTAAACAACTAAAAGGTGGTTGGGAGGTTTGAACTCTCAACCACCCAAACACCATTTAGTGCTCTCAACCAATGCACCAGGCACCTCTTTCGGTATAAGACATGATGGATATTGGTTTTATTATGTTTTTAAGGTGAGCCATGGAAAGAGGGGCCCTATATTTGCAAGTTCAAAATGATAAAATTAAAACATCATAAACAAATCAAAAGGATAGCCCGATAATGAAGCCTGAGCCCCCAAAAATGGGTTTAAAAGATATTTAAAGATTTAAAATAATCTTTAAAGATTATTAAAAGGGATTCTTAAGGATTTTACAAGGGATTTTATGATTTTTAAAGGATATTTTTATGTAATTAGGGGGAATTGGTTGGAATTTTTACTTGTAAACAGGAATTATACAATATTTGCAAAATAATATGGTTAAAGCCCATATTAGCAAATAAATTTGTATAAAAAGGGGTCTTATTTTCTTGTAAGGGATAGAATTCTCTTGGAGAGAAAAATAGAGATTAGAAATTATTGGAAAAGGTGGAGTTAAAATGCTAGAGGAGAGTTGAATTCTTTTTGAGACAAAATTTACAAGGTGATATGATACACCAAAAATTGTAAAATTGAGTGAGAGATTGTGAGGAATTTTATGCAGGTTCTGAAGCTTGAGAATTGTAAGAAGGCATTTCTAGGTGCTTGGAAATCTTAATAAAGTGGTCCAACATTGAGAAGTGGACCTAGAGACATAGTCCTGATTGGACGAACTCCATTATCAACCTGTGTTTGATCCTTATTCTCTTTTGTCTTATAATTCTTTCAGTATTTTGATTCTTCAAGTTTCCTAATTATAATAATTATAATAATTAGTTTATTGTCATTTCAACGGTTAAGATTCATAACCATATAATTATGTTGGATTGGGATAAAATCTATAGTTGAGAGTAAAGTGAAAATTATTTGTAGCTCTTTAATTTCATATCACCTACACCTTCAGGTTCATTAGATCGTGGTCTACTTCCTCGATGGTTCATGTATACATTTCTAACCCTACTATTCTTTGGTCTACTTTACCAAAGCACTCATTAGTATTTGTGCTTGCTAAAGTGGGGGAAAAATGTATAGGAGTGAATTTGTACCCCTTATGCAAATTCCCCTTTTTCCTTTCTCCACTTTAGAAAACCAAATTCAAAGGCTAAAATTTCACATAAGCCCACTTCCTTCATTCCACTTGGCACTTGTTTTGAGAGTCGGCAGAGAAATTTCTATCGGGGATGCTGGCGTGGTGCACAAATGTTTGTGTGGCGCATTTACATCCCTGGCAGATTCTTGTGATTGGAGCCTATAGAGGCGTTACACTTCTCATTGGTGGTTGACTTGTAATGCCCTCTTCGGCCGACCGACCCGAATATGGTTGTTTTCTTCATTCTCTCCTTCAAATTCACTCCTTCTACATGCATTTAATCTTCTAATATTTCAACTCAACTTCTCACACTCTTTCACTCACTTCTTGCATTCCCAAGCACTTTTAGCAGAACTTTTGCACTCCATAGCAGCAACATCACTCCATCAATTTAGTAGAGCAAGTGTGGGATGAAACCATTGTAGCAGAGGCTTGAGTACTCTCATTTTCTCCCCCATTAGCCTTGAGTGCTCTTGGTCGAGGTGGTAAGTTTTCCACTCCTCTCCTCTATTACTCGGTTGAGTAAGCACCTTTACTATTTTGTAGTGTTTTAGTGTTCCTTACTTCATTTCCTTCTTTATCCTACTATTTCTCAATCGTTGCAAACTTGGTTGTCTATGGAGGTGGAAACACCAAAGCGGAGGTCTAACTGAGGAAAACCCCTAAACAGCCCCAACCAAATTTCCCTCTTCTTTGTGTGCAGGTGAACGTGCTACTAGGAGCTAACTGGCAAACGAATTCCTTTGTGAGATTATTCTTGCCACCCTAACTCTTGTGTATTTACTTCATCATATTAGAGCATATCTTGTCTACTTCATAGCATTTTTTTGGCCCTTTGGAAGTAGTTAGCTAGGTCGTTAGTCTATTTTTTAGAGTTTAACCTTGTCTCTTTAGTCCTCTGGTCATACGGACACCAATGCACTTGAGAGACGCCAACGTGTTGCACTGTCATCTCGGGACCATGCTTTCATCCTCGGGAAGAGAGCTTCCTAAGGCATACTGTTGAACCCAAAAATTGGCTCACGTAGCCCCATTTCGAGTTTCGGGTTTGTAGAGTGATCGAAGGGCCTAAAGTCCTCATCATTCTCGTCCTACATTTCCTAACACCCCTTTTAGCTGAGGTAAGCTAGGGAAACCTTCCACTCTTGGCCCTCCGTGACCTGGGGCCTTGTACGTGGTTGGTTCCCCTACCTTACAATTTATAGAAATACATCCCCCCTTTCCATCTCTAATACCTACAATAGAACCTATACCAATACCAATCAATCAACCACCAAGTCATTACAAGGCTACCTCAAGCCAATCCAATGAATTTAAATAGGTAAAGATCCTTCTTCAAACCTTGGCAATGAGTTGGTGGCTCTTAAAATACAACAAGATCTAAATTATACTCCCTATCAAACGCCTTACCAACCTAATCAACATCATAGGCCACAATCTCAAGTTAATCCTCAAGGCCAAAACCCAACCATTAATGCTAAAACCTTTTAGCCATATAACCCAAATGCTTCCAACACTTATAAGGAATTAGTTCCTATCCAAAAAAAAGTAGTGCAAGACTATTACTAGTGTTTCCCTTGTAACTAATCCAACAACCAAGCTACTTGTCCAAATGATGTCCTCAATCAAGAACTAATGGTACAAAATTCCTCTATTCTCTAAAATACATCACTCAAAACACTATTTTAGCAAGAAGTTACTCAAGATCCTTTACAAAATGATACTAAACTCATGAATTAGAAAGGAGAATATTTTTATAGAGTAAATCAATTGCAAGGACAAAACTAGTTTTCTACTTCTATGGTAGGCAATACAAGGTCAAAGAAAAGGGTTGCAAAAGGGGAAAAAATAATTGATAGGGGTCATTTTCAATCTTCTTCAATGTCCCAAGGGGATTTTGATCCATCTTCAACTCTAAATGTATAAGAAAATCAAAGAAATCAGACTACAACAAGCAAAGAAAAACCTAAGGGACATACTGAATCAACACAAATGCCAAATGGTGTTGTTGTTGCCAAAGTACAATCAAAGGTTAGTTATATTCCATTTAATATTCTTGAGAATAGAAGAAAAACTATGTGAATATATCCATGTGGGAGTCTTTTTCTATCCTTGGATAAAAGTACCTTTTACAAACTGCCCTATCTAGGCTTAGTATTTCAAATGGATCATCAAAAGAGCAACCAAAAGTTGTCCTCACAAACACACCTCTACCAAAAGATTAAAAACAAAGCAAGGAAATCAAATCCAATCATTTATAAGTGTCTTCATCATTTTTAAACACTTATTTCACAATTTCATGATAGATTTAGGGGTCAATAGTTTGGTCATGCCTAAATAGATAGTTGAAAAACTCAACTTAAAGTATAAACCTCTTTCAAAAGAATTTGTGCAGCTAGATGGGATATCCATAAAGATTGTTGGTGTCATCAAGGGGTTGAGTCTCACTTTGCATACATGCCCTAATTTCTCAATTCCTCGAGATTTTTTTGTTATTCACCTTCCCCCCCACTTTGTGTTAGGATAGGTGACATTATAATTGCTATCCTAAGTTGATTTATGTGTCTCCACATTCTTTGGAAAGTGTTCCAAGGGACATGAGGGATAAAATATTTATTATTTATTTTCCTATGAAAATTTTGGGAGGATATTCCTCTTGGGTGTCTAACTTTGTGAGTGGGGACAACTTTGGTGTGTTTGTCCTTGCATGTTAATTGCATGTTTTTCATGCTCTTGCATGGTTGGGCACCTAGTTTTGTATGTTGGTGCATGCTCTTGCATGCAGCCGTTGGAGTCATCAGTGAGTTATGGAGCACTTGGGTTTGACCAATTATGATTGGCTATAGGTTAGGTGCCCATGTGAAGGCCATGTGATAATTTAATATTTTATTCCATGTTTATGGTATGTCCACTAAGGGGGAATGGGTTTTCCAAGTGGTTTTTCTTGTTGTTTTGGGATACCATTTGTGGTATTCTCTCCCACAAACTTCTATATATTGGACCCTTGAGATTGTGGTTTGTAAGATTTTGTTTGCAAGTTGTTAGAGCAACAAAGTGTTGTCGGATTATAGAGAGTATTGTTGTATTAATGTACTTAATTGTAGATTAATACAAACATTGGATCTCTTTGAGTGTGGTGTTTTTTTCCCACAAGGTTTTCTCCGCGTATATCTTGTGTCACTTGTGTTTTATGACTTGTGGTATTGTAGTTTTTTCTTTCATTGTTGTAATATTGTCAATCACATAATCTTTCTATGGTAATCTTGAATATATAATTTCAGATTTGCAACCACTTTAATAAGTTCATATTTTGTAAGTTATATCTTGATTTCCAACATTTTATATCAGAGCTAACGGTTCTATTAAGAGAGGGATGCCTTTCATTTGAGTGTTGAAGGTTTTCTGGTTTTAGTGGGAGCTTGTGCATTGTGGGTTTTGCAAATTTATGAAGATTGTAAACCATGCCTTCTACCTCTTGTTTAGATATTGATAAGTTTAATGACACTCGCTATGAGATGTGGAAGTTGAAGATGGAGGATCTTTGTAATAACCCCTTCTAGCTAGACATCAGTTGTCAGTGGGATTAGCCTATCAGTTGACCCTTGTAGGCTAATGGGATTGGATAGAGGGTATTTTGAGGTAGATACTTGGTGAGTTGTTGGCAGTATTCTTCTCCAAAGCTTTGTTAGATTCAGGTTTGGCCTTTGCAGAGGATTTGGGGGCTCAGTTTGCACACTTACTATTTATAGTAAGTCATTCAATCAAGGTTACTATTTATAGCAGGGCACCTGAACGTGATGTTTTTGTAGTGTTGATCTCAGAGTTCAATTGGTTGGATGAAATAAGGAATATTGCATAGATTATAACGTTTAATTATTATTAAAGGTGACTTTAATAATAATTAATATTATAAAGTTATATTATAACGTTATAATTATACTTTATGACTTGAGGGGTCATTAGTCATTAAAAAGGGGGGAATTTTAATTAAATACTTGGGCACCAATTTCAAGATTATATTTTATTATAGCTAAAGTACAAACTTTATAATATTTAAATGAGAAAAAAGGAAAATTAGGGATTGACCTTTTGAGAAGTATATAAGTAGCCAAGAAGGAATCAAATTCATTCTATTGAGCATTTGATAATTATCTTTCATGATTTCTTTGGCATTTGAAGGAGAGAAACCAAGGGTTTATGTGTTTCCAAAGTAGTTTGACATTGGAGAACATTCATTCTTCAATGTTTGTGCTTTCTAAGGTTGTGCAACATCAACTGAAGTTGACCATTGTGAATTGGTTTCATTCAAAGGCCAATATTGAGTAGATTGGAGAAGCTATCAAGGGTTTTCAGGTAGATTGTTCATTGTGCAAAGGTGAATATCATTGGATTTTCATTCTATAATCATTACACATATTCCTAGGCCATACAAGTTGTCTATCAATCGCACCAGTAGAAAAACCCTAGGCGTGTGAACTACAAGCTTGAAACGCTTTGCCTTTTTGTGTCAATTCATCTTCATCATGGACGACTACATCAATGAAGGGGTTTTATAGAGTCTTTGAGGTGGGAAAGGTTATCATAGCAGTAGTTCGATCCCATATCAAATTTATCCATTTGCTGCCAGCAGTCTAGAATAAAGTATATGCATGTTCTTCAATCATTCGAGTATGTCCTTTTATGTAATAGACAAATAAAGATTATCTATTGAGAATAAAGATATCTTTGCAACATTTTCTTTGCAGTTGCTTTCCCTTCTTGTTGAGCATTTTATTTTCAGCATTGTGAATTCTATGCATTTGTCACTATTGCATCATCATATCAAAAACACAAAAAAAGGTAAAAACCAAGAAAACATAAACAAATTTAGAAAACCTTCATCAATTGCACAGAGTTTCAGTTTTGGAGAGAACTAGGGTTCGTACAGTGGTATCAGAGCTTTGATCCTGCCATCCTAGAGGGTTAAAGTTTCTTATGCAACCACCATAAATTGGTCCTCGTAGTTATTATACTTGCAAAAGGGTAGAAAAACAAAGAAATCAAATCACAAATACACAACAAGATAATATGGGTGATAGAAGATATGGTAGCCCACCTAGAAATGGAGCAAATAATGAAGAAAGGGAAGCAAGAGAAATTATGAGAAACAAGGTAGTAGGGAAGCAACAGGTTGCAAATGTTTTGCAGTAGCTTACAACAATTTTACAACAGATGAACCCTCTTAGAAGACAGAATCACGATTTGGATGATAATAGAAGTGTGGTTGGGACACCTAGGGCATAGAGAGCACCCACTCGCAGCACAAATAGGCCTACACATCCTACATTTTGAGGAATGAACCAGAAGAAGCAAATGATTTATTTGCAAATAATGTCATGACAATTCATGATGAATGGTATTCGCTAACACCACGGGTTAAGGAGCATATGAACATTGATCGATTTGTGACTCAAAGAATAAATCATTATAAATTAAGGTAAGACAAGAGACCAAGGAACCAAAACAAGGATCTAAAACATGCTACAAGCAAGCTCACACTTCCAACATTTGATGGTAGCAGAAAGGTCACAACACGTGCTTGGGTCCAAAAATTAGATACCTTCTTTACTCTTCGGCCTATGGCAGAGGAGGATGCAATCAAGTATGCAACTTATCACTTGGATGGGGTAGCTCACTATTGGTGGCACCATGGGATGATCACCTTGCAACATAACCTCATCACCTCTTACTAGGAGTTTGTTGATAGGTTGATTGAGCGCTTTGACAAGAAGGATCCAAAGACTTATTTCAAAGAAATTCCTCAACTCAAGAAAGTGGGGAGTTTGGAGGTATATATCAATGATTTTCAGAGGCTTTTGGTTATGGTCCCTGGCCTATTTGAAAGAAGGTTAGTTATTATGTTTACTGAAGGCCTTTTGGAACCATTGAGAGGTTGGGTAAAATTATTTGATTCCCCATCACTCCAAGAAGCAATGAGGAAGGCTAAAAGCATGGAGCTTGTAGCCCCACAAAGCAAGTTCACATCCAAAGCATCTTCTTCATCCAAGGATAACAGGTCATTCTCTAAAAAGAAGGAAAAATCAGATTCAAAGTGGAAATCAATAGCCCCACTAGACCAAGAAACACTTAATGATTTGCATAAGAAAAAGTTGTGTTTCTATTTAAAGGGCCCTATGATGCAAATCATGATTATCCTTTGAGGCCTAAGGACAAGGCCAACCAAATAATGTGGGCGTATTATGAGGATTTTGAGTCTAAAAATTTAGACCAGCAATCTGATCAAGAAGAATCAAGGTTAGAAAAGTCTAAACATGAGGCTGAAAATGAAGTGGGAATGAAGCTACAAGAGGCATATCTCACTAGCATATAGCGAGAAGGATCCTTCAGGATGCGTGGGGTCTTAGCTGGTCAAAATTTCATTACCTTGCTTAATACAAGAGCCACGCATAACTTTATTGATGCTAGGTTGGTTGAGAAGCGTGGAATTTAGACTAAGGAATTTGAAGGTATAAGAGTGAAGGTTTTTGATGGCTACACTCTTAAGTATGATTGGATGATTTCATACCTCCCTAGGAGCTTAAATAATTTTTATTTTAAGGCAAATTTCTATGTGGTAAATATGGGAGATACATATATGGTTCTAGGCATGAGATGGCTACATGACTTAGAAGAGTTTACCCTTAACCTTTGAGAGATGGAAATGTTCAAGGTGGATGGGAAGACTCGTGTGCTAAAAGCCATTAGAGACAATAGTTTCAGGATGATATCTTACAAAAGGATGGAGAGACTCATGCGCCATGACATGGTTGAGTGGGTTGCAAAGTGTATGTTGATGTCATCACAAGAGAGGCAACAAAAACCCACCTATCATCCTAATGTATAGGAGCTGAGGATTAAACACTCTAAGGTGTTTAGTGGCTTTCCCCCAGTAGACCTCTAGATAGGGGTATTGAGCACATCATAGAATTGGAGGAGGGTGCAAAACCCATGATGATCACTCCTTACGAGCACCCTAAGAGGCTGGAAGATGAAATTGAAAAGACAATAAAAGAGTTGCTATGGGACATATTAGACCAAGAAAATCACCCTTTGCTTCATCAGTAGTTTTGGTGAAGAAAAAGGATGGTACACTAAGGATGTGCATTTATTGTAGAGTCCTTAATAAAGGGACTATTAAGAACAGGTACCCTATACCTCGTATTGACGAGTTGATTGATGAGCTTCATGGTGCTTGCTACTTTTCAAAAATAGCTTTGAGATCAGGTTATCACTAGATTAGGGTCAGAGAGCAAGACATCAAGAAGACAAAATTCAAATGTCATTGTGGAAATTTTGAGTTTGTGGTTATGCCATTTGGGCTAACCAATGCCCCTACTACATTTCATTCCACCATGAATAGGGTCTTCTATTCATAGTTGAGGAGGTTCGTTCTTGTCTTCTTTGATGACATCTTGGTTTACAACAAAACATGGGAGGATCATATTGCCCATTTGGATACAGTGTTGGGTATTCTTGATAGGGAGTCCTTGTATGCCAAGGAATCTAAATGTGATCTTGGCATAATGAAGTTGTTGTATTTATGCCAAATTATTAGTGCAGAGGGTGTTCGTATGGATCTAGACAAGGTCTAAGCTATTGTTGAGTGGCCTACTCCTGAGAGTCTTACTTAGCTTAAAGTTTTTTTGGGCTTATGTGGCTTCTACCATCAATTTTTTAGTGGGTATTCATGATATGTAGCACCACTTATAGATTTTACAAAGAAAGGTGCATTTGTTTGGACTTCAAAGGCACATGAGTGTTTTGAGAAATTCAACTGTTTGATGACTTCATGTCCAGTCCTTGCATTACCAGATTTTATGAAGCCCTTTGAGCTTCAATGTGATGCCTCTAGTGAGGGCATTGGCATAGTGCTTATGCAAGATAAGCACCCTATTGCTTTTGAGAGCAGGAAGCTTAGGGGACCCGAGAGGAGCTACAATATATATGACAAGGAAATGTTGGTCATCATGCATGCATTGGCTAAATTTAGGTAGCACCTTGTTGGTAGTAAATTTTGTGTTAAGATAGATCATAATAGCCTAAGACATTTCCTGGGATAGCGTGATCTCAATGATCGTCAGCAAAAATGGGTAAGTTGCAGTCATATGACTTTGACATTGCATTTGTCAAAGGGACTTAGAATGTTGTTGTTGATGCCTTGTCTCATCGACCTCATTTGAGCTCCATGGTTGAGATTTCAAAGGATTGGATACATTTGATTACATCAGAGTATGCCAAAGACTCATGGGCTTTTGACATTGTTGAGGGTACAATATAGGACAACAGATACTTAGTTGTAAATGAGCTTATTATTTACAAAGGGAGATTTTTTTTTACCCCAGGATCATAAGAGCAAAGTGGTGAGAACCTTTCATGATGTGCCCATGGCCAAACATCCCAGGAATTTCAAAATTTACAAGAAGATACAGGAGCATTTCACTTGGAAAGGTCTTAAGTCAGATGTTCTTCAGTATGTCAAAGAGTGCCTTGTTTGTCAGCAAAATAAACAGAAGCATACCTATCCTTGAGGGTTACTTTAGTCACTTCCAATTCCTAATAGGAAGTGGGAATGTTTTTCTATGGATTCTATTATGGGCTTGTTGAAAGCCTAAGGTTGAGATTGCATATATGTGGTTGTTGATCGACTCACGAAATATGCTCACTTTTTCCTGATTGCAGCTACATATTCAACTACATAGGTAGCAGAGTTGTTCTTCCATGAGGTATTTAGGTTGCATGGCTTACCTCAGAGTATTTTTAGCAACAGGGATAGTCAATTCTTGAGTCACTTCTAGCAGGAGCTATTAAGGCTTTGTGGAACTGAGCTTACTCCAAGCACTAGCTACCACCCACAAACCGATGACCAGATGGAGATTGTTAATAAATGGGTGGAGGGATACCTCAAGAACTATATAGCAGGGTAGAAGAAGACTTGGGTGAAGTGGATTTACCTTTCTGAGTATTCTTATAATACCACTCACCATATGTCAATTCAAATGATATTGTTTATGGCATTGTATGGGTATGAAGCACCCAACTTTCTTGATTTACTGTTGAGTGACAGTAGAGTACCTAGTGTTGGGGATCTTTTGCAAGAGAACCAAGATATCATGAGAGTCTTTTTGAGAAGATTGAAAAGGAACAAAATTAGTAGAAACAGTATGTTGATCAAAGGAGAGTTGAGCGTTCCTTTAATATAGGGGATATGGTGTATCTAATGTTGCAACCCTACTGTCAGTCCACTCTTAGGAAGAGTGGTGCAGAGAAACTCAAGCTGCATTTGTTAGGAGGGTAGGCAAGGTGGCTTATGAGTTGGACCTACCAGCAAATAGCAAGGTACATAATGTGTTTCATGTTTCACACCTCAAGAAGGTGATAGGACATCGTGTGGTTCCCTCAGTAGTTTTACCTCCCCTAGATGATGAGGGGAAATTTATTTTAGTAATTGAGGCCATCATAGATCTCATAGAAAGGCAGTTGCGGAGACAATCATCAAGGAATATTCAGTTAAGTGGAAATACTTTCCAATAGAGGATGCTACTTGGGAGAGCGAGGATATTCTGCAACATCCTAAGTTGAGATTGCTTGGGGACAAGAAATTTCAGGGAGGGTGGACTGTAATGTCCACTTCTAGCTAGACATCAGTTGTTAGTGGGATTAGCCTATCAGTTGACCCTCGTAGGCTAATGGGATTGGATAGAGGATCTTTTGAGGTAGATACTTGGTGAGTTGTTGGAAATATTCTTCTCCAGAGCTTTGTTATATTTAGTTTTTGCCTTTGTAGAGGATTTGGGGGCTCAATTTGCATACTTACTATTTATAGTAATTCATTCAGCCAAGGTTATTATTTATAGTAAGGCACCTGAATGTGATTTTTTTTGCAATGTCGATCCCAGAGTTCTATTGGTTGGATGAAATAAGGAGTATTGCATAGATTATAGCGTTTAATTATTATTAAAAGTGACTTTAATAATAATTAATATTATAAAGTTATATTATAATGTTATAATTGTACTTTATGACTTGAGGGGTCATTAGTCATTAAAAAGGGGGCCATTTTAATTAATTACTTGGGCGCCAATTTCAAGATTATATTTTATTATGGCTAAAGTACAAACTTTATCATATTTAAATGAGAAAAAAGGAAAATTAGGGATCGACCTTTTGAGAAGAAGTATACAAGCAGCCAAGAAGGAATCAAATTCATTCTATTGAGCTTTTGATAATTGTCTTTCATGATTTCTTTGGCGTTTGGAGGAGAGAAACCAAGGGTTTATGTGTTTCTAGAGTTGTTTGACATTGGAGAATGTTCATTCTTCAGTGCTTGTGCTTTCTAAGGTTGTGCAACATCAACTAAAGTTAACCATTGTGAATTGGTTTTATTTAGAGGCTAATATTGAGCAGATTGGAGAATATATCAAGGGTTTTCAGGTAGATTATTCATTGTGCAAAGGCGAATATCATTGGAGCTGCATTATATAATCATTACACATATTCCTAGGCCTTACAAGTTGCTATCTCTTAGTCGTACCAATAGCAAACCCCTATGTGTGTGAACTACAAGCTTGAAACACCTTGGCTTTTTGTGTCAATTCATCTCCATCATGGGTGACTACATCAATGAAGGGGTTTTATAGAGTTTTGAGGTGGAAAAGCTTATCATAGAAGCAGTTTGATCCTATCAAATTTATCCATTTTCTACCAGCAATCTAGAATAAAGTATATGCATGTTCTTCAATCATTCCAGTATGCCCTTTTATGTAATAGACAAATAAATATTATCTATTGAGAATAAAGATATATTTTCAGTATTTTCTTTGTAGTTGCTTTCCCTTCTTGTTGAGCATTTTATTTTCAGCATTGTGAATTCTATGCATTTGTCACTATTGCATCATCGTATCAAAAACACAAAAAAAAAAAAGAAGCAAAAGACAAGAAAACATAAAAAAAATTCAAAAACCTTCATCAGCAACACAGAGTTTCGGTTGTGGAGAGAACTAGGGTTCTTACAATCTCCTTGAAGAGAGAGATCAATGGTTGGCAATTTCAAGTGAAAAGAAACCTAAAAATTGTCTAATGAAGGTTGGAACAAAATGGACAAGAAGGCATAGGGAACTATTCAGTTGTGTCTTGCAAATTTTGTCCTCCTAAATTTTTCAAAATAATATACCACATTCAAGTTATGGAGGAGGATGGGTGAAATCTATCAAACTAAAATTTTAACTAATAAGTTATATCTCAAAAGATGTTTGTATTCTTTGAAAATGAAGGATGGTGATTCTATTGCAGAACATTTAAGTGATTTTAATATGATTATAAGTCATCTTGCATTTGTAGATGTTAAGATAGAAGAGGAAGATAAATGTATTTTGATGATTTTTTCTGTACTCGAATCTTAGGAAAATCTAATTGTTGTCATAAGTGGTGGTGGTACAAAACCGAAGATGGATAGTCTCATTCCAATACTTCTTTCGAAAGAGATGAGGAAAAATTCCACGAATGCAGGCTCCCAATATTTCTTGCATGTGCAAGGAAGGTCCAAAGAAAAAGGAGGGCCTAAAGAGGATAAAAAGAGAGTCAAGTCTAAAGGACGTTCCAAAACCCCTGGGAAGAGTATCTAGTAAAGTGTTGGAATTGTGGTAAGAGAGGGCATGTGAAGAGGGGGTGTAGAAACAAGAAAAATAGTTTGGATACTTCCACAACAACATCCTCAGAAGATGGTGATTTTGATGCTTTGTTTATTTCTGCTAACACTATTAGTGATGATGCTTGACTTATTGATTCAGGTTGCTCCTACCATATGACTCCTCACAAGGAGTGGTATACTTCATATTCAACTTATGATGAGGGAGAAGTTTTCCTTGGTGATAGCAAAATGAAGAAAAATTTTGGTTAAAGTTAAAGTTGTGTTTTAGTGATGGGAGGGTTAAAACCCTTGATCATGTTTTACATATTCTAGGACTTGCGAGAAATTTACTTTTAGTATCAAAGTTGAATGATTTTGGAATGTATGTGACATTTGACAATTTTGGTTACAGGTTGGTAAGAGGGAGTTTGGTGATAGTTAAAGGATCTCGGATCGGTAATTTGTTTAGGCTTAATGCTTCCACTTTTTGTAACTCTACCAATATAACTGGCACTAAAAATGCATGTATGTTGTGGCACCATATATTGGGTCACATAAGTTAAAAGGGTCTTAAGACCATTTTGAATAAAAATTTGGTTGATGGTATTTCTAATTATTTTGTTGGTAAAAATGATTTTTCTGAGAATTGTGTGTTGGGTAAACATAATAGATCATCATTTCCTAATGGGACTAATAAAACTAAGAGATTATTAGAGATCATTCATTTAGATGTGTTTGGACTAGTGGATGTTGACTCTTTTGGAAAATATCGTTATTATGACACTTTCATTGATGATGTGTCAAGATACACCTAGATTTATTCTATGCATGTAAAATTTAAATTTTTCACTAAGTTTAAGGAATTTAAAGCCTTAGTTGAGAAGAAAACATATTATAAGATAATGGTTTTGAGATTTCACAATGGGGGTGAATATTGTTCTAGTGAATTTGATGAGTTTTATAAGCATGTGGGTATTGTTCAAAAAAAGACTACTCCTTATACACCTCAACAAAATGGGTAGCAAAAAGAATAAACTGAACCTTGATGGGAAGAGTTAGGAGAATGTTGAATGGTACTAAGCTTGATAGATACTTTTGGGTAGAAGTTGTAAGTACTGCATATTATTTAGTTAATAGATCTCCTTGTTCAACTCTTGTTGATAAAACTCCTTATGAAATGTGGATAGGTAGAAATCCTTTTGTTTCACATTTAAGGGTCTTTGGTTGTGAGGATTTTATTCATGTGCCTTAAGAGAAGTGTTCTAAGTTGGATCCAAAAGCACAAAAAATGCATCTTTATTGGTTATGGTGAGAATTTAAAAGGTTATAAGCTTTGGAATCCACTAACCCATAAAATGGTTTTCTCTAGAGATGTGATTTTCAAGGAGTTTAGAGCTTACCCAGGTTAAGAACAACTAAAGGAGAAATATAAGAAAAAAATAGTGCACTTCGAGACAAAGATTGAAAATCAAGAAGATGCACATGTGGAAGAAGAACCAAATGAATTAGAGGATAGAGAAGATGAAGAGGGTTCAAAGAGTTCAGATGATGTGTAGGATGAGCATGTAGGAGAAGAAGAGCAACAAGAACCCCTTACTCCTACCTTGATAAGATCCATAACACAACAAAATCTAGTTGACAGGTATAGCCCATCCAATTTCCATTGTGTATTTTCTTTGTTGAGTACTGACAATTAACCCCTAGATCCTATAGGGAGGCTCTTTCTTCATAAGAGAGTGAGTCTTGGATGTAGGCAATGCAAGAGGAGATGATGGCTTTAGATAGTTGTGATACCTGGGATCTTATGAGTTTTCCCAAAGGAAGGAATCCCATTGGTTTCAAGTGGATATTTAAAAAGAAATGTAGAGCAGACGGTCAGTTAGAGTGGTACAAGGCCAGATTGGTGGCTAAGGGCTACTCCCAGAGAGAGGGAGTTGATTTTGGTGAAATTTTCTCTCCTATTGCTAAGTTAACTTCTATTAGACTACTATTATCTATTATTATTGCTTATAATTTTGAAATAGAGCAAGTGGATGGCTAAACTGCTTTCTTACATGGGGATCTTAAGGAAGAAATTTATATGTGACAACTTGACAGTTTTATTGTGAAAGGAAAAGAACACTTGGTTTGTAGGTGAAAGAGATCTTTATATGGTTTGAAATAGTCACCCAGGATGTGGTACCAAAAGTTTGATGCATTTTCATTGAATTCGGGTTTTGTTAGAAGTGAGGAGGATCATTGTGTTTATATTAAGGCTATTGATGATTAGATACTAATCATTGTATTGTAGGTTGATGACATGTTTATGGGTAACAACAGGGTGATGACTAGGGAGCTTAAGACTCAACTTTTTTGGCACATTTGATATGAATGATTTGGGGGCTGCAAAATATATTCTTGGGATGGAGATCAATAGAGATCGGGTACACAAAAAGCTTTGGTTAAGACAGAGTAAGTATGTTGATACCATTTTGCAGAGCTTTAATATACATGACTGTAAACCAGTAAATATTCCATTTTTGGTTCGTATTAAGGTGAGTTTAGACATGTTTCCTAATTTTGATGATGATATTGAAGAGATTTCTAATATTCCATATGCTATTATCACTGGTAGTTTGATGTATACAATAGTTTGCACTAGACTAGATATAGCCCAACCAATGGGAGTTTTGAGTAGGTTTATGTCTAACCCTAGTAGAGAGCATTGGAATTTTGTTAAAAGGGTGTTTACATATTTGTGTGGTACTTCAGATTACTATTTGGTTTATCATGGTACTGATGATGTGGATAAGTCATTGGAAATACAAGGTTTTGTGGATGTAGATTGGGTAGGTGACTTGGATAGTCGAAGGTCCACTAGTGGCTATGTTTTTACTTTGATTGGAGGTGTAGTGAGTTGGATGAGTAAGAGGTAACCTACAGCTACATTTTCCAGCACCGAAGTAGAGTATATGGACGCTACATGTGTCTCTAAGGAGGTGGTATAGTTATAGAGACTTGGTAATGGCATTGTTTTTTTATTTCAGGACAGTGAGGATTGGATGTGATAGTCAAAGTTCCATATGTTTAGCTAAAAATTCTATGTATCATGCTCATTCTAAGAATGTTGATGTTCATTATCACTTTTTGTAAGAAATGGTAGAGAATGGTAAGGTTTTGATTGAGAATGTTGACACTTTGGATAATGTTGCAAATTCTCTCACAAATCCAGTGACCACAAATAAGTTCTTTTGGTGTAGGAAGGCCATGGGCCTGTTACCAATTTTTCGTTACAACTCAATTGGTGGAGCTGACTAAATACTGTTATATTTAAAAGTGGAAAATTCAATTATTTCTACATATGCTAGGTGCTGATTGCATCTTATTTATCATTTTATAAGTGACAGTTATGCATTGAAATGAGGAAACTGAGTTTTGAGAAATTGCTTTTCAATATTTCACAATCAAATGGAGTACATGATTGAGCATTCAACAACAAAGAATTTCAATTTCTTTCTTTTATTTCATGATGCTTTTCACATTTACAACATTTCAAATGATGATACATTCAAATGATAATACAACATTGCATCATAAATGCATTTTCTTTTCAAAATAAAATGTAGAAGATTGAAATTGAATATCCACACAAGCCATGGATGTAACTGTTATAGTGCATCATAAGCATCACACTACACTATGGAAGATGCATAAAAGGAAAAATCACATAAGTATAGACATAATCATCATTGCTTGTGTTGATGACTGATGCAAAAGTGGTGCACCATTTGTCTTCTTTGAGCTCCATTGACTTGTAGGAAGGAAAAGAGGGATGTTAGAGCTTCGACTATGAATATACCTACATGAACCATCAACGATAATGTAGCATGCTACTAATCATGCACTAAAACAATCAAGAAAAGTGCAAAAACATAAGCTGAAAGAGATACATCAACATCATCATATATTATTTTATGCTAACATCGTTTGTTTCTTTGTGCAGGTATAGGGAAAGTCCTAAAGTTGTTTATCATTTGAAGATCAAGCATGTGGAGAAAAATGGGCTCCCACAAGGGTAGAGCTCGACATGTTGCCCCTTATACATTACAAGTGGCTGAGAAGGAGATTGAAATCATCATGTTCATCAAGAAAGGAAATATAAAACTAAAAGTGTAAGACAGAGTTCATCCATCAAGTTATTAAACCTACTGTTCACTCATAACAGTCAAATATGTTTCTGAAAGCTACAAGTGAACAATAATTTTTAATCAGCTCAATCAATTCAACTGAGTACGTCATTTTCATGATTTAAATCATAGGTATTGTTGAACAATTTGCATTTTTTTGCCATGGGTGTTAGTATGCATCTTGTTTCATGTTACTACAGCAATGTTCTATCTCATAATCAATGATAGTGAACAGGCATACATAATGCCTCAACGAAGAGAAATGTTACAGATTTTCATTTCAGAAGAGAGCAAGGCATAAAGCAACTTTAAGTAATGGAGCATAAAAATGCATGAACAGTGCCAAATAAGAAGCAGTGATAGCATCTAATCAGTGCATGAATAGTTCAGTCATCTATTAAGTGGTAGAGCAAGCAACTTGTTTGTAAGTATAGAATACAGTGATCAGGTGTGTTAGACACAATCATTTTGGCTGACAGTGGAGGGAAACAGTCCAAGAGTGCATTTTTTTGAAGGTTTGTTTCCTCATTTATCATGTATTTTGAATGGTGGTACAGCATGAGTGGAGGTTTGGAGTTCATCCCTAAAGAGTGTGAGTGCATAAGAAACTAGAGCAAGCAAATAATATACAAATTTAAATCAAAGAATTTCTATATGCAGGATGATAACTTTTAAAAGAAATGTGCTCCATATGATGTTTGAAGCTTTTCAACAATACCCATGAGGGATACACTCATTATTTTTGCAGATTTTTGAATATTAAAGCTTTCTATTTTGAGGGTGTGCATACAAAGTTTCATTTAGTATTCCAATGCTAGGGTTTTAATCCTGTGAACAAACAAGATAACATAGCAAATACCTTCAGAAAATGTAACAAGGGTTTTTCCATAGCACAATTTTTTGTAGGAAGCTCAAAAACCCATCTAGGTTTTCCCTCATTAAAGGACAAAAATTTAAAAGATGAAATACAAATGCCAGTCAAATGCCCTAGATTTAGGGTTTCAATTAAACCTTTAGAAGAAAGGGAGAATACAATAAGTTGTTTGAAATGCAGAGATTTTTGTTTAAAGGCAGCGATAATCCCATTCAACCCTTATCAAGATAGTACACATGATCATCAGTGTCGACTACAAGAATTGCAGAGAGTTAACAAAGTTGATGTTAGCCATTATACGAGTTTCTACATTTAACATAGAATGCCAGCAAGATGTCAACTTAGGTTTTCTTCCATGGCGGCCAAGAAGATAAAGCACAGAACAAAGAATACTGTGAGCTCGATACCCAGATTAAAGGAGGGTTAGCCACAACCTTTGGCTCATTATGTTCATAAAAATCAAAACCCATTTAGGGTTTGTTGTTAGGATATCAAATGCAAAGTAGTGAAGTCAAGATTTTCAGTGTTTCTATGTGAAATTTCAACAGAAAACTTACAGTGGTCATGGCCTGTGAGGCAAATTTACACTTTTTTTGAAAACTAAGCTCTAGCTGAGTTTTTAAGAGTGAAATGCAATGAAAAGAGACATTCACTTACCCCAAATCGATGAGAGAGGATGTCGTTCAAACCCACAGTTGGAATCCGGAAAAGAATACCCAAGTTGAGCTTATACATGTCAACCAAATGATGCAATAGTAAAGGCACAAATAGAGTCGTGAGATACATTAAAACAGGCATGAGTGGTCACGGCCTCAAGGCCAGAAAACAGCTAAAAAATGAAGCAAGAAGTTCCAAAAAAGCTCGCAAGGAGCTTGGACATGTGCTTACCCTCAAAACGATGGAGATTTTATAGTAGTAGTGACAAATGGAGTTTGATTTTCCACCAGAAAGCTCAAAACCCTAGCATGGTGGCGGTGCATTCTTCTTCCCAACAGAGCTTTCCCTCAAAGTGGCAAAGTGCGAAATGAAGATTTTAGGGTTTCCATTGGAGTTTGTTCATCCTCATGCCCTAATTCGAAGTGGGCTTTTCACTTAAGGTTCATGCCTTCGAATTATTTTTGATGTCTCCAACATGCCTAGGTCGACCACTTTCAAGGCTTCAATAAATATTAATTGCCTAAGTTTAGGATAGGCATTTAAATGTTTTGCAAGGTCTTTTAAAACTTAGGGTTTTTCTTAAATGTTTCAAATGCCTATGCCTTAGTTAAAAATTCAAAAAGACTTAGTGCCTCTTTTTAATTGATTTTGGAGAAAAAATCAATTACAATAAGATTGATAAAATCAAATATTCCTTGAAGAATAAGCCTTTTCCCCTTAGGGTTTATCATTTTTTCTATTGATTTTAAAGAAATCAATTAAGATATTAATAAGAGATATTCTTTATATTTTATGATTTTTTAAGAAAATCAATTATTGTAATTGGAGAGATAAGCTTGTTATTGTTTTGCAAAAGATTTTGAAATCTTTAGTTGCAAAAATTAATCAAATTATGAAAATCTGCATATCATGTAAAGCAAGATTAAAGCAGTGATTTTATAAATCACTTTATTCTTTGCTATTTTTAGCAGATTTCTTGAGATATTACCTTGGTCAGATTTGAGATGCCTACTGGATAGATAAGGTGTTTTATTTGCTTTCCAAGAAAATTTAATCTATTTTTAGAGGTTGGACAGTGTGAGCATGGAAAAAGTGAGTTTTTTCTACTTTTGTGCAAGCTTTTGAGGTAGTTTTGATACCTTTTCCTTGAGCTTTCTTCTTGAGCTCAGATTAGGGTTTTGGAGTCATTTATCTTGAAGAAGACTGAGTTTTCTTTTTCTTCTCAGTTCAGATCATTCCTTCTTTCTCTCTTGTGCATGAAAAGAGTTTTGTAAGCATTTTGTACTCATATTTTGGCAAAAACACTCTTTTAGTTTTAATAAAGTAGCAGAATTCTCCTCATTTTTTCTCATTTTATAATAGCAATTTGATGTCCTTGTGATTCAAATCAGAATCCTTTTATGTCTAGCTGTTGTAAGTTGTGTTTCAGAATTGCATAGTTTCAAGTTGTATGTTGTATTTTGTCTAGGAATCTTCATACAAATTATTGATGGAAGTATGTGCCAGTGAGATTGTGAGAGTTATTGTGATAGGAAAGTTGTTGTGGGTGTCAGTGCTTGAATCTCACAACTTCTAGTGAAATATCAGTTAGATTTAAGTTTTCATTCTAGTTATCCTTTCACCTTTTCCCAGAAAATTCTTAGAGTAGGATTCATCTTTCGAAGAACCAGCTCACTCTGGAGATTCTCTTTTCGCATAGATCACCCACATCTCAAAAGAGTTTCCATGTTTCAACAAATAGTCTAATTTTTGCAAATTTAACAAAGGGTGCATATCTGCTTGATAACAAGGCCTTGATCATTGTACTTGATTATATGTTTTATTTGTATCTCATGGATGTAATTGCAATGTATAATGTCAAGTGGGAGAATGTTAAGATAGGTGACATTATAATTCCTATCCTTAGTTAATTTATGTGTCTCCATGTTCTTTGGAAAGTGTTCTAGGGGACATGAGAGACAAAATATTTATTATTTATTTTCCTATGAGAAATTGTAATTTCATTTAAAGAGATGAACCCTTTATGATGGCAATTACAGAGCATTTTGGGAGGATATTCCTCTTGGGCTTCCAACTTTGTGTGTGGGAACCACTTTGGTGTGCATGTCCTTTCATGTTTTGCACACTCTTGCATGGTTGGGTTCCCATGTTTGCATTTTGGTGCATGCTCTTACATGTAGCCATCGAAGCTATTGGTGAGTTGTGGAGCACTTGGGTTTGACCAATTCTGATTGGCTATGGGTTATGCACCCATGTGAAGGCCATGTGATAATTTAATATTTTATTCCATGTTTATGGGTCGTCCAGTAAGGGGGGTGTGGGTTTTTTTAGGTGGTTTTGCTTATTGTTTTGGGATACCATTTGAGGTATTCTCTCTCACAAACTTCTATATATTGGACCCTTGAGATGATGTTTTGTAAGAGTTCGTTTGCAAGTTGTCAGAGTGACAAAGTTTTGTTGGATTATAGAGAGGATCGTTGTATTGATATACTTACTTGAAGATTAATACAAACACTAGATCTCTTTGGGTGTGGAGTTTTTTCTCACAAGGGTTTCTCCATGTATATCTCGTGTCACTTGTGTTTGATGACTTGTGGTATTGCAGTTTTTCTTTCATTGTTACAATATTGACAATCACATAATTTCTCTATGGTAATCTTTAATATATAATTTCAGATTTGCAACCACTTTAATAAGTTCATATTTCTGCAAGTTATACCTTGATTTCCAACACTTTACATTGTGTCTATCTAGATATTAAAGTAAGGGACACAAGGAAACACAAAGACCCCAAGGAGTGAAATGATGCATTCAATTATCATTGGATTGTATTCACCCTCCCCTTTTGGGATAGATTAGATTGGTAAAAATTAAAATGGATGCATCATAGAAGAACAAAAAACATCAAATGATATTAAGGTCATCCAAGGATGACAATGGAAAGAATGAGAATTTGTTAAAATTCAACACCCCTATTTTTATGGTTAGTAACCATTTAGAATTATCAATATTCTTGTTGAGTTTTATGCACCCTTGTTTATGGGTCTAATGCATCATTTTTTAAAAATATGGAGTTATTCATATGCACCCAACATGATACATTTGTGACAAAATACAATCAACACTTAACAAAAAACTTGCATCATAATCATCTCAGATCAATACCACCTCCAATGCTATTACTCAATGCTCTTGTTGGTGGCATACAATTGTCCTGGATTTCCCATAAAATTTTAATGCTCCTCTAGAAGGATAATTTCTATATCTTTTAGACACCACAACATGGGGAAACTATGAAGATAAGGACCTTCGCCCTTGTCAAGAATGGGTGAGGGGTTAAAATCTATTGCCAACATGAGATAGAGAAATTGCCAAACATTGCAAAGTGATAATGATAAGGATGAAAAATAAGTGTTGAGGGTTGTGGTAAACTCTATTTTCCATGTGATCAAATTACAAATCTTGAGTAGCTCATTCACTAACCATGCCATTCAAAAAAATTAAAATACATCTTTTATTTTAGTTTATTTGTAGTTTGTTTGGATGTATAAATATTCCATAACTTAGTGTTTGTACTTGTAACATTTTTTGTAGTCATATAAATAATTACACTTTTAGAGTCTCTCTTATTATATTGTGGTATATATACTTTATGAAAGGTGTGGTTAGGTTTGTTTCATGAATGGTATACTAAAAATGTTGGTATTGTGATTTTTTTAAAGGTAGTGACAATTATAAATGTATATTTCCTTTAGAAAACAACATAGTAAAAATTATAATACTTATAATGATCATCTATGATGAAATGAACCTATGTACATATATAAACAATCAAGGGAGATGTAGGTATAAGTGTGATTATTGTTTATAGATCATACACATAAACAAGAGTATTTATTACATGTATAAGTATCTCATAAGAGACATGATTGTAGAGAAAGAACAAATTTTTACTTGTAAAAATATATGAATCAAATGTACATAAATAAATTAGATTGAATTTATAATTTTTTTCATTTACAATCAATCCAAGGAACCAATGGATCTACTCTACTCTTTATTGTGTCAAGAATTACCTTATGGTTAGGCTCGTGAACTTTTCACAATTTCTTGTTCAAAGGTTTACCCCATATTTGATCAAATGAACATTTGATGCCACAACAAGGTTAGAATAATGAATAATCTTTTGATGTATGTCAAATTCCTCAAATATCCACACATAAAACTTATTATTGGGTATCTTCTAAGCCATGTTCTAGTAATAACCACTAACCCTATAGGATACTTTATATTTTCTCCATTTATAATAGGGGCCTTTAGTTTATTTTTTGTCTCAACATAATGAAAAAATAATAATATGTTCCTTTTCACTATCTTCATCTACAATAATTTCATAAGCATGCCCTACATTGATATATGCATTCAATTAGGTGAGTTTAGTCAACAATACAAAAAACTACAAAATAAGATAAAATATTGAATCTTATTAAATTATGCACATAAATATTAGCTTATTAAACTAGATCTAATATGTATTCAAATTCACCTGATGATTCCATCTTCATGAGTTGTATTTTTGGGAGTTGATATATCTCAAGTGGGCTTAGACTTATTTTACACCATTCATCAACCCACTCTTTTGACTCACACTCATCCTAAGCTTAATATATACAAGGATAACAAAAGCACACCATTTACCTCATATGAATACACCATGAACCTACATTTTAGCTTCTAAAAGAGTGTATCTCACTTGATCATGTCAATCTACAACAATCCTCATATTTTACAATGTTAGTATCATATACCAACTAGAAAATTATACAAATTTTATACTTAACTTCATTACTTGGACCCATTGTAGCCTTACACCATTTGATAATAGATGTTGCATCTATAAACTTTGCATTTTCTTCATATTTCAACTCTTCTTGTGCTAAGGCTCTTTTAATACATGATCTTGGACCATCATGCTTCCCCTTTTCATTCTCGACCTCTAAGAAATTTCACATATGTTGAACACCAATGATCTTATACATCCTAATCAACAAATAAAACATCCACAAGTTCTTAAATTATGAGGCACAATTATCTAACTATATGATATTTAACTAAATGATATGTTCCTACTATCCAACTCACAGTAAAACATCTAAAAGAAACCTTGCATAAACTATGTATAATATGTGTGATTATCACTTATGTAAAAATAATACTCCTTCAATATCTTCATGTCTTCCTTTATACTATCACATGTATGAATGGACACTATATGTAAAACTATAGCAACCTACATGGAATTATAATATTATGATTGTATCTCATTTTGGGGCTATAGTGTGTATTTATCTACAAATTCAACAACTAAAATGATGGTACCAAGTGGAAATTTGTCCTTAGATAACTTGAATTGCAAGTCCAACCATCAAGATCTATGGGTATACCTTTCATACTTATAGACTATATTCTCTCAAAAAATAAATTGATACGTTGGTATATTTTCACTCACCAATTCACACATTTTTGCTTCTTTACCAACTTTTAAACTATATGCCATTGTCTTATATTTTCCAAAACTTATTAAAAAAAATATTATTGCATGTGTATTCTCAATATGTAGACAAATTGGTAAATGTTGCAATCCACCACAATGTTTGCATGTGTCATCAAAGCATAATTTCTTATAGAATAATTGACCATCCAATCTTTGACATAAAATGCTTGATATGAAATCTCTTGAAGATGTAGGTGGAGCCTATATCTTATACTCCTAAAAAACATTGTTAGTATGAAAATCTACACATATATACCAATAAACATTATAATGATTAGAAAACACAATATATACTCTACAAAAAATAAGTTATGTGTGTGATTTAGTTTGACATAAAAATGCTTTTCCATTTCAAAATGCCTTTGAATAATTTTATACATCTCTATAAATTTGGATAAAATTCGTGTTTGAGTCATATCCAAAAAATACTTTGTATGTGGCTCACAATTTCAACCAATCATTCTTCTTACAACATATCTTTGATTAGGATATACCCTTGTGTTATTTTTCTAAAATTCTTTAATTAGGGATCTCAAGGCTTCAATGATTGATTTTTTTTTTGTGGGATTCTACCAAAGAATGCCCATAATTCATTTCTATTTGGGTCCTCCACTCTTTCATGCCTTCCAACAACTCATTAGAGTTTTCTTACTTATTTTTAATGCTTGAATTGTCTTTCTAATGAGGAAAGCTTTCTTTGTTTGATTTCTTATTATTTTTTATGTAATGACATGTCATATGCCATTACTATCTTTGGTGTGTGAAGTGGAACCCACACTTTCATTTGCACTCATTAGATTCTTTACAATATATTTTTCACTTGAAGCATCTAATGTTCTTATGCCAAGAATTTTCATAATGGGCCTAAATTTTAGATTTCTCATCATTTCAAAAAATAGTTAACATCTTTTAGTTTCATTTAAATTCTCAAAAAATAATTTCCATGTCTTATTGACATATCTTTGACAAGTATGCTTAGGAATCTTATCAACCATTGGTTTCAAAACATTCTCATCAATATCAATAAAAAACTTAGGCTTTCTATGAAAAATTCTATGAGGTCTTCTCAATAGTAAATTTTCCTCAACATGAGGAATTTATTCAATATTGAATTGAGATGGGATAGAAAGCATACCTTCAACTTAAAACGGAAAATATGGCATACCTTCTATAGCGTCAAAAATTGTCACCCTTGACAATTTCACACTAGGTTTAGCTCCCCCTTATGTGCTTGGACCTAGTTATTCATTTAATACACATTTTATAAATATCTTCATAAAATCAAACAAGGGAAATTAAAATAAAAAAATAATATTTACCCCCAATACTTAAGGCCTCAAAAAGGATGGGTTTGGTCTAAGGCGCACCATTCCCTTGACCAATCCATTTTGGATATGTCGTTGTCAGTATTTTATTATTTGAAAATTTGAATTTGTTTGTTGACTATCGACATTTTATTTTCAAAAAATTATAAGAATTGCATATAAATACAAATTATTTTCACCATTTTAATCCTAGCACTTTCATTAAGCAAAAATTGAGCATCCTAAAAGCAATCAAGAGAAGTCAAGAGTAGAATTATCAGTATTATTGCAATATTTATTTCAATAAAGCATCATGTCAATCATTCGTCATGTTTTTATGTAAGTTTTTTCATGTTTTGTCTTCATTTATTTTGTGAGTACTAACGCTTGTAGAAATTCAAATCAAGCAACAATTTCTCCTTGAAGGTGATGAGCACATGACTTCAGTCCATCAAGGAACATGGATCTGAGTGGTGAGTTTCAACATTAGTGAATTCATTACTTGTTTATCATTTGACCTCCACCCGACTGAGGGTAAGCTCTCTTTCATACATCATCATAGCGATTGTGGAGGCAAAAATACCAAAACGAGGCTTAACTTAGGTAAGCCCCTATATGGCACAACCCTTACCCATCTTTCATGTGTGCATGTTTTTAGATCTAAACCTAATTGGAGTAAGATTTAAGAATTATTTCTCATTCATGCATTCAATCCCTACAAGTTTTCAAGTCATGGGAACTAGATTCTCTCGGTAATAGATGAAGTTTCGACAGTGACCACAGGAGAACAAGGCTTGTAGACCAGGAGTTACAGGCTTGTGAATTCATATCTTAAAAAGAAGGAAGCTAGTCTAGGGTGCTCCACACCCCTGACCAACCATTTTAGCACTAAATTTATATGCCAGGCTCTTTTGTGTCTACCCTTTGTATTTTTGAAGTCTATTTTTGTCTTTCTATTTTATATTTCTCAAAAATCATCTCAATTTGTTGTATTTTTCATAGTTTACCTATGAACATCATTGCATCTTAAAAATTAGTCAATTAAAAATCAATCCTATCATCTAACATCATCCCCCAACACTGGATTAAAACCTTGATCCACCATTCTAGCCTTTCCATTAAGATTTGTAGTCAAGTGGGTATTGAGATAATTTTTAATCCACTGCCTAATTCAGAGAAGTGTGATTTATGACTTAGATCCCTTTTCCCAATCAAACACCTTCAAGTTGAGATAGAAAATATGGGGTACCTTCAACTTGATATGTGTTCCTCCATCTTGAGATGTGAAAGATGATGTACCTTCTACTTGACATTGAAAAGATGGTGTACCTTCAACTTGAGATGTGAAAGATTGAGTGCTTCCAACTTTGAGATTCAATTTCCTCATTGCATAGAGGTTTTGCATTCATTTATTCTTTGCCACAAAATCCTTTTCTCTCTTATCTTGAGTGGATGTTTCATGTTCATCTTTAATTGGAAACTATGCTATGTCTTCTTCTATGGTATTCAATATCCTCCTTTCATGAAGTAGCCTCATTTTTTTCTCTTTTATTTGCATTTTATTCCTCACACTTATTCAATGTTAGTCTTTCATCGTTTCCTTGACATGATGAAGTCTTTTATATGTATCAAGAATAAGACATAGATTAGTTCCATCATGTTACAATATAATAAATAAATATCATAAATAAATCTCATACTAATCATTTAAAACTACCATTATAGCCTTTAAAGCTACTTATGACACCTTTTGAAAATCATTGAAATAACTTATACTTACTAAATCACTTATAACAACCATTGGACAGTAATAATAATCAAAGATTAAAGTGATTGAAATATTATTAAATTGAATACTTTTAGTTTTCTAGGGTATTCTAACATGAAACATAGAGAGGTGGTGTCATTAGGGCACAAAATTATAGAAAAATGAAGGAAATAGGACTATCATAGGTCTCTTAGGACTATCATAAGTTTCTTAGACTATCATAGGTCAATTTTAATAGTTTATTAATCAATTAGAGGTATATTAATCAAGCCTTGATGCCATGGTTGTGTTAGGTAGGTGCAATTAAAGATAGATTAATCACTATGTATGTATGGATGAATCTAAAGAAGCACATGAAGAAGTCCATAGATGTAAATGAAAATTTATCAAATGCATACATGGATGAATTTTCTAGGTCACAATCCAATAATAAATCATAAGACTAATTAACTTTGTTGGAGATATCAATCTTCATGTAACTCACACATCAATTATGCATGCCTAAGTATAGGATTGGTTTGTGGCATAACAAAGGCATGAAAATTAGAAATAGGACTAAGATTAGTATGAGATGAGAAACATGTTTCAAATCATAAGCATTATACCATGTACTTCCAACATAATATGTGTCATCCATATATATAAGGTATAAGTACATTATGTGTATTTTTCATAGTAGATGTGTCATAAGTTGAAGCATGTGGAGGGGTGCTAAAAAAATGTAGAATATGACACACATAAGCACAATACTCTCATTCTCCACATAATATGTATGTGTATCTCCTCTAATGTGTGTATAAGGTATCGGTATATTGCAAGTGATAGAAGAAATATGACTAGAATAAGTTTAGCAATATATGATAGTCAATAGAAATATGTAAATCCTAAATCAATATATTTATCACTAGGACCGGTATGATATGTAGCACATGAAATTTATTGAAAAGGTGGCATATAAAACATATAAAGTCAAAGAGAATGTACCTTAAACTTCAAGAATCAATTTCACCAATTGCACAATTATTTTTTCTTAATTTTTGGCTTCACACACCTCCAAAATTAGATTTTTTTTCTTGCTTATTTAATATTCAATGTTCAATTCTATATCAATGTAATAGAATTAGTAAAAATTATGGAAACAATGATTTTATTTTGTCAAATTCAAATAAAAACGTGATAATGAATATTCCAACACTAAAACATGAAAATATTAGTTCAAAATTCAGCCTAAAAACTTGCAATTCACATCTTCTATTTTGACAAAACAAAAAAAGGTGGTGGAACATGCAAACAATGATTGATATATCTTCAACATCATGGAAAATGTATTTTTTTATCAAATAATGCACAAAATTTAGAAAATAAAAGAGTATATGAGTCTTAAATCATAAGGACCCCATGCCTTTTTTATGGTTTTTCTATCTCCTCAAAATGTGAGTGCATTATAACATGCATGAAATTTTTTAATTAGAAGAGACGAGGACAATTATAGAAAAGAGATAGATACATACACAAAGATGGGGGGAGGAAGGAAGGGAGGGAAGGAGGGAGAGAAACACACACACACAAAGAAAGATAGACAAAGATGCAAAGAGAGAGAGTGAGAGAGAGAGAGAGAGAGAGATAGGTAGGTAGGTAGAAGTAGAGAGAATAGGAGTGAAAAAGAGAGAGATGTAGGGAGGGAGTGAGGGAGAGCTGGTGAGGGGAGAGAGATAGAGAGGTGAGGTGGAGAGAAGAAGAGAGGGATAGAGAGAGGGTTGGAGGGAGAGGTAGAGAGAGGGGAGACAAAGAGTTGAGAGGGAGGTGGGTGCCACCTTAAACCCTCCATCATCAATCATATACCCTGAACCCTAGGCCCTAAACCCTAAACCCTAAGCCCTAAACTCTAAACACTTTACACTAAACCCTAAACCCTAGGCTCTAAACACTAAAGCCTAAAACCTAACATTAATATTTTTTAGCACTAAAACCTTAAAAAAAAATATTAATTCCTAAACCCTCAACTTTGAACCCTCCATCATAAACCCTAAACCATAAGCCCTAAACCCTAAACACTATTCATAAAACCCTAAAACCTAACATTAATAATTTAAAACTAAAACATTAAAAATTAAATTTATCTATAAACCCTCCATCATAAACCTAAACCATGAATAATATAGAGGGAGAGAAAGAGATATAGAGAGTTGAGATAGAGAGGAAGAGGAGGGAGAGAGTGATGGAGGGTGGTGAGGAGGCAGAGAGAGGAGGATGGAGGGCAGGAAGGAAGTGGAATAGAGTATGTGGTAGAGAGGAGGGAGGTAGAGAGGTAAGATAGAGAGAGAAGAGGAGGGAAAGAGAGGGGTAGGGAGGGAGGAGAGGGAGAGGTATAGAGGGAAATGAGGGAGGAGGGAGAGAAGAGAGGTAAGAGAGAGATAGGTAAACTCTCAACCCTCCATCATGAACCCTAAACCCTAAATATTAAGCCTTGTTCACTCTAAACACTATATGCCAAACCCTACATCATAAACCATAAATTATAGGCCATAAACCCTAAAACCTAATATTAATAATTTTTAACACTAAAACCTTAAAAATTTAATTTAAACCCTAAACCCTCAACATTGAACCCTCTATTATAAAACCTAAACCCTAAACCCTAGGCCCTAAATCCTAAACCCTAAAACCTGAACATTAATAATTTTTAACACTAAAACATTAAAAATTAAATTTAGTCCTTAAACCCTCAACATTGAACCCTCTATCATAAACTGTAAACCATAAACCCTAAGCCATAAACCCTAAAACCTAACATTAATAGATTTACACTAAAACCTAAAAAAAAAATTAACTTCTAAACCCTCCATCATAAGCCTTAAAAATCTAAACCTAAGAAATAAAACCATAAACCATGAATAATTAGAGAGAGGGAGAGAGAGTGGGATGGAGGGAGGGAGAGTTAGTAAGGGAGAAAGATAAAGAGGTAAGAGAGAGAATATGGGGGAGAGACTAAGGAGTGAGAGAGGTAGGGAGGGAGAGGTGGAGGAGGGGGGAGGCAGAAAAGAGGTGAGGTGTCACCCTCAACCCTCCAATATAAAATCATAAATCTTTTAAACCTTGGGCCCCCAAACCTAAAACCATAAAACATTAAGACATAAACTATAAACACTATACATTAAATAGGAAGAGAGGGAGAGAGGGAGAAATAGGAGGGAGGATGAGAGCCAGAGGGAGGGAGGGAGAGAGGAGGAAGAATGGCAGAGAGTGAGACAAAGAGAGGAGAGAGATAGAGATAGTCATGGAGGAGTAGAGAGGTAGAGAGAGGAGGGAGGGAGAGGAAGCGAGGGGGAGAGAGATAGAGAGATGAGAGAGAGAAGATATGGAGAAAGAGAGAGAGAGAGAGAGATGGAAATAGATTGAGAGAGGGGGGAGATAGGTAGGTTCCACCCTCATCCCTCCATCATCAATCATAAATTATAAACCCTAAACCCTAGGCCCCAATCTCTAAACCCTAAACCTTAATCCCTAAACTTTAAACAATATAAATTAAACAAGGAGAGAGGGAGAGAGAGAGGAAGAGAGGAAGAGATAAAGGGAGGGAAAAGAGAGAGAGAGAGAGAGAGAGAGAGAGAGAGAGAGAGAGAGAGGAAGAGAGAGAGAGAGAGAGGAAGAGAGGGAGAGATAGATGGAGGGAGGGAGAGAGGGAGTAATGTAGGGAGGGAGAGGTAGAGAGAGAGGAAGAGAGGGAGGGAGAGGTAGCGAGGGGAGAGAGATATAGAAGTGATAGAGAGATGATAGTGAGAGAGAGAGAGAGAAGACATTGAGAGAGCGAGATGTTGAGATATGGTGTTGTACACCATTGCATAAAATGATTTATTATAATGTTGTAATTAAATAATTATTTAGTTGTGATGCACCTAGGTGGTGTGGTTAATCACACAAGGTAATTATTTGGGGACCATTGATGTTGTATTGTAACATTGTATTATTGTTTAATGTGTGGGAGACATGTGATAAGAATTTAATATTGGGGAAATATTAAATAAAGTGAAAAATTAGTACTCAATATTAAATAAGGGGTTACCGGTTTTGTGTTCACATGATTTTTTGGTACATTGTTTTATCTTACCACTTGGTTGTATTTGTGTGAGCTCGAGTCTCTAAAAGGAAGCCCATGTTTAGTGGTTAAGGTTGGCTAAGTGAGAGGGTTGTCATTATTGAGTCTTTCTAAGGAGTGGATATGTGAAGCATGACATGGGATGTGTGGATTCATGCTTGGACACATGAGGATGCATTGAGAGGCTTGATGCTTCATAGGTATTCATTGTAACTCTTGTATTGCTTTATTGCTGAATAATATGATGGAGTATGGATGCTTTTGGAGGCTAGGTTTTTCCCTCTTGAGGGTTTTCTCAGAGTATATCTTATGTCATATTTGATGGGTATGTTTCCTATTCTCTAGCATATGGATTTTGAGTACTTATTTGCATTAATATCTCTATTGGGTTATGTGGAAATTTTCATATAATAGTTGCAAGTTTCCTTACAAGTGGTATCAAAACTATGGTTGTTGTTGTATAGCCCTAGGTTGAGAAAATATTATTTAAGTTTGAATCTATGCATTGCATGAGAGAATGAAAGACAAGGAAAGATATGAGAGTTTTGCAGGTTGTTCGTTATAGATATGAGGGCTTTGGGTTTGTTGTTATGATAGATTATTTGCATATTTGGGGTGAAAAATATTGGGTCAAAAGGGTTTTTTGGTTGTGCATTCAAATGAGGGTTTTGTGGGAGAAATTTTGTAAATGACCTCCTAAGACAAAATCAACCTCATGGTTGGATTCAGGTTGGCCAAGAGATGAAGATTGATATAAAATTTGACATATTTTAATTACTATAAAAAAATACCAAAAAAAAAAAACCCGTACCCCTATTCGGCCATACGGTCATCAAATTTAGTTTGTAAAAAAAAATATTAAAAAATATATAATCTGTCAGTCTTTAAATTACCCTGCAAATAAAATATATATATATATTAGAAAATATTGAAAGTTTTTATTGAATTTTTAAAAAATAAAATAAAAAATGAATGGATAGTGCGAGGTCTGCAAACCCCATACTCCCTACTATCAATAAGGGAGAGGATCCCATCGTGGGACAGGCACCAATCGTGGGTATAGATTTGGACAGCCTGGGGGCCAACTTTGGACAACCTAGGGCCCACTTTTGGGCAAAAAAAGTGTCAATAAATTTACACTTAGTATCCTACTACCAATCACTTCAATTCAAAAAATATACAAATTGACCAATCATGTAATGCCACATCAGCATACCAATATTACATGACTTAGTTACCCATTATCGGTCCATCACTTTTTTTGGCTCTTTTTTGTGGTTTTTGAAAAGTGCCCCCAAAACATCAAAAAACATGCTCGAATTTCCCCCCCAAAAAAGTTACATACTGCCAGCTTGATGGTCAAGGGACGTGGCAAAAAAAAAAGCTGATTCGGACATTGATGATGTGGACTCAGGGACTCAAAGTTACCCTACCCACGATAGGGCCCTCTCCCTTACCCTCTGAACATTGTACGCCCAGCCCGTCAAATCTTTTTAACTATTGCTTACTAATACATGTCGGCCTTTCCTTGAAATATGTGACATGACTTATAAAATGTAAAGTGGTTGTATAAATCTTAAGAGAAAGTCTTATATATATTTAAATTTAAACTAAATCTCTTAAACCAACCACCCCCTCTTATAAACCTTTTTCAAAAATATTAAATATTAAATATTAAAAGAAAATATGCCCCTTTATTAAAATTTTAATATTTTCTTTTACTCTGAGGTGGGGTCCACATGGAGATGTTTATATAGTCAAATTGTACATTTTTTTAAGATTTGTATCACTTTTTCCCATGATGTTCATTTTTCAACTTCTTATACTTGTTGGAAAGTTGGTTCTGAGCACTACGCAGTGGTACATGTTTGGTTCCATGATTTTGTTGTTTTGATTATTTTTTGGGGCCTGAAAGTCAGATATTCTCGGTTTCACTATTTTGATTAAAAATTTTGCATACAAAGTCGGATTTTCAATTTCGAAGAGGCGTTGGAGAGAATTTATAGTGTACTAGACAATGGTTTAAATTATTTATTAGTTCAAAGAGCAAGATGAGTTTCGTACTTGTTTGATCACTTATAGGAGCTTGAGATTTGGGGTGTGATTGCATGAGCATCCGAATGAGTCAAGAGGAAAAACCTTGAGGGAGTACATGTTTTTATATGATATTTATGATGGTATAACTGATTATCAATTTGGTGCTTCCTGGTATAGGTGTTTTTTTAGAGTTGCACTTTGATGGTGACAAGTACACAGGTTGTCTTTAGATTTGAGGACATGGTTGAACATGGTTTGAGACTTGGGGTTTTGTATGGGTGATAGTTGAGTGCAAGTACAATGATGGCTATCATTATGGTGTCATGGATATGCAGGTACATTTATGCATTAGCATGACATGATCATGTATGTGGTTGTTTGGCAGTGATATGGTTTGATGGTTAGGAGATTGTTCTTATCTTCTTGATGCTTATTTGGTTCCTTAACTATGATTACTCATTTGTGGACATGGTTGGAAAATCAAATATGTGGTTGATTTGGTGTTTGAGTCTTGATGTCTATAGGATTATCTTCTTTGATATCTCGGTTTGTAGGTTACTAATGTGATGATGAGTTTACATGTTTCAGTGGTTGGATCTACGAGTTATGTGATTGGTAGGTATGCATAGCCTATTGATTGCAGTGAGACGACTCGGATGTGGATTTCCTATATCCACCAGGTTTGATTCATTGTTGTTGTAGATTTCATTAGTTGGCCTTATCTGTGGTCATTTGTACATTGGTATGTTGCTTTGAGATTGAGAGGATGGATGGTTAGAGTACTTGATTAGTTAGTGTTTGGGACTTGTAGGGCGCTGCCACAATAGTAGTTTACAATTTCTGGGAGGAACTATTTTTTGTTGAAATCACATATTTTTAGAAAATATAATGATTTAAGCCTTGAAAAGTTCCATTTAAAGAATTCCAATTAAAGAGGGCTTGATCAAACTACCTTAAATCAAACCCCCTTGGATAGAACCCCGCTAGTTTTAAATCATACCTATAACAGAGTCTCATTTACACATATCAAAATGCTGATAAAAAATCACTTTTGATTTACCTTTTGGGAGATCAAATGAATTCATTTAAAATTTATTTTTTTCAAGTATGTAGTCCTTATTATAAGCTTCCCAAAAAGTATAATTTTAAATAAATTTAATTTGATTATTATATTTATTTTTTATTTCTCGTGAATGTAGGTTTTTCATAGAAAATCAAGCTCCTTGTTCTGTACATGTGGAAAAATAGTAGATTATTAAAAAAAATAAAATTAGTGCACCAGATATTTAATTCCTTGATCCAAAAAAGAAAAAAATAATTGAAATTCGATACATACAAAAAAAGTTATGCGTTATACGGTCGTGCTATGTCTGAATTATAATTGGTTTGAATTCAAAACATGATTAAAGAAAAAATATTCAATAAAAAACTATCTAACCAAATGGAAGCACTAGATATTAGAGTTTTAAATCTAAATTTGAAAGAATTAGAATTTTATCCTTTATGGAAAAAAAGTTATACATTATACGGTGAGCATCACTTTTTAAAAATGTTTTTTTCCTAAAAAAAACTAGCTTTCGAGGAGATGGAAAAGTGCAATCTGATTCCAAAAATTTGAAAAAAATATATTTAGAATCTATAGACAAAATTCCATGAAACTCTAGTTTGCATCATCTTCATATTCCTCATGGTTTAGCTGCTATAGGTGCCCGAAAGTGAAGATTTAGTTAAAAAAAAAAAAAATTGGTGTCCAGTTTGGCAAAAAATTGTAAACCACTATTGTGGGATCACCTTGTAGCATGTGGTTTAATCGCAATGTCATGATAGCTTGTTTCATTAATTAGTTATACACTTTTAGTGGGAGATTTTGACAATGATGACTTGGCTGTGATTGGATTGGTTTGTGATGTTTTATTGGTGGTTGTATGTATTTTCTTGGCTTGAAGATTTTGGTTTCACTTGAATGTTACTAATATTGCAGTTGAGTGTGTGCAAACCTAGATGATCTTGATGCCATGTGTAGCTCGTATCATGGTTCAGTGAGATTTGTTGGTAGTGACGTAGATGCATCATTGGTGATGGTTATCTTCATGTGATTGGAGATATGGCTTCTTGGTTCAGAGTGTGATTGTTATTATGTCATGATATACTCTCAATTCTAGATTAGAGTTTAGCATGTTACATGTTCTCTTGAGACTAGGATGTTTATATTGGTGCATGTGATCTCCTAAGAGGATATGGTTAGATAATGTTGTCATGATAGGTTCCTAATTTTGTGGTTAGAGATTTGACATTGATCTTGGTAGTTCTATTTGTTTTGTGTGCATTGATCATTTGCTTGATTACTTCATGATGGTGCCATGTTGCATTTGGATTTTGGCATGGATTGAATGGATATAGGTAATCATGGATACTTGGATACATAGGTGATGGTTGGAGTTCTCTTGTGATTAGAGACATTTGCTTGAGATAATTACTCTTTGGAGGTTTCAACAAGAAATTTGGGGAGCTTTCACTTGGATATGGACGTGAGTTCATGATGGAACGATAGAGGAGATTGTTCTTGGAGTGAGTCATTATGGATTGGTTATCCTGGAGGAGCATTCTCATTCCCCACTCTTGGTCTACTCAGTAGTTTATCATTTGAGAGGTATTTCCCCATTATATCTTTCAAATGTGTTATGTTTTGTGCTTTGATTCTCATGGGATTGAGTTATTTCATGGTGATTGATTATGGAGACTCATTTTAGGTTTGTTTAGCATGAAATTATATGCTTTATCTTTCATAGATATGGATCTTGAGCTATGGATAGTTAGTCCTAGAGGGTTCATTTTGAGAAATGTTTGGTATGGTTATCTCCTTGTGCATTTGAGATTATATTATCATTCATTGATGGGCAATTTAGGAGATGGTTTATGGGCTCATTCCTAGTTTTGGGGATGGTTACCTTGAGTTTTATCTTCTTAATTAGAGAGGCTTACATCCATGTTGGCATTGTTACATTGATTCATATGTTTTACTTGATCTATGAGATTGAGTGTTATGGATGTTGTTGAGGCTTTTCACTTGGGGTTGTTAGGAGATCATACTTGACATAGAATAGCATTTTTGAGGTGTTGGTAGGAGGACATTATGGTTTACAAGCTTTCTCTCTTCATGGTTCCTTCCCAGATGTTCATGTTTTTGGGAGGATGGTGGCAACATGTTGTGAGAGATTATGCAACTATTTGGGTTGCATGTTTGGATCATTGTTATTGTTCTTGGTACTTCGTTGTTGATCACTTATCACACCTTGATATAGTGTTGAGTGGTAGACTTGATATGCTTTGAAATTACCTATGCAGTTGAAGTTCCTGGATATATAGGTGGTTGGGAGAATAAATATGAATTTTCAATTCACATGGATGACATATGAGAAAAGTACCTTGTGGATAAGACAAGGTTCTTATAATGGAAGTTTCTTGACCCCCATGTGGCTGATGTGACAAGTGAGGAGTTCTAGAACTCCCAACAACTTGTATGGGGAAGAGGAGAGTCTTGGAGGGGTAAATGTGAACTTTAAATTCACATGGGGAAGAGGGTCTAGGCTAAATGTGGAAATTGTGAAGGTTGACCAAAAGGTATGTTAAATGTAGCAAGGGGATTAGATTAAGGTTGTGCAAACAGGTGATTAAGAAGATTAATGAGGGATTAGAGGCAAGTGGAAATATGAGGATGTGACATTAATCCTGATTAAAGGTGTGCACATCATAATCATGGATTAATTTAATTCAAAAGGTCAAATGACTAAATTAAATAAATTGATATTTTTATTTAATTTAGAGAGAAGATGAAAGGTAAAGCATTTAATTATTAAATTAAATACTTTAGGAACCTTAAAGGAGGGAGATATTAATTAAATAAATCATTTAATTAATATTGATGAAGTAGACGGATAAGGGAGACAAATTTGACCATATGGAAGTGGTCAAATTTGGATGTCTACATTTTCCCCTCTTCAAAATATTGTTAGAATAACAGTGTTTTGAAGAAAAGAAAATGAAATGACTCTATAGAGGAAGCAACTAGAAAATGATGCCCCTAGCATGGGGAGAAGTTGTGTGAGCTTCCCAAATGGAGGGAAATAAAGGGGGATGCCCCAATCTTTCCAAGAAATGACCATGACGGAGGAATGGAGGAAAATGGTAGGGTATGCCCCCTCGAGAGGGCGGTTGGGGAAGAAAAAGGGGCCCCATATGACTTCTCGATATGAGGAAATGGAAGGGCGGTTGGATAGAGCTTGAAAAACCATGAAGATTGGCTTTTGAACAGAGTCAAATGGACACACAGGTTTGCAAATGGCAGGCCCGAGAAGTTAGAGGATTAGTTGAATTAAAAGAGGTTTAAATAAAGGGTAAAAATACCCTTCACTTAAAAAATGAAAAAAATGAGGGAAAAAGTTATATAAGGTAATTTGAGAAATTACCACTCCTCATTTGCACACTTGGCAATTGAGTGAGAGAGAGAGAGAGAGAGGAGATGAAGGAGACGAGGATGTTGGACCATGACAACTCAGACATCATCCATCGGGTGGATGAGGTATGAGGTTTACCATGAGCACACCACCCCAAACACCTTAGATTTAAAACCCTATTTGTGATTTTAAGCATTTTATGATGTATTTTTGAGTTTGAATGCTTTTTGAAAATGTGTTTTGGGATTGGCTTAGTTTAGAAAAATGGGTCGGGGGCAAAATTTTGATTTTGCCAAGCGAGTAGGCAGAATCGCCTATTAGAGACAGAGGAAAGGGGGGGTGAATTTTCCCAACGAGAGGGTAAATGCACCCAGAAAAATTAAAAAAATGCCCGAAAAGGGCAGAGGGATAAGAGGGCAGGGTGGATGTGCCTTGGGCACGGGCAAATCCTCCTAAAACTGAAGGAGGGTTAGTTGGGTGACCCTGCCCAAGGCAAGGGCTATCCTGCCTGGGTGAGTTCGCCCTCCCCTGGGGTGGGTCCGCCCATGGTCAAGGTGAGTCCGCCCTAGGTTGGGGTGGGCTCGCCTCAAGCTAGTGAAGGCTCACCCCGAGCTGGGGCAGGTCCGCCCTGGGCTGGGGCGGGTTCGGCTTGAGCCGGAGTGAGTCGGCCTCAGGTTGGGGCGAATCCACCCATCGACCAAGGTGGGTTCACCCCAAGCTAGGGTGGGTCTACCCTAAGCCAAGGCAATTTTTCCCAAAGTCAGGGGGTTTTCGCCAAGGGGCAGGGGGAAGAGAGAAAAAGGAGAAAAGAAAATAAGACTGGGAAAGATAGGGAAAGTGGGGCTAGAATGGGAGAGGGAAAAAATTAGTGAAAAGATAACCTGGGGTCGGGAAAAGGGAAAAGATGAGGAAAAAGAGAAGATGAATGACATGTGATGCTATATGGATGCAGAGTTTTGACAACTTGTGGACACACAAGAGGCGGTCAGAGGTACTAGAAATGATGATGGAAGCCATGAACGGAGCGGATCACGAGGCTCTATCATAAATGGGATTGCTTCACTTATTAGGGTACGCTACCATTAGAGTACATTAGGCGATGCTGACAATGTTGATAGAGAGGTGGAGTTCGAAGACGTCAACTTTCCATCTCCCGACAGGGGAGATGACAATGACTTTGGAAGACGTATGGCAGATACTGAGGCTGCCTATAGCGGGCCACTTGATGAGTGCGACAACATTAGAGGGGGCGAAGCTAGATCATACCATGTGGGTGTTGTTTGGATGAGATGACCTACCTATATAGAGGCAGAGGTTGAATGTGGACCAATGCTTGGCATTGGGGGTGCCACCATTACCACTATACCTATTTGGGTTGATTAGCGGATTATTCATACTAGACCAGAGCGGGCGCTTCTGCAGCCTGAGGTTTATCGAGGTGATTCAACATATCGCCAAGGGGAGAGAGAAATAGTTCGCATGGGGTACATGCATACTAGCACAGATTTACAAAGACATGCACGTTATATGCTACCGAGAGGCACTCAGTGTGACACATGTGATGTTATTGCAGGTATGAGCCTGGGAGAACATCAGTGTCACCAGGCCAGGAGTGGTGAGAGCAGGACTGGAGGATGATACAACACTAGTAGCTTGGTGGTATGGGATAGCAGATGGCTAGGTATGGCACTATGAGGGCCAGGGGATCTAAACAGATGGAGGAGGACATTAGATGGCCTATAGGAGGAGCATATAGTGTGGAGGTTGTATATGACATGACATTTTTTGAGATGGAGGGATGAGGAGAGACATTGAGGCTACTTCAACACCAGATGCTTCATATTCGAGAGGGAGCCATGCACAGTGGAGGTGCATAGGCCAGATAGAGTGACCAGACAGTTCAAGGTTGCACAGGATATTCCGCGTAAACAAGATAGGTTTCGGTAGATCACACGAGAGCGGCCATGGGGAGAGTCGATTTCATCGAGGTTTGTGAGAGAGCACTGGGAGACATTGCAACTAGTACCCTACCTGGGTAGGATCGGGGGGGACAACGATGCAGGAGTGACAGTTTGATATGCCACACGGTATCTCCGTCATCAACTGAGACGAATTACTCTAGAGGAGCCAATTGTAGGGGCACTGGGGTTTGGGCCAAAGGATGAGTTGTGATTAGCAAGCTAGAGGAGAGGGAGGAGAGGATAGCAGAGGAGAGGGCAAGAGGCAAGTAGAGTTGTAGGTTAGCAGGAGAGGGGACATGAGGCAGCTAGAGTAGCAGGGCAGCAAGAGAGAGGATAGGGAGAGGGTGGAGTTGCTGGGCAGCAGGAGAGGGTGGGTAGGAGGAGAGGGCGAAGGAGAGCCCAGGTGCAGATTAGGGCAGAGCAGAGGAGAGGTGAGGAAGAGGTGGAGATGATGGATGAGAGGTATGAGGAAAGGGTGGAGGTTGGTGTTGCAAGTCAGTAGGATAGAGGACATGGAGAGGTTGGGACCTTAGGGCAGCAAGAGGGGGTAAGGAGGAGGAGGCTGTAGAGGAGAGCCTGAGTGGGGACCAAGGTAGAGGAGCATGGAGATGAGGTAGATGTGGAGATGATTGATGAGGGAGAGGAGGTCGAGGCTGAGGCAATGGATATGGAGGTGCATGATGTCCCCCCATTGGCCATGGTACCACCAATAGCAGAGGATCCAACTATACTACTAAGACGGGTTGTGGCGAGATTACAAATTATCGAGCAGATGTTGAGAGATACAGAGGTGGCTAGATGCAAGCTAGAGAAAAAGGTGAGCAGGTTGTGAGCAAAGGTAGCCAGAGCAGAGGAAGAGGGCGAGAGGGTTTTCAAAGCTGTAGCCTATGCAGTGTCGTAGCATGAAGAGGAGCTACATGTAGAGAGGGATGGGTTGCAAGCTGAGGTGAGCTAGCTTTGAGAAGAGGTGATGCGGCTGGAGGTGGAGGTATCCCAAGAGCATGAGGAGGTGGTAGTTGGGAGATGGGAGTGGGACAAGTTAGAGGCAACAATGGCTATACAATAGGCGAGAGGACAAGGAGAGTCGAGAGGAGTGACAGACCAAGCATTGGTGGAGACCCTGGCATAGGCTGAGAGAGACATGGATGATTTGAGGATACAGGTGGAGGGGTTACTAAGAGAGAGGACTAAGCTGAGACAGGAGTGAGATGAAATCTGTGACAGGGTCGACATGGCAGATTAGATAGTGGGAGACATAGGGTTGATGCAGGAGAGGGAGGATGCTATGAGGACAGAGTGAGACGCAGTATGGGAATAGGTGCAGACCTTGTAGAGTGATAGGGACGCGACATGGATATAGGTGCAGACCCTCTAGGAGGGGAGGGATGTAGCATAGATACAAGTACAAACCCTACAAAGGGAGAGGGATGCAGCACAAATATAGGTGGAGACTCTACAGACGGAGAGAGATACAGTAGTGGCACAAGCACAAGCAACAAAGAGAGAGAGATGCAGCATAGGCCTAGTCCTAGGTAGCATGGGGTGAGGCTAGTGAGACAGGGATAGAGGTGTAGAGATTATAGGCACAAATACAAGTGATGGAGGTTGAGAGGGATAGGACCATAGAGTAGGTGTCACGAATGGGGGCAAAGAGAGATCAGCTGAGGTTGGCGCAGGAGCGAAGATCCATCTGTGGGAATTGAGATAGATATAGACATGAGTAGAATGTAGTCAAGTATTAGGCTACGAAGAGAGATGATTATATGAGGGATGTGTCTTTCTAGATGTGTGTTTATCAGCAGGCAATTCCAAATTTGGCACAACGCACAACTCACTATGTCTGACAGTTGCCTTAGATGCCTACACCATCCCAGTCACTAGGGACACGTCCCAAGGGTACAATGACTATTAGGCAACTCCTGCATAGAGGGTCGGTGCCTAAATCTCCATGGAGATAAGATGTGGGAAACTCACAATAGAGATGATAGAGAACAGGTGATAGAAGTCCATTTTTTTATAGGTGCATGATGGATGTACAATACAAAGCGATAGAGATCTGAGTTGATTTGGAGCCTTTTTTTGTACTTTTTTTGATGATATATGAGATGGATATGTATTTTGGTTATATGATGGACATTATTATGGACTATGTGATGGACATTCATATTTTGATCTTTATATATGATATGTGATTGCCCTTATTGACACTATGTGATGCTTATGTGATGGATGATTTGATTTATGCATATCTACATGTCGATGATTTTATTTATGGATGATCATTACGATATGATGTATGAATATGCTTATGATATGTATGCTAATGCTTACATGGATTATGATGACTAACGTGTATGATGCAAAATGTGATGATTGATCTATGACTTTATATGTTATGGATATGGTTCTAATAACTTGTGATGCAGGTGGAAATGTATGCAATGTGTTAATGATTATGGATTAATATGGAAATGAATGATTAATGCAGTGATTCTAAGATGCTTAGAATAACCAAATATAATTAATGTAAATTAAATATGAAATAATAATGCCTATAATGTGAGATAAGATGCAATTAAATTCCTTACAAACACTAATGGATAGATGAAATGCAATGTGGATGGTAGATGAACTTTATTTGCGATCATGTTTGCTTTAGCTTATAGAAAATAAAGGTGTATGAAAAGTGAGTGTGATGGCTTAACATGAAATGCAATGAACATAAGTGCCAATAAGGATGTGTATAGTAATGAGGGTAGATGGTAGGCATATGAGTGGCTTAATGGAAAGTAATTTCCCTATAATAATTAGAAAATTAAGGGAAGATAGGTGTGAAACTACACCTGTCAAGAACCGTAGGTATCTTGAGAAGAAGAGATGGGGGGATGAATGTGTGCACAACCAAAATCATAGGTCATAGGTTAGGTATGAATGCAATGCAACATAATTGATCATGAAATGCAATCCTAATGTAATTTTCAATTTTTGAAGCACTGATTTTTGCTATAGCATAAGACACCAGGTACCATGGTATGTGAACCAAGGCGAATTAGCGTCTAATGCACAAAACAAACACAACAAACAAGAAGGTTATCCCAACACCCCAAAGTCTGAAGACCTTGGTTGGGCTAGGCATTGGGATAACCACAAGCACAAAACGATGCCCCAGCGTAACACAAGACCTTGGGGATCTTGGTGGGTACTACGCAGGACAACCAGGAAGACAACAACAAAGAAAAAAGATCAAGATATGCCCCTATCTTAACCGTTCAAAACACACCATAATATGACAGATCATGGTGGCCTTAACAGGTTGTGATAGGAAGCTCAAATGATAAATAAAATCCAAAAGCATCAAAAGATTGCAATCAATTTCAAAAATTCCTTTGCCATAGGATCGAGAGGATGGATTGGGTTGATGAGGTCTATTAGGAAGAATGCATCCTGTTGAGACCAAAGATGGAAAATAAACTAAAAAAAATTGATAAATGATGCAGGAAATTCTAAAACCAATTGAATCTCATGATACGAGTGGATCTCACTTGTGCAGAACTAGCAAGATAAGGACATACTTGACAACACAGCACAAGACATGAGACACAAGATTGATACACCTTAACGACCTAGGGGCTCGGGGGTCGATCAAAGATTAGCCTTGCCTACGTGAAAGCACAAAGCCCTCGTAGTTCAAGAAAAGACTATGGATAAAAGCAGAAAGAGGACTAATGAAGACGAGCAATGGAAGATGACGACCAAGAAAGAAAAACAAGACAAAGCCCCGGGGTGGATCAAGAGATCAACCTTTCCTACATGCAAGTGCAGGGGCAACGTAGTTCAAAAAAAGACAAAAGACGAACTAGGGATAAGAGTGGAAAGGGGACAATGGAGATGATCTATAAACGGATCTAGACTAAATTGCGTTTGAATGCTCAAATAAAATCAATTTAGCGGAAGACTTAATACATTTATACTTTAATGAAATTAAGCATTAAAACTTCAAATGAGAAACAGAATTGAGAGAGAAGATTAAAAGGTGCAAATAGAGTTTGATTACGGAGTTCGCCACAAACGTGACTACATCTCCGAGTCGGCTCCAATAGAGTACGACCGATCTGATTAATCTCCAGAAATCAGTTACAATGCATCGAGACCATTTCCTTCAAGCACTTCGGCAGCATAACAATACTCCGTCGTACGAAAAATGGCTTGAAAAAATCTCCTTAGAACTCTTCTTTCAAAACACCTGTCACCTGTTTCTCTAATTTGCAAAATCTGAGTTTCACACTTAGCCTAACTCTCTCCCTTTCACCTCTTTTTATACAAAAGTTTCACCCAATTTGGTGAAAACCATATCATTTTACAAATCCCCTAAAAACAACTAAATCTCTCAATTTTACATATAAATCTTTATTTTAAAATCCCCTAATAATCTTCAAATTATTGTGTCCTTCAAATTTAATAGAATTTTGTTTTTCTTAATCCTTTCTCAGGATACTATTATTTAGGGGTTTGTTTAATTTTTTTAAATTTAGGGGAGTTGTTATATTATAGGCATTCGGTTTCAAACCATAGATCAAATAAAACCGATGCCAATTTTACCCTAAGGTTCTTCGATTGTCCAACGGCCACCACACCTTTTACAAGCCCGAACATCACGAGTTCAACTCTGGCGGTTAACACATATTCCATGTGACGCAATTGTTAACTAATCAAAACAAAACCGACACCCGTACATAGTACAGCAAAGAATGTTTGGTCCAACGGCCGCGCGGATATTTCGCATGCAGTAGGTCAGGGGATCAAATCCCTCTAAACAGAGTTTTTTTTAACGAACTTTCAACAACCACATCGAAGGAAGCGTTTAGACAGAGCCACGTGTTGCACCAGAGGGTGCCATGTGGCAAGCACGGATTGGCTGATCAAGCTGATGTGGCTGCTGACAAGACAGTGACGTGTTCGCTGACAGAAATGATGACTCATATGCTGACGTGCACGATGACTCATGTGCTGACTATTGAACGGAACGTACAGATGGACACGTGTCACCATCTGATTGGTTCTGTATGGATGACTCAACTGCCACGTGTCTTGCCTGAATTCATCTATGTGGTTTCCGTACTGTACAGACGATTTGCTGACATCATCATCCGTACAATCACCTCAAAAGTCAACTCAAAACTTTGACCAACTGTATCTTGAGCATACGACGTTGGATTTTGATGAAATGAACGCCGTCAGAATCGTCTCGACGAGCTCTTCATGAAGACTTGGGTTCCATTGATTTTTGAGATGATCATTTTTTCTACCTTCTAGACGCCCTCTAATCCCAGTTTGACCCTGCCTTTGACTGGCCATAACTTGTTCAAACGGACTCCTTTTCGCTCCGTTCGAGTTGTGTTGGAATCAGGACGCTGAGATCTTTCTAATGGTGCTGAAATCTAGAGGTTTGGAGACACTTCAATTTTCACTAAAAATATCTATCAGATCAGGAGACCACAATGGATGAGCAAAACAGGATGGATAAAATGCCTCTGGGGCAGATCAAATGATCAGCCTTGCCTACGTGAAAGTGCAGGGGAAACATATTTCAACAAAGAACAAAAGGACTGACATGATAGGATGGGAATTAAATGGAAACTGACACAATGGAGGACCCTAGATGGGAGCGAAGGACTGACAAGATAACCAGACCGAGGAAATAAGCTCAATTTAGGATAAAAGCTCAAGATAATAGATAACGGATGAAGCTCGTCCAATGTTAAACCAGAATATACCAAGCGACCAGATGATGGATGCGGATGGCAGGAGAGAATTGATGTGATGATAGAATATGAGATCGAAATGGATGGAAGCATAAAATAACTAGGACATAAGGTAGATAATGATTAAGCCCTTTATGAATGGCATCTATGACCAGGTTTTCACCAAACGTACTTATCCAAGGTACCACCAAGGGTGGTTTTCATGATAGGAAAAATTATTTCTCTTTAGTATTTTTGGATTTTTCTGATTTTTCAATTTTTTTTGTATTTTTGATAATTTTCTACTCTTTTTTTTGTATTTTTTTGGTTTTTGTAGGAGAGGATACCCCAATTGATTTAAGTGTAGAACATTTTCAGGTGCATGATGTTAATGGGATCCTCTGGGGGCTCTCCCTCAAGCATAGCAAGTTTGTAGGCCCCTGATCCATATTTTCCGATGATGACATAACGACCTAGCCAATTTGCTTCAAATTTTCCCTTCTTTTCTCAGTCCTATTAAGTGCGTTGATTTTCCTTAAGGACTAGATTACCAACATTGAACTGATGAGGATGAACCTTCTTGTTATAGCTTCTTTTTAGGCGATTCTGATAGGCTTGAAGGTAGTCATATGCTTTGATCCATCTTTCATCTAGGAGTTCTAGTTGGTTGAGCCTTACAACTCGAGCATCTTCATCACTGATAAGATTCTTCAGGGAAATTCTCAATGATGGGATTTCTACCTCAATTGGCAACATAGCTTTGACACCATATATGAGAGAATATGGAGTGGCGTCAGTAGGGGTACAGATGGAAGTGTGGTATGCCCAAAGGGCAGGATGAATGTGAAGGTGTCAATCTCGACCAATACTATTAACCACCTTTTTAAGGATTCTGATGAGGGTTCTATTGGTGGCTTTCGCCTGACCATTACCCTAGAGGTAATAAGGTGTGGACCAATGATGTTGGATAGGGAAGGTATCACAAAGGTGTTTCATAGCTTGGTTCTTGAAAGGATTTCCATTGCCAGAAATGATGGTGGAGAGTATTCCATATTTGTAGAGAATATGGAAGAGGATAAATTTTGAAATTTGAGTACCTATGATTTGTGAGAGTGGCATTGCTTCCACCCACTTGGTGAAGTACTCAATTGTGATAATAATGAAGGTATGGTCATTGGAGGATGGGGGATAGATCTTGTCGATGAGGTCAAAACCCCACTAAGAGAAGGGTCATGGTGCTACAAGAGGTTGCAGATCCTGTGTTGGAGTAGATCGGCGTGTTGCTGACAAGGTAAGCACTTTTTGATGAATTCGCAAGAATCATGTTCTAATGTAGGCTAATAATATCCTACTCAAAGAATTCTCTTAGCCAGGGCCATGCCATTTGAGTGGGCCCCACATACACCACTATGTACCTCTATTAACGCAGTGTGGGATTCGGTCTCATTCAGACACTGGAGGAGGGTTCCATCATACCCACATCAATAAAGTGTATCACCTATGATGGTGTAATGAGAGGTGTGTTGGATGAAAGACTTACATTGGTTTCGTGTGAGATTAGGAGGTAGGTGTGAAGGTAGGTATAGATATCATGGTACCAAGGGGACATGGGACCTACAATGTCACACACCATCTCACTTTTTGTGATGTCGTACACCGAGATTAAGAGTTGTTTGACAAGGAACTCACAGTCAGTTTTGTCTTTGGGCATGTCAATTAAGGAACCAATGGTAGCCATGGTATTTGTTGCTTTGTTTTGGATTCTTGGAATTTGATCAAACTGGATGGAAGTGAAATACTTCTTGAATTCGTCGACCATGTGTTTATAGGGTAGTAACTTATCATCTTTTGTAAGAAACTCATCGTTGACCTATTTGATGATTAATTGAGAATTACCAAAGACTCTAAGGTGGGTGATATGCCATTGAATTGAAATTCTAAGGCATGTAAGAAGAGCTTCATATTCATCTATATTGTTGGTGCACGGGAAGGCCAACCTAAATGACTTTGTTATATAATCCCCTTGAGGGGTGATGAGCAAGATTCCTGCCCCCAATCCATTGTTTGTGTATGACCTGTCAAAGTATAGTGTCCACGTGGCCGCTTTTGTTACTGCAAAGACTCCTTCATCAAGAAATTATGTGGTCAAAGGATAGGCATCTACAAGGGGAGAATCTGCCAATTGATCAATGATCACTTGTCCTTTAATAGCTTTCCAATCCACATATTCTATATCAAATTCACTCAGAAGCATGACCCACTTAGCCATGCGACCAGTCAGAATTGTTCTTGATAACAGGTATTTAAGTGGATCAACCTTAGATATGAGCCTTACCGGATGACTGAGCATGTAATGTCAGAGCTTTTGCAAATTGAAAACCATGGCTAGGGAAGCTTTTTCCATTAGAGAATAATTCAGTTCATAGTCCACCAAGGTCTGACTGATGTAATAGATGGCTCTTTCTTTTGATGACTCATCGTGTTGTGCCAACAATGCCCCCAATGCCACTGAAGTAGCAAAAATGTACAACAAGAGTGATTTACCAGGAATTGGTGGCATAAGGATTGGTGGGTGAGCCGAATACTCCTTGATTTTTTCAAAGTCAAGTTGACACTGCTGAGTCTGCTTAAAAATGTTGTCTTTCTTTAGGAGATGAGTGAATGACTGACACTTGTCGGCTAATTGAGCTATGAACCGCTGGATGGATTGTAGTTTACCTTGAAGGCTTCTTAATTGTTTAAGGTTGCATGGTAGAGGCATATCCATGATTGCCTTGACTTTTGCTAGATCAACTTTTATACCTCTTTGAGAGACAATAAAGCCTAGTAGTTTGCCTGATGTGACCCTAAAGACACATTTCTTCAGATTTAGCCTTAGCTTATACTGCTCTAAATGTTCAAAGATCTTCTTCAGGATCACAAGATGTTCTTCCCTTGTTCTTGACTTTCCTAATAGATCATCAACATAATCTTCCATTATGATGTGGATGAGGTCATGGAAGATAATGGTCATAGCTTGTTGATAGGTTGCCCCCGCATTTTTGAGGCTGAAGGGCATGACATTATAGCAGAACATGCCCCAAGGCATAGTGAAAGTTGTTTTATGTTGGTCTTTAGGCACAATTCTAATCTGATTGTATCCATAGAAGCCATCCATGAGGGAAAGCATCTCATGTCCCATAGTGAGGTCAACCAACATGTATATGTTCGACAAAGGAAAATCATCTTTGGGGCAAGCCTTTTTGATGTCACGGAAGTCTGTGAAAACTCTGATAGCACCATTCGGTTTAGCTGCAGACACTATGTTGGAGATCCATTCTGAATAGTCAATGGGCCTTATGAATCCAACGTCTAATAACTTCTCTAATTCCTTCTTAACCAGTAGAGCCACTTAGGGGTGCATTTTCTGGAGCTTTTGCTTAACAGGTTTGGCAACAGGATGTACATCAAGGTGATGTACCACTAAAGCAGGGTCAAGGCCTGGCATGTTTGAATATGTCCATGCAAAGTTGATGATGCCTTCTTTGAGAAGCTTGGTGATGGTAGAATATTCTTCTTCTGACAATGCTTTGGCTACATACATAATTTTGCGATCCTCTTCAATTCCCAAATTTATTTCTTGTGTTTCTTCTATTAGGATGGATGATCATTCAGAGCGCTGAGTTCCTACAAGGGGAAGATAAACATCCCCATCTTCTAGTGCCTCATCGAGGTTTTCACTATCAGATACACCCTTTGTTTTTACTTTTTCTAGGTCAAGAAGCACCTCAGGGAGGTTTTCGCTCAGTGACCTTTTTTATTTTGTTTCTTTTTACTTTTGTGATTAGGGTGTTCATCCTCCCCCAATCCCATAAGATGTACGTACTAATCCATTGTGGGAAAGGTGTTGATGGGGGTGCTACCATGTAGGTCCCAGTCTATAAGTTCAGGGTGTTTAAGGGATAAGCTAATGGTGCAGATGTGTAAGCAGTCAAACATGGAAGAGAGGTCGGTGTGATCTACATCATCGTATATGTGTATGATGGATTCCTCCTTTGGTATGTCTTCAAGGAGGATGTTGTTTTCGCTGACATTATTAGAAGCACTAGATGATGCTATAGGTCCCTTTTGTTTTGTGTCATGACCCAAGCCTAGGTTTCTTTTCTCCTGGAAATATTCTCTCAAAGGAGGGGAGGGCTCAAGTTTCTCACAGTAGACCCATTGGCTTATGTCATCTTCTGGTGCATCTTGTCTTAGCCCAGGAGAGTGAAAGGTTTTGGATCCCACATTCGGAACATTAAAGGTGATGGTCTTGTCTTCTGGTTTTGGTGTAGACTGCGAAGGTTGGCCATATGTGTGCGGTGAGGGTGGCATAGTTGCCACGTTCAAGGCTATGTGCACCTCATATTCACCACATCCCTTGTCAATGATCTGGAATTTAGTGAGGGTGGAATCAAATGTGGATGATGGAGTGGATGAAGTGGTGGCTAATGCGGTGGTAGATGATTGGGATGATGACATCTGTGGCGGTCCCATTTCCACTCTAGGACAATAGCGAGAATGAGGAAAAGAAGCTTCTAATGTGCAACAATATTCAAATGGTTGGGGATTCACGTGTATGGTAACTTCTACCCCATTGAATGGGAATTTTAGGCATTGATGGTATGTGGATGGAACAACATGCATGGCATGAATCCATGGATGACCGAGGAGGAGGTTATAGGGAAATTCCAAATCAAGGATATGACATGTAGTATATAGCACAACTAGACCAACCTGAATTGGGAGACATATTGTAACTTCAGAATCATGCTCCGCATTATCATACACCTTGATTATGATGACTTGATTATTTAAATCAGCATGGGTGTATCCTACCTACTTTATGAATTTCAATGTACAAAGGTTTAGGGCAAAACCATTATCTACCAAGAGCCTTTTTACTTTATGATGGTTTACCAAGACCTCTAGATGAAGGGGACGATTATGATTGGAGTCGATGCAGGGCATGTCGTTTTGGCTAAAACCCAGTTGATAGGTGGCAAAGAGGTGCCCTACCAATGCTTGAAATTGTGTTGGGTCTATGTTAGTAGGAACTTAGGTGTCCCATAAGGCCTTATTTAGTATTTTTGGTGTGTGGGAGAGGACTTAAGCAAATCTAGAATGGATAGTTGTGCTAAAATCTTTCCCAAATGATCAAGAATGTTGTATCGATAATTCATAGGCTATGGTTAGGTGGATACAAAGGCTCTAGGGACTGTTATGTGGGTTCGACGGGTGGTGACAACACATTGTGGATCTTAGCCTTTTATGTGTATCATAGATACATGTGGTTCCACTTGTTCAATATGCATGACGATACCTTGGTAATTGAATGGCACATTTTTATAACTGATGTTGTTGGTGTTGTTATTTTGATCATTACTATTGCTAGGCCCTGGTTTTGAATTTGATATACTAGGACCTTGGTTATGCTTAGGGAAAGCATTTTGATATATTTGCAATTGAGCATTGGATGAAGGTGTCGTATTGGCATCCACATGTATGTCACCTCGATCTATGAGATCCTGGATGTACATTTTCAGACTTTGACACTTATTCAATGTATGCCCTTTAATCTTGTGGAACTCACAATATTCATTTTCTTTTAACCAATTGGGTTTAAGCTTGGATTCGTCAGGTGGCTTGGTCATAAGATATGTAATCGGGTAATTGGCTTGAAGAAGCCTATTAAACACAACACTTAGGGGTTCTCCTAGTTGAGTGAATTAACATTTGCCATTCCCTTGGTTATTCTGATTGGATTGTTGGGATGGACGAGGTTCCCCTTGAGGCACTAATATGGCATTAGACATTAGCTGCTGATGAGGTGGATATTGTTGCTTCTAGGAAGCGTGGGCTACTTGAACATGTTTAGTGTCAGTGACACCGTCATTGACAACATTTTTATTTTTGTTCCAATAACGAGGCTTGTCTCTGGATGATTTCTCTTTATTGAAATTAAAGATTTTGACTAGCCCTTTGACGATGAGGGCTCTTTCAAGAATAGGGCCTTTCTCTACGATTTCAGCAAAGGTTGTAACACAATGGAGCCTAAAGTTGTGGGCCATATCTAGATGGGAATATTTTATGAACAAGGTGACCATGTCCTCTTCCCGTAACGAGGATTTCATGTGATTGGCTAGGGCTTGCCATCTTTGAAGATAGCTCACAAAGGTTTCTCCCTCCCGCTGCTTTTCCTTTAGGAGATCTTAGGTATCAATATCCTTTTCCAGATTGAAGGAGAAGTGAGAGACAAACTCTTTTGAAAGTTGTGCAAAGGACTCCATAGATCCTTTCTTAAGACCCATAAACCAATCAAGAGCTATTCCTTGTAAACTCCTAGGGAACAATCTCATGAGGTAATTGTCATTGTGCATGACTTCTTGACAGTGGGCGTAAAAATCTTGAAGGTGAGCCTTGGGGTTTTTAGTTCCTTTATATTTGTCAAATTTTGGCATTTCAAAATGCTTTGGGAAAGGAACTAATGAAACAAAAGGATCAAACGGATCAAACATATAGAGACAAATGTCCTCAAACTTGAATGATTTTTTATCGGTCCTAGCTTGTAAGTCCTTTAACACAACTTTGACTTCTTCTAGATCTTGATTGATAGGTGTTGCGGGAGTCAAATTGGATGAACTAGGCTAATTGTATAGAGGATACTGCTTATATGATGAGGATGGTGCTAAAGCAGCTAGATCATAAGGGGGTTGAGGTGTATATGGAGGCATTTGTTGGTACTATTTTGCGTAAGTGGATTGTGGATTAGCGTAAGGTGGATAAGAGGATGATGGATTTTGATGGTAAGAGGTGGAAACCACTTGTTGGTATGATGGTTGTTGTTGATAGTATGAGGTGGATGGGATACCATGCTAGTATTGTGTAGCAACTTGATAGTACGATGGTGTGGAAGCCCCTTGCTAGTAAGGCGACGTTTGCTAATAGTAAGATGTGGATTGAGGGCCCTGGTGATAAGATGGTTGTTGTTGTGTATAGGATGTGGATGAAGCACCTTGTTGGTATGGAGGTTGTTGCTAAGAGTAGTATGGTTTGGACTGGTAATTTTACGTAACATTGGGTTGTTGCGTGATGTATGGAGGTTGTTGTGGATTAGACTGTTGTTGGTATGGGTTTGTGTGCAATTGTAGAGGATTAGTGTATGGAGGCGGTTGAGTTCGCGGGGGGTTCTGAGCGGTCACATGAATATTTTGATTAGGATTGGACACAGCAGCATAAGCGGTGTACGTACTAGACAAGTTGTAAAGATACTGCGTGAGAGGATTATGTTGCGTTTGCGTCAAAATGTGTGTATGATGGGGTGGTTGTTGTTGATGTGGCCGTTGTTGATAAAGTGGGCGAGATGGGATATGTTGCTATTGTGGGACTATTGCAGAAGCATTATGTGGTGGTTGTAGTGGCTGTGACACAGTTTGCATGACTTGATGTGGGGGTTGTGTTGGAACAGTGGTGTGTTGTTGAGGAATCAAAATGTTTTGTTGTGGGATGGTAACGTTTTGTTGCAGGATTGTGAAGTTTTGTTGTGGAGGTTGTTGATGGGTTGGTTGAGATGAAATAGTAGCAACAACATCATGTTGTGGCGGTGCTTGCGAAGGGATAGCGGTGTGTTGTGGTGGTGCTCGCATCACAGTGGATGGATGTGGATTAATGGGAGGTTGTTGCAACACAGGGATATTACCTTAGGGTGACGGTAGTAGATTACCAGCAGGTGCAAGTCCTAGAGGTGGCATCAAAGCAAGAAGTGAAATGCCCCTAGTATTGACGGGTGGTTGACTAGGATATTGAGGTGGAAGTGGTGGAGTAGGCAGAATATTTTGTGGCATTCCATAGGCATAGGGGTCATTAGGATCGGGTGTAGTTGTAGAAGTTGTGGATTGGAGGCGAGGATAACTAAAAACTTGATGGATTACAACATTTTCGAACTCAGGATGATACCAATTCTCTATAGGAAAACCTTTAGGAACATACAAATTTCCTACAACATTTTGCGAGGTTTGCGAATCTTGAGGTGTAGGAAGAGTTTGGGTGTCGATATATTGTGACATATTAAAGTCAGGTGGTGATTTGACCCCTTTTGTGATTAGAGTGGCAAGGATCTTATTCCCACGCTTGTTGAGGAGGCGATCTATCGTCTGAACATTAGTAGGATTGCTAAGATATTCGTCAATCGTGACTTCGGGCTGATTGATCATGTTTTCATCTCTGAGCGGTGAGGTGTTTTGGACATCGGTGTTGGACTATGATGATGCACTATTATGGGGATCTTGAGGGATATTTGCACTGTTGTTGGGATCTTGTGTGGTATTTGCAATGTTGTTAGGATCTTGTGGGATGTTCGGCTGGGAACCTTGGCCTTGTTGCTCTGCCATTTGTTTCTTGTCTTGTGATTGAGTTTGAATGGGCATGAAAGTGAAAAACTACTAGGTGAGCTAAGATGCATTTAAACTCTAGGATGTGATGCCTAAATGATGATTGAAGGATTGATTTGGTTGGATAGTGGATCAGTTGCTTGGGTGATTCGATAAGGATGAGATTGGATGATTGGATAGGTATGATTATGGATTAGATAAGATTAGTTGATGAAATGATTGATAAGATTGGTCGATTGGATGGTAAAAGGGATTCTAAACTAGGTTTAGAGATCACCCTAGGTGACTTAAGGTGTTGATTGATTGGATTAAGGATGGATAGATGATTGCGACACCAAATCCAACTTGAGATGGAAGTGTATTGATAGGGCCGAATGATGACTAACTGACTCAGGACAAATGGTGATCCTAAGTAGATATTGTAGGATGACGATCAGTTTCAGACACCTAGGTCAATTTGGATAATGACTTCAAACAAATTTCAAAGGATTTGTATTGAGAAAATGATGAGGGATATGCAACCTAAAGGGGTTTTATGATGTTCGTATATGATTTAGATGATGAACGAATGATATTTGGAGAATGCAGATGCAAATAATGGATGAAAGGAAGATGTAGAATGGCTAGATAAAGATTAGACTCGCTAAACCAAGGTGTAGGTTCTCCCAACAGAAGGTCAATTTCTCCTAATTGAAGGTCAGGTTCACCCAAGTAAAGGTCAGGTTCGCCCAAGTAAAGGTCAGGTTCACCCAAGTATAGGTCAAGTTCGCCTAAATATAGGTCAGGTTCACCCAATTGAAGGTCAAGTTTTCCCAAGTACAGGTCAGGTTCGCCCAAGTATAAGTCAGGTTCACCCAACTGAAGGTCAAGTTCACCCAACTGAAGGTCAAGTTCACCCAACTAAAGGTGAGGTTCACCCAAGTATAGGTCAGATTCGCCCAAGTATAGGTCAGGTTCGCCCAAATATAGGCCAGGTTTTCCCAACTAAAGGTCAGGTTCGACCAAGTATAGGTTAGGTTCACCCAAGTATAGATCAAGTTCACCTAACTTAACTTTCAGATTTGTCTAAACTAGAAAAGAGGTCAAATAGACTATCAAAACGGGTGAACAGATGCTTTGAATAAGGAAATTGATACTCGAAATGAGCAAACAGGTGTTCGAAACGGGCAAATGGATGCTCGAAATAGGCAAACGGGTGCTTGGAATGAGGAATGAATGCTTGGAATGGGCATACGTGTACTCAAACCGAGCAAATGGGTGCTCGGAACAGGCAAACGGGTGTTCGAAACGGGCAAACGAGGGTTTAGAATGGGCAAACAGGTGTTCAAAATAGGCAAAAGGGTGCTCAAAATGAGCAAACAAGTGCTCAGAACGGGGAACAAATGCTCAAAATGGGTAGACAAGTACTCGGAACAGGAAAATGTGATGCAGCCACAAGAGGACGGTCCTCAAGGAGAACTACCTGAACTGTGCAACAAGAGTAACACAATGAAAGTAATACAGAATATGGAGGCAAATATAGAGGTAAGTATTCTCATTAATAGAAATCTTAGTTACATTTGGCCAACAACATTTGGGTTTACAGATTCGGCTCACAGGCCTAATATAACATGTTTAATATTACAACATTCTAATATGCTCCTTTATGCGAGTTGAACTCTTACAATTTAGATCAATCTTAATCTACTCAATCAATGACTACTACTCTGATCAATTGCAAGCTTTATACTATATCCATGATTCTAGAATCATCCGCCTTGGCCAAAGATCATCACATTAACCAAGGAAAATGTAACGTGCACATGAATAGGTTGGCCTCAAATTTGAATTACTCTATCAAAAGGTGCATAGAATGAAGTGTGGACCTATCATGAAGGTCGAGGACACTCCATGGAACATTTAAGATCACACCATTGAGATTCACAAGTCATAGGGACGATCCACGAATGATCAAATTAGCCGTTAGGCTTGGAAACTATTCTGGTGTCAGTTCAAGAATTGCCATGAAATTCTGGAAGTGATAACTTGCCAGAAAAAAAATCCAATCATGCTCAAAGCTTGGAATAAGGAAAATGAACATTTCCATGAGATACACAAAGATCCATAGGGTCTAGTGAGTAACTATGAAGAAATATCGAATCTGCCAACTTGAACTGAACAAAGAACAAAACTGAAAGAAAATATTTTTGGTTGATGCAAGATTGCCAAGAACCAAGGATGTTCCTGCATCAAACATCTAGGGTTATTGAAAAGTGAGTCCCTCACTTTTTTGGGACTAAAGGAAAAACAATATGTTCTACCTTAGCTTGAGAAATCCAAGAAGAATCTTCCACTGGTCTACATTTCCATTTCACAAGATACTCTTTGTACTGTCTTCCTCGAGTCTTTCTCCCATATCTGATATCTAAAATTTCTTCAATCTCATATGACTGTTGCTTAAGAAACTACTGTTCCAATCTTACTTCACTGTCTTCTTTGAATTCTACTTCATGGTATTGGTGTAGGTTTGCAATGTTGAATATATGTGATATACCCATGCCATTCGGTAACTCTACTTCATATGCATTTCCAGAATCAAACTTCTTCAAAATATTACAAGGTCCAAACTTCCTCATCTTTAGCTTGTTGTATGTTCCAACTGGAAATCTCTCCTTCCTCAAATATACCATCACTTCATCTCCAACGTCGAATTCCTGATGTCTCCTCTTTTCATCTATTTTCTCCTTATACTTCTGCTCCAGGTCTTCCAACTGTTGTTTCACTTGAGTATGTACTTTCTTCATATGCTCTGCAAATTCTTCTACTTTTGCATTCCTCTTATCTTCCATACTGATGTCTCTCAACTATGATAAACCTCTAAGATGAATTACCGTAACAATCTCAAAAGGTGTCTTCCCTACACTCATGTTCACTGAATTATTGTAAGCAAACTCTACTTGTGCAAGGACTAAATCCCAACTTCCAGTCTTCTCTTCGATCAAACATCTAAGAAAATATTCTAAAATCCTATTTACTATCTATGTTTGTCCATCTGTCTGTGGGTGAAAAGTATAATTGAACTTCAAATCGGTCTTTAGCTTCTTCCAAAGTGTCCTCCAAAAGTAACCAACAAACTTTACATCTCTGTCTGAAACAATACTCCTAGGTAACCCATGCAATCTGACCACTTCCTTGAAAAACAAGTCTGCTACATGTATTGCATATGTTGTCTTCCTACAAGGTATGAAATGTGCCATCTTAGAAAATATATCTACCACCACAAATAAAAAATCATTACCTCTTTGTGTCTTCGGTAAACCAAGTATGAAATCCATACTAATGTCTTCCCAAGGTCTCTCTTGAACTGTCAAAGGCTTATACAATCCAAAATTCTGACTACTTCCCTTTGCAACTTGACAAACCCTGCAACTTTGCACAAATCTCCTAACATCCCTATGAATCTATTGCCAAAAGTAATTCTCACTTACCAATGCCACTATTTTATCAACTCCAAAGTGTCGTGACAGTCCTCCACTATGTTTCTCCTTCACCAAGTTATCCCTCATTGAACTTCAGGGTATACACAACTAATTACCTCTGAACAACATATCCTACTGAATGAAATAATCCAACCACTGGCTTCTATCCTCCAAAACAAGTTCTTTACAAGCTTTCCAAGGTTCTAAAAAATTCGGGTCTTCCTCATACAAGTTTGTCAACTCATCAAAGCCTAATACCTCCACTCTCATCTCTATCAGTAAATTCCTTCTCCTACTCAAAGCATCAACAACTCTATTTGACTTTCCACTCCTATGCTTCAAAACAAAAGTATAGCTCTGCAAGAACTCTACCCATCTCAGGTCTCTCTAATTCAACTTACCTTGATTGTTCAAATATTGCAATGCTTGATGATCCGTACACAACAGAAATTCCTTAGGCAACAAATAATGTCTCCACTTCTTCAAGGCTTGAACTATAGCATAAAATTCCTGATCATACACTGAATACCTTCTCCTATCATCATTCAAATTCTCACCAAAATAAGCTACAAATTTCCCTTCTTGACTCAATACTGCTCCAATTGCATTTCCACTTGCATCATAGTCTACTAGAAATACCTTACCGAAATCCGGTAAAGCCAACACAAGTTGCTCAGTCACCTTCTACTCCAACAATTCAAAACTACGGTTTGCTTTAGATGTCCATCTAAAATCCTTCTTATCTCCTCTCATTATTTCTGTCATAGGACTGCAAATAGAATTGAAATTCCTAATGAACTTTTGATAGAAACTAGCCAATCCATGAAATGATCTTACCTCTCCAATGTTATCTAGTGTAGGCCACTCCACAATTGCTTTTACCTTCTTAGGATCCATCTTCAACCCATCCACATTTATCACAAATCCTAGATATACCAATTCATCCTTCATGAAACAACACTTCTTAATGTATATTAGCAACTGCTCCTCTCTCAACCTCTGCAAAACTTGTCTAATATGCAACAAATGTTCTTCTCTACTCTTACTAAAAATCAAGATGTCATCCAAGTACACAATCATGAACTTACCCAATAATTTCTTCAATACTTCGTTCATCAACCTCATGAAAGTACTCGATGCATTTGTCAATCCAAAAGGCATCACTAACCACTCATACAATCCTTCATTTGTCTTGAATGTTGTTTTCCACTCATCTCCTTCTTTGATTCTGATACGATGATATCCACTCTTCAAATCTATTTTTGTAAAGTATCTAGCTCCACTCAAAAAATCCATAATGTCATCCATCTGGGGCAAAGGAAATCTATACTTCACAGTGATCTTTTTTATGGCTCTAGAATCTGTACACATCCTCCATTCTCCATCCTTCTTAGGTGCTAGCACAATAGGTACTACACATGGACTTAAGCTTTCTCTGATCAAACCCTTCAACAATTCTTGCAATTGTTTATTCAACTCTTCATTCTCTTTCGGTGTCATTCGGTGTGTTGCTTTATTAGGAAAACTAGCTCCAGGAATTAGATCCATGCAATGACATACTTCTCGCAAGTGGTAGTCCATCAAGTACATTATCTGAGATGATCTCCCCATACTCTGTCAACAATTCCTTTATCTCTTTTGGTTGATCCTCTACATGCTTCAAATCTTTAGTCTTCTTAGGTACCAAGGCATAACATACGTTCTCATGTCTCAATCCATCCAGGAATCTCCTTCCAACAACCAAAAAAACTCTAGTACTCGTACAAACCTCAACTATAGGGACATCTTCCAAAGGCAACAAAATTTGCTTCATCCCATTAGCAACAATAGTATATATATATTCTTCTTTCCATCATGAATATCCTATTGATCATACTACCAAGGCCTTCCCAACAAAATATGACATATATCCATAGGCATGATATCACACAAAACTTCATCTTGGTAATTTCCTATCTTTAATTTCACCAAGCATTGTTCACTTACTAGTATCTTATGCTCATCTTGAATCCAAGCTATCTGATAGGGCTTCGGGTGCTTCAACCTTTCCAAATTCAATTTGGTCACATCTCTTCAGACGCCAAGTTCTTAGAACTTCCACTGTCCACAATCACTTTGCAACATTTACCAGCTACCTTGCATCTAGTCCAAAACAAATTCTTTCTCTGCAATGGCTCCTTTTCCAACTCACTCTGACACAATACTCTTCTATTCACCAACACTTCTCCCTCTCCCAGTTTATTAGATGATCCAACATTTTCTTCCTGAACAAAGGTTGTTCTCCTATTGTTATCTGTCTTTTTGCTCGTCTCTCCCTTATTACATTCAAAATCTCTATGTCCTCCACCACACTTAAAGCAAGTCCTCCTGAATACTTTTTTCTCCTTATCGTCCTTTCTATATCCTTCATTCTGGAAACCACCATATCCTCCTCTTCTGTAAGAGTTTCCATCACCTTTATGATACAAATTATCATTCTTACTGACCTCCTTATCCTATTCTGATCTGCAAAAGAGCCTCTTCTTCCTCCAATAAAAGTTCTTCGTCTCTGAAATCTTCCACCTCTTCCTCTCCGTCTCTGTTCATGTCTTTTATTGAACTTCTCTTTTGCTTTTAGGGCACACTGATATGCCTCTTCCACACTCTCCAACTTAATCAAACTGATCTCATCCTGTATAGATGACCTCAAACCATTCACATACCTAGCTACTTGCTCAATCTCATCCTCTGAATGTCCAAATCTAATATTCAACTTATAGAACTTCTTAGTATACTTTGTCACACTTGAATCTTTCTGCTTCATTTTTTGCAACTCTCAAAACAAACTAATATGATAATCTATAGGCATAAACTTTGTCTTCAATTTATTTATCATTTGATCCCATCACTTTATCTTCTCTTTTCCTCTTCTCTAGCTATCTGTCTACAAATATTCCCACCAAAGGGATGCATGTCCTCTCAAATTTTTACATGCATATTTCACCTTCTTATCTTCAGTAGTACCTTCAAATTCAAAATACTTTTCCATCTTTGTTATCTAATCAAGCAATTCTTTTGAATCCAACTTACCATTATAATCTAGTGGATTGAAATGTGGTTTTGTATTCGCTCTAGTTAGGGCTCTTATGAACCTTTCTTCTCCTTGATCTAGACCGGGTTTCTCTTCTCTTCCTCTTTCATCCTATACTTCTACCTTTTCATCACTTACATCATCAACTAGTCGACCTCTTCTCTAGGTCGTTTCGATTGCATCTAATCTAGCAACAATTGCTCTCAACATCTCCATTAAAGTTGGGTCTGCATTTCCACACACTCCATTTCCTATAACATTTCTTCTTCCCACCATCTTTACACAAGTCCTCTGCAACTACAAGTTGGATCCTCAATATGCCACCCACAACAAATCTTTTGTAGGACTCCACGAATTCTGACGACCTCACACAAATTGAACCTCGCTCTAATACCAATCTGATGCAACCATGGTAGGAGGGTCCTCAAGGAGAAGTACCTGAACCGTGTAGCAAGAGTAACACAATGAAAGCAATACAAAATATGGAAGCAAATGCAGAGGTAAGTATTCTCATTAACATAAATCTTAGTTACATTCAACCGACAACATCTGGGTTTACAGATTCGGCTCATAGGCCTGATATAACATGTTCAATATTACAAAATTCCAATATGCTCCTTTATGCGAGCTGAACTCTTACAACTCAGATCAATCTTAATCTACTCAATCAACTACTACTACTTTGATTGATTGCAAGATTTATACTATATTCATGATTCTGGAAGCATCCACGTCGGCCAAAGATCATCACATTAACCAAGGAAAATGTAACATGCACATGAATAGGTCGGCCTCAAATTTGAATTACTCTATCAACAAGTGCATAGAATGAAGTGTGGACCTATCATGAAGGTTAGGGACACTCCATGGAACATTTAAGATCACACCATCAAGATCCGCGAGTCACGAAGATGATCCACAAACGATCAAATTAGTCGTTAAGCTTGGAAACTACTTTGGTGTCGGTTCAAGAATTGCCATGAAATTTTGGAAGCGGTAACTTGCCGAAAAAAGATCCAATCACACATAAAGCTTAGAATAAGGAAAATGAACATGTCCACGAGATACACAAAGATCCACAAGGTCTGGTGAGCAACTATGAAGAAATACCGAATCCACCAACTTGAACTAAACAAAGAACAAAAGAAGAACAAAACTGAAAGAAAATATTTTTGGTTGGTGCAAGATTGCTAAGAATCAAGGATGCTCCAACATCAAAACAGGTGCTCGGAATGAGCAAATAGGTGTTTGGAATGAGCAAACGGGTGCTTGAAATGACTAAATAGAAGATGACATTGGCTGTTTGGGGGGCAGCTTCACCCAAGTTGGGGCGAGTTCACCCAACTGCAGGTCAGGTTCGCACCTCTTGTGGAAAGTTCATCTATTCAGTGAAAAGTTAGATGATTTTGAGAGAAATAGGCTAAAAAATGACTGAGACAGGGGGCAGGTTCACCCCTGTTGAGGGAAAGTTTGCTTGTTTAGTAAAAAGATAGGCAATTTTGATAGAAATAAGCCAAAAAAATGTTTGAGATAAGGGGCAGGTTCGCCTGTTCAGTAAAAAGATAGACAATTTTGACAGAAACTGGCTAAAAAATGTTTGAGACATGGGGCAGGTTTGCCCCTGTTAAGGGCAGGTTCGCTTGTTCAGTAAAAAGATAAGCAATTTTGACAGAAACAAGCTAAAAAATGTCTAAGACAGGGGCATGTTTGCCCCTATTGAGGGTAGGTTCACCCCTCTGCAACAAACCTGGACTTGACTTAAATGAAAACAACTATGGCAAAGGACTAAAACAAAGCAAAAAGCAAACAAAAGGTATGGCTGACTTGACTAATAGAAATGAACTAGTTTACCACAACAAAGACAGTTCAAACAACACGAATCCTAAAATTAGTGAAAAGGGGTATGACCAACACGGTCCTCTAACTAGGTTAAACAAGGCAACTAGGGAGTCCTCGATATACGCTCGGTGTGTGAAGCACAAACCGTGAACACCATTCCATCACAAGCATGAGTTGAGAACTCTAGCGAGATACTGAAGGCTCAGATCAACTCTTCACGTCTATCTAGGTACCACCCTAGCTTCGATGCTCCACTAGACACGACGTGACTGGATTGGGGTACAACTTTGGCTCTCCCCCTTTGTATACTTTGTCGATACGCGTGGTTGGGATCGTCCCTTGGGGTGATGAAATCCCCAAACAGATCCTGTTAAAAAGACAATACTAACTATTTTCGGCTACTCCCCAGGCTCACACAAAGTGCAAGGGGAAAACTTGAATGGAATAGTGCCCTCTTGGGTGACACAAAGGACTTTAAAAACATGAAAAACAGTATGTTGGCTCCCCCCTAATTAAACTATGTGCCTAAATAAGAGAAAAATAAAAGGAAAACAACTCACTAATAATGGGGACCCATCCACCTTGCAACAAATATGTTAGAAGTCTTTCTTTTGGTATTCAATAAGCATTAACAACTGCATGAATGTTAGAAAAATTATCACAATCACCAACATGATGATTTATGAGGTTAGTTTTAATCAAAACGATAGAAAATAGAGTCTAAAATTGAAATTTAAACTAATGTTTTACCTTGTAGAAGCCTCTGTCCAGGGCAGGTTTTTCCCTTGTTAGGGTAGGTTCACCCTTGTTAGGGTGGGTTTGCCCCTCTATAGGGCAGGTTCGCCCATCTGTAGGGAAAGTTCGCCCCTTTGCAGAAAATAATGAAGAAACTTGGGTTCTGCTACTCAGAAGGGTGACTCTACAGGGTAGGGTCGCCTCTGTTCAGGTCGGGGTTGCCTGTAGTTGGGAAGGTTCACCTTTGTTCATGGAATGGTCACCCTTGTTTGGGGTGGGTTTGCCTCTCTATGTCCTGAACCTGCAAAATGTCAAAAAACAACAAATGTAAAAGCAAAAGGACCCATCTGTGGGTCCCACCGAGCGTGCCAGAAATGTGATCAAGAGTAGTTAGCCTATCTAATGATGCAGAAAAAAATGCAAAAGACAAAAAACAACACTTAACACCTCAAGATAGGGCTACATTAAACTTAAATAAAATAAAGTTAAATAAGTAGATTTTTTACCTTGTTCAAGTTGCTCCTTGGTTGGCCCTTTGATGAGTGATGTTTTGTATGCTCCTTTATGGCAAGGTGGATGAAAAATGGACTCAAAATGATCTATGTAAGATGAGGAATACAATGAACAAAGTGGGTAGTTGAATGGATGAATGCAAGTGCAATAGATGGAAGCTCGAAAGTATGCAACAATGGAGGTTTTGGAGTGCAAGAGTGCAAGTATGAAAGCTAAAGCTTGAATGAGAATACAAATTATGTGAATGCCTAATGAATGATAATGAATGAAAATCCTTTATATTTAGGGGAGAATTCTCTAGAGAATTCAATGGTCAAGATTGAGCCAACATGGCCAAGATGGAGGGCTATGGTGAGTTGAAGAATCACAAGCCCTCACATCTTGCCATGTGGAAATAAGATGGCAAAAGGACATGGTGAGGTGGAGAGATTACAAGTGAGGTGGAGGTACTTGCAAGTACCTTGGAAAGGGGAAAATATTTTCTCAAAAAGGAACTTCTTATCCCCATGTGGGAAGGATGTTGACATGTGAGGAATTTTAGAATTCCTCACACATCATCACGGGGAAGAGAGAAGTTGTTTGAGGAATAAATGTGAATTTTAAATTCACATGACAAACACCTTGTGGATAGGACAAGGCTCTTATGAAAGAAGCTAAAAAGAACCTTGTGGATAAGACAAGGTTCTTATAATGGAAGGTTCTTGACCCCCATGTGATTGATGTGACAAGTGAGGAGTTCTAAAACTCCTAATAGCTTGCATGGAGAAGAGGAGAGAGTCTTGGAGGGATAAATGTGAATTTTAAATTCACATGGGCAAGAGGGTCTAGGCTAAATGTGGAAATTGTGAAGGTTGACCAAAAAGGTATGCTAAATGTAGCAAGGGGATTAGATAAATGTTTTGCAAATAGGTGATTAAGAAACTTAATGAGGGATTAGAAGCAAGTGGGAGAATATGGAGGATGATTAATGTGTGCACATCCTAATCGTGGATTAATTAAATTAATCCATATTAGAAGAGGGTTATGGAGGATGTGACAAGGATAGAGAAAAATAATAATTTAAAATTGTTTTAATTCAAAAAGGTCAAATGACTAAATTAAATAAATTGATATTTTTATTTAATTTAGAGAGGAGAAGATGAAAGGTAAAATATTTAATTATTAAATTAAATACTTTAGGAACCTTAGGGAAAGGGGAGATATTAATTAAATAAATCATTTAATTAATATTGATGAAGTAGATGGATAAGGGAGACAAATTTGACCATATGGAAGTGGTCAAATTTGGATGTTTACAGTTATCGCTTGGATTTGATGTTTGTGTTCTTGGATTGGTGCATCTTCACCTTGGCATGTTCCTTTTCTTCCATAGGTGGCACGTTGGAGGATGAGAGGATTTATTGCTTGAGATGGCGGTCACTTTGGTTTTATTGCAGGTATCTTGATGGAGCATGATAGCATTGTGGAGATTCATGTGGTTACATGTATAGCCATGATGATGTATATCATGTATTGATCCCTTATGCAATGCGTACAACAAGTGGGAGAATGTTGCGATATGGTGTTATACACCATTGCATAAAATGATTTATGATAATGTTGTAATTAAATAATTATTTATTTGTGATGCACCTAGGTGGTGAGGTTAATCACACTAGGTAATTTTTTTGGGACCACTTGATGTTGTACTGTAACATTGTATTAGTATTTAATGTGTGGGAGACATGTGATAATAATTTAATATGGGGGAAATATTAAATAAAACAAAAACTTAGTACCCAATATTAAATAAGGGGCTAGTGGTTTTGTGTTCACATGGTTTTGTGTCACATGGTTTTATCTTACCAATTGGTTGTATTTGTGTGAGCTCGAGTCTATAAAAGCAAACACATGTTTAGTGGTTAAGGTTGGCTTAGTGAGAGGGTTGTCATTATTGAGTCTTTTTGAGGAGTGCATATGTGAAGCATGGCATGGGATGTGTGGATTTGAGCTTGGACACATGAGGATGCATTGAGAGGCTTGATGCTTTAGAGGTATTCATTATAACTCTTGTATTGTTTTATTGTTGAATAATACGATGGAGTATGTATGTTTTTGGAGGCTGAGTTTTTCCCTCCTGAGGGTTTTCCCAGGGTATATCTTGTATCATCTTTGATGGGTATGTTGTCTATGGACATTGAGTACTTATTTGAATTAATATCTCTATTATGTTATGTGGAAATTGTCATATAATGGATGCAAGTTTCCTTACGAGAGAGAGAGAGAGCAAAGGATGGAGAGAGAGAAATAGAGGTAGAGAGAGCAAGGGAGGGAGGGAGACGTAGTGAGGGGAGAGATAGAGATGTGTGTGTGTGTGTATGAGAGAGAGAGGTGAGATAAAGCGAAATATAGATGGAATGAGAGAGGGAAAGGTAGAGAGGTAGGTGTATAGAGAGATGGAGATATAAAGATGGACAAAGAGAGAGGGAGGGAGAGGTAGAAATATAGGTCTAAAGCTTGAGAGAGGAGGAGAGAGAGGGAAGGAGGGAAGGAGGGAGAGGGTAGAGTGGGAGAGAGAGATGGGGGAGAAATAAAATTTATCCTTCACAATAACATGATCGTGTTATAATGCACTCACGTTATGAGAATCTAAGGTAGAGAATAAATCAAGTACATTATAACATGCTTGTGTTATTATCTATCTTGGGAATTTCCATCCATTAAGGTTGGATTTTACTTGGGAATCCAACCCAAATGATTAGATTAACATTTCAACATCCAAATATGTGTTTTTTCAATTTGTAAAAAATTAACACAATCTTAAGCATACTCTCCATTAGATTTGCACATGTTTCAATGTCAAGTCAAAAAAATGGAAGAGTAATGTTGAGTTCTCTTATCTTTCTAACCATATAACTTTTTTAGGTTTTGAATATGTTAAGGTTTTTATCTTTAATTTCTTTTGCTAGTGTCTCCATTTTTTGTTAAAAACCTACATATGGTATTTTAGGCTTCACTTTTCAACTCTTTGTCAAAATTTCAAATAAATTACATTTTGAGAAATTACCTACTCTATTCTATACATAGTCAAAAAAATATTTTTGATTAGTTTCCTCTAAAATTTGGGGGAGCACACTCAATTTTTTTCCAAGATGTGTCCACTTTGAAAAATAGTAAAAGATCATATATTCATTAAAATATTACTAGAAAAATCAAGCATAAATTGCATGGTGTTAGCTAATTTCTCACCAAAGAGATTTTTTAAATACTAAAGAAAATTTAACATTTTAGGGGTAGCACACTAAACACTATGTTATATTCTTTTTACAAAAATTGAGCACTTTGTGTGCTCCCCCTTTTTGAACCCCTTAATGTTCACCATTTAAAAAAATAGTAGTTTAGAGAGTTGATTTAGAGCACTACGACTATTGTTCTTGTTTTGTCTTCAAATTTCGAGTGTAAATATCTTTAGTTTCTCATCCAAGACCAATCTTTCTTGATTTAAAAAAAAAGGTGGCCACTTAAGACCCCTTTTTGGTCCCCCATTTCTATGCACTTACCCTAGAGTGACAATTTGCAAAAGATTTTTTTGACATCAAAATCATTGTGTCAACCTACCAAAATGTCCTCCATATTTTTTAATTCTTATATACTTAGGCCTGAAAGCCTTCTCATCTTTACCATCAAGTTCATATCTTTCCCATGAATTATGTGACCTTAGATTAAGAACAAACAATTCATTCTTAGAAGCTCTTTGTCTATACTATATTATGGAAAGAATAGTAACTTAGGATAAATGGGAATTGTACACATAGCTTTTTTTTTAAACTTCTATTTGCAGTAAGAAGAGAGGGAGAGAGAGAGAGAGAGGGGGAGAGATAGGGATAGAAAGAGGGAGAGATAGAGGGGGAAGAGTGAGAGATGGATAGATAAAGATGGAAGAGATACATATATATAAAGAGGGATAGAGAGGGAGATAGATGGATGGATAGAGAGAGGGGGACATGTCTAGAGATAAAGGGAGAGAGAGGAAAATAGAGGTAGAGTCAAAGATAGAGTGAGAGAGGAAGAGGGAGACAAGTAGATAGAGAGATATACATAAAGGGAGAGATAGGGAGACATAGATGGAGAGATAGAGAGAATGAGATAAAGAGATATAGAGGAAGAGGGATAGGGAGAGGGAGAGATAGAGAGATATAGATGGTGAGATAGAGTGATAGAGAGATAGATATATAAAAAGATATAGAGGAGAGGGAGAGAGAGACAAAGATATAGACAATTGGAGAGAATTAGAGATAAGTAAATAGAGATGGAGAGACCTGGAGAGAGAAATAAGGGGAGATAGAGAAAGGGAGAAAGAAGAAGGGGGAGATAGATATATGGAAGGAGAAAGAGAAAGAGAGATAGAGAGATATATGGGAAGAGAAAGGGATAGAGAGGTAGAGTTAGAGATATAGATAGGGGATAAGGAGGGAGAAAGGGAGGGAGAGATGAGGAGAGATAGAGATAAGGGGAGATAGAGAGAGAGGGAGGGAGAGAAAGGGGTAAAGATAGGTAAAGGAGGAGAGATAAAGAAGAGGGGGAGAGAGGGAGAGAGATACGTTGAAGAGGAAGATAGAGAAGATAGGGAGAGATAGCTTAATAAATAGAGAGGGGGAGAGGGAGTGACATAGATAGTGGGAGATATAGAGAGCGATAGGGAGAGATATATCAATCAACCTCCCTACATCTCTATCTATTCATCTTTATCTCTCTATCTCTCTACCTCTATCTATCTCTTTGTATCCCTTTCCATCTATATGTTTCTCATTATCTCCCTCTCTCTCTATATATTTTTTCTTCCCTCTATTTACCTTTATCTCTCCATCTCTTTATGTGATTTTATCTCTATCTATGTCTCCCTCTTCTCTCTTTCTCTTTTCCTTTGTTTATTTTTCTCTATCTCCCTCACTATATTTACCTCTTTCTCTGTCCCTCTTTATTCCTCTATATCTCTACCTATCTCTCTATATCTCTTTGTCTCCCTCTTTATCTCTCTTTTTCTATTTATCTCTCTTTCTTCCTCTTTATCTCTATATGTATCTCTATCTTTGTTTCTCTCTTCTCTTTTTTTTTCTCTATATCCCTCTTTTTATCCCTTTATTTCTATCTTTGCTCATTTCTCATTATCCATATTCATCTCTTTCTCCTCCTTTGTCTTATTTTTCTCCCTCTCTCTTGCTCCCTTTCTCTTTTTCTCTCTCCACCTATCTATATCTTATCTCTATCTCCCTCTCCCTTTTCTCTTCCTTTCTCATTCTCTCATTCTCTTTCTACATGCTTGTTTCCTTAAGTGTGCAATGGGTACATTGAAGAGGTCTTAAAGGTGAATTATCATATCTTTAATCAAATGACATGTTACCTTGAGCATAACTCCCCAAGGACACATCACATCCTTGGATTGTTGACATGAAACAACCAATCAAAAGTTAGTTTCTCTTTTCTTTATCTTTACCTTTGTATTTTTTATATTTCTCACTCTCATGCTCTATCTCTTTGTCTATTACTATCTATTTCAATCTTTGTCTCCATCTACATATATATATATATATATATATATATATCTTGATATCTATCTATCTAAATTTGTCTCTTTCTCCCATTGCCTATCTTTTGAGTTTCTCTCTTTATTAGCCGATAGGCTACATATGGTGTGAGATTTGAGCTTGAAGCAAGTCTCAAACTTGTAAATCATTATTGAGTTGTTGAAAAACAAGTTTCAACTGCCTTTTAATGGTAAACCAACTACTGTTTAATAGTAGGATCCTCTAAAATATCAAGTAAAAGCCTCCAAAATCTCACTTATCACATAAAATCCAGATAAATATTGATTTGATAACTGGATGGGAACATTCTATTTCCATTTGTAGTATTTTTTTATCAATTTGATAGTAAATTTCTTTTTTCATTTGCATTGATTTATGTTTTAAATCTATATGCAAATATTTCATAATCAAATAATACTTAATTTCTTTAAAGAAAAGATTTAGATTTGTCTAAATTTTTTTCATTCCATTATTTAGCACTTATTATTAATTGTAGCCACATGCAACAAGAAATTTTAGCACATCCATGCACAAACACATACTCTCTAACATATTAACATACATATAGTTTTCTATCGGCGTAATCCTTGAACTTCCTTTAGGTGCAAATGCTAGTATATAAACTTCTCTCTATATAGAATTGTCTCCCCCTCTATCTCTCTTTCTTTTTCCTAATCTCTCCAAAGATCAATTAAACTATCATATTTTTTATATATTAATTTTTTTAATTGTTTCGTAATAAGGTATTATTGTATTGATCTAAACAAAATTTACAAGCGTCTCCAAAATGCAGGTTCACCCATGATTTTTCAAGGCTAACAACCACCCAACCAACAACATTTAAAAACTGCCCCACCAACCAGATAGAATAACTCGACGCACTAGACAACTTGACCCACTAGACAATCTAGGAAAAACATAGGACAAGTATACAACCAAAACGGACTAGAGCTGAATTGAGATAGAGCATTTGAAAACCACCAAAAAAACCATTAACCCAAGGGAACCACAAAATCATAGGGCCACCTCAAACTTCAAGAATCCATTGGCCTTAGTGAAGGCATCAAATTCCAACACCCATTTAAAATCTTCCACTTCCACCAACCATAGTAATTTTTCGAGGAAATTGGGCCCGACCATTGCAAGCATCCTATGACGAACCAACGCCATGCCCTTGAGGTCTAGAAGAAATGGGTAAATCTTGATGACTTCACCCGATTTTTTGATCAGCTCCAAATCTTTTGGTTGCAGGACCCCAGCCCTAAGAATCACCACCTTGAGAATCTCATCCAAACCCTCCATCAACCCTTTCTTGAACAATTTGCAGACTAAAGCTTTTGCTTCCACCTTGGCCTTGTGAATATCCACGAGGGAGGCCAAAAATTGCGAGACAATCTACAAGTTCACCCTGAACATTTCATGCGGCTCCAAATGCCCCTTCTCAAGCACCATTTTAACTACTACAGCTGTTAGAGGATCAATGTTTAACGAGATGCACTCGAGGCACTGATCTGTTATGCCCGAGAAAGCATTTTGATGCTCTTTGCAACCTAATTGAATTGGGGTGTCGAATTAGAAACAAACCAGGGTATCCACCGACACGTGCACCATGAACATTGAATGTTTCGCCATTACCATGAACCACACCCTAACTAGAGCCAAAGAGAGGAAAACAATGCTTCAAAATTACCACCTTCAGAAGAGTGAGGATGCTAATGCATTAAATTCTCGTTGGGTTATCATGTTGTACAATGCAGGGTTGCCACCCAACACTTGCTAAAAAAACCACGAAATGCTGCCATTCAGAGGCATGAGTACTTTGAATACTGAGGCGAACTGAAATGACACAACCATTCCAATCGCCCAAATCTCGCATCAGTACCAAAGTCATCTGATGCATAATCACTGCCAACTCTAAACTATATGAATAAGGGGAAAATGTTAATGATGCAAAATGATCTTTGCTGACTTAGCTCCCACGTCACCCATGGTTGCCCCTCTAACTCACCCCCAGAATGAACTTTCCACAGTCCACGTGGAAAGTCACTCACCCTTCCACCCACTTTTTTATATATTAATTTAATTTGTTCTATATAAAACATATTAATTATATTAATTTTATATTTATATTTAATAATTTTTATTATAGAATATAATATATAATATTGATATAACCTATTATATATAATAATAAATAATATATATTATTGTTCGTTCTCTAAGTTGCAAGCGACTTTTCCTTTGCGGGATTTGAAGGGTATTTCAAAATTTGGGACTTGATTTAGCTGATTATCCCTTTCTTCCTGAGATTTTCGGATTAGATTTTAGTGGGTGCGATTCAACTCTATCAACGTGCCTGAAATTCAGTAGTCTGACAAGTATTTCGATGACACTTATGAGTCCAGGCATGTGGTCCTTCCTTCAGATGTTGCAAAATTGCTTCCCAAGAATCGACTACTTTTAGAGAATGAATGGTGAGCTATTAGAGTCTAGCAGTCGCGTGGGTGGGTGTATTATGCAATTCATTGCCCTGAGCCTCACATTATGCTATTTCAGAGGCCTTTAAATTTTTAGCAAAATCAACAGTAGCCAAACTATTAATGACTATAGAAGATTTACAAGATGATGGCGAACCATATAACTACATTACTTTTTACTCAAATTTCCTATTCAGTGGTTTTATGCAAATAGGTCTGCTTCATCACTCCAAAAACTGACTTACTTTGATATACTTCAAAGATATCATTTAGAACAAAATGTTCTTCCCACCTCTTGGACAAGGTTTTTCATCTATACTAATGACTTAAACTAAAAAAAATAAAAATAATAAATAAATAATATTTATTATATATAATTTAATCTATATTATGTAAAATATATATAATATATTAATTATATTTTGTATTATATAAAAATATAATAATTATTAATTATAATAATTTTATATATGTACTTAATAGTTTTGTTAAAGAATATGATATATAATAATAAGTAATAGTATAATTATATTATTTATAATTTATTTTTTATTCTATAAAATATAGATTATATATTAATTATGCTAATCTATATTTAACTATATAAAGATGCCGTTATGTTAAAACCTAAATGTGCTCATTATTAGGATCTTGGCCGTAATTTTCATTTTAATAAACATACTCTAAAACCATCGTCGAAATCTTATTTTCAGGCTGTACCTCGCCAAATTGGAGAAGTGAAAGTTCAAATACAAGAGTTTGGAGGAGAGGAAACGAATAGCGGCGGGGAGGCAGCAAAAAGCGACGAACAACAGCCGAAAAAATGGCGAAAAATGATGAATGGCTGAGATTCGTTTAATCGTCTTGCATTGATACGGACGCAAGATAGCCGTCGATACGCTTTTACAGGTCGCCTTGTTCATAGAGGGAACTTCATACATTCTGCTAATGAAAACTCAATTAAAATGCGCAGAACGCTTTATTACCCTTATTAAAAACCTTCTAAACGTCGACGTGTACGATTACCAGGTCAGCAATCCGCGAGGCAGACGTTTACCAATCTAAACAAAACATATAACTGACTCATCCGCGCCAAACCGGAGGTTTTATATATTTCAATTGTTTTGTTCAGGGGTTTTAATTGTTGGACATATTCGCTTGCCGAGGCGAACCTGCTTTGTATTTTTGAAGGTCTGGACAACCTGCTTTGTATTTTTGAAGGTCTGGACATACTTTACACAAATAATCACTGCATTCCATTCCTGCTCTCCAGCTTAAGGGCTTTACGACAATCTTTTCACGACATCTCGATTGAAATCTACACTAAGCCAAATGTTTTTCAAGGTCAGCGAAGGCAATGGTTTACAAATTTGATGATACGGAGCTCCTCAAACAAGTATGCATTTCTTGACACAAATTTTAAAATCCCTTTATTTACAGCAACCATATGGCAATAACCCATAAATTTCTGCTATGGCTTTCCCGCAGAATTTATGCAATATCCATAATTTTAATTTATATTATTTAGCCCCTTGTTAATTACTCAGGTTCCGAGTGCTGAACCGAGGGTCAGAAGTGGTTAGGGCAATAACTTTTTCTGATATCTCCAAGAAAAAGATACCGACCTTCTCTTTGTTATATGATCTCTCAATTTAATGTAGGATAGTAAAGACTTTATTTCTGTTTATAAGTTTACTATATTATTCTTTTGGATGTTAAGCTGTTCGACAAAACTTAGCCTAGCTGTTGATGTGAATCACTGCTCGTCAGTGACAACCTAAAGCTTCAATTATAATCTGTCTGTCAAGATAAGCAAATCTAATCAAGTAGGTTAATTAGGTCATCAAACTTGTGAAGCTATCAAAGTGACTACGAATACATGTCTTTAACTTTTCATTCGCTAACTAGATTGTCATGTTTGAATTCAAATGGCATTTCAGAGACTGAAGAAGTAGCTGTGGATCTCTTAATTGTCTTTATTCTATTTTGCTACCATGGCGGATGAGAAACATCTACAAGTATGGGTTTCGGATCAATTGCATACTCTACTGGGTTATTCCCAGCCAGCAGTGGTTTCATTTATTATTGGATTGGGTGAGTATGCTGCAAGTCCACCAAGCCTTGAGTCTCCTTTTGGAATTGAAGTTTTCTTTAATCTGTTTGACATTTCAGCTTAGGCAGTGCTTATAAATTATAATGGTATTTTATATTGCAGCTAAAAAGTCATCTTCAGCTGGGGATTTGGTAAGCCGGCTTTTGGAATATGGTCTTCCATCATCTTCAAAAACACAATCTTTAGCAGATGAACTTTATATAAAAGTACCACGGAAAACAAGTGGCTTGAATGTAAGTATTTAGCATCTGAGAATAAATTTAAACTGGCAAAAAAATTTGATTAATAACACTTGGCCGTACATTTACACATTCCATACTAAGAGAACACACCTTAGATCTACTATTTGTTCAAGCGCGCTTTAGTCTACTATTTCCAACTTGAACAAAGAGGAAAAAGCGTCTATAAAAAATTTCAATACTTATCTTGATTGCTTATTATGATCCTAATATGATATATTCTAAGTATATATTATATATTATTTATTACAATAAAGATAAGCACTTGTGGCATGTTTATCCTTGACTTAAATATTAGTTAATACACTAATCTTTCTTAATTAGGATGAAGGGGCATGCCCCTACATAGTTAAGTGTGTAAATAAAGAAGAGAACTCTCTCCCATATTATCAAGTATTGAATTCATATAATATTATCTGATTATTGGATGTAAACCCCTCGAAGTGGTCTCCTATATTTCTGATTTTCACACTTATTTCCAAGAAATATTTTAACAAGTGGTATCAGAGCTAATGTGGGCCAACATTTTTGTTTCCATCATAATTTCCAAACCGACATGAATTTGAATTTGCTTTTTTTTTTTTAAGGTTTTGAGGTATGTATTAGATAAACTCTCAGAAAAAAAAACAGACTTTTAAGGTACATTTTATAAAAGTTACTAATATTTTATGTTTTTTCATTAATTTGCTCTGTAAGTCATAATTTTCGGAATTTAAAAAAAAAATATTTTTTCGAAAAGATTAGAAAAAATTAGGTAGGGTTAGTTCTTTGTAATTTACTACTAGAATTAAAATAAGTTATTTAATTTAGTGGTCAAAGTTTAGTCAAGACTTTCGTTAATTTGTTCTATAGGCTGTAATTTTTGGAATTTTTTTTGAAAGCTTATCAAAAATTAGGTAGGGTTAATTATTTGAAATTTATTTATAGACATAAAATATATTCTTTGATTTAGTGGTCTAAGTTTGGTCCTAACCGAAATATCAAATTCTCTCTCACACCAAATACTTTCCTACCTTAATAGATCTTAAAATAAAAAATATAATTAAAGCCATGTCATTTTTAGGATTAGAGGGCCTTTCTACACATTCAAAATCAAAGGACCCATTTTATTTACCAGTACCTAAAATTGCGGAAAGAATTCACAAGGACATGAAACAATGATACATTTCATTAAAGATAAATTGTTTGACCCATTTGTTAAATCCTTAAATGAAGGTTTAGATAGGTTTACGAAGGAATTATTGTTAGAATTAAAGTCCCAAAATAACCACCAAGGTGGGTACAACTCTAATAAACCAAATCAAGGAATAGGAGAATCTTTTCAAGGTCAACAATTGTATCTACCAAGAATAAATATTCATAAATTTGATGGTAGAAATGTAATTTCATGGATAAGCCTTATAGAACAACAATTCAAACTTCACAATATACCAAATAATGCCATAGTTGACATAGCTTTATTATATTTAGAATTAGGACCTTACCAATGGTACCAATGAAAGATGAGTGACTGTCATGTCTCCATCTTAAACAGGGGCCTATTTCATGAGGAGTGCCTCCCTTTGTGGAGCCAAATTATTAATAAAATATTACAATGCTTTTCAAGACCCTTCCTAAGAGGAGTGCCCAAGCTAGAAAGGGAAAACAAGTTAAATTAAATTACATTAAATAATGCTTAGTTTACCCTTATGAGGGCGCCCAAGCATGGGTTATTACTTATATTAAAAAAGGGAGGAAACTTTGGATGACTTGAGGGCAAGTTGAATTTGCATCACCTATTTAAAGGTGATTATTATTCATTGTAAGGGCATCAAGGAATCTTTTATCCAAATTATGAATTTTCCATACAAGGATGCAAACCCTTGTTTGGAGGTGTGGGAGGATGAAAACCCTTCTTCATCACACAATAGGAGGACGAAGTCCCTCTTCTTGCATTTGCACTTCATTGGCAAATCAATTCAGCTAGGGCAATTATTGTATTCATCTCAAGTGTTGAAGATTTGTGAAAATCTGTAAGAAAGTTGCAATTCTGAAAATGTCATCTTGTTTCCATTTTCTGAAAGATCATAATATTGAATATTGATTGGGTAACTGAGATTTGGTACTAAGCTTTGTTTGAGGTGCTTGATCCATATAATGGTTAACCTAAGTAATTTTCAGACTGATCAATATTGCAAATTTCTGATGATAACTCAGATTTAAGGATCTGAGTTGTATACAGTTTGATGGATGTAATTTATGTGTTGCTGAGTTGAGTTTACTTGTTCTATTTTGCCAATATTGTGTTGGGGAACACAGTAACATTGTAAAGGGAATAAGCCCTAGATCATAACAATTTAGATGCCCTAGGAAACTGGGCCGAGTCACACTAGCCTCAAGCACACACAATTGCATAGCCTTACCTTCCAGCCGGAATCACCTGTAGCTGAGCGATTTGGGCATCCTTGACACTGATTACTTTAATATTCAGACATTTCTGGGCGACCTGCTACTGCAGTGTATTCGCTGAACGGGAACGAATGATTGGTGCTACTTGAAGCCCTAGATCTGCATATTGTCATCTACAAGCAACCATATCTGATTTAATAGTGTACCCTGGTTGGCTGATGCAAGCGCCTAGCTAGCTGTGGGTAAACCTTTATGTACACCAGCATTTGTTTGTCAGATTTAATGATATATTTCAGATCTGTGTGCTCTCCATGATTGTTGCAAGTTTAAACTGTGGAATGCAATTAGTTATAGCTTGGGTGATCTGTGTGTACCCGTTATAGTTAATATATTGCCCAAATCTGCGATATTTATTATCATGGCTAGGGTTTAGAAGTAATTTGACAGCTATTGCTTGATTTTACTTAAGCTGAACCCTAAAGGTTAAACCCTAGGGACATAACAGTGGTATCAGAGCAGTTTTTCTGTGTAAGAACCCCTGCTTATTCTGCCCTTAATTTTCAGATTTGTTCCAACTGGAATTTTGTCAAACACTTGGTGTGCAATGTCTGATTTGTTTTGTTTTTGAGTTTGTTTGATGTTTAAATGCTTGTTTTTGAAACCAATATGTAATAATGCAACCCAATTGAAAGAGCTATGAAACATGAACACTACAATACTGAAGGAAGACCTTTTTATTGCATAAATGAAGACTGATATAATCAATTACAGTCATAACAGTTATATAGCAGCCCTTAAAGCATCATTAACTCTTGACATTACATCAAATAAATCATAGTACATCATACCCGGATGTCATCCAACTTGAAGAAGCTTGATCTAAGAGTGTATAGAGCTGATATAAACTGATGTAGACTGGAAGTACAGGTCTAATCACAAATCTGAAGCAAACAATACCCATATATGCTCCTTAAGGTAGCTGCCTATGCATAAACAATCACCAATGGAGCATATGCTGATTAAACCCTTCAAGATGCCAAGAATAACCTCCAAAACACAAGCTACAGCTGGCTGAAGCAAACCCTCAAATCTGCACTTGTATTCAAACCCTAGGCGTCCAAGGCTAGGAAAATTCATAGAAAATCAATGAGGGCTCCAAAAAATCTGAAACCACTTCCAAAGTGTCTCTAGGGCTCCTTAGAATCCATTCGCCCAAGTTGGAGGGATGCCAAAAATTGCTAGAGTGCCAAACTGAAAATTGTCTTCAGAAAATACCTCCAAACCCTAGCTGGAAACTTCGCAAACTTGCTAAAATGATTCCAATCTGCTCAATGATGAATTATGAGTGAACCCACCTCCTTAACAGTGTTGGGTTTTCGTCCAAATTGCAAATATCTAAGGGTTTTCGTCCTCAGATATGGCTGCTACTGTCAAACCAGCAACAATGGAGAAATGTCAATATGATCAAATGCTCAAACGTGTCCTTTCAAATGATGTGAAACCCCAATATAAACTTTTTCCCACAAGAGGTGGACTTCAAACCTCATTATTTTATTTTTAATAAAATTATCAAGGAGAACCATCCTGACAAAGAAACCATCTGTCAAACTCTGTCAGTCAAAGAAATAGCATTCATAACATGAACCAGAGATCTCATCACCATGAATTTGAATCATAACAAATAACTTTCTGTAATAGCCAAGAGACATCAAAGAAGTGCCATAATAAAGCATAAGGATCCAAATTGGGACTGATCATCAAAGAGAACCAACTGAAAGGGATTTTATCATCAAGGACAAACTATAAACACAACTGAGATCCAACAATGCCATCATATAAAACTCTCGATAGAAAATTATCAACTAGATTAAAAAATGTTTGCTATACCTATAAGGGGAGTGGATGTAGTTTTGGGTGTGCAATGGCTTAAACTATCAGGAACAATATCTTTCAATTTTCAAGACTTATCCATGTCTTTTAGGATACATGGGAAAAAATATGAACTTTTGGGAATTAAATCACTACCATGTGAAATCATTAGCTCCCATAGGATGGAGAAATCATTCAAGAAAGGTTCTTATAATATAGGGGCACAATTACAATTTATAGCACATGATATGATAAGTCAAGATCAACTACAAATTCAAGAGATTATTCAGTACCACCAACAAGTGTTTCAAGAATCAAAGGTTGTACCTCTAATTGGAGACCATAATCATGACATTGATTTAATACCAAAAAACATTGTTCATCCCAACAAAAGTTCCTATTTATCCCCTATGCTTATGCTTAACAAAAAGGATGATCCATGGAGAATGTTCTCACATTACAAGAAGCTAAACGAGATCACTCATAAAAACAATTTTCATATTTCTAATGTTAATGAATTAGAAGATAATAAAATCTATGCAAAAAAAACCAAATGTGTCTTAATGTGAAAGAAGTAGAATACTCAGGACATCTGGTATCACTTAAAGGTGTTAAGGTGGACCCTAAGGAGAGGATTTTTGGGTCTAACAAGATACTATAGAAGATTTGTTCATACCTATCAACTTATAAAGAAACATTGTTTTTGGGAAGGTATTAAAGTGAATGTCCTAAAATATGTGGTGGAATTTTTGATATGCCAACAAAATAAAAGGGAAATAATAGACTCCAAGCCTCTTACAGATATTAGGCATTCCAGTACAACAATGGGTAGAAATATTAATGGACTTCATTATGGGGATGAACAGTGGGTAGAAATATTAATGGACTTCATTATGGGGATGCCAAAGTCAAATAATCTTGATGTAATCCTACTTGATGTGGATAGACTCGTTAATAATAAATATTTTTGTAGACTCTCTCATCTATTTTCTACTAATACCATGGAAAATGTATTCATACAAAATATACAAAAACTTAATGGAATTTCCAAAATCAGATTGCAAAATAGAGCCACTTCAAAATTCCTAATGAAGTGGAAGAATTTTCCAATTGAAGATTCAACATGGAATGATGAATGATTCATACAAAATTTGTAGAGTTGCTAAGCATTGAGAGCAATGTTTTTCTGAAGGGGGAGGGAATGTTATGATCCTAATCTAGTATATTCCTAAGTATATATTGTATACTCTGAAGCGTAGTTTGAGGACTTTGCGAGTCTTGGAAAAGACTCTTGTGACTCGCGAGTCCTATGGCTCGCCGAGTTGACTCGCCAAGGACTCTCGAGCTGAATCTTGGAGAGTCCAGGCTAGGACTCTCGAGTCCCAGTGAGTGACTTGCGTGAGTCCTAGAGTCGGACTCCCGAGTCCCAACTTATGACGCTTGGCATCGTCTAGAAACAATGAGAATGAATGTTTAAAACTTGCTTTTTGTTTGTTTTTTTCATTTGAAAGTTTGAAACTATGAGTACGAATGATGAAATTTCAAATATTGAGTGTTTGAAGATCATATAACATGTGCAATATTTGAATTTTGAGAAATTGATTATCAAATTAGGCTCTTATGTTCTCTAACTGCATTAATTTGTTTTTGTTTTTTTGTAAAACTATGGTTTTCTTCTTTGCCGAGTCCTAGCCAAGTTTTTTGTCGAGTCCGTGCCGAGTCCTATTTTGGTCTGCCGAGTCCGAGTTTTCAATATTTTCTCTTAAGTATATATTATATATTCTTTATTATAATAAGGATAACCACTTGTGGCATGCTTAACCCTAACTTAAATATTATTTAATACACTAATCCCTCTTAATTAGGATGAAAGGGTATGTCCCTACATAGTTAAGCCTATAAATAAGGATGGGGACTCTCTTTTATATCATCATATCATCAAATAGTGAATTCATATAATATTATCTGATTATTGGAGGTAGCCTGCCTGAAGTGGTCTGCTATATTTCTGATTTTTACACTTATTTCCAAGAAATATCATAATATCGCTCATGTCACATTTACTGTCGTGAATGATAAAAATTGTTTGGTTAATCTTCATCATGATTGTCTCTAAATTCTAAAGCCTTTTCAGCATAGGAATGAGCACCTTCATCATAAGTGCCTTAACAAGTTTAAGGATACTCAGAGATTGCCTTAGAAATTTGGGAGGCCATCAAGAACCTAAACTCAGAAAAGGTATCTATGAGATCCCATGCTTGTGTGCCATTTTGTAAATCGGTGGGAAAAATAGATCAATTTGAATAGGAATCAATGGAGATGCTTATTACTTGTGATTTGGTATTATGAAATGATTGGCATTAGTAGAACACGAGCATAAAACCAATCATCTAGTCTGCATAAAGACAAAAGAACTAGGAAGGCCACATATATTGAGAACAAGCCAAAGAATGTGATTAGGATAGATGGTTTAATACTCAGCCAAATCTGAAAGTGACTTATCCACAAGCTTGATGGTAACTATTTAAGCAGTCAATTAATTATTTAAATTTTCTAACAAATCAATCTATCTTACTACATATGAATCCAAACGAACTAATCTAAAATCTAAGATGCTTGTTGCTCTTATTGACTTTTACATAATTTGTCACCCAGAAAGGTTGCATTAATAAATTCCATTACATAGTGTGCAATTACGCCCAGTTTCTGTTTTTTAGCTCCCTTTTTTCTGCATTTCTTATGAATAGAGGCACTTGAATATTCAACTATTTAAGCAGTTAATTGATTATTTAACTTTTCTAACTAATCAATCTATTCTACCATGTATGAGTCCAAATGAACTAATCTAAAATCTAAGACTCTTGTTGCTATTATTGACTTTGAGATAATTTGTCACACAAAAAGGTTGCATTAATAATTTCCATTACATAATATGCAATTACACCGAGTTTCTGTTATTAGCTCCCTTTTCACTGCATTTCTTGCAAATAGAGGCACTTGAATATTAAACTATTTAAGCAGTTAAACGGTTTTTTAAAATTTTCTAACTAATCAATCTTTCCTACCATGTATGAGTCCAAATGAACTAATCTAAAATCTAACACTCTTGTTGCTATTATTGACTTTTAGAAAAATTGTGACCTAGAAAGATTGCATTAATAATTTCCATTACATAGTATGCAATTACACTCAATTTCTGTTATTTAGCTTCCTTTTCTCTGCATTTCTTATGAATAGAGGCACTTGAAGGCTGCAATAAATCAGCTGCATTTATATTCTGCAAGGACCCAGAGAGAGCATAGAGGCTACTAGAAGTTACTGTCCAAAGTAATGTTTGGTTTTCTTTATGCACAGGCCTATCAACAAGCTGAGAAAGAAGCAGCTGCTTTTGTGAGAAAGCAAAAGGATTATGCACTGTTAGATGCTGATGATGAGGATGATGAAGTTGCTACTGCTGTATCTCACATTCAATCTAAGAAAGATTCTCGGCAGAAGCACCTTCGGAGGAAAAGAGAAGTCGCTGAAAGTGATGAAGATGATGAGGTTGAACACAATTTTTAATGGGCTCTTGGATTGTTTTGTATCTTTTTCCTGCTTTACTCTTGAGCAGATTTTTTCACTTGTTGAATTTTAGTTTGTTTATGGGCGTAAAAGCAACATACTCTTAATCAGAAATTGAAGCACACAACCCCAAAACAGATGCTTGGTATTACCTGAATGTCGTATTTTTTTTCCTTGGCTTATCTTAATATTCTTGATTTTAGTGTCTTGCAATCTTGTTCTTATGGTTGGTGAACCTATTGCAGGCTGTAGTCCGGCTGACAAAATCAAGACGAGATGGAAGGAGTCTCTCAGATGAAGATGAGGAAGACGAGGAGGTAAGTAATTGTAGCATTCAGAGGACACCTCTTTGATAATATAAATAGGTCACTAATCTTTGAGGGACATATTGTTCAACTATAAATGGAAATATATTTGTCTTCCCAAAAATTTAAACATTGGGGCTTCTCTACAAGTCATCTATTTATTTCCAATTGCATTGTTAGTATCACTAATCAGGAAATAGCATCAGGGGAGATTGCTTCTCGGGTCATTTGAAAGAGAGAAAATAGTTGTAGGTTACTGTTGGAGATCTCTTATTTCTTGTAGTTTGGTACTATACTTTCTTGATCGCCTCTTATCTTTCATTTTCAATTCTGATTCTTTTCAGTTTGTTTCATTTTACTGATTTTGATTTATTACCTTTCTCAAGATCATACCTATGTCTTCCAGTAGGGTGTATTGGTACTCTCATTGATTGTTTCATTTGTTTACAGTAATGCTTGGTTATAGATCACTTTGATCTATCAGCATCATCTAAGACAACCAATTCAATATATGGCAAATAGTTGATTTGAAATTTACAGGCAAAGAAAGAGGCAGCTAGGGAGCAAGATCAACGAGAAAGGTTTGAACTTGAAAGGAGACTTCGTGAGAAAGATGAAGCTGCCACAAGGAAGGTTTGTTTTGACATTTACCTTGATTTTTTCCCTTTGTTTAGAGCATGCAACTGTTCATTGTCACATTATTGTTTGATATGATATTTGTGTTCTTTAAGATGGTTAAGTAAGAAAGCTTTCACATTCAAAGAGAGGCTCACTGTTAATGATGTTAATCTTAAAGATGATTTCTATAATAATAGGACAAAAACTTATGGAGGTGTTAAATCCTAGAGGTACAAGTTAAATTATAAGTATTTTGATTAAGTTCAATTTTAATGATCTTTTGCCACAGTATTATATCAAGTCTTAAATCTAGAAGTGGAAAGTTTTGTTAAGATTTTATTTTGTACTAGACATTTGCTTATACTAAGAAATTCTAATTTGCTCTGCAGTTCATGGAACCAAAACTGAGCAGAAAACAAGAAGGTAAATTACGTTGACAGTTAATGTGTATGTTGTGCTAAACTCATTTCTCAGAACATTTGCTTGTGCGATTGAATTTCTTATGCACTTTGCTAACTTCCACTATTCTACCAAAAGAGGAGGCAATCCGGCGATCTGAAGCTGAGAAGGAGAATGATCTTCTTCCCACTCTAAGGTATTTGTTCTCCTGAATTTTCACTTTAAATGTTTCATCTATATTGTTACATGATTTATTGGTGAAGAATATTTTAATATACTAATTCTACCATGTCACATGGACTTGTAGCAATAAACAGATACAATTCTATTGTTGGTTATTGTGATATAGGCTCATTTTATATTTGCCTTTGGATTTGCAGAGAAATTTCTCGGCAAGAGTACTTGAAGATGAGGGAACAGAAAAAACTTGATGAGCTGAGGTAAACCGACAGCCATCTCAATTTTGTAGAAAATCTATGAATGAGAGACAGACTTTTACATTTGGCCTTGAATTGGATCTTTAGTGTATGATCTGGTCTCAATGGGAGGGATATCCATTTCCTGAAATTATTTATCTTTATTGAACTTATCATTTTTCAGACTTTTATACAACATTTTTTCAGGGATGATTTGGTGGATGAAGAATACTTGTTTGAAGGAGTAAAGCTAACAGCCAAAGAAGAACAGGAAATGAGGTTAGCCTTTTCAATGTTTAAGCAAAGAAGTGGATTGTAAAAACATTTACTTTTCATTGCATATTTGTGTGGTATTAGTTAATAATGCAAAAACTTCGTTATGCTAAGGGCCCTGTAATGGGCTTTGACATTTTGAGATTACAATTATATGTGAAACTCTTTTGAGGTGGTATCCAATAAATTACCAGCAATTAGTAAGTACACAATATGGTTAGCCATGCTGTCTTCATAGTGTTGTTTTTGCTTTCGTTTTCTAGATTAAGATCAATCATCACAATTAAATTTGACTTTCAAATCTTATGAGACATAATTTGAGTTTTGAGTGAATTGTAAAATCAATTTTACTACACCGGCTGAGTGCATCTTTGAATTCCAAATTTTGTTGATAGTAAAAATGTGAAATGCCATCCAATGAATTTCTTAGGCACCTATTTCTAGCACAAAATGTCTTCATACAATTTCATATCCAATTCATCAATCCAAATGATTTTGTAGTTGTCAACTAATGCACCCTTAGATCAACATTAGCACCTCCCTTGCATCCACGACAACCTTCTTGACCCACTAATTGGCTGATGCCCTTGAGTGCATTGTTCATGGCATGCATACAATAAAGGATCTGATAGATTTACTCGTAGTTGGACTCATTTAACCACTTGCATCACATTGGAAACTTTGCATCCTTGCATTTTCTTGAGTATTCAATTACTCTCAGAAAGCAAGGTGCATTTGTAAATGAAACTATAATATTGATGAGTGGGTGGTGTCTAATATCTATCCACCCATGAATGATGATATTGCAGCCATGAGAGACCCATGTGGCCTCCATCAACAAATTCACCTTAGAATAGTTTTGGCAAAAAATACTAGACCATTGGAAAGTGTTTGAAATGATTATTGATATTTATAATTGTGTGTTTACAAGAGGAGAGAAAAACTCCTTATAAAGAAAATTACAAGACGATGTTTCTAAAAGAAACAATTGTTAACTAAAGCAAACTAAAACAAAAATCAGAAAGATGCTAAATCAACTAAAGCGTAAACAAAGAGTTACTAAAAACTGACTAAGTTAACTAAAGACTAACTAAAGCTAAGATGACCATTAATATTACAATAAATACTTTAATACCCTCCCTTAATGGTCATCCTACAAACATAAACTTAGTCTACCTATATTCTTCTGGAAACATATCATCAGTGACTGATAACTGGAAAAGCATAACTGCCTCGCGATTATAGATCCTTTCCCGCAGAACAATCAAATCAAGACACTAGCACTCAAAAATTGTGAGCTTCCTCTACTTCCAGGTAGTATAACTTTTTCCCATTGAACCTTTGCATACTTTCCAACATGACGTTGGATAAAGTAGCCATCCCTCCCATTTTCAAAAAATGAGGTAAAACTGTGATCAGCTGGCACAAACTCTAGACAATCAGCTGGCACAATCCACGATTTTTCAAAAATCATTTAAAAAAGAGGCTTAGTAACAGTAAGATTTTTCAGAAAAACCTTCGTAAACTTTGAAAAGGTAAGATTTTTTCAGAAAAAAATCCTCAAAAAACTGCAAAATTTTTATAGAAAATTTTTCAAAAACTCTTTTAGCAAACTTTTTCAGAAAAAATTTCGAAAAACTCTTTGCAGAAATTTTTATTTTTCCTAGAAAAATTGTCAAAAATTGACTCAAAAAAACTTAACACTTTAGGCTGCCATGAAACCATGATTTTAAAGAAACTATGAAATCTACATGAAGACTTCAGCCACAAAAAGTTCATCCAAAACTGTCACAAAACCCTAGCACCCAAAAAAGGAAAAAACCCACAATTTTTTTATAGATCCTCCACAAAAAAAACTTGAATTTTTTTTTTCAAATCTTCCATGAAAATCTGCTTCAAAAACTTCTCCAAAAATCTCCTTCAAAAGTATCCTTCGATTTTCAACAAAACTGGCTAAAACTAATTAGGTTCGAGCCTAAGCTCTGATACCATGAAATGATTATTGATATTCATAATTGTGTCTTAAGAGGAGAGAAAAACTCCTTATAAAGAAAATTACAAGATGTTTCAAAAAAAAAACAATCGTTAACTAAAGCAAACTAAAACAAAAACTAGAAAGATGCTAAATCAACTAAAGTGTAAATAGAAGTTACTAAAAACCAACTAAGTTAACTAAAGACTAACTAAAGCTAAGATGACCATTAATATTACAATAAATACTTTAATAGTGTTGGGAACCAACTTTTTGATTATTTTCTATTTTTGAAAATCTGATA
>VDFB02271358.1:1103469831-1103542761 GCA_007258455.2 Sequoia sempervirens
AGTTTCAGATTTATATTGTATTGTTTGTTTATTATTGTTGTTGTAGCAACTTATTGTAATGCATTGCAAATCCATTTAATATAATAGATGTTCTGTAGTGTATTATACATCTTGTGAATCCAACATTTGATCTGGGTAATCTCTAATGCGCAAAATTGTGCTTTATAATATGAGTTTTACCAGATATGGGTAAATGTATTACAGACCTGATAATATAATAGATGTTCTATAGTGTTTTATACATTTTGTGAACATGATTATTGGGGATTAAGCATTGTAAGCTCAATATAATCTCAGCTATTGTTTAACTTTATGCTATTGTATCTGTTGTGTTACAACATTCTGTAAGGTATTTGCAGACCTGTTCGATAGGGAAAAACATTGTGATTTGTTTTACATCTTGTCAATTCAATTTGAATTAGGGTATCAATGAATGCAGAAGTAATGAAGAATGTTTGGGTTTGTTAGTTCAGGTAAATTACTTAAATCTACAATTTATGTCTTTATTTTGTTGTACCAACCTATAATATTAGGGTTTGAGTGATATTGTGTAAATGCAAAAGGGAAATTTCTGAGTTGTGGCAAGAGTTTGGTAAAATAGTTAAATTAGAAATTAAATTGTCCTAAATATTTTGATCGTGACAACATCGTGGCATTAGAGTGCTGTTAAAATTTGTATTCCTGAAGCTTATTTGGCAAAGATATTCGTTGGGGATATTACATATGGTTTTCTTCTAGTTTGTGAATCATTGGGCTATCAAATAGTATTGCTAGTTTCAATATAGAGCTTCAAACTAGTTTCAATATATACGAAGCTCTACGTATAGAGCTTCAAAGAGAAATTCTCTTTTTACTTTGAAGTAATTGATGAGATCATTAGTGGAAGAGACTACAAAGTGGTTTGCAAAATACCAAAATATATTTAAAGAATTAAAGGTAGCTTTGTCATTTGTAAAATATATAGAATTTTCTTTCCCAAACTACCCAAAGTGAATAAAATCAAAGGATGAACAAGTACAAAAAAAAACCAAAAAAGAAGCACATGTGAAAGAGAAAAGGTCTTTGCTGAGTGAAGAGTGTATAGAACCACAAGCACAGCTGACATCATAGTATAAATCATTTTCAAAGACACCATATAGGAGTATCTCAAAGGAAGATTCAGACAAGAAGGGACATCATGCACCCCCTTGGAGGACCATTGCCCCAATTGTTACAAAGAAGATAAATGAAGATACCAAAAATGAGTTGAGAAGAAAGACTTTGCTTCTCTTGCAACAAACTTTGGCAGTTAATTCATAAACATCAAGGCAAAAATGACGTGCTGTCAAAAGAGTAAGAGAGGATGGAAATGGAGGTTTAACAATTTACAAAGGAGCAAAAGGAATTCACATCGGATGCTATATGTAAAGATTCCTTAATTAATATTTTAGTGTTCTCTAATGAGCTCTCACTTCAAGAAAGTGTTTATTGTAATGAAGTTAATGAAAAGTCAGCATTGCAAGAAATTAGAGTCACCATTGCTGGTAAGGAATACATAAACCCTTTGTATGAGGACACAACAATTCCTATCCAAGAAGAAGTGGTAAATGACACCACTCTTGGAAGACAATAAATAAATCCATTTTATGAATCATAAATTATAACAATTGAGCATAAGAAGAAAATTCAAAGCTACAAGAATGTGAGAAGAAATGGATTTGGGAAGAATTTTCCATGCAAATGGATGGGATGGAACCTAATGTTGGAAATGATATCTTTTTGATTTTTGATAGCGCAAATCATCATGTTTCCAGCACAAAATAAACAGCCCTGAATTTGCAAGTTGGAATGATTGATCCTTTTACCCCCTCATTAGCAAAAAAGGTTAGCTTGCTTAACCTCATCATGGATGAAAAAGGTAAACCTTTTGATTGCTTCTTTGAGTACAACTCAATAAGTAAGAAGGATAACAAAAGCATGGATTTAGTGCACCATTTTCATATTAAGCCATTGCCATGTTTTGATCTTAATGAGAAGTATTGCAGTGATGATGAGAGGATGAAGATGACTAAATGGAAAGGGAATCCTTTCTCTCCACTTCAACATTGCTCATGCATGATGGTATGGGATCCAAGCATTTATGGCATTCTTGAAATTCATCATGGCAGAAAATGACATACTTTCCTATCGCCTTGGATGTCAACAACAACAACCAAGAGCTTGTATTCTTTGCCCAGGATCGTTGGTAAACATGAGAAAAAGGGCATAATAGCATATGAGACTAGTGAAATTAGATCAGGCCTCTCTAATGAAGTATGTCGAGTTCTTATTAGTAGACTGAAACCAAATTTCAGGCCAATCGTAAAGAACTTAGGTATGATTGCTGGTATGACAACTCATAAAATATTATCAGAAGCATGGTGCATTGTTGGAAGGGTTGATTTGGTAGAACATCCCTATTGGAAGATTCTATGTAGAGAAGCAGTTGGAGAGTTAAAAATTGATGATGATGTGAAGGAATTAGTTGATAGCCAAACCCTTAACGCTAGGGAAGTAATAGTGTAGTTTCCCATGGAAAAGAGTCAAAGGTTGGTGATTCAGAGTTGTCCTTGGGTGGTTAATTCAAGTGGAGCACATGAAAAATCAATATTATTAGAATTACATCAGCTCAGGTATGTAGATCATTGTCACAAAGGGAAAGATATCTCAGTGCGATGCGGTCAGCGTAATTCAATGTACCGATTTTCTCCCTTCTGTTCTGGCGTGGAGATGCTGGAGTTTGCAGCCGCCGTGGCGAGCAAAACAAGAATGCCGGTTCTCGGCCAATGCGAAGGAGTTCCATAAAGCCGAACGGAAAGACAGCCGCTGATAACGGCGCGATGGTTGAGGCAGGGTCTCACGGATTTTGGATGGCGAGCACCAGCCGGAAGAGCCTACCTGCTTTGTGGCTGCTACCGCAGAAAGATGAAGTAAATGGGCTGAAAGCTGGATGAAGATATGTTCCCATTCCGGGAAAGATACCTGGGAAAGTGAAGAACGACTGGAATGAGGTGAACCGGACATTGAACGGCATCGATATGAGGAAGCATTTACCGATGATGCAATATTCATCGATGACCCCAAAGACGGTCATGAAGTCGGTTTCGAGCAGGCGAAGTTATTGATGAACTCATCGAGCTGAGCTGAAACAAACCAGCGTTCCTTTAGAAAAGACCCAGCGGAAATCCTTTGGAGAATCACCAGCCTGATGCTGCAAACAAAATGTCAGGAAGTGCGAGAATTTAGCTGAAGGCCGGAGAAAATGGAAGTGAGGCAATTTGAAGCGATTGATGTGTTCAAGATGATTTTGGATTGGAAACTGAACTCTCTGAGAAGATCAGAAGCTGTAAAAAGCATGAGCCGGAAGTATGAAATCGACATACCCAGTGCGGAACGAAAGCCACCGGTACCAGTAACTGAGGACAACCCATGTAGACTTTGGGCCCAACACAGGCCAAAGGTTTAAATTGAGGTCATGGAATAACTCCTCTAATCCTTTTTCATCTACTTGGATCCATGATGTATCTCGAATTTCCTTTTTAAGATGAATGTAGGGATATCTCTTAGGTTAGGTTTCTCAGCTTGTGATAATATAAAATAAGTGTAGTAGAAGTCAACCACATCACAACAAAAATTGAGCATTGGGAATTACAAATTCCCAAAATTGAGTTGGGTTAGGAAAACCCAAGATGATTTTTACATTAATGGAAAAAGAGAATGCAACTGTTGATGTCTTGCCCTGAATGCCTATTCCATATTCTATTTCTATCATCTTTGGTGATTGGGAGAGTTTTATCATGATATAAAATGCCAATAGTAAAATTGCTGCTTGCCTCCTAGACAAAAATGTGAAGGATAACACACATACGCTAGTAGATGGTCTCAATGGGTATAATGGTAGGATCCTTCTAGCACTTGAATATGAGTTGAAGCAGAAGAATTTGAGGGGTTTGCATAATGCACTCATGGTGATATATTCTAGATCCTACAATATTTGTAATTATATGAGAGAGATTGTCATGGAGAGTCTTTTTGAATAAGGATCTCAAACACATCAAGGAGAACATCATCCACTAGCAGAACAAACAAGAGCTTGCATTTCCAATAAATATGTTGCAGCCATTGCTTGTTCCCCATCAAAAGTGGAAAACCGTGTTTGGACTTATTCCCGCACTTGTGCTTGGGCATGGTGGTAGAGTGTTCAAGACAACATCGCAATCTTTCCAAGGTACATGGAAAAGAATGCCTTTATTTTGTGAAAATGCTAAATGATTATTCATACCTTTTTGCCATGTTTCATGAATTCAAAGCACACCATGTGGCTGAGCTATTCTTTAGGGATGTATTTAGGCTATGAGGGTTGCCTAAAAATATTGCCTTTGATAGACATTTCAGGCAACTACTAGTTGTTTTTGGCAGAAATTAATCCATGTGACAGGTGCAAAACCCACTCTTAGATTGAGTAATCAATTGGAAATTGGTGGACAGACAAAAATGGAAAATAAGTGGGGAGTAGGACTTTTAAAGAAACATGTTTTAGAACATAAATCAACACAAATTAAATGGGGAGTATTGTTGCAACATGCCCAAACGTCTATCCTTTGAAATGTTTTCATACATGGCAATGTGTGTTTATGATGCATCATCTTGCATTGATTTAGTGTTTACAGATTGTGGAGTGTTGCTCATAAGAGCAATGGATGCCATCATCATCACAAGGGTGGAAAATTTGGGATTTGGAGCTATCACAAACTAGCTGATTCATGGGAGAACCTACCATAGAGGATGTTGCTTGGGAAGAAGCAATAATTCTAAAACATTTGAATTTGTATTGCTCGAGAGCAAACATTTTTGAGTGGGGCTGATTTGTCATGTCCAGTTTTTCTTTTAAGTTATCTTATGGACCAAAATGCCTATTTCCTATTTCTCGTGCCTCCCTTGGTCCAATTTTGTGTGTGTCTTCTTCCTCTTCTTTCTCTCTATGTTGGTTTAAGGTCCCCAAAGTCTCTAAGTATGGAGGCATGTCTAGTTGTTTTAGTGTTTGTCAATTGTTAGAGGTTTGAAGTTCTTTGTTTAGGCATGCCTTCTTGTCTAAGTCTGACTCTCTTTTGGTCCACACTGGACTTTTGGACTTAATCATCTTGACTTGCTTTTGGAATTTTTGACTTAATCATCTTGACATGCTTTTTTTTACTTAATATTCTTGTTAGAGTATTAGACTTCTCCCTATTGGCATGCCATCTACTCAAACCTTGACTCCCAATTTGTGGTATGAGTTGTGATATCTCCAAATCCCGAATTTTGATTCTCCCACCACTTTTCGCTATTCACCTCACCTACCTTTTGACATGACCCAAAAACACTATTAATGGTAGATTTGACTACATGACTACTTCTAAAGGGTTTTCTTTTGCGAAGAAAACATCCTTTAATATTTTGGATGTAGATTCACAAGTACTTGTGGCGTGGGGAGATGAAGACGACCATGCCTCATCAAGGTGGTGGTTGCATCCTCAACCACCTAGGATCATGGCATAAATCTTTGCCATTGTTTTGGAGGATCTCATACCTACCATCAATTTCAATAATATAGAGTGTGAATGTGTTCATTTGGACAACATGTAATCTTCTACACATAGACCCTAATTGGAAACCTTGTTTTGAGTACTTGTGTTCAAACACCTAGATTCGAGGACGAAATCCCTCAGGTTTGCTAGAGTTTAGAGGACAAAAATCCTCTTGATCTTGCATGTTAGAGGATGAAACCCCTTTGGCCAAAGGACAATCTCATTTAGAGGTCGTGATTGAGCTTTCATGTTTGTGTATTGGAGGTGTACCCAATTCGCATAATTTGCATTGTAAATCCGTTTAATATAATAGATGTTTTTTAATTTTATTATACATCTTGTGAACTCGACCTGTGATTTGGGTGATCTCTATTAATGCATAAAATCATGTTTGTAATATAAGTTTTACCAAATCTAGGATAAGGTATTATAGACCCGATAATATTGTAATGGCGTAAATTTGTACCTAGGCAAATTTCCCATTAATTTATCCTCATTTTAGCCTTACAAGTTCGATAATGTAAATTATTGCTGCTTTTATCTTGCTTTGTTCACGTGTCCTTGTCGTTTTATGTCGGTGAGGGAATTTTTGTCATGGACATCCGTGCACCACGCGAACATCTTGACAGAGATTCGTGCGTTTGGAATTTGTAGAAGTGTTACGATTCCTAGGTGCCTACGAATGTAACATTCCCTGCCGAATCTTGATTGACGAGAAACGACTGTTTGCCTCCATTTACCCATTCAAACTTCATTCTATCACAGGAATGCAACTTCTCTTTCATTCTTGCAACACATCTTGATCATTCTTGCAACATTCTTGCTTCACTCTCACTCTTTCTTGCTGCTACCAGCTTTCTACTTTGTCTCGACAACTTTTCTTTGCTCCAACACCATTGTCATTGCAGGTTCACGAAGCTCTATCTCCTTGGCATGGTGTCGTCTATCTTCTTCCTCTCTTAGCCTTGAGTGCTCTTAGAAAGGAAGGTGATATAGTCTTTTCATTTACTTGCATTATTGTTCTTGTAGAGTAGCATCAAGTTGTCATTGCTCTCTACTTAGATTGTGTTGTTCCTATTCCCTTCTTTATCTCTTTCTCTATATCGTTGCATATGTGGCTGTTCGTGGAGGTGGCAACATCGAAACGAGGACTTGACTGAGGCAAGTTCCAAACATAGCCCCAACATTTTTCCTGTTATTGTGTGTGTAGGTGTTGTTTGTCTGCTTGGAGCTAGCTGGCAAACTGGACCTTGAGTAAGTTGACATTCTTCTTTCTTTGTCATTTCGCTATTAGAGTAGCTTTTGTAGTATTCCTCTTGTTGTACTTCACATTTCCTTTACTTTTTTGTCAAACTGTAAAACATCAATATTCGGGTCGTCAGTTGACTCTATGAGTTTTTGGCTGTTACTTGACCCTCTGTCCATACAGGACGCCAACACGTATCTTAGACTCCAACATGGAGTGTTGAAGTCCGACTCATACGCTGTCGTCCCTTGACAGAGAGCTGTCTGGTTCATAGTCTGAGACCTGTGCAGTCTGATCACCTGGTTTTGGAAAACACCCATCATAATCTGAAGGGAAATAGAGTTCTATTTGTCCCTCCTTTTTAGCTTGTCCTTTCTTCTTTAAATTATTAGGTAGTTTGAGGTAGTTTAGGGCAGTTTGTTCCCTTAGGCTCTTCGGTGACTTGAGAGCCTCGAGGGTGACGAATCCCCCTTCTTTACAAATATAATAGATGTTCTAAAGTGTTCTATACATTTTGTGAACCAAATTATTGCGAGTTAAGCACTGTAAGCTTAGTATAATCTTGGTTGTTGTTTATGACATTGTATCTATTGTGTTACAACATTTCATAAGGTATTTGTAGACTAGCTCAATAGGGATTGTTTTACATCTTGTGGACTTGATTTGAATTAGGGTATCAATGAATGCAAAAGTAATGAAGAAATTTTGGGTTTGTTAGTTTGAGTATATTGCTTAGATCTGAAATATATTTGTCTTTATTTTGTTGGACCAAACTATAATATTAGGGTTTGAGTTATATTGTGTAAATGCAAAAGTGAAATTTCTAAGTCGTGGCAAGAGTTTGGTAAAATAGTTAAATTAGAAATTAAATTTCCCTAAATATATTGATTGGGACATCGTGTTTGTTTGATTGGGAAAAGGGATCTAGGGTATAAAACACATTCTTCCCAAATTTTGGTGGATTAAAAGTGATCACAAATACCCACCTGGCTACAAACCTTGATGGAAGGGCCAGAATGGTGGATTAGGGTTTTAATCCTCTGTTTTTTTGTTTGTGATTGATGTGATTTGGATGATTTTTAATTGATTGATTTTTAGCATGCAATGTTTCAACTATGTAAACTATGAAAGTGCAACAGTCTGCTATGATTTTTGAGAAATTGAATGCAGAAAGTCAAAAACAAAATCGAAAAAGGAAAAAGGAAAACGCAAAGGAACTTGGGGTATAAACTTGGTGCAGATTTAGCTGGTCTAGGGCGTGATGCGCCCTAAATTGCCCTTTTTTGCAAGGTCCGAAAACACAAGCACGAGGTCCTTGGTCTGTAGCTCTTGTTGTTGAATGCATAGGACAACTGAGAGGGCGAGGGGGGGCGGGGGCGGTGAATCAGTTGTACTTTAAAACATAAAAACCCTCATTAACATTTAGATCTGCATTAGTCCTTAAACCCTTAACAACCATTAAACCCTATCATGCATTAGCAGAATGTAAACATGAGAAACAGTAATGCAAACACATGAGAACACCAAATTTACGTGGAAAACCCAAGAAGGGAAAAACCACTTGATTAGCTCCAATATAAAGTAATTGCAACATCGAATACAATAGGCTCACTGGCAGAGGGCTCACTGCCCAAAAGAAAAGAAGGGTTCATTGCCAGATTAGAAAGAAGAAGAAAGAAGATTGTTACAATGAGAAATCCATCTCAAAGCAATAGAAAGATCCACCACATCATCACTAGTACATTTGCAGCCTCTCTAAAGAATGTAGACATTTTTTGATCATTGCTTCCAGTAGTCTAGCACATTAAAGCTCGCACTGCATTTCACACTTTCACAGTTCACAACTTTGCACTTCACATCACTCCACAATCTGATTGTCCAACAACTCAATACTTATTTATACCATCCTCAACCTTGAAAACAATTGACAAGGTCAGCTAAGCACTTCAACTGTGCAAATTCAAATTAGGTTGACACTAAGCATTCCTGCGGTGGAAAGGAATCAAAGCGGACCACACCACACCTTAATTTGGACCTAAATCCACTCATACATGCTACACCATGCTTCCACAAACACTGAAGCATATCCGCAATTAGTGTAAACACCCAAGGTTGACCGAACCTGTGTAAACACCCAAGGTCGACCGAACCTGTGTAAACACCATTGAACATTCAAGTACACGCTTCCTTAGATCCAGAGACAATTCGCGGACAACATACATCACTTGAACACTATTTGGAATATTCCATAAACACCTTGAAATCCAACAAATTCCTTCACATCAACTTTCACTTGAAGAACATACTCATCCTGTACACCTAGTTAACTTTTCTCATACTGTAACGCATGAATCCAACCTTGCGGAGCACCAAACTTCAAACAACTTAGACTGAAGATAGATATGAGCAATGTGAGCACACCCTCAAATTTGCAAGACCAAAAACCACACTGCGGAGAAATGCGGAGCAAGATCATTTCTCCTAGACACCACTGCAATACATAATTCACACACTGGTGAACACAACTTTCTTTGCACAACGATCCAGGACAAGAAACTCTAGATATACTGAACACCTCTCAACCATACTATTTTCTCTTTTCTTCAAATTTTCTCAAAAGCACTTGGAAACTAAGCACCATAAACACATTCTCATCGACTAGAACACCTTCTCAGCAATTCAACCACACAAGAGGTTGAACATCCACCAACAAAAGCTTATCAAAGCAACACTAGAGGTTGACACCAGTGACACTACTAATGACAATATAATGCAGCTAATCAAAGCATCATTACAAACTTCCAACAATCTCTCCATAGACTTGTTGACATCAATGCAACAACCTAGAACTGTTGACATCAATGACAACACACAAGCTACTCATACTTCCAATACTTATTCTCTTGAGGTCACTATCAAAACTTCGTCTGTTGATGAGAAAATCCAGTTTCCGTGTCTTGACAACTTGTAGGGCTTGAATGCATGAATGAGCAATTAGTCCTTAATCTTCCTCCACTTTGCTTTAGATCTGAAAACTTGCACACATAAAAGAGGGGAAGGGTTGTGCCGTATAGGGGCTTGCCTAAGTCAAACCTTGTTTTGGTATTTCTACCTCCACAACGGCTATGATGATATACAAAGAGAGCTTACCCTAGGTTGGGTGGAGGCTAAATGAAAAACAAGTAATGAATTGACTAATGCTGCAACTCACCACTTAGATCTACATTCCTTGATGGACTGAAGTCATGTACTCATCACCTTCAAGGATAATTTGATAGCTTGATTGAAGTCTTGCAAGTGTTAGTGCTCACAAAACCGATGAACATAAAACATTAATGAACTCACATAAATACAAGAAAAATGATTGACATGATGTTTGGTTGAAAATAATGCTGCAATAATGTTGATAATTCTGCTCTTGACTGCTCTTGAATGATTTTTGAAGTATAATATTTGCTAGTAATCTCATTAGGATTAAAATTGTTAAAATACTTTGTATTTATATGCAATAATTCTAATTTCCCAAAAATCAAATACCGATAGCCGACAATTGAAATTGGAAATTAAATAATAAAATACCTACACTGACATATTCAAATTGGAGCCAAAAAGAGGTGGTCTAGGGCGTGAGGCGTCTTAGATCGGACACATTCTTTTTTAGGGCCCAAAGTGTCGGGGGCAAATATTAAATGCTTATTTTTGTTTCCCTTGTTTGATTTTTCAAAGATGTTTACAAAATGGGCAATTAAATGCATAATTAGGTCGAAGCACATAGGGGGGAGCTAAACCTAGTGTGAAATTGTCAAGGGTGACAATTTTTTGACGCTATAGTGGGGTATTAGAGTACTATTAAAATTTGTATACTTGAAACATAGCTGCCAAAGATATCTGTTGGGGATATTACAGTCAATCCAAAGTCACATTTAGATTCCTTAGCAAAAAAATTGTTGCTCCAAAATTCTCAAACTTCATCCGAATTAGTGTTACAAGGGTCAAACTCGTCCAAGATTCACTAATTTTTGACCTGGATCAGGATTTGATGTCTAGACTCAACATTAGACTTGGCAAATTGAAAAACTCATGAAATTCAGAGATTTTTAAAGATTTAAAATTTGTTTCATGCACCCTTTAATAAATAAACCTTGAAGACACAATAAACTCATCAAATAGAAGCTACATTGATCACATACACAAGTATACATCGATTACATAAGTATAAACACAAATTTTAGTTGAAGGAAATAACACATTTAGATATATAAATATTGTCAAATGTATACAAAACCCATGGAATATGAAATCCATGGCATCAAAAGTTCAAAACAAAAACTAGAACTCTATGGCTCAGAGGAGCCTGTATCACTCGGCCTAGTATTACGACAAGTCTTGTGTAGGCGTTTTAGATAGGTACTGGATGATGATGCAGCCATAATATCTGCTTGTGTCTTAGTAACACCCACACCAACATCTAGGATGTCTGCTCATGCTCTATCCTCTTCTACCATGGTTACTACCTCTGCCTCTCTATCCACCTAGTCAACCCAATCAAGGTCCTCATCACTAAAGACAGGATCCTCAAACTTTGTGATCCAATCTAATTGTGGATCAAACTCCTCTAATGTGATGGGTGATAAGTCTCTGTCCAAAATTTGTTTGTGGCAAAGGTGAAGATTGCAACAAACATAAACTGGATCATTCAACCTTTGCATTGGCAGTCTATTGTGCTTCTTGGAGTCTATGTGCTCAAACATACTCCAATTGTGCTCACAATATGAAGCACTAAATGGTTGGCTCAAGATGTGAACTACAATCCTCTGAAGATTTGGCACCTTACCATCAAATCTTTCCCACCATGCATTTGAGATGAGAAAAAGAAAAAAATCAATCTCAATGTCCAACTTTAAGTTTCAATATTTAATAATAATGTAAAAAAAAGATTTCTTTTAATATTTAAACTTAAATTATGCCCTTAATAGATTTTTACCTAGTTTACAATGTCAACCGAGTTGCCTTGCATATATCTTGTGCAACGAGATCTCTTTGTGCAAGTCTAAAGATCTCAATCACAGTGACTATTTGTGCTCCAAACAGAGAATCATGCACCATCTGCTCTATGATTGTGTAGAGTCCACTCAAAATCTCCTCATTCGCCTTGAAATCAGGGCAGAATTGGAATACTGGATTGAGGAAATAAGTAGTTGTTTGTAGGGGCTTGTGAAGTTGGAGGTGCCATTGTGTATCAATGATTTTCCAAATGTGGTGACACTTATCCTCAACTTCCGCATAAATGGATCTAATAGGCCCTATCCATGCCCTCATATATGTAGCCCATTGTGGGCTTCTCCCCATCAACAACTCGTACAAGAACCATTAAAGGCTCTATGAATTGCAATTACTGTGAAACATTAACATAAGTAAGTGTGAACAAAAATAAACAAATAAAATAAAATAATGAATCAAAATATAATGTAGATTTACCTCGACGATATTTGCAGTCGGTACCCAATAAGTGTGAACAAAAATAAGCAAATAAAATAAAAATATGAATATATAATGTAGATTTACCTCTACAATCTCTACAGTTGGTATCCAGAAGCTTTGTTCATAAAAAATCCAATTAGCCACATCAACCCCTACATTGGTCTTAGCATATGATGAAGTCCAATTTTCACTCACAAACATTCGCCTCAAAGCTCCCTTTGCTTGAAGCAAGGATTGTAATGTGATAAAATTGGTTGCAACCGTTGTTATTCTAGGACGAGCATTCTTCTTCTTTCCTGTGAAATGCCTCATTAGGTTGAGAATGCAAGTATGATTGTACATGTATTTACAAATATTTTTGGCTATCTCCACACATGCTTTGAGCCATGGAATCTTGCCAAGATCATCTAATATGAGGTCAAGGGAATGAGCAACACAAGGAGTCTAGAATAATGATGGGTACCTACCATGAGTAGTCTATCTGCAATGACATAACTTGTTGAATTATTTGTAACTATTTGCACCACATTATCCTCACCCACCTTAGTCAAGATTCCTTGCAAAGCTTCATCAAGGAATTCAATTTTTTTTGTGTTTCCCAAAGCATTAATAAATTTTATGAGCATTGTGCCACCCGAGGAAGAAACAAAATCAATGATTCATTAAAGTATAAATTTAAATTTTTAATCACTAAATCAATGCATTTCAAGAAGTATAATCACTTGAGGAAGAAATAAGAAAATTTATCAATGTTTCGTTTCTTCTATCCGTCCAACGATCAATTATGATGGTGCAACCCTTCCTCCTCCATATCTCCCGTTGCTCTTCAATTGTGGATTTCACATGAGCCACCTTTTGATACAAAGTGAGGCCCTTTATCTCCTCATCATTAAGGGCTTTGAACCTTGTGTGATTATTAGAGTAATTAATAATATTATATTAATGGTCATCTTTAGTTTATTAGGTAGTTTCTATTTTATACGTCAGTTTAGAGTTTAGTATGTTTCTATTTTCGTTCTTTGTTTTTCTCTATATAAGGAGACTATGTTTCCATCTGTAATCATCCAATCTTGAATATCAGTAATATTTACATGGTATCAGAGTGGGTGACGAGCCTTTAGAATTTTTTCGTGCCCTAGTTACCTGGAATTATTTCCAGAATTTTTTTATGAAAAATCGTGCTGTTTTTTCGAAGATTTTTGTGAGTGCTAAATTTCGAAAAAAAAATTTGATTTTTTTTTTTCGTGGCTTGTTTGAGAAAAATTTGAGGGCTTTCTCTGCAAATTTGTAAGGGTTTGAAGGTCGGATTTATTGCTGTGTTTGCGTGTGTCTATGATCCGCGACCTCCAGTAAAGAAATTTCTCAGTCTGTGGCGTGCACATTTTCTCCTGGTGAAGGTGCGACTTCTGTAACTCCTGGACGAGTTTCTTTGCTCTTTCTAGTCGCATCTTCTATTTGCTCACGATCTGAAGACACGATTTTGTGGGCGAAATTTTTGAAGGTCGTTTGCGTTTTGAAGATGGGATTTGTTGCACGTGTTTTTGCATCTCTTGGGCACGACTTTTCTAAAAATTCTAGCCGCGTATTTTTCAGCATCTAAAGCACGTTTTTCTGTGCTTAGTGGTCGCGGCCTTGCTCTCCTGTTTGCCGCGATTTCTTACCGTTTTCTGGGCCCGCGATTTGCTCTGAAAAATCCGCGTTTTTTCCTGAAGGGTTGAGTCGACATCTAGTTCTTTGAGGCTATAGATTTCTGGCGGATTTCAGATTTTTCTGGAGTTTTCTAGTGTTTATTCATGGCGGCCTAGACTTCTGAAATTTTCGTCTAGGGTTTTGACCCTCCAGTTCAAGACGAAAAAAAATTCTGATTGCAGATTCTTGGTGGGTTTTTTGAGATCTCAACTGGGTTGGTCTCAGTTTTTTTTGGGTGCATCATTTTTCATGCCTCAATTTTTGTGCCAACGGATTTGTCTTGAGTTTTGTACCAGCTGATTGTCCAGTGTTCTCCTAGCTGATCACAACGTTACCTCATTTTTTGTGCTTTGGAAAATGGGAGGGATGGCAACTTTGTCCAATGTTATGTTGGAAAGTTTGCAGAGGTTTAATGGCAAGAATTACAATGCGTGGAAGCAGAGGATGCTTACCATCTTTGAGTACCGGTGTTTGGATGTGCTTGTTCTTGGTACAGAAGTTCATCCCACTGTTGTTGGGAAGGATCAAGACAAGTATGATGGAGGTAATAGGGAGGCAGTCATGTTACTCAAGTTATCAGTTACCGATGAGATGCTTCCAGAGGTGCCATCTGGCAAGACTGCTGTGGAGATATGGAAACATATGAAAGATCGCCATGAAATGTCGGATAAAAGCCGAGCTTTCTTTCTAAAGAACATGTTGTTTTCGATGATGATGGATGAGAAGATGTCCCTGCAGGAGCATCTTATGAAAAAGGATATACGCGATCAACTGGAGGCCATTGGTCGCAAGATGGAAGAGGAGGATATGGTAGTGATTACACTGAAGAGTCTACCACGATCCTACGAACATTTTATTGAGACGCTCAACATTACCTCCACTAATGTTGACTTGAAGTTTGATGAGTTGTGCAATAAGTTATTGCAGCAAGCTAGGTGGAGACAACAATTTGGTAGCAATAGTGATATGGTCGGTGCGGAACAAGCATTTGTTGCCAAGGACAAAGGCAAAGGCGAGTCCACTCAACAGAAAGGACAACGCACATCTGAGGAGGGTTCCAAGAAGAGTATCACCTATCACTATTGTGGGAAGCTTGGTCACATCCAGAGGTTCTACAGAAAGCGGTTGGCTGATCAAAAGTCCAACCAAGAAGAGTCTTAGCAACAGGCTCATGTAGCAGAGTATTCTGAGGAGAAGGCGAAGGAGTCAGCCTTTTATGCATTTTAATTTTTTTTTATGTTTAGTTAAAACGATGACCATTAAGGGAGGGTATTAGAGTAATTAATAATATTATATTGATGGTCATCTTTAGTTTATTAGGTAGTTTCTATTTTATACGTTAGTTTAGAGTTTAGTATGATTCTATTTTCGTTCTTTGTTTTTCTCTATATAAGGAGACTATGTCTCCATCTGTAATCATCCAATCTTGAATATCAATAATATTTACAGTGATGCCCTTGTCCTTTTAATAAAGCCAAACGCAATCGAAATTAATTAATTAAATATTTGAATGGTCTTTATTTGCTTTTAAGACTTTTTAATTATTTAATTAATTATTATATTAAGACTTTATAAAAGTCATTAATAAATACTTTATACTTTATAAAGTCTTTAAAATAATAAATCGGTTGGTTCAACAAAAAGGTGGCAATGATAACAAAGGAGTTTGGCAGATTTGTTGCTCATCCTGGGAAGAATGAATGATTTCAGATCATTGGCAGTAGATCTCAGAACGACAAACTCTTAGAGTTCAAGGATAATGATTGGATGGAAACCCAATCGTGATTGTGATGCAAGAGCATCCAATGGTGTAGGGCAATCTTGCATCACCCAAAAAAATTGTTTTTCATTAATTTCTTTTGTTGTTTTGAGTTCCATGATGGCACTTAAGGGGTGTAAGACAATCAAAAGTCAGAAAAGGTGAAAAATGGTCACTTACTATTTTTAGTAAGTTGGCCTAAATGGGCTTGTATGGACCTGAAAATTTACCCCAAGGAGCAGAATTGAAAAACATTTCCGGTCGTGAAAGAATCGTCTCAACACCCTGCATGGTTTGGGAGATAATAAGTTTTCATCTCGAAAAATTTCTCCAATGCAACTTCAAATTCAGATATGAAAACTTTAGAGGCCCCGAAACAACTCGAAAAGTGGACGAACCGACCTCCGGTGGGTTAAGTGTTGTAGATCTCTTCGAGAGCTTTCCAACGATATATTATAATAGTGAATCAGACACCCGGATCAAAAGTTATGGCCCTGCGAAGTTGCCTCACTAAAAAGTGAATTTCATTAAAATTTCTTCCTAGGCAAGAAATCAAACGGCGGGACTTTTGGCGCCAAAACAAAAGAGAAAGTTGAACTTTTTAGAATACTCTAGGGCGGTTATTGAGTAAAATAAAAAGGGATAAGTGTGGGTTGTAGGAGGTGGCTCCATTAGTGTGGTTTGTGGCTCCAAATAATATAGTTTGTTTTCAAAGTTGATTTTGTTGTAATGAATCAAGCCCATGAGGCTGTAGCATGTAAGTTTCGAATCTGTAATTTCTTTTTTTGAAAATAATTGAAAGTGAGTTTTTTTTCTGTCTCGCATCTTCTGTGTTGGTATCTATTGTTGTGATTTATGTGGGTTTCGGGCGGTATGGCCCTCATCAAATTGCTTTGCATAAACTTGTAGTTTCAAATCATGGCGGTAGTTTGTAAGGCAAGAATAAGGTTCAATCATGGCCTTGTTAGGAATTGTTATTCAGTGGAATTAATATCTTGAAATCTCTATGTAAGTGGCAGTGTAACCCAATACTCAGGCATTGATGTTTTTGAGCATCTATAGCATCACCTTCTATTGGCACGTCCATAGCGATATCTACTTTCAGCGGACTTCTCTTCCAAATCTTCACGCTGAGCAATATTGACATCTCTCTAGCATTGGTAGTCTCGATATCGGGCATATTCCAAACCATTTCATAAGTGTTTATTGGTGCGGTCTCATATTGGAATTCCGTTGACGTGAACATTCATTGACGCTGGATCATAATCTTAACAATGGGAGAAGAAGGGAGACTCGATATTGGGTATATGTGTATTCAACATTGCGGGTTCGACATAGTCATTGGCGGCTTGGTGTATTTATCATTGACTGTATTGTTACATTCTGGCGTCGTGGAGGTTCTCTTAAGTATAGGCGACTGGTGGCAGTACATGGGCATGAAATTGTGAAACCAACTGTTAATTGCTACCGTAATCTCTTATTAAATCTACAATAATCTGCAAAACACATTGTAATGATCTGCTATAATCTGTAATTGTCATTCCTATGAAATCTGGAAATTGTAATGCTTTGCCCTATGTTCAACTTGAATGCTCTACAATTGTCTTTTTTGCAATGAATTGTATTTATTCAACCACATATGAATTTCCAATGAATTATGTCAAGTCATGCTATCAATGAGTGTACGCCAAATCAACGAAAACCAGTAAGAAAACATTGGAACAGCAAGGGAATTAAGGGTATCATTTCAAAATTGAGGTAGAGGACATCACACCTCGCCCCGCAAACAGTAATGGCATCCACCAGATTTTTCCAATAAGGAGACCTAACACATAAATTAAATTAAATAAATATTGTAAAATTGTGAGTTTAAATTTGAATTCGACATACCTCTACAATTAAAAATTCAAGAGACAAAGAATCAAACTATATATTTTAAAACAAAAAAAAGAATTACCTGGCTACGTGGAATGGAATGGTTCAATAGAACCAAAAGTCTCTAATTGCACCTTTAGTTGCATCATGTTTATCTTTGTTCCAACCCATGCTCTCAAGTGACAGTTGGGAATCTAGAGTAGTGTGTGGAAAATATATGAATCTAACCTAGATGCACAAACTCTAGGCTCAATGCTAACATTGCCACTACCACTACCCAAAAATGGATGAAATGGAGGAATGGAAGAAGAAGACTCTTTAGCTCCACCAATGGTTCCTACCTCTTTTTTAGTTATTTTTGTTGCTCAAAGGTTTCTAATTGAATTTCACTTCACACATAACTTTAGTAGGCACCTTTGGGCATGGCTTAGCATCTTGGCATGGTATATGTGCAAGATGGTATTTTAATCCATTAAGGCTTTCGCCAAGCAAAGTTTGTTTGTAATGAAAACAAGTTATCTCTCCTTTATTTTGTGCAACAAATGCTTCCAACAAGGGTCCCTTCTAGCTGGGGTTCTAGTTGACATTGTGATAAAGGCAATTTTCTAATTGAACTTCACTTCACGCATAACTTTAGTAGGCATTTTTGGACATGGATTAGCATCTCGGCATGGTATATGTGCAAGATGGTTTAACAAAGTTTGTTTGCAATGAAAACAAGTTATCTCTCCTTTCTTTTGCCCAATGATGGCATGTTTCCAACAAGGGTCCCTTCTAGTTGGGGTTTTGGTTGACATTGTGATAAAGACAATTTATATAAATCTAAAGAATGCTGCAATAACATATAAATAGAAAAAAATTGACATATATTTGTTTCTAATTAAATTAATATAAAATATCTAGGATTTGCAACTGTAAAACTATTCTTTTTACAAAAGCATCTAGGGTTTGTTCAACAAAAGAATTAAGCACATGTAAAGTTTGTTCTTTGGTCCACTCAATCAAAATTAAAATGAAAATGTAAAAGAGAAATCGAATATTTATAAAAAACCAAAAAAAACCTTGAAAATACAAACTTACCTCTTAAATCTTGCTTGAAATAATTGGTGAGTTCTTCTCAATCCTTTGTAGACTCCTTTAGATGCACCAAAAGTAGCTATGACCACCAATTTTTGTTCAATATCCTTGCTGGTTTCCCTTCAATGCAATCCAATTTTGTCTCAAAAATCTTTTTTTCCTTCTCCTTTGGCTTGAAAATGAAATGAAGTTGCTTTTAGGGTGTAGGAGATAAATATAAAACACTTTGTTTTGAGTGAATTGTTTTTTCTTCTTAATTTCTACTTATTTGACCGTAGCTAGGTTTTTCCCATGGGACTCGTTGAGTATGGCGAGTCTAGCGAGTCTTGTGAGTGCTCGGCTATTGAGTCTCCTAGACTTGTTCAGGGTTGCTTGCCTTGCGACTTGCTGAGTCTGGTAACACTGATACAAATGTTGTAGATGTTCTTCCCATGTTTTGCGATAGATTAGAATATCATCAAAGAATGCTAAGAAAAACTTCCTTAATTGATTTCTAAACACATGGTTCATAGATTATTGGAAGGTAGCAGGAGTGTTGGTTAAATAAAAGGGCATGCCTAAGAATTCAAAATAAATAAAATGACATTGGAAACAATTTTATGCACATCCTTTTCTCTTACCCATATTTGATCATACTCAAATCTCAAGTCAATTTTTGAGAAGTACATTGGTCCATGCAATTCAACAATTAACTCATCAATTCTAGGAATTGGATACATGTTTTTTGTAGTTTTGTCTTTATTTTTTACTAGGACAATTAAAGGTGCAAAACGGTTAGAACTTGGCTTGATATGACCCATCTCCAAAAGATCCTTAATTGTGTTTTCTATTTCCTCTCTAAATCTTCTTGGATTTCTATAACGAGTAGTAATTATTGATTTTGCTCTGGTTTATAGTTTGATTATATGTTGAAATCCTCTATCAAGTGGCAATCCTAGAGGAATGTCATTAAAGACCATGCTATGCTTGTCCAAGAGTGTTTGTATGTTCACATGATAAGCTTTCTTACTTGTAGTAGCTTTAGAGGTTACTAGACATTGTGCTGCCCATGCTACTTGGCCACTCCTAAAACACCTTTCCATTCTTTTTGCTGATATAACCGTAGGAGCTCCATTTGTAAGGCCTTGTAGCACTATTTCTTTGCCTTTTGATTTGAACCATAGCTCCATAGTCTGATAATTTGAGTAAAGTCTCCCAATGACTGTAGCCATTGCATTCTTAAAACCGCATTGGTTTCTCCTATGCCCACCATATAGAAGTCATCTCACATCTAGTGTTTCCAAGAGCAATCTCTAATTGCTAAATTCTTTTGGTGCATGGCATGGTAAAAACATTAGCCCCTATTATATTGAATTTATTGAATTTTTTTGTTTGCAATCCTCTTCTAGCAATGAATCCTCCATCAGTGAAATTGTCAGCTGCTCCACTGTCAATTATAATTGTAATTTTTTGCCCTTGCAAAACTCTGCATACTTTGAAAGGATGATATTTCGGAGCACCTAACAATGTTGCGAGTGTGCCCCCTCTATGTTTGCTGTCCTCTTTTATCTCTAATTCAGGTTTACATTCTTCAATTTTTGGCTCTAGTTCTTCCTCCTCTTATTCCTCATCTGAAATTACTTATATGTAATGCACTTGACCTTTTCCCAAGCTTTGGTGTCAAGTTTCCCATGGCTTTCTGCAAGAAAAACATATTTTGTTTCAGCAGAGCTCATTTTTGGTCACTTCTCAAAACTATTCTTTGGTGGTAGTGCCTTTTGTTGAGAAAACCCTTTTTGAATTTTTTTTTTCTTCTGCCCTAGAGGAGGGGTTTTTGGATAAGATTTATTCTTGGCCATTGAAGTTTCTAAATTCAAAGCTTTTTTAATAGTCCCTTGAAGGTTCAATGGATCAAATGCCTTAATCAAACCCCTAAGAGGTTCAATTAGCCCTTAGATAAAAGGATAATTAATCTTCTTTCTGTAGCATTAAGCACCATTATAGATAATTTTTGGAACACCACTACATATTTCTCGATTGTTCCCTCTTGCTTCAATTGGGCCAACTCTCTAAAATGAACTCCAAGATCTTTTCTATCAAACCTTTTAATCAACCTTTTAAAATTCATCATGTGTAAATTAGACTATGAGCCTGGCTAGCCAACCCATGATACCACCATTTGTGCATTGTGCCTTCCGAGTGTAAGGTGGCACTTATTAGGTATGTGTCTAACTTCTGCACCCACACATGACCGGTAGACTTATTAGAACCATCAGATGTAGATAATGTTGCATTCCCCAAAACTTGTTGATGGCTAGGTTGTCTTGATTGAGATCTAGGTTCAACTCTTGGTTCATTTCCGCTTCTTTTCATAGTCATTTTATTAGTGAGGGCCAGTGCTTCTTGAATCTTTGGAGGGAGATCTCTATATTCTGCATACATGGCGTGAATATGATTGTGCATTGAGCTTTGTGCTTCCCCCACAAGAACTTCGTCTTCCCTTTGAATGAAAGTAGGATGAAGAGGTTTATCGACAGAACAAACCATGGTTCTCTGTGTGAATTTTCTACTTATTATGGTTACTATTATTGGCTTCAAAAGAACTTTCCTCACTATTTTGATTATAGGAATTTAGTGCATTATTTGGTGTTTTTTGGTTGTCATTCATCATATGTAACATTTGCCCCATCATATCTAACATAAGGTCAAACTTCCTTCAAACTTATGTGCAAACTTATGTGCAGGATCTTCTGAAGCTCTCTCTCTCCCTCTCTCCCCATATTTACTTTTTCTGCCTCAAATTTCACAAAAGTTTCTATTCCTTCATTCTTGAGAAATTGATGTTGAGTTTTTCTAAGCTCCCTTTTATGATACTTGCTGGCTCTCTCACTCTACATGCATAGGAAGAAAATCTCACAAGTTGGCAAGATCCAACTCTGATACCATTGTAGTATCCCTAAAGAAATATATTATGATATTTACCCAATTTTAATCTACTTCAATAATTTATTAGGTTAGCTTCTTTAATCAAATTAAATTGTGATATTAAAATTATGTATGCAATAATTATGGATAATTAATCATCTAGTTTGAAGTGGCAGATTAAGGAACAACACTAAATGATATAAATCTGCATCCAAAAATAAGAGTTAAAATTCCACAATCTCTTGTGCTGCGATCTTTATGTACTTCCTTCCCTTCATACTCCACAAAATATGAGGTGGCTGTTATATAATAAGGCAGCAATTAAAACTGGTAGAAACCTTTAGTAAGGGCGACCAACAGAAATCATGATAAAATATAGATCCATTACTTCTTGCAGAAAGTTATGGCTTGAAGACTAAAATACAAATTCTATGCACAAGGGTCTCTATGTATGCTACGCCCAATATATTGGATCTGCGATTATTCTTAGAATTTATTTCTACTTTCCCAATATGATGTGGTTTACCCCCTTCAAAGATAGCGATAGGATTTGCTAATGAACAACAAATGTTATAACTCAAAGTCTTCATCGATATCAACTAAAAATTCAGTCAATTCTGCACAATGGTAATTTCTGTCTGAAATCACTCGAAGGAATTGTGGGTTTTTGTCCTCCAATACTATACCTAGAGGGTTTTTGTCTTAAGGTTAGTTAAATCGAAGTTCCATGCTCCAACAAGGAGTAGAAATCAGATAATAGAATGCTTCATCAATATGCCTCCTTCTTGCTTGGCCTCTTTTAAATAGAGCTTTTCTCGTAAAGACATATGTCTTCAAATGTACCTTTATTGATATTATTAAAAATATGTTGTACCCAAACCAATTTTTTTTGCTTCACTAAGGCATTTTACTAAATATAGTCTTAACCTTGTTAAAGTGATGTCAGAAGGTCATTTTTGGGCTTTTCAAATATGGGGCTTGTGTCAGTTTCATGCCAAACTGTTACTGGAGAGTTCTAAGAAAATCCAAAATTTGAAGGAAAATCATCAAAATTTTCTATCTATGGAGAGGGGAGCACATTTTCAAAAGGGCACCCTATCTTTTAGGGGCTCAGATCCTATTTTTAGGGTTTGTCACCTCTAGCAGACATTTGTTCGGTATCACGTCAGCTTCGCGACGAGCGATTAAGCTTATCAAACGGACCTGTTTCGTGCAAGTTACAAAAGATATAGCGCAAAACGAGAGGAAAGTCAAAATTGGCTAACACTGGAGAAAAGAGCAGCTTTTGAGAAAGGCGCCCATCTTTTTGAGGTGTCAAATGAGGGTTTTTGACTAAATGCCACCCAAGATGTTTGTCTCACATTTGTTCAGGCTTCGCGACGCATCCGTCAGTGGGTGAATTTGAGTTGCATAAGTGCCTGAGCCAGAGGTCAAACATGGGGTCAAATCTTGGTCAAAATATCAAGGAATGAGCAAAAGAGCACTTTTTCGGAAAGGCGCTTGAGCTTTTCAAGCCTTTAATGCCTTCTTTTTGATATTCTCAGATATCCAGCTTGTCCGTGTTACGTTTAGTTTTCCGTTGCTTGTCTCCATCAGATCAGAAGATGACTTAGCAGCTTGCAGTCGGAGTTCTAGTATTATTTTGGTCAGTTCCAGAAATGGCTAAGTCTGGAAGAAAAAGAGCAACTTTTCAAAAAGGCGCCCTTGATTTTCACCCCTCAGATGATGTTTTTTGGAGAAATGTGCCTTTGCAGCTGTCATGCAGAATGAGGTCAGCTCCGCAGTGAATCTGTGATCCAGTCCTGAAAATTGGTCAATCAGAAGTTATGAAGGATTTGTTTTTCCCTTCGTACGAGATCGAGATGAGAATATTTGACTAAGTCTGAGAAAAAGAGCAGTTCTTGAAAAAGGCGCTTGGATTTTTGAGCCTTCAGATCTTAGTTTTATGATGTTCAGTCTCAAGGTACCTTTTGATCAGTTTTTGTACTGCTTTGCGATGCACTTGTCAGCCAGTCAATCGGTGGAGTCAGTCAGCCAGTGTTAGAGGATGAATAGAGGTCTCGAAAGAGGTTTAAATCCAAATTTTCATCAAATTTGGCTAAGTCTGGAAAACGCCTAAAGAGGTCAAAGTTGAGTTTTCGAAAGAAGTTGACTGGTGCGCCCTAACTTGAGTTCTGACTTCAGTTAGATTGAACGATTTCTGGGTTGTCATCTCCAGTTCATATATTGGCATGTTGAGTGATCTTTTAGTTTGCATGTCGAGTTAACTAGTTTGCATGTTCAGTTAACAACTTTGCATGTTGAGTTAACTTGTTTGCATGTTCACTTAACTAAAGTTTATGCTTGAAAATCAACTTGAGTTTGCATGCATGGCGCAATTGGTTGAAATTGTGAAGTGAATTGTGAAGTTGGCGCTTCACTTTTTATCAACTGAAGTTTTCAAAAGGGATGCCTTATTTAGAATTTTTAAAGATTTAAAGCATGAGTTTGAAGTATGGTGAATTCACTTCTTATTGTCAACTAAAGTTCTGAAAAGGAACGCCTTAATTCTTAGTTGTGAATTTAATGAATTTTGAAGTATGGCGAATTCAATAAGGATTGTCAACTGAAGTCAAATTCGCATGATGCTTTAAATTGTGTTGTCAACTGAAGACTAAAAAGGGACGCCTTAGCATGGTGCTTTATTTAGTTTATTTTAGTTTCAGTTAACTAAAATTGGGGTCCAATCATAAGCTAAGCGCCATTTTCAAGGTTTAATGCTTTTGTGCGAATTTCAGTGATGAAACTCTATTTATTCAAGCATTGGCGTCCATTATTTCTTCATCACAAGCTTTGAAGTATACATTCTTCTTGAGCAAGCATCAATTTAAAGGTGCTACAGGTGTCAGAATTCAACGTTCTTCATAGCAACGGATTCAAATTGTTCAGAGGAAGAAGATTCAAGACTTTGTTTTCACTTTGCATGTAGGTTTCATCAAATTCAAAAATAGAGATAGGCAAATTTTACATAAGCATAGAAAATAAAACATTCTTTCTTCTGTCTTATTTCTTCTATTTCTCATCTTAGGTACTTTCTTCGCATGTCAAAGAAATTCAGCAAAATTCAGAATTTGATCATCTGGGTTCACATACTTTAGTATTTGCAGCAAAACCCATGTCTTAGATTTTTTTGAGAAAATTGCCCCGTAGCCTTCATTCTGAAGCTCTGTGCTTTTTTCCGAAGATTTCTTTGCATGTGGGCCAAGAACACATATTTTTCAAAATCGAGTCATTTGGGTTGGCTTAGAATTCCGTTATGCACAAAACCCATGTTCCAGATTTTCTTGGAAAAAATTGCCTCGGGAAGCTCTAAAACCCTTACAGTGCTCGACTAAAAAGTCTTTGCATGTCAAACTAAATGGCGTTTTTTCACAATTCTAACGTTGTGGGTTGTCTTAGAATCATTTTCCGGACAAAACCCACGTCTCAGAATTTTTGATGAAAATTATCCTCCGACAGGCTATTTTTAGCCTCACCAGGACCATTTTAGCTTTCCGGAGAAAGTTGTCAAAGCATAGCCGTGTTCACAGTCAACGGATGAGTTTTTCAGAATGTAGTTCAACTAGACTAAATTCAAGACCAAATCGGTCTTGATTCATGATTGCATCAGAAGTGTCAAGCTACAGAAGAAATAGAGACCACCATTTCATTTACGGAGCCGCCAAAGTCACTTAGATCCTGTGCCATTATCTTCATGAAGATGGTACCTAAGCTGATCTTGAGGCTGTACAAACTGAGTTTCAAAAGCTTGTTCATGATATCTTGATGGAGATCTTGTGGTGTCTAAGTTGGATCACATTTCAGTGATTTCAACTAGTTTCAAAAAGACGGCTGAGGATGTCAAAGAATGCATGCATACGATCAAGGATGGTGACAAGGAATTGAAGAAACAGATTATTGTTTTGGACAGCGTCAAAGTGACAAAAGAACAGAGTGATTGATGAATTCTTGGTCGAGGTGTTGGATCGAGATGACTTGGAGTGATCTGCCAGTTGGGACCTACAGTTAGTTTCAAGGTTAGAGTCAAGAGCAGCAGTTAACTCGACTTTTAGTCTTGAGTTCACTTGCTGATTTCATACATGCTTATCTCTTCCTTGGGATTATCTTCACAAGAGTTAGGGTTAGGGTTTTCAGTTAACTGAGGGTAGTGTCCAGTTAACTTTGCTTTAAATAAGGACGTGCATGCTTGCACATTGTCCATTTAGGTTAGATGTATCGGTTAACTGATGGTAGTTTTCCAGTTAACTGTATAGTTTACTTTATTAGGGTTTAGTAATAAATCTTGCATGCATTGCAAGACTGTAGTTGACTCAAGGTGATTTTAGGGTTCCCTACACCTTGATGTATATAAATAAGAACTTTTGCTCATTTGTAAATAACTTTTGCACGAGAGAGAAATATATGCTGTGCCTACCTTGCCTGTAATATTGCTTGTTCTGTATCTGTTCATGAGTATTTACTATTATGATGAATTGTTATGCCACATAGGGTTTCATGCAATTATGATGGTGAATTCTTGCTTTAGTTAGATATAGTGGCTAGTTGATCATAGATTGTATGCGTGTCTCGCCAATGCAATTTATTATCCTAGTTGGCTATCCTTTATGTTATGTGTTCAATAAACTCGTTCAGATTGAGCTGATAGATGTGCCACCTTGCCTTCAAGTTGAGAATCTGTTCTTGGTTATCTTATGATGTGTGTGAATAATAAACTTATTCAGATTAAGCTGATAGTTGTGCCACCTTGCCTTCAAGTTGAGAATTTGTACTTAGTTTATCGTATATTGTTGTTTCCAATAAGCCTATTCAGACAAGCAGATAGTTGTGCCACCTTGCCTTCACGTTGTGAGTCCGTACCCGACTTATCGTCAGATAATCATTCCTGCTCCATTTCTTCATGCTCTGTTTTCTTGAGGAAACTGGATTGATTTAAAGTAGTTAGCTTAGTTGTAGTTAATGATCTGCTGCACCATGTTTATATCATATCGATCCAACCTGCTCAAAGGCTATGTAGACATGGTTCTGTGAAGTGGGCACCCTTGCCAAATTGAACAATATTTTTTCCTAACACTTAATATGACATATTTCATTTGTCAATTAAGTAGACGCAAACTGATAATGTTTTCTGAGCAATTTGCCATAATAAATATGGTGGATTTTAACATATATTCATTTGCAAGGCATAACACATCACTGTATTTTGCGCTATAATGAACATCAGCTCCAAAACGATTGAAAGTTGAGAATATAGTGACTGAAAACTAGTGCTTCTTGGTGACTTACAAGTGTGAAGTATTAAAGAACAGATTGGTAAGCAAATGCAAAGACTGAATCTGATATAGAACTTCACCCAAAAGTCTTAACTCATACATTTCATAACATGGCACTCTTCAACAGCACTAGAATGACGAACTCATCACTAAAGACTCCCATGACAATAATGGTATTGCACAGTAATTATCAAAAGCCAAAATACAGTCTGATTTGTATTCTCTGAGCACCGATAGGACTGTAATACACTAACAGCAGTTCATGAACTCATATAGACATAACATATATTTGTTGCTTAGTGATTTCAGGCTTCAAACACTCAGAAATATCATTGAAGACCCTTTCATCCACAGTTCATGACAATCCACTATAGCATTGCAGCGGTAAGACACCATTCATGGCAGAACTAACAGAGATTCTAATCTGAGTTTACAAGACACTAAATCCACCCAGAATTATATGGCAGACCAGAATGATAACAACAACCAGAATTACATTGCAGACCATTACAAACTTAACAGTAGGTTTATACCAGCAGATTACACATTCCAGACCACACCATAATGAGCAGATCAGACAAATAACAGACCCTAACAGTTGCAGCAATACATTCCGGGTCTTTTGAAACAGAAATCAGACTTATAAAATCGTTTGCAGGTCTGAAATAACACAAATTAAGCAAATAGAATGTATAAGGAACCTGATTTAATCCGCAAGGTCTGTAAAATAGATAGCAACAACTTGTAGGAGGCAGAAACAATCAGAAATAACTCCAACGAAGAAGCAATAGTCTCAGTAGAGAATAGAAAATTGTCAAACCTCAAAACCCTTGACAAACTTCCAACTGAAAGCAATCAATCTCCTCTGATTTGGTCACTGTTTACGGTACTGTAGCGTCACTGTAGCAGCAGGATGAATTTCAATTCAAACCCTCTTAATAAATTTGAACAATGATCTCAAATTCATCCCTTTAGAAACACTTGCCAATAAATGCAATAATAAATCAGCTATTGCATTATTCAAAAACCCTTATTGCAATAATAAATCAGCTATTGCAATAATTCAAATCCTTATTCAGAATTGCAATAATACATCAGCTATTGCAATTATTCAAACCCTTGCAATAATAAGCCAGCTATTGCAATAATTCAAAAACATGCAATAATATATCAGCTATTGCATAAATTACTTAGCTTCTCAGACAAGCAGATTTACAATTTCAGCCTTCACTCGATCTCTGTTAAACACCAATGTGTTCCTGGCTAAAAACACCATTAAATCTCCTGACTGTATATTGCAACAGTGAAGAGATTGTAAGCCAAGAGGGATTTCGTCCTCAAAGCCCCTAAAAAGCCAATCTCTCAATGAGACTAAAATTCATTAACAATTTTCTCTCCAACCCAGCATACCAAATGAGCTCTCAACTCTCCTTTATATAGAACTTCTTGATCTTCTAGAAAGACCCAAAAAGAGTGTTCAACAAGCTTTTAATATTCCTTGATGTGACTCCTTGATGTGATCTCTTGATATGACTCCTTGATGTGACTCCTTTGATGTGACCCCTTGATGTGACATCTTGATGTGATCCCTTGATGTGATCTTTTGATATGACTCCTTGATGTGACCCTTTGATGTGATCTCTTGATATGACTCTTTGATGTGACATCTTGATGTGACTCTTTGATGCTTAAGTCACTTTTTTTGAAGATATATTAATAAAGTGACTTTATTAATTTATTATTAAAGCATGCCACTTTTAACCTTTTAATATAATTATTTAATATTATCCTTTTGACTTTGCACTTTTTGCCTAGTAACATTAAATAATTAAAATAATGATTATTCCTTAAGAGGGCCGAAAATCGGAGACATTACATTCTGCAGCAAAAATAGAGCATATGGTTTAAGTTTGAAGAGGGGACATTACACTTTCTTTTCTTCTTATGCTCCACACCACTTGCTTGAGAAGATGAACTTCTAGGAGATGTGGAACAAGAAACCTTATTGAAAGTTCTAAAGGGTTTGGTATAGCTGACCTAGAGGATTGAGTTTCCTATAAACACCAACTTTTTAGTGATATGAAGAAAATGTGCATTCATCCTAGTAGTTCTGTCCTACCAACTAAGAGAGCAATTATTGCACGTCGAAGGCCTATTCCCCCTCAATCATTTGCTTAGTTTTTATCAACAATCATGGCAAAACTGCCACAAAGGACACTTCTCCTCCAACCGACTCATTTGCACTACCTGTTTTCTTATCCACATTATTTTAACTCATTTTGACAGTGCAAAAAACAAACTTTGACTTTGGCATTTGGAAAGAAAAAAAGAAAGAAAAATTAAAGGTTTAATGTCAATGTATGTACATTGTTTGTCTTTGTCAATGGTTGCAAGAAGACCTTCCTCTCCTTTTAACTCTCATTTCCTCTTTCTCTTCTTCTCTTTTTGTCTTTTCCTCTTCTTTTCGTAAACGCAAAACAATGGACATAAGATTTTGAAAGTATTTTAGATTGGGGGCCTTGGTGGGCACTCCTTTGAGGGTTGGTTTTTTGTTTTAGATTTTTCTATCAGAATGCTAATATTTTTTTTTTCTACTTAAAAATTGCAGTTTGTCAGTATGCCTTGACTTCCCTAGGATGGTCAAGGGATGATTGTGCCAACGACACTAGAATATTTCCAAGAAAAAAACATGGACATTCCCTAGAAATCCCAAGGACACCATGGTATCCCCAATTTAAAAAAAATGGACATCTCTTGTACTTTCCCTTTTTTTCATGAAAAGGGAACAAGAAGATGGGAGGGGGGATGTCCGATCCCCGCCCATCTCCAAAACATCTTGGATGCGTAAGATGGGTGTTTAGATTGAGTTAAGACAAGCTACTGAAGTAAATTTCCAGCCTTAAGTATGAACATGAATAACTTGAGTTGGGATAAGATAGAAATGACACAAACCATGCAATGAATTTTTTTTTTTGTATTAATAATAGTTCAGCAAATTACAGCAGAATGAGAGAACATTTAGTTCTCAGAATAACCCACAAACACTAAACCTCCAGCTTGTTACAAAGGCAATAAACTTTCAGCTCGCAACAAAGAGTAGTCATGAGAATGAAAGAAGTGACCACAGACGCCTCAAAACAAAATATAATTACAACACCTCCTGATTTGTATCACATCTAATTTCTGTTGCCATCAAAGTCAACACGTTCAGCCTCCTGTGCAGTTGGTTGCAAATCAAAGACAGCCCTTGAGAGCCATGCAACATTAGAGATCCCGCTTGATTTAGGTTCAGCTTTATCACTCCCAACGGCCACCTTATTGAAGACTCTCTGGAACACACTTAACATACTGAGGAAAGTTTCCGAGTCAGCTTGGTTATGATGCCATATGAGCCCATACTTGGGCTCCTCCTTGTTCACTGATACCCTCCCATCCTTTACCAGCTTCATAAATTTGTCCAATGAGGATTCCATAGACATCGTGACTTGCAAAACAATAGAGAAAAATGTGAGTCTCTTAGTAGACTCAGTAAGCCTCCTGGTACTCCCCTGAAACTTCTCTTCATTCCTAACTTTCCATAAAAACCAGAGGATTTCAGTAGTGAGACAATCCCAAAAAATTTGGTATTCAATAAGTAGTTTTCTAGAATTAAATAAGATCTCATACCAGTTCAGAGTTCCGTTTTCAGTCCATATTGACATGTTATTACAAAAAAATTTCCAAACCTCTTTAGCATAAAGACAGTCAAAGAAAATGTGTAAGAATGTCTCAAGAGTCCTGCATAAACTACAAATATCCACATCAGCTTGAGTAATTTTTAAAGGGATTTTTTGTAACAAAATTTGCCATCTAAAACATGCCTTTTTAGGCTCTTTTACGTTCTGACAAATAGAGGAGATAATTTTTTGCCACTTAGAATCATCAATATTCAGCCCCCAACATGCATTAACATGCTCTCTAATTGACAAACCTTTCACTAAATCTTTATACAGCCTTTTAGCCTTAATCTCAGTCAAAGGGGTACCATCACTCCAAATCAAGTCAGCATCAATGGCACAAGTTACATCAGAACTGTGAGGGAGGGAAATATTTTTACAAGCTTCAACCAAAATGCTATAAGTCCTAGGATTGGACAGATCCAGATTAAATTCTTTACCCAACTTGCCCATGGGTTTTAGACGACCATTTTCAGCAATATCATGAAAAGTATGAATACCTGCCAGATGCCATCTTTTAGCAGAGCAACCCTGCAGAAGTGCAAGGGGCTTATCGTTGTAAACAAGGTTCCACCAAGGAGAACAGTAAGACTGGCACATGGGGTTATTATTAAAATAAATATTACAACACTTGAAATTCACTCTGTGTTTGACCGATTCCCAGGCCATCCACAGACTTTTGAAAACCATTGATCTAGCAGGGGACATGGGATGATTGTTCAGGAGAATATCACACAAGGGTAACTTTTTCCACGACTTAGCCTGCTTAGGTATGGCATGAAGGATATTGTTTCTAATCAGAACCTTCCATGGTTCCTCACCTACCATGGCTTTAGCAATCCATTTCACCGCATGTGATGTACCTTGAATTTTAAGATCTTTAAGACCAAGCCCCCCATCAGCCTTAGCCATACAACACCACTCCCATTTAACCAAGTGTCTCTTTTTCTTGCCCTTCCCATCAGACCACAGGAAACCTCTAATTCTTTTTTGGATTTCATTGATCTGATAACTTTTGAAGAACCACACCGAAGCAAAGTATATGCTATACTATGAGAGGATCTTCTGGCAGATTTGAAATCTCCCTGCAAAAGAGAGGTATCGCCTATTCCAAGTATCCAGCTTTTTCAAAATCTTCTCACTTATCCAAACCCACATTTCTTTTAGGTTAGGATTGATAGCAAAAGGGACTTCAAGGTACCTAACAAGTTTGTTAGGCCCGCCCCATTGAAACTCAAATTTTTGAAGCCACTTGGGTGGGGAATCATTCCATCTAAGAAAATTAGATTTAGCAACAGAGATTTTAGCACCAGAAGCTTGACAGAAAAGATCAAGCTTTCCCATGAGGGTATCCAAGTTTTTTTCCTCTAACTCCACAAAAATAGCAGTATCATCCGCAAATTGGATATTGATGAGTTCATTGCGGTCCGGCAGCGTGATCCCCTTGACTTTGGGGGAATAAGAATGATCTCTTAACAGATAATGCAGGGCATCAGAAGCTATCACAAAGAGCGCAAGCGCTAGGGGGCACCCCTGCCTAATGGACCGACCAAGGGTAATGTCCTCAGAGAGTATTCCATTAATATCAATTTGGGCACTAGCATCCTGAAGCAAAGTGTCAACATCATTGCAGAATTTATTAGGGAAGCCAAATGCTTCCAGCATTGATCGAAGGAAAGACCATTCGATTCTGTCATAAGCTTTTTCAAAGTCTAAGAGCAACATGGCAGAATTTTGATTGGTTTGTTTGGACCATTCCATGGCCTCCCAACTTGTAATCAAGTTCTCCAGAATATATCTCCCTTTGATGAAACCTGTCTGAGTATTGTTTATGAACCCCGGCAGAATATCCACCAGTCTTAACGCGAGGACCTTAGCCAAAATTTTATAAGAAACATTAAGGAGGGTTATAGGCCTCCAATTTTTTATTAAAGTCTTATCACCCCCTTTTGGTAGGAGCTTTATAATGCCTTTGTTTATATTTTTCCCCAGCGAGCCTTTCTCCAAGGCCTCCTGGTAAACTTGAAGTAAATCTTCACTTATCCAATCTTTAAATGTTTTATATAATTCCGCAGACAACCCATCCCATCCTGGAGACTTATCATTTTGCAGAGAATTGATGGCCCTTAGAATTTCATCTTTACAAATATCAGCAGCCAACTTGGGGGAGCTGTCTTGGTTGATTTTCCTAGGGATAAGCCCTTTTACAAAGTCTCTGGCAATTCGGTTGCTCTCTTGATTACCTTCCGACCTGAAAAGATTTTGATAGAAGGCTTGGAATTGATTAACAATCTCTTCTTGAGTGCTCAGAACCTTTCCTTCCTCCCGGATTTGGCCGATCTGCTCTTTACTACCTTTTTCTCTTATGAAGTTAAAAAAGAACTTGGAGCCCTTATCCCCATGGTTTAGCCAGTTGAGCTTCGCCCTGATCTGAAGCCCTTTAATCTTGGCCACCTGCAGACACCTAAGGTCATTTTTAATTCTTACAAGGCCATCACCGAGTCTTATGTTGGTAGGATCAGATTGGATTTTACCTTCAGCCTCAACCAGCTTCTCATTAAGCTCATTTTCAGTTTTCCTAGAATCTTTGGCTTTCTTCTTCCCAATGGTTTGAAGTAGCCTTCTCCAAGACTCAACATTTTGATCTCATCTCAAGATAGCACTCGCATCCTTTAAAAGCCATTTATTAATTTCTCTAATGGATTTAATCCCATCTTTACAGTCATCATCTTGAAGGAGATGCACATTAAGGATGAACTTTGGGCTCTTGGGGGGGCATTATGGGCACCTTGACAGGTGGAAATTGTAGCTTTAATAGGGTGATGGTCTGAAAGTGTGTAAGGATACACACTTGCCAACTGCCCATCTTTGTTTGGGATGAAGTTTAGAATGTTCTTGCTGACATAAAATCTGTCCAACTGACAATAAATCCTATTTTTACCTTGCTGCGCATTACACCATCTAAACCACACCCCTTTGCTCTATTTTTTCTTCCTCTCCAGGGGGTCAACAAGTCTAAATTTGCTTTTTAGTCTCTGCCAAAAGTGCCTTTCAGACCCCTTCTAGGCCATGTCCACACCCCCCCACTTGTCCTCAGGGTATTCCACCATGTTGAAATCACCACCAAACACCCAGGGGATCTTAGGCAGATGGGAGGTCATCCATTGCCACAATTGGGTCCTTTCGCTATGGTTATTTGAAGCATAGATTGAGCCGATCCCCAACCGTTCCCCATCTTTTTCCATGACAATCCAAACAACCCTATTGCACGGGGAAGACCCATGACTAATTATAAAGTGCTTCCATCTATTAGAGATAAGGATGGCAACTCCACCCCTCCCTCTCTTGTGCTTTGAAGAAAAGTGGCATGAATCCCTCCAGATAAAATTTAGATTAACCTCCAAGGTGAAACCCGTTGCCTTGGTTTCCTGCAAAAAAACAATATCCTTATTGGATTCCAGATTCAAGAACCTTCTGACAATGTATTTCCTATCCGGGGACTCTAGCCCCCGAATATTCCAAGAAATCAGATTAAGATTCATAATCATTGGTCATGGGGGTGCCTCCTTGGCTGCTCTTAAATTGTTCAAAACATTTGGGCCAACTGTCTTCTAACTCTGGTCTTTTGTGAGTAGGAGACTGGATTATTAGACTGGTATTTTTCCTTTTGTGTTTGACCACTTGCATGCTCTGGCTACCAGAGATTGGGTCTCCATACTTTCATGACCTTCTAGGCCCTTTTTTTTTGCTTGTGACTCTTCTGAGTTTTACCCTTGATGGTATTCTCCTCAACATCTCCCCCAGTATCCTCCGTTGCATCAAAGGTATCAAAGGGAGCAATGGCTGGGGAAAGTTTGGAATTCAGGTTTGCAGCTGGGGACGCATTGTTTTCAACCTTATTATAGGCAAGTTGGGTAGACTCCATATGGAGAGGGTCCTCCACGACTTTTTGGGTGTGTCCTAAAACATCCTCCTGACCAAGTTTAGACTCGGGCTGACACTTAATATTGCAGATGTCCAATTGATTAGGAACCAAGGGGGGCTGGGGCGTCTCTTGCTTAATGATTAATGGCACAGTAGATTGAGAAACCCCATCAATCGGGGTAAAAATAGTCGGTTCCTCCACATTTGAGGGGGGATGGAACGAAGGCCCCAGACCCCCAGAGTGCCCAAACAATTGAGCATTGCCCTTTTGAGTGTTAGCCATGTCAACTTTTTCAATCTTCATAGTACCATCAGTTTTTATTAGCTGCATCATAATGGTTTGATTAGGGTTCTTTCGACTGGAGGGCGAGAGGTGTTTTTCTTTAATTCTTTTTCTTAAGGATCGCATAGCTAGCTGTTGAGCATTTAATTTAACCATTTGGGCACTATTCAGGTGCAACGAGATCATAGGGGCATTTGGGTCACTATCTAAAACACCATGATCATCCTTTTCCTCACCCAGCACTTCAAAGGTGTTGCTGGTAGGAATTTCTTTAGGGGAGCAACTAGGGGCAAGAGAAGCCGAAGGTGCAATGTCACAACAGTTGGTCGGGGATTGGGGCACGACATCAAGGTCAGGAGAGGCCGTGGGCATAGGCCGAATATTAGGAGGAATTTCACAACAGGTGCAGAAAACAATGTTCTTGTCACCATTCATGCAACATGGAAACACTAATGCTGCTATGGTCTTTGTTTGCTCCTAGACAAAGGAAAAGAAAAAGAGAAGCTAGATATTTTGATTAAGATCTTGATAGAAGGTTATGGAGTGCTTCCATTCCCAATGATGATAATTTCACAGCAAACTATGAATTTTAAGCATACTGTAAGATGGTCAAAGTTAACAAACTTCTGGATCAAGAAAGAAAGAAACATCTAAAACCAAAATTTGACCTCAAATCTTAAAGATTGACATCCCCAAATTTGATGGATCAAGGAAGGTTGAACCACAACCATGGATTGGTAAACTTGACATTAATTTTAATATGAATCTGATGGTCAATATGGTAAAAATGCAATTTACATTGACACACTTGATGAGAAGTGCATATGAATCTAATGCTTGGTATTTAGATGTCCAAGGATAGCCTTAAGGATGAGATCCTCAAATGGTATGATTTTTCTTGATTCTTATTTGAGGTGTTTTGGTTAAAGAATAGTAATGATAACTATGTAGAGTTGAGAAGTTTAAATCAAAATATGTGAGATAGTTTTTTGAGGATTACTGTGATAAATGTAGAAGACTTTGAATGGTAGTTCAAGTCATTCAAACATCTAGACAAGCCTACATGTTTGTGGATGGTTTGATGAATTGAAGGTATATATTGAGGTTCTTAAGCTAACTGATTTGGATGAGGCTATTTCAAAAGTGAGGGAGTATAAAAGGATGTGCAAAAGCAAGGCAAGGAAAAAGTCAAGATGTGCATTCCTTGGAAGTCAAACCAAGCCGATTCAAACAACACGTAATAGTGATATGCAACAACCACCTAAAGCTGGATTCAGTGCTAAAATGGCAGCTAAGATAGACTTGCAAAAAGAAGGGAAATGCTGTATATACAAGGGAAATTAGTTACAATGGCATAGGTACATGGCCAAAGGGAAAATCCATCTGATGAGATTGCTAGATGAGACAAGCAGGAGTGATGCTGAACAAGTACTTATTGATCTAAACCTAAGTTATTGGTATGCCCAAAATTGGCCTCGGGTATGAAATGAAATGGTACAGATACAGGGTATGTTACAGATACGGTACAAAAACAGCCAGGAAATGGTTTTCAGACTGTGGATACGGGCAGGAAACAAAATGCCACCTGTTGGTATGAAAAGTTCGTTTCCTGTTCGAACCCGGACAGAATCCACGTCAACTTTTTTGGATATTATCTGATTTTTTCCCTTCGGCTGTAAATTGTGATTCTTTTTCTCATTTCAACTTTGCTCACATTTTTCTCCAACAAAATAGATTGTTTTTAAGGGTTTCTCAAGTGATGAATATTTTTGATATCTTTAGGATGGCTGAGATATTTGATGAAGAGTAGCTGAGTCAAATTAGGCATGAGTAAAATGTTGGAGATTCAACATCAGAAACTGTATTATATTCCTTTATGGGATTGTTTTGTGCTCTTTGTAAATTTTGCATCTTGTGATATGGTGATGTTAAGGGCAGCTCTCTTCATTCATTGCTTTGTTAGAATTTATAAATGGGACTTGGAAGATATCACTGTTTGGGAGGACTTATGACCATAGTCCCTTTGACTTCCCTAAAATTTTAAGTGCAGATTCTGATGTTCTCAGTGGAAATAAGGCGTGAACTATGCCAGTATCCTTGCACATCTCTTCGGAAAGATGTTCTGATGGTGGTACTAGTAATATAGAATGTTCTAAGCACCATAGAAACCAGATCTCTGTTGTAAGTGATGGTTTAGGATATTGAGATGGCATTGTGTTTGGTCTTCATGAGAAACAGGTTGCCTTGCTATTTCTCCTTTCTACTGATTCACAACATTGAACCATAGCATGGGGATTGAGTAAAAATGTACCGCCTTTACATCAGATTGGGAGTATGAAGGCCCTTGTATTGTATTATTAAATTGACTATGAAAATGGTGGTGTATTTTTGCTATGTTATTTGACTATTAATATGGTGGTGTATTTTGAACTTAATTACTACTGCAAATATTTATATGTCTCTGATTTTTATATGTTTTTGTATTAACGTAACCAAAATGAACCCAACCCCAAATTTTTTTTGACCAGAACTGCGTACCGGAATCTCGTACCCGTACCTGAACCCCAAAACGAATCGGTAACTTAGATCTAAACATGCCACTGTTAGAGGAGCTGCCACATAAGCAGCTCATCAAGCAGTCTATTGCATCTTTGGCTGCCATTAGAGGTATATCACCTCAAGAGTGGAAAGACAAATTAAAGGGGAGTTAAGTCAGAGTGTTGATTGACTCCAGTAGTACACATAATTTCACTGATTCCAAACTTTCCCTAGCACAAGCATTTGTGCATGCCCTCCTTTCGAAGTTATTTTTGTTAGTGGAAGTTTGAAATATTCCCCTTAACTTTTTTCCCAAAATTAACATTCAAATCAGCAACCAAACACTGATTAGCGTTAGCTCCAAAAATGCAAATCAGCAAAGAAGATAACTCTAACCAAAAATGTTCACCAAGATCCCAATGTGGGCGAGGTGATAGCATATGGTCAGAGGATCGTTAGGCATAAACAGAGTTGAAAGTACAATTCATCTGCTGATGCAGGCATCCACAAGCAGTGGGAATACTCCACTTATTCAGTGGGTGAGTTTACAACAATTATTAGGCGGCAAGCCAACCTTTAAATCCACTCTTCCACTTATTAACGTGGGGGGAATACTGTCCACACAACCACTTATTTTGTGGGGGGGAATTTACAATCAAGAAAGACGTTTATTCTAAAACTCAACCACTCAATTGTGGGAGTGTAATCAAGTATAAATTGCAGCAATAAAATGAAATAGCTGTTAGTACTACTAACTAGCTTTACAATGAATAGAAATAGCTGCAAATAAGAGAGATAAGCTTCTAGAATGTTCTTTATCCACACTGGCGGTAAACCATCCAGGGGTTACATATATGAGAGATTAATCATAAGATTTTGCAGCTAATTAAATGACTGGAACAGTACTACTGTTTACAGTCTTACAATGATAAACAACTGCAATTTTCAAGTGTTATTACAATCTTTACAAAGCACAATGAAATAGAAGATTTTTCCACTTGATATCCTCTCAATTAATGAAGCTTAAAACCAAAATCAGAATACTGAAGCAAACTGATATAAAAATCAGCAATCTAGAAATGATTATCAGCAAACTGAAAACACATAAAAATAATCACAACTCCTTCACAATACCTCCAAAAGATGAAATATAGCTTGCAAAAGCTCTTGAGAAGGTTGGCGCCCAATTCACAATGATAAAATAGCATCTAAACTCAACCATTAATTTATGCACGAATCCCAATGCTCTCCAAAAAGGTATGGCCTCCTTGCAAGGGCGATTTTGCTTAATAAAATCTGAAACTTGGAATTAAATTCTGATAACCTCCAAATATGGTCGCCTCTATCATAGAAATGCAATGATCAAATACCCAGAACCAAATAAAATTCATATTAAAAGCTGCATACAAAAATCACTTTCAGCCATGATAAACCAGCAACATGAAAACTGAAAATATCTCACCAAAACTCCACAATAATGCTCAATATGTACTTCTGGATGAAGCACACTCTCAATCCACCACCTAGGGAACCATGGTTGCAGGCCTGAAGAATGGAGTAAATTTACTAAGCTTTCCCTTAGCCGGATTCTGGATTCATTCTAGCATCGTAACTTTGCTCTTCAAAAATATGCATAATCAGCTCTTCAAACAGCAGCAATATATAAACTTCAATTGGCAAATGAAGCAACAAGAACTCTTCAAATTCCAAGAAGTTGAATCACTTTAACTTCCAAAAGGGATGCCACCTTTTTGCATTTTACTTTTTTTTGAAATAATATGATATTACTCAACCTCCTTTCCACTTTGCAACAATAAAGCATTTAATAAATTATTAAATGCACAATTGACCCCCTTAATGGCCCCTCTTTTAAAACACCATGAAGTTATTACTCCTAGGCGTGGGGTACAATTGAGAAACATGAATTTTGACTAAGTATAAAAACTCAGTCCATGGAGATAACCAAAACCAATGCCAATACTGAAACTGATGGATAGCAAGATGAGAAACATGAATTTTGACTAAGTATAAAAACTCAGTCCATGGAGATAACCAAAACCAATGCCAATATTGAAACTGATGGATAGCAAGATGAGAAACATGAATTTTGATTAAGTATAAAAACTCAGTCCATGGAGATAACCAAAACCAATGCCAATACTGAAACTGATGGATAGCAAGATGACTTGACTTGAGTTGCTGATGATGCTACTGCCAAATTTAGACTTACTAAAAATAGCCAACTGCTATAAATAGTAAGTTCACATCAAAACAATAGATAGCCAAACTGAACACTAACCTGCAAAGGATTGAACTGCTGCTAGACAAATACTGCCAAAAGATAGACTTGCTAAAAATAGCAACTGCTATAAATAGTAAGTCTGCACAACATCCTTTGAACGCCAACTGAGCAATATTTGAAAGAGGAAACCCTAATTTTCCACCACAGCTTAGCCTACGGATTTCCGGAAATAGGCTAAATCCTATTGAAAAGTGTAGGGCCAAAATGGTGACATTACAGTAGTGGAAGTTATATGGCTTGTAAGAAGTATCTTAAGGGTGTGAACCTCAAGATGGTTCTTATTCATTGTTTACTAAATTTTATATATTTCCTTTAGGTGGTACCAATCTGATATGAGGTATATCGCTTCACATTTCACCAAAAGGAATTTAAAGACTTGTATTTGAAACCCGTGCCAATATGTAAGGACCATGAGATTGTAGGTTTCCAGGCATCCAAATGATCTGTCATACCAGCTTGTAAGATGAAAAGAAAATCAATCAAAGCCAAACATGCTATGTAATAAGCTGCCATCCCATAAAAGTCTTGCATGCTTCCCCTAGTTTTATATATCCAGCATATATTGAGCTAGTATTGTAAAAATATTACAGCGGTATCTAGTGGTGTTCAGTGATTTCCTAATGATCTTCCACTTGATATGGGTCAAGAGCATATCATTGACCTGTTAAAAGGCACAAAATCTATTGTGATTACTTGTTAGAACAGTCCAAGTTGTTTAAGAGTGAGAGTGAAGAGGTGGTAGAATAACTTTTTGTCATGGTGCATATTTTGCCAGCGAGAGCCTGTTTGCCACACCAGTGGGCTTTGTTGTAATACTATTGTACATTAATCCTAGGTGTAGGAAATCAAAGTAATGATATTATTTTATATTATTTTTACCTAAATACATTAGAAGCTGGGCAGTCATTTTGAAGATGAAATCAGCAGCTTCCAGTTGAATACTTAGGCCTGTCCAGGGTGGTGGGAGAAGATAGTTGGGGTGGAGTGCCAATTGAATTGCATGCCTCTGGTGAGCACACAACAGCAGAAAGGCCGATCAGTGGTAAACCAATGGCACAGCATGATCCCACGAGCTGTTGATAAATATGTACTTTGTATCACATTTGCAAGTGAATGAGAATTGGGTTTTACTCTTTCATTTTCAAACCCATTCTCCATCCATTCCTGGGCTGATATAGGTATCAGAGTGTCAGAGTAAATATCAATTCACAAGCAAATGAGTTTGCAGAAAAAATTATTTGCTGCATTTTTCAAATCCTCCATTCAGAGGTACAGCTAATTTCCATTTGCATCATATAAATTAGCAGAAACTTTATTTGCTGAATTTTTCTAACTCTTCATTTCATGAAATTTTCATTCACAGCAAATTAGCAGAAAAAAATATTTGCTGCATTTTTTCATTATACTATCTATTTGAAACCCTCATTCTATTCTCATTCATTTCACACCTCCCATTTTTCTCAACTGTTTTCCTTCTCCCTATTGAATCAGCAGTAGAAGATTTCATTGCAATTGTCAGAAATTTGAATAGAACTCATGCAGCGTGGAAGGATGAAGAGAACCAACAGAAGTATCAGTGAAGTTGCAGTCTCTGTCTAGTCAACTGATTGGTTACCTGAAGGTGCATTTTTCATTTTTATTTCAATTTTCTGTTTTCAAAAATCACTAAAATTGGAGATGGAAGTTGAATTGTCATCTTTGAAAAAAGTTGAATTGATACTCTGTAAAGAGAAGCTTTGCTACAGAAAAAATGATTTTTTTTCATTACTATGAGGGCCATCTTGGCCCTCTAAAGGTCACAACATTATCTATGGGTGGATCTCTGTATGGTTAACTGGTCACAACATTGTAGGGGTTTGTCTTATTAATTCCAATAATCAGGTATTTATGGCACCATGGCCCAACATTTGTCAACACTTCCAAGTAAACTCTTTCAACCATGTTAGATGCACAAGTGGACCAATCTACAACATTCCACATACAAATTAACGATCGAATGAAGCCGGTCAACCGCATATTAGTTCACCATACGTCCAACATACCTACAAAAGAGCTCTTAGTTCACCATACGTCCAACATACCTACAAAAGAGCTCTTTACAACTCTATGAGGCATAGCCCTTTCCAAACATGTCTTAGGTTCCACCTAGCAATGTCCTTTGACATCTCCTATTGTGTACTGTTGACATTTGAGATGTGTGCATAGGAATGACAAGTGGATAAAGTGCAATACCTCCTTCAATGCGTTCATGATCTTCATTAGCAAGTCCAATAAATCTTTCCATGCCAACAATGGAAGTGCAAAGAGTGCCACAGTGCCCATCATGCACAACACACCTTTCAATTTGGCGACTAAGTTTGATTGTACCTACAAAAATATGCTTCAAGGGTCAACATTGCAATATCAAACCATTGTGCTATGGTCCTTGCACCATTTTGTATTTAGCTAGTGAAAATGCCTTTGTTCTCAACCTTCCACTATACTTGGCTCTATATTCTATTTTCAAATTGGAGCTACTCTTTCCACCACCTTTGGAGCTAACACAATCTCAACATCATGTAGACTTGTATCCTGCTCATGTCAATCTAGTTGTGATGGATACCATCATAGACACCATGATGACTCATACAATTTCCTCAACTCAAGACTAACACAATGGAGACCATTGATTCTCAAGAAGGGGGGAATGATCCAAGTGCAACCTTGTACACAACCTGTTGGCGTTTAAATTCGCACCTCTGGAATGCGTATTTGAAACGGACAGCTATGCACAAATAAGGTGCTCTTCAAATTAGGAGGGGAAGCTGCCTCTTGCTGATGGTGTTTGAAAGAAAGTAAACTAAAACTAAGTTGCCTATCTTTTTGATCAACTTAGAGCACAAGGTTTATTAAACACAAACGACACAGCTGAGATTTTCTGATTTAAGAAGTTCAACTACGACTAACTTTAGCTAAAGACTTTTCTATTTTCTCAAGTAATACGTAGAGCAAGAGAAACTAGAAATTAACAAGGTTGAATCTCTGACAAAATACTTTAATAAACCCCCTCTCAACAAACATCTACACACTTCAATGTAAGTTGAAATCAAGATCATAAAAGTAGAACATAAATAACGGAAATTTGAGATTTTGGACCAAGGCAAAGGAGGCTCATGATTTTATTACTCAAACTTCTGGAACAAAACTCACTTCTAACATGCCGGGGACAAGAAATTGCAGCTAAAGAGGCTTGCAATCTTGTTCTTACACAATAGAAACAACAATCACACTAACTCCTTGTTGGCTAAAGAGGCTCAACAATTTGCTATCACAACACAATTGAACAACACTTGAATAACAAATAGAAGGCACAATAGGCTTAGCGTTTTGTTATCACTAGCATGGTTCCAACACAAAGTGAACTGACACTGAATAACAGCTTGCTGGCTAAAAGAGACTCAACAATTTGCTATCACAATAACCGTTAAAGAAAACTAATGAGCAAAGGCTCTTATTTATAGACAAGCAGACGAGTAGGGAACCCTAAAATCTCCTTGCTTTCACAATCTAGGGCTTGCTCAGGAAGCAAGCTTTATTACTAAATCTAGAAAGAAGATAACATCTAACACCTAAGAAAGCAGAAAAAGCGGGAAACGCCAACTATTACATTTTATCTTCTTTCTCTTCTCAAAGAATAGATAAGAATTATTCCAAGAATAGAAAGAAAGCGGGAAAGAAAGCTTCTAGAAGAAAGCTGCTTTAAAGCTCAATCACATCCGCAAGAAAATTAGAAATTGTGTCCCAGTTCGGTGCATCTATGCCATCAATAGCAAAACACCGCTTTTCTAGAATATCTTGAGCATCTGCAATAGACCTAAGGAAATCTTCGACCTCATTGGCCGCTTTCTTGAACTTTGCTGGCATCATCGAGATATGACCTATCCTTCCGCCAACTGGATTGCAACTGCGAACAACACTCTGAAATTGATCCTGCACTTCATCAAGCCCGACGTTCTTTGGCAGAGTCTTATGCTTTTCTTTCATCCATCTTTGTGCGATCTTCTTACTATATTTGTCTTTGTGCATCTCCCATATTCTTTCACATTCACCCTTTGAGATAGTAACGCTTTCAGGCCATGGGGAAATGGAAAAACACTTCTCGATCATATTAGGTTTCAGACTGCAAATTAATCTACCATCAGCTGATTGGATCTGCTTGGTAGCCGGGTTGTCATGCTTGATGCAAGCGATTACGAATTCAAGACTCTGAACTGCTATAGGAATTGACGCTGCTGTAAGGAGTCCAGAGTGTCCCAGGTTCTTGATTGAGGTGTTGCCTGCGCTCTCCAAAGCGTGTAAATCAAACACCGGCTTGATGTGATGCAAATCTGTCTCAGCGGTTTTGATGTTATCATGATAAAGGGCTGATTCAGTCTTGAAAACATTGGGAGTATACTCCATTTCGGAAAATTTGAAGAATGACTGTAAACTTGCCTAGGTTCAGACAAGTTTTGAGCAACTTCTATTTTTAGAATGCTGATTTTTTTCGCTCCAATGGACAAAATATTTTGAAATTTTTTTGAGATATGGGTTTTGCTCAGAATTTCGTTGCAAAATAACCCAGATTGTCCGTTTTTGAAAATTTTGAATTTTAACTGAAAAAGCAGCAAACCCTAATTTCTTCAATTTTCCCCAAAAAAAGCTGGCACCTGGGTTTTGTTCAGAATATGATTAGAAACAGACCCAGTTGATTAGATTTGCAAAACGTTGATGGCTGATCGAAAAAGCAGCCAACCCTAGGATTTGAAACTTTCTTGAAAAAAGCTGTGATATGGGTTTTCTTCAGAAGACTAATTTGAGAAGACCTAGATGGTTGAAAACTGAATGCACTGAGGATTTCATTGACATGCAAATAAAAAGCAGCTGCTGCAACTTGATGAAGTTCTTGAAAATTTCTTCAGAAGAATGAAGTGAAAAGACCCAGATGGCTGAAAAATGGAAAACCTTGGCCTTCTCCTTGAAAAACTTGATCTTTTGGATGAAAAAGCTTGAAAAAGCAAGGGTTTAAGCTTGCTGATCTGAAAAATTAGATGAATAACAAGCAAATATGAATTCTTGAATCATAAAAATTCTTCAAACTTGCTGCTCCAACTTTCTTCTCTGAAGGCTACCTGCAAAAATAATTAAAATTATATGAAAGAAAGATGTTAAATAGACTTAGGGTTTAGTTTTTAGGTTTGCTTTCTTTTGCTTTTATTTCCAAAACCCTAAAATCTCAGCTTCATCGAATTTGGACGCCATCTTCCTTCTTGCAATTTTGAAACTTTTTGAAAATCACAAAAATTCTTCTTAGGCATGAGAAGAGGGGCACCCACTTTAAGCAGTGTTAGTCAAATTTTTGGTATTTTCAACTTTTCACCATTTTGACCCCCTACTTTGCCCTCGATTTTCGGTTTGCAGACTGATTCGACAGGCGAGCTGAAAGTTCCATTGTGGAGCTTGACTGATTCTGAGAAGGTTGTTTTGGAGGCGTCTTTGGCTAAAAACTTCATTTCGGCCTTCGAATTCATGGGAGCCTTTTCCTTCCAGGGGCGCCCATTTTGTCCAGAGTTAGCCATTTTTTGATGATCTTCAACTTCTTCATTAACTCCTCTTCTACAGATGATCTCATTGAATCTGGTGCTCCGGTTATCGGATTGATTGCCTATTATGCTCATCGCGAAGTTGACGAGATATTAAGAGGGGTCTTCTAGGAGATACTTCCTCAAACAATGAATTCTAAACCTTCAAAAGCTTGGGCGCCCTTCTTGGCTGGGGGCGCCCATGTTCACCAGACTTAGTTTATTTTTATGAACTTTCACCTTGCTTTTGAACTTTGATTCTTAGCTCTCGTTTCACCCTATTTTCAACTCCTTGTAACTGGTAACTCTGAACTCTGATCGACGTGCTAGATATCTTGTTGGAGAGCTGGATCAACTGCGAAGAGATCATGTTAGAGCCACTTCTCTGGATTCATTTGTTTAAGCCACTGAAAACTTGGGCGCCTCTTCTCTCTTGGGGCGCCCAAACCTTCCAGACTTAGTCATTTTTTCATTTGACTTTCATCTTCATGTTCAAACCCTCATTTTGTATCCTTGACTCCGATTTGAATTTGCCGGAAAATGGCCAGTCGGATGATCTGACGGAGACAGGCATGTCGAAGCAGGCTGAATACTGAAGAAATTGAGCATATTCACAAATCCTAACTGCTGAGTTAGGTGCCTTAAAAAGATGGGCGCCCTTCTTCACCAGGGGCGCCCAAATTTCCCAGACTTAGTCAAATATTGATAACCTTCATTCTTTTCATTCTAACATCAGTTTGGATACCTCCTGTTCGGCCTCGAATTCCGGATGATTGGACGATCTGTTGACTGCACCGTCAGACTCGCTGCGGAGCTGGCAAAGAACTGAGCAACTTTGATTAGAAGGGTAAACCCTAATTCCATCATCTGGTGCCCTAAAAAGATGGGCGCCTATCTTCACTTGGGGCGCCCAAGTCTGACAGTGTTAGAAAATTTTCATCTTTTTTCATCTTCGTTCTTCGTGCTTGCTCATCAACTCGCCTTTTGTTGAATGCTTTGAATGTTGAATCTGACACCTGGTAGCTGACTGACCTCCATTGATGACCTCGAAGCTCCTGATATGCTTCTGAAAAAGCAGAATAGACCCACTAGGGCAAAATTGATTATTTTGAGATTCCGACTGCACCAGCCTGATATGGACGTATTTTGAGCCAATCAAAATTAGTTTGGACCCTGACGGACCAACTTTCTATTTTTAGAAAGTTTTGCCAGTATCTGTTTCAAAAGAAACCCAAAAAAACCTAGAAAACGTTACTAATTTTAGAAAATTTCTAAAAATAGCAGATTTCCTAAAAAGTAGGGATGAAAGATTGAGATCTGGGTTTTGTAGATTAAGCCGCTCTTAGCAGACCTAGATTGTCAGATTTTGAAAATTTTGCGTTTTAACCCCTCATGCAAGACTTGCACACCAAATTTTGACCTTTTTGACTGGTTTAACAAGACTTTTACTTATTTCTTCAAAATGTCTAAGTGTAACAAAAATTTTAATTTTGGGGTACAACACAACCTTAGACTTATGCATTTGTTCAACTTCAATTCCAGTGCTTGTCGCCACTCATTGTGTGCCTCACAATACTAGTGCAACTTTGCACATCACTCTTGCATGTCACTCTTGCATGCATACTTCATGCACCTTTGTGCAACATTGCTCACTTGCATAGCACCTCCTTGCATGTGGGTAGGCATGCTTTTGCTCAGTTATCAATCGATTTGAGACCATGAGCATCTAACTTATGGCAACCTTTATGCTTTTTGCATACCAATTGGCACACAATTGGCAACTTTTGATACAATTAGCATTGTATGGGTTCAACACTTGGTGCCATCTTGCCCCCATGTAAAGGTCACCATACATGTAGGAGACCTATTAGCATATGGTTAAAGGCCTAGCCGATGGCTCCTTGTATAAATACTTGCATTGTACAAGCTATGGGCAAAGAAGAACCAATCGACAACTTTGTTGAATGCATGTCATTGTACACATTTTCTCATACGCAATATATGTACATTGCAAAGTTTTTTATGCCTGTGCATTTACATTCTAATCTAGGATTTCATTTCCATACTCTACAAATCTTGTAGATTACAAGCTAATTTGCAGATTTGTCTTTCAATCCACTTCGGAATCAGATTAGAATGAAAGGCATGAACAAGAGATGATTGGAAATGGGATGGAGATGGAACAAGAGGAGAATTGTGAGATTCTTGTTGAATGGATATTAAGGTAACATTTGTAGTAATATTCGGGGAACAAGACCTAATAGGTGATAGAGAAGGGGATCTAGAAGAAGGAGAAGCATAAGAGGAATTAATAGTAGGAAATGGAAGAGTAGAGGATACGACTAGTGGTTCACATCTAAGCTGTATCATAGGAAAATTACCAATGCTCTTCTTAGCAACTGACTTTAGTTTTCCAATCTTTGGGGCTGTATCTGTATCATCTGTCATCTTCTATCTGCCACTATTCTTGAAAAAGATGAAGGAGGAGGCACATTTGCTAGAGGCAGCTCTAGAATTTGGAAGATGCTTGTATATGCTTCTCATAGATAGGTTTGAAATTAAATCTTGCCATTTTGCCACTAATGAATTTGGAATCAAGGTCGTTGTTACACTTATAGATGCTGAGTTGGATTAGAAAACCAACCCTTAACTTATGTCACCCTCTCAAAAGAAAGTACACCTCTAAAATCTGCTGCAAGCATACTATGATGATGACCTCATCACTAGAATATCTTGGAAAAATTTAAGGATGAGAAGAGAAGCCAAGCACCTTGATATATGTGAATGTTGCTAGTTGGACATACCAATCTAACGAATCTCAAATCATTGCCTTGATGTGCTCGAAAAGCTGCATATACATTTGATCATCCAATTCTGGAAGCATTAAGAAGGTTTGAAATGCATGTTTGTTGGTGGGGCACAACTATGTCTACTCCTGTAATAGTTCCTCTTGGTGCCATGAGGTAGACTATGTATGAAGTCATGCAGAATTCATTAGTTTGCTCAATTTTTTTAATTGCTTATGCAAACACTCACTAACCAAGATATCCCAATCAAAGTATACTTGTCCCTCACATATGGTGATCATGAGGTAGAACTTCCATGGCTTGAAACTTCGTGCCTCTTGCTATGCAACTCAATTCGGTAAGGTGATCATGATTGAAAATCATCTTTGGATTCACCTCTCTTCAATGTCTTCAACACATGATGTCTTTTCTTTGAACCAATTTCTTGCCAATATTCTTCTAACATTCAAGTAGGCTGCTTTCCCACTCTTTCACAGTCCTCAAGATTGTCATCTCATGTTTCCTCATAGGGTGTTGAGAAGAATGTGGTGTCTATTGCCTCCAGATCAAGCTTGCAAAAAACTATATTACTTATGGATCTTATATCTTGCCTTTCAGGATGTAATACTGTATGCACATGAGAATGAACTCATGATTTTGTACCGAAATGGGGAAAGAACTTGTGTGAATGAGGCTACTATCCATCAACTTCTATGCCATCTTGTTTCCATTCTTGGTTTTCTAATTCACGTTGGTTTAATTGCTGCTCCTCAAATGGATCTTCTTCTTCTCTTTGCAAAAATGTTGCCCAGAATGTCTTCGTGGGAGGGTTAATTGAGACCCTATCATTTGCTGAATTACTCCCTTCTACCATATTCTGATTTGGTCTAAAGGCATTGCATTAATGATTCATTTCCGAGCTATTTCTACCTTGGACTCTCTCATATACAATTGAAACTCTCTAGCCAATTCCTTGTTTCCATGGCTAATGATGTCTTGAAAATTTGCCTCTTCACCTGGGTCACTCATGGTTCCCTCTTTCCTTTTCTCTCTTTGCTGATATCTGATTTCCTTGTCACGTCCTTGCATGAAGTTATATCTGCATCAAAGATTTAGCTTCCCAAACAGGCTGGCAAGATCTCTTGCTTTGATACCAATGTGGTGGCCCATGGTTATAATTATTTTGTATTTTCTGAATTTTTTGTATGTTTTTTGGAAAAACTTATGAAATCAACTCTCAACTTTCATAACAGCAATCAACTGTACTGCAGATTGGCTGATTTGTAACAGTATAAACCCTAGGGTAAAGTATGCTTCAGATCCAAAAATTAAAGAGTTTGTAATAGCAATTACTAGTTCAACTGGAAACTTCCAAAAGCCTTCCCAGACTGAAAGTTTAATGCAATCCCTTGCTGCTGGGTGAAATACAAATGGATATAAGAAAAACAATTTTACTACAATTTCTAGATAAGATATTATCATGAATTTGACTTACAACTCCATGACAACAGTACAGCTGGCTGATCCAGCTGGTTGAGAAATGTAGGGCTGCAATGAATGATGCAGTTGCAGGAAACTTGACCTATCAGCATTCAATTAACCCTCCAAACTGCTGTGCCCCATTCCCTAGCACCTGGAATGATACGAAATTGATGTAGATGGTTGGCACTCCAAATGTAGATTTGCTTATGACCAGCATTGAACAACACTAATGTTGCTAGACCTTCCCTCTAAATGATGTTTCCCTGGCTGTAGATGTGGATTGCAGAGAAGACTAGGCCTGGAAACACATTCAAAATGGTAGCGTATGTTGGATGATTGAAATAATGTAATCAGCAGCTGGTATGACTGATTGAATAACCAAAATGACTGAATTTTCTCTCTGAATGTGGCACCCAGCTTGTGTTGACCGAAACAATCCAGATCCAGCTCTATATGTTGCTCAAAATTCACTCAAAATCTGAAAGCCAATCTAGAACCCCTCAAATATTATAAGGAAACAAAATAATGATATTTGCTTGCAAAACACAGTAGCAGCACTAAAATCATTTGTAAATCAGCACAATTGTGATTCTTGGATGGAATCACCGAAAATGGAAAACAAGGGTTTTTACTTTTTGATCCCAAATGTGGAATCTAAGATGGCTTTTGCCCTCTCAAATCCCGAATAAACCAAGGGTTTTGTCCTTGGATGCCCTAGATTGAACAAACTGCTCAAATCTGAAAATTGGATGCGAAAGGATAATTTGAATGAGGACCGAGTGAAGATAGGTGCCTCCTTGACATGCCTTTTCAAATTGGGTCCGTGGGTCCTAAATTTCCTCCAAGTATTTAAAAATACTTTTACTTTTAATTTAGTTTAATTTTATTTATTTTAAGTATGTAAAAATATATTTTATTTTAATACTGGTGCTTAAAAACACCTTTTATTTTAATTATGATGTTATTATTAAGTTGCCCCTAAAATTAGAAATTACTGGTCCCAAGTTAAATAATATTATTAATTATTTTAATCTGAAATAAGGGACATGACAATTCCATTCTTGGTTTTCTAATTCAAATTCAATTTTTTGACATAGATATGGCACAAGTTGGTTTCATTAATCTTGGGAAATTTGTTGACCAAAACTGATGCAACCTCAATGGATTGAAATTGATACTGCATCTTGGAAAGCTAGGATTTGCTGATATGGTTTGTTTTGATTGATAAAATTTGAATTTTTTTCCACACTGCTGTTGTAAACTGATATGATTAAGGACAGCAGTAAAAAACCTAAAGAAATCAGTCACAAAAATGCAGAGAAATACCTCTTGCCAGTTCAATGTCTGACATTTGTGTAATCTGAAGTGATAGAACAACCAAGGGTTTATAACTGAAAATAAGAGCTAAAAATTAACTCCCAAAACCCTGGGTGAACTAATGTAAAAGTGAAAATCTGAGATGTTGGAACTAAAATGCTGTGTTGAAGACAAAACCATGATTGAAGGTGAATGAAAATTGCTGGGAAAATGTTGAAAAACCATCTGAATCAGGTGCCCCTCTTAAAACTTGTGGAAAACTCACTGAAATTAGGCACTCCTAATGAACTTTGAATGACAATAACCACTGATATGATAAAGGCTCCTACTGTAGGTAGCTGAAACATTGCAATACTGACATAGGTCACTTCTGATTTCTTGTATTAATTTGATTGCTTGCCTAGCACTTACCATGGCTACTTTACCCTTGCTTTGGTGCCCTATGATAATGTATTTAATCCCATCCTTGACTAATCTGTACTTGTTAGCCCTCCTTGTAAAAATAACATTACTGACAATAAAGATAAGGATTACCAAGAGCAAAATCAAAAGCATCAAGGGGAATCACATCTGCTTCTACCTCATCTTTGTACTATGCATTTACCCCCTTTTTTATCTTGCAGCTTTTTGTTACTTGCATCTCTACTCCCCTTTTCACCTGTCCCAATGGGTATGGATGTAGAATTTCCTGTGCTCTAGACTCTGCTTCCTAACTGAACTTTCTGAAATGAGGTTACATTGTGAACTAGAACCTACCAATTCGTTTGCTTTATTCTTCTTAATTCGCAGTTTCAAAACAAAATGTTTGTTCATCTCCTCAAGTTCATCTTTTTTCGAAGTGGTCATGCATCCAAGTTTATCATCTATATCTGAAATATACTTTATTTGTACACCATCTTCTTTTTTTGATAATATATATTTCTTTGTGTCATCCTAATCTTTATTCTTTTCTTATTTTTAGGATGTATTTTGCGATGAAGCTTCTTTTTGGAATTACATGTGCATCTAACTTACAATAATTACAATGATTCTTTTTGTTCTCTTTGTCATCTTTTTGCACAACAGTGTTAGCTTTCTTTGCTTTCCAATTACTCTCATTTATATCTCTCCTTCTCCTCCTCTACAAAGTAGGCTTGAACACATGCCTAATCTAAGTCTTTTGGATTGGTGCTAACTACAGTCCTTTGGATGTGGGATTGGAGCCTTCCAAGATACTTTGTCATTGTGTCCTCGTCATCTAGATCGATATCATTCACCATGGCCTGCGAATTTTGTATTATAATCCTGCACTGTTTGACCACCTCGTAGTTTATAATACATCCACTTAATCTTTTGATCCACCTTATGTCCTATGGGAGGATAGAAAGTCCTACAGATTAATTCCTATGTTCTTCCCATTTACTAACAATAGGCTTATACCTCTTCACACGGTTTCATGTAGTTTCCCACCATTCAAGATCATAACCCTCCATTTAAAGGTGCACAGAGCTAATAATTTGTGCCCCATTCATCTTATGCACACTAAAACTTACTTCAATTTGTTTAATCCATACATTCAAAATTTTGTATTTATTTGTCAATTAAAAGATTCTGATTTCTAATTTTATACCTTTCTTTTTTATTTTAAATGAACTAACACTTTGTCCTTCATTTTCATTGGGTTTTTCAAGAAATTTTCTGGTTTAATTTCTTTTTCTTCACTTATTCCAAATTTCTTTGCAAACGCTTAAGTCACCTATAGAAGATTGTTCACGATCCATTTTATCTTGTTGCATAGCCAAATTCTTTTGTTGTTGCCTCAACCATTGCTGATTTTCCATGATGGCTTTCAAGTGGCCTTTAAATGTGTTTACTCTAGCGTTTATGTTATCCATGGCTGCTTTCTGTGTTGATGTAATTGCAGCTTTGGGCTTCATACTTCCTTATTTATATGTGATTATTCAATGTAAAGAGGTGCTTCACATGGCAACTTTGTAATTATCTTCTTGGCCGACCTTCCTTGTAAATTGTATTTATTAAATTGAAATTATATTTTTATGATGGCCGACCTTGCATGAAAAGGTGCGACCTCTCTCCTTCAAGTTGTATAAATACAAGATCTTTCCACTCATTTGTGCAATCAATCAAGTTCGAGCTTTTCTTCTCTTCTAAGTGCGAATTCTTCAAGGGCAAATCAATCAAGTGCAGATTGCGAATTATCAAGAGCAGATAGCGAATTTCTTAAGGGCAGATCTGAGTTACAAGGAAGTGCTGATTACTTGTTATCATTGCATCTTGTGAAGGTGCTGCATATCGGCCTTGAGATTGGCCTCATTGTAAAGAGACTTCTTGTCATTATTGATATATAATAGAGAGATATTTGTTGCTGGGTTTTACCCCTCAAGAGGAGGGTTTTCCTAGGGTATCTGCTGTGTTATTGTGTCTGATTTTTGAATTAATTTTCTGTGCATTAAATCTGATCATAAAACTAACATTTTGAACTCTTGTTATCACTGTTTGCAAGCTCACAAGAATCAAACTGGTTTGATACCAAAATTATCTGTAAACTCTTACAAAACTAGAATTTAAGAATCACAAATTAACTATATACTTGCTACTTGCTCTTGCAAATGAAGCTTATTGTAGAGACAAGAATATAGTGTGAAAAAACAGAAATAAATCGTGCAACAAACATACACAACTCATATTTTTTATCCTCAAAATCTCCAATGTCGAGGAAAGAACTGTTTCATGGTAGTGGTATTGACCTTTTTACTTTGGCTTAGTACTTTTTGAAGATATATTGACGTGTCAACTTAATATACACCAATAATTTTTTTGAATAATTTATATGCAAACGAATATAACTGTTTACTGAATTCTGAAAACAACACTTTTATTATGAAATTGTTACTCTTCTTACAAAATAGAAACTTTGCTGCAAGTCTAAAAGCACTGTGAAGGTTACAGCTCAATCAATTAAATATGATAATCCACCTTGAAATTTTCTGTTGGTCTTACAAGAGATTTAACTTCTGATATTAAACTAGGACAACAAGTTTAGGACAGGTTTTCTGCTGCAGCCTGATCTAGATCTTCATATGACAAGAAAATTGAAGCTTGAAAATGTTAGTGATTATGCTGCAGTCTACAGTCTCTCACTTCACATTCAGGAATTCTTTTTTTGGCTGTAATGTTGAACTAGAAGGTGCTGAAATTGACTCTAAACTGAACTACTGCACTGAAGCCAAGAAAGTATTGAAATTAATTGCTAACTGAAATTGCTAGGTTAGAACGAGGTAAGTGCTGGTGCTGTCGGCTAACTGGAACTATACTGAATCTACTAAATTGGATTACATTGAAATGTTTAAGCTCTGTAATTCCTGCATTGGAACCACCAATTGGATGGTTGAGGGTTTTCATCTTTGTATCTTAACTTTTAAGAAATCCTTAGGGTTTTCATCCTAAGAGTATGTGAACAAGTTCTCTAATGAGGGCTCAAGAAAGAAATATTCTGCATAGTCCTTTCTATTACCTACTACTTGTTTAAATAGATTCATATGTCCTTAGGGCGGTGGCTTCTAGGGTGACCACCTCCTTCGTTCTTTTTCCTTTTAGTATTATTTTCTGTACAAAACAGAATCCTATCTTATTTGAGGCGGCTATCTTCTTTTTTCATTTTCTTTTTCTGTTTTATTTTTTTATTTTTTCAAATTTTTTTTCCTATTGCAATAATATTTAGAGTATTTTAATTCTGCTTTTTTGGCTCATTGTAAATGGGGACATGACATAAATAACGCCAAGTGGGACAGCTTTTCTCTCCTCCTGCTAATCTCCTTTCTATGATGAACATCTGAATCCTACAATATTCCTTAAGTTCTCCAATTAAAAGACATGCTTTACAATCCACCACAACCTCCTATTTATAGTTTTTCTGTGACAACAGAGTTCTCTTGGGCCCTGAAAGATTTCCCACGTGGACAAGAATACCAAATGATGGCTATATGGTTTACATTCTGAATTCCTGTTTTGTTCCTAGTTTCGAGTCTAAATTGATTGTACTATTCATGTTTTTGCACCCCATGCCCCACATTGAGGTGGTGAAGTGTTACGCAAAGCTGATGGATAATTTTACATTGAAACAATAATTTTCAGCTGATGGATAATTAATGAAATTATATTTTCTGAATTTACTATCCATGAGAATTTCAAAATAAAAGTAGTTGATTTCTGTCAGTGATCCTACAATTTCATTCTTTCCTCTCTGTCCAAGATGGCACAAGGAGACCTTGACCAGACTTTGCAATCTTGTTTTTCTGAAGTTTGGCATGGCATTTTCATCTTTTGCCATCGCCTTCTGCAGTATTTTCATGCTCCATTATATGAGATGCACATTAATATTTTAGTTTTGGACATGCAAGGAGGAAGCATGTCATTCCAAAAGTAAAATCTGTTTATCACGTAATTACTTTAACTAATTTTGGTGGATCAAACTGGTTTTAATCCTGAAGTTTCAAGTGATCTGTCTCACTCATCATCAGGGAAACTACTTTTAAGATGATAGTGAGGTGCACCCAAATCTTTATGTATGCACTGAACATAAACCAATATGCAATAAACACTACTTACGAATATAATTGGATGTGTGCAATGGAACTACAAAGCACTACTTTTATTATTACATAGACTGGATAATGTATATTGCGTACAGTAGAATGCATGTACAACTTGTACAACTGCATAGCTTTACACTTATAATTTGCTAATTTGCTCAAGTGCCAAAACTAGTGCACTGAGCTTTACAAGAATGGATCAAAGCTATTCTTAAACTACAACAAAGTTGTATTTATCATACCTTGTAGTTAAGAACTCCCCAAAACAATTAAAGCTAAATAAGAGTAATTGGAAAGCAATATATGATTTGTTCCCAACTCACTTTTGTATACCATACTCTAAAATAACATTATGTTTTTCTTTTTAATATTGCAACATCCTCCCCTAATGTTTGTTTTGGTTAGGATGGTCCACCAAAAACAAGTCATTGCTTTCATATAATACTTAAGCTGTATGTTGCATTCCCAGAAAAAATGATTATGTAAAACAAATAAGTTTATTCAGCTCTTTTGCTGATAATCTCTTTTCTACAAGCCTTCACAAAATGACATTATCTAGCATAACTTTTTTGTATTTTTCTTCACATAAGAAACTGTTATTTCATAAAATCTTCACAATATTTGGTTCATTTACCCATAATTAGTGTATATAATTTTTTGCAAATTTTCATTTTTGCTAATATCTTGTGTCAAGTGGTTCTTCAATCCACAGATAGCAAATGAATGTGAATACCAACACTATGCTTTAATGTGACCAATGATTTGTAAACATGGAGGATACTCCTCATCCATATTCACTAGCAATAGATACTACTTGAGCAAACTCTAAAAACAACATTCAAACGTATACTTTACCATAAGAAATTGTTAATCTTGCAATGTTTCTAGCTCTATCAGACTTACAATGTATAGAAAAGTGCAATCAAAGCAAAAGGAAGATGCAAAAAAAGCATAACACAACTGAAACCTACAAGCTATGGCTGGAGAAACCTTAAACCATAGAAGAAAACTCTAGTAAGATTGAGCAAAGCTCTTTACGCCACTATCTTTCAGTATCTTACAGGTGTTACAAGGTCACGAAGGGTGTATGCTGTTGGACCCATGTGAAATTTTCGTTTAGTGTCAAGTTTAAAGCAAAACATGTTTGTGGAAAACATGTTTCAGGTCTTGACTAGTTAGATTCATCTTGTTGTCTTTGTTATCCCTTTTCTGAATGTTCATAGATGATAGAATGGGACTCTTCAAGTTATCTGTTTTGGCAAAGAGAGAGAGATTGTTGTTGGAGTGATTTGCTAAGTCTAAAGATTAGCATGCACTTCTACAAAGGAGAAGGGGACATATAAAGATCAGAGAATAGCCTAAGTGAGAAGGTGAAGTGCACACTAGAGAATATGGCTTGTCCAAAACTCAACATAGATGTGTGCACTTGGTGATAAGGGGCGTGCCTGAATATAGTTGTAAATCTAAAGAGTAAATAGTATTACAAGGTGCATGCATGAACCTCAGTGGCATGCCTGATCAAAGAAAACTTATATCAACAAAATTGAGACTTCCATTCACAGGTGCGCATTCAGAGCAGAAATGCACCCCTGATCAAATGACAAATTTGATATCAGAAATTCAAAACATAAGTCATTACATAAATGTACACCTATTCGGCTGGCATGCACCCAACATTAGACAAATCTGCAAGGTCTGAAACAAGTCACTAAGGTTCACCTTATCAAACAATTCGGTTTAACGATTCAAGAGTTCAGAGTCTTGGATGAAGTACACATCTAGCATAACCTTGCATGCTCCGATAAGGAAGATATTGAAAGTCTCAGCAATCACCTATTCGGAAGGGCATGCCATTGTAGGAGGCATTTGTTGAAGACTAAGTTTGATGAGTCAAAGTGCATGCAGGATGGAGAAAAGTGCACTAGAAAGGAGAAGAGTTTCAAGTTTCCAATCTAAAAATCAATTTTTTTTTAAAAGTGCACATGACAGGGACAGGTTCGCACTTGTGTAAGCATAAGGAAATAACCCCGTCATTCTATACCACACACTTAAATAACCATTATGCCTTTCTTTTTAATATTTTAACAGTTTCCCTAATGATGAGTAGTGAAGCATCTCAGTTGACATGTCCTTGTAAAAACAAAAACAGTTTGTCCATAGGATTAAAATAATTAGATAAATGCTTTCCAGTGAAAATCTTATATACAAAATCACTGGTTTGTTGCAATTATGGTTTAGTCAAAAGTTATGCCAGAAACAAGACATTTGCTTGCGATAATTGCAGTATCATATAATATTCAATGCTTTTATTTTGGAGAGAAACTCTCACATGTGCATCATGCTTATTCAAAATTGCTTTATCACAGGTACAAGAGAACTGTTTATGAGCTAGCCAAGCAGCGGGCCAAGGATTTGGATAACATCGTTGAGGTACTGTTTGTTTAAGCTTAACCCCCATTCCAAAATTTGGCTCTCAAAACATTCCTATTTATTATGTATGTCTTTCAATTTTGACTTTTTCTTCCTTATTTCTTGCAAACATAAAGGTGGCAGAAGCTTGCAATTTGAATTGTTGTGAGATGCTGCTTGTTTTCTTAATTATAGTTTGGTTCTTTGCTATTGGATTAATGGATTGAAGCATGCAACTCTGAACCATGTCCCATTTTTTATTGTGTTTAGCATGTGTGCTACCAGGCCTTTGACATATACATATTGATTATGTTAAGGCTCATGAGAAACCGGGTTATAAGTTTAACCTACTGCAGTTGATTTAGTTTGTGGGTTTCTTTGATAACTACTTTCATGATTTACAACGACATAACTGTTTTACATTGTTCCACAAGGACACATACGCCGCCCGCCCGCCCCCCTCCCCCCAAAAAAAAACCTCATGTTTCTGGGATGGGGACATCCCCAGGATGCAGGTACTTGGGGGAAACGTCCATCTCTGAGACGCCACCTGGACTAGGGACTTTGGGGCATCCTTGAGACGTTCAGGAGACTTAGAGGAGTCTCCCAACCGTCTCAGAGACTTCTAGGTGTTGCAAAAGATAAGCAATAAAATCGTGAAAATTACATTCATCATGAAGGTTTGTGAGCTTTTGAAGGCCTTAATTTCTGCTTTGCCCCTTGACCCCGAATCTCGACCCACTATTGTTAATGTTCATTGCAATCATTGCCATGTTTTTAATGTTCATTAGTTTAAACTTTACTTAGTATGCCAAAGTTTCATTTGCAATTCTTATACTTATTTGATATTTCTGATTTTCCCCTAAACCTGTACCCACCATTGTTAATGTTCAATGCAATCATTGCCATGTTTTTAATGTTTATTAGTTTAAACTTTATTTGGTGTGCCAAAGTTTCATTTGCAATTCTTATACTTATTCCTTACACATCTTTTCATAAATAATTTTTCAAGTACTATATGTATTTGCGCCACCCCCGTGCTGCCTCACCCCTTCCCCCCTCCCCAAAACTTAGCCCTTGGTTCCCCCGTCCCCAAAACCCATCCCCGCATCCCCTTGTTAGGGAACTCCATGGAGCACTGCTGTTTTCGGAAGTATCTGTATGTGAATATTGAATGTTATTTGAAGGAAATGTTGTCATTGATGTCAAAGGCATATAAGAGGCTGCTAGATTTGCGTCATTGATGTCAAGAAGGTACATGAACAAAGATTGTTGTATTTAAGGTCAAAGACTAAGATTCAATGAAGTGATCCATTTGTGGAGGAATGAAGATGTAATCCTTTAGAGTTTGACTTGCTCATTATTGATCAATTGTATCTGATCAATAATCAATTACTGATCAATAATCAATTATTTTAATGGATGATCAGATATTGAGTTATTCTTATATTATTGTAAAGTTTCAAGGTATAAGATGTGGTTATATTATTGTAAAGAAGGCATTGGAGATATTATCGGGCTATTGCAAGAGCAACTACTATTGATATTAATCAAAGTGACATCCCTTAAGTTTGACTTTGATAAAGAAAGCAAATAAGAGAAATGCGGGGCAGTTAAGAATCTCCAGTAAGAACGATTCATGATCAAATCTGAAGATCTTTCGCTATCAACAACTTTAAATTCAACATCCAAATTCAAAACATAAAAGGATTGCAACCATCCTAGAGTATATTACCGCCGCTTGAAGACAAAACGGAAGATATGGAAATGGGCAGATAATAATATTATTTGCCACCATTGATTTCATTGAAGTCTGATATGGAAGACTGGTGCAATTGTATGGAGACAGTTATCCTTGCGGGATTTCATCCGACTATGCATTGACAATACTCACAGACTGCGACATTCATATATCATTGCGATAATATTAGAGGTGGTATCCGGGAGAGTCTACATCATGCTGGAAGTTACTCACGAATAGAGGAATTTGTCATATCATCATTGCTATGTTGTTGACGTATGATGACACAACGCTAGAATGAGACACAGGTATTGAGAAGATCCAAGTTTGAAGAATATTGGAATTGCATATTATTCATAGGGAGTTCATCGAGCATGTTACTCAGCCGCTAATCTGGAAGAGTCTGTAGTTTGTCATGGCCGACCTCTTCTATAACTATCGACAAAATATATATGCAACGATAAAGAATAATTGGCAAAGATAGTAATTAATATGAATAAAATATAGTGATGATATAGATATTCAACGGCCAACAAAACCATGGTTACTTATGAAAAGATTCAAATACTAAGGCGGCAAAAGATTTAAAGTAATCAAAGGCAATAATTAAAATAAAAGAAGAATGTATTATGATTACCATTAAATTGAAGAAGTTATGAGAGGGATGCATCCCTTGAACAATAGGCATCCTATGAAGTGATACCTCTCTTCGTAGAGGCAAGAAATATAAAAGGAAGTAAGATTTACAAAGGATATGAATTGAATTGTGGATTTTATTGCATATTATTTGTGAAGAAGACGTGGATGAAAAGCAAGATCTTTGTGTGTGTGCTGAGTGAAAAGAAATGAAAATTTTCTAAAGTGTGGTGTGTGAGAATACAGTATGCACGTGGGAAGAAAAAGCTAAATCATAGAAGCGGATTTTGAAGAATAGAGATCAAATTGCTGATTAAGAAGAGTGCATAAAGATGTATATTATCTGAAGATTGGAAGTGTGTGCTGTAGAATGGAATAAAAGATAAATTATCTGAGGAGCAGATTGGGAAGAAATAAAGATGTGCTGTGTGAAATAAAAGCTATATCATTTGACCCTCAGCAAGTAAATCAAATGAAGAGTTTTCAGAATATAGAAAGGTTCTAGAAAGTGTTGGAGTGTGGATTTGAGTGAACATTAATTGTGAAAGAGAGTAGTGAGATGTGTTGTGAGTGTAAAAAGGAATAAATCGTCCAAACACAAGCAGAGTGCAGAAATATATATTATTTCTGTGTGAACTTTAAAGATATGTCCTACATCACAAGGTAGAGTCAAATTGAGATAAAATACAGACTTATAAGGGTCATGTTGCAGATCTAAGTGAATGAGATTGTGATCAATGAACTATTCCTGAGAATTACATGAAGAAACTATAAGGCAGATCATAAAAAGGAATATGCTCAGATTAGAGAGCATCTTGAAAATTAAATTTATGAGAAGATTGTGAATGATTATGATCAGTTTTGTAAAAGGAGATTGTGCACAGTTTGGATCAGATTTGTGAAGAATATAATGCAGATTTGGTGAAGTAGATGGCATCATCATGAAGTAAATCATTTATGTGAAAAGGAAAGTTGTGAACAAGATACATTTTGATATAATTCAAGGAGGATAAGTTCAAGAAGATTGTAAAGTTCATCATCCGTTGAAGAAGCAACATTGAAGGTGGAACACAATTCATTCAAGTTATTATTTTTTGCTAAGTTGGTGCTTGGCAAGTGGGAGTTGGAACTTCCGGTAGCTTGGTGCCTATGAACATTAGGGGTTGGTGCTCATTGTAGGTTGGTGCCTACTAAATCAGAATTAAGGGTTGGTGCTCTTAGTAGGTTGGTGCCTACTAAACTACATATTTGGTGATTCAAGTAGGTTGGTGCCTACATTCTTTGTAAAAGTTTATATAATTCATAAAGTACATTATTTGTAACATGGTTTTATCTTGAAAGGGTTTCCACCTGTGTTCCACGACCTTTTGGGGACGGGGACGGGGGGACGGCTGGGGACGCGTTTCCGGGACGTTTCCTAGGGGCCCATTTTTAGGGGACGGCAACATACAAAATACATATATATATATATATGATTTTTTCAAAATTCATTAATATATTATAGATAGAGAGAGGGAAAGAGAGATATATGTCAATAAATTAATAATTGCTAACAACAATATCAATATATAAATAAATCGCAAGAGTAGTAGCATAACAACAAAATAAATATCATTAAAGCATTATAAAATTTATCATAGCAATATCAAACATCAATAAAACCATGGTCTATCAATATCAATAAATCGCGAGAGTGGTAGGAAATGGAACTAAGTAAGTGCAGCTCCCAGCTCCTCAAGGCATCCCAAACACAAACAAAATGCAGCTTGAGTGAAGAAAAAAACGCAGTCAAATAGAGCCCAGCCACGACTTTACTCTAGGTGTGAAACAAAAACTTGAAGAAATCTGTTTCATGCCTCTTTAAAATGCAAAAACATCTCTGTTAAATGCCCAAACACAGGAGCAAAATGCCAAAAAATCGTTTAGACTGAGCTGAGGCAGAGATTTTCCCTTGCTTTGCTGTGTGAAGTCGTCGCCCCTGCCGTCGCTTGCGGTGAGAGCCAAATAATATCATTGAATCTTATGAAACTTTATTAAGTTTCATTTAAATTTTTGTTTTTAGACTTTACACAAACACATTATGTTGTTGTGGGCCCACAAAACATTTAATAGCAATATAAAATGTTTTAAAAAACAAAAGTTTATGTTCTTTAGTTTTCTGGAGCTCCATATACATAGGGGATGGTTAGCTGTCCTCGGGGACAGCGAGGGATGTTTCCAACGTCCCCTGCCGTCCCTGGGGACGGGGGACCGTTCCTAGACATGAGGAAACGTTCCTCGCCGTTTCTTGTGAATTTTCCTGATTCGGGGACGTCCGGAGACTGTCCCCAATGCGTCCCCCCGTCCCCGGGACGGATGGGGACGGGTATAGGGGGTTTTGGGGCAGGGGACGTGTCCCTGTGTAACACAGGTTTCCACGTAAAATATTGGTGTCAACTTGTTCATATTGAGATATTCTTGCATAGTTGATTTGTGTTAAGAGTTTGAAGTTGATAAAAGTTGTAAAAGTTAAAAGTTTGTTGATATACTGATTCACACCCCGCCCCTGCCCCTTCTCCCCTCCCCTCAGTATATCTTTGTGCTCTTCAGGAAATGTATCTCTACTTCGCCCTTGCATGATACAAACACATGCCATGCATTGATGAGATATTTAAAGTTTATGGTATATATATTAGATAATGTTGGTATAACTATTGTCTATAAAATGATATCAATGAACAAAGACTTAAAATGACTTGCTTGTATTTGGTGTTTGATTATGTGAATTAGTTGGTTCTCTACTAAAACTCAGAGAAAAAGATTTGAAAGACTGGTTTACCGTATAGGTTTTAATAAATATTAGAGCTTAACAAAAATTGTGTTCATTTGCATATTCACTCATGACTAACATGCCATCTGAATGTCATTGATGGGTATATTAGAAAGTAATATGAATCATACTGTTAATTTCAAATCTCCTACAGATTTTCCAAAAGCTTTCTTTTCATGATTAAGACCTTTTGAAGGGATAAATTAGCTGTAAATTATAGCAAATCGATCTGCATTTGGATTCTATTAATCTCTAATTTAAAATAGTTCGCAGATTCCAATGTTATAGTATTTTATATATTTAAGTTTGTTTGGAAAATAACAATGTGTAATATTATTTTAATTATGCTAATTACTTCACTTGTCTCTTGTCCCTCCCCCTTTTTGACATGCTTTTGAGTGTATCTGTTATGTTTCTTTGTGTGGATGGGCTCAAATGTGCTCTAATTTTACTCTAATTTAGAAGCATTATAAGGTGGGGACAAAATGTGGATGGCAAGGATTTGAAGATTTGGTATTTTTGCACCATAATCTTTCCACCGCCAATCTATAAGAATAATATAGCTAACTTTGTAACTTAATAAACTTAAAACCAAACTAAAATTAGAATTACTAGAGTTATTTTTAAGCCTGGCTATTGTGTCATTCTCCTTGAAATGCATAAAGATGAGGACAACAGCCTCCCCTTTGCAGCCTTGCAAATCTGCAACTCATCCAAAATTATGTCTCAGAGGCCTTTATCAAGGACCACACTCACTATGCTTGTGTTGAGGCTGTCTATAACCTTCTCATTATCTTTGATGGAATTGGAGAAGAAAAACTTAAAATTCAAAAAATAAGCAGCAACAAGAATGTGTTAGTGAAGTTGTCTATAGTTTGTATCACCTTTGATCAATTATGCACCATATGGGTTCATATTTTCTTTTGTTTGAACCATAGGAAAGCTTGATGACCTCATATAACCCATGGGTTTTTTTTGCCATCTAAGTTGCCGGTTTTGGTACGAGACCGGGCACGGGTATGCCGGTACGGCAATTTTTTTTTTCCTGAAATACGGTACGTTTGGTTACGGCTATATATATATATATGTGCAAAAAATTAAAAATATATAAAATTGTAAATACATTTGATAGTATGATATAGTATACTTCATCAATCATCATTCATCAATTCATCATTGAATCATTGATCAATGGTAGTGATAAAGATAAATGCCAATTGATAGTTCAAATTTCAATATTATGTCATATATCATATATGTATAAAGTTACGATTCAAATGAAGATCATTACAATTACAAACTTACAATGATAATAGGGATCTGATGATAAACCATCTAGTTATTACAATATTGGATTAATGTCAATATTTATACTGAAATAAATATTTTATAAATCCACTAAATTTACAAGCAACATTTAAGAAGCTGATAATGAAATAATACCTTTGAAATTAATTTGAAACGGAAGCTAAAACAGATCACAAACTACTGCAACAAAAAAGGATGATTCAAATTAATATTTTCTGCCTGTGAGCGCCCTGGGAGTGCCTGGGAGCCCCCAAGAAGGATTCATAGAGAACTTGGGGCTGCCTAGGCGCTCCCAAGCGCTCCCTAGCAAGGACCCTTGCCCAAATGCTCCAGGAGCGGGCACGCCGGGCAAAAATGAAGAACCCGGTAACATAGTTTGCCATCCACCAATTTTAGAACTCCAACTAAAGGTTTTGATAGCTAAAACAAAACAATATAGAAAATAAAAACTATGTTCCCTGGGATGCATTTTTGGTATTTTTTGGACTGTTCCTATATTGGGGGCATTTTTGTGGTGTGGGGATGCCTAGGAAATTTTCCCTCGCTATCCTCAATTTTTTAATTTTCTGCCCTAGATGTTTCGGAAATGTCCCCAAAATGTTGGGACTTTGCAAGGAAAATGATTGTTCCCAAGATGGTTGGGGTTGTAAAAGATGTGCCCCAATTGTCTTGCGGATGGTTGGCCATTCCCACAGCTAAACATTCAAAATAAAATGAAAAAGGCCCAAAATCAATAAACAATTATTTTAACATTCTTTTTTGTGGGTCCTCACACCACACTTAGCCCTAAACGAGCGAAAAAAAGCTTCCCTATTTCATTCTAATTCATTTTTGCATACCAAAAACTATTGCAACTAAGTTGGAGAAAAAAAATCATTTTGAGCAAGGATTGAAGGTGCAGTTGGAGAAATCAACATCAGTGAGTAGTAAGTAGTGAGATGGCAAGAGAGGTAGAAGATGTAAGTGATCCTTTATTTAATTTTTTTAAATTTTTTTTCTTTTTCTATTTTCAGTTTTCCCTTGATTTACTTTTTTACAAAACATGGGCAGCAATAGTGAGAGTAGTGAATATAAAATAAAAGACATAAATGTGAATTTTAGCCTTAACTACGGGTTCATTAGGGCGTGAGTGTTGTGGATGAAGGAGAAGAGCCACAAATGTAATGTCCCTATTTGGGAAAATCCTAATTTTAGGCCTGCAAAACAGTATTTTTCAGTGAGAACTGATATTGGTAATATTAGGTAACACGAAAGTATGATAATAATTAAATCCATGCATAAATCATTATAAAATTTAGATCAATAAATATTAGCTAAAACATCATAATATTTAGATCAATAATTCATAGCATCATTAATATTTGAATCAACACATCATAGTATCTTTCTTATAGCAAATCATATTGTGAATTCATTGGAAATGGTTGCAAAAAGCAATCTCAAGGCTGGTCGTCCTTGTATTGCGAGAGCATGGAAGGTGGGCCGCCATTCCATCCCTCAGTACACCTTGGAGGCTGGCTGTCCTCCTTGATCAAGCCCAAGAGCATGGAAGGCTGGTTGTCCATTCCACCTCCTGTCCCACAAGCATGGAAGGATGGTTGTCCATTCCATCTAGGGGTGGTGTACTTGATAAGAGCATGAAGGCTGGTTGTCCTTCATCTCTCGTGAACTCGGAAGGCTGGCCGTCCTTCCTATTTGCAAAACACTTCACAAAATTCAAGATATGACTTCTGAAGGAATTTTCTAAATTATATCTAAATAAATTCCTCTTATTGAAATGATATATTTACTCTTAAATGGCTGCCACCAATTATTTTTCTGAATATTTCTAATGGCTGTTCTCAATCTCTATTTCAAAGAGATCTCTCAGATTTCTTATTCTTATTTCTCTTTTTCTCCATTGATTCGTCCCCACAAGGAAATGATCTCCCTTTTATATCTTATTATTGAGAGGGTTGCCACTTTTCATATTTGAAGTAATCACAACCTTTCATATTTGAAGGAGTCACATAATATTTATTCTTAATTGATTCATTGAATGATGTTATGGTCTCTTTCTCAAATGAAATGCTCTCCCTTTTATATCTCAAGTTTGAGGGAGTCACACCTCTTCACCTCTATATCTTTTGCAATAGTTACAACTCTTTATCGCTGCATTTGGAGAGTAATAATTTAAAAAGTTAATTTGCTAGTGCTGTTGTCTATTACTTGTAATCAGTCATAATAATTCTTCACCATTCCCTTTCCTTCTAGATCTATTTTCCTTATATACCTTATCTTGCTCAAGGGACACAACCCTTCATATGCTGGTTGACCATTTTTAACAACTTAATTTTATTTAATGCCAGTTTGGTGTAAATATTAATTATCTTTATTGATTTCTTATAAAACATAGGCTGCATACTTTTAGGAATAAACCAAAACATTACAACAAAATCTATTTGAGTGGCTTTCCACCATCTTAAACCCTTATGCAAATGGCCCTTTAAATTCAAAAAAATCTTCTAGCAAACATATCATCAAAATTGGTTTTCATGATTCTTTCCTCTTCAACCTTCCTTAAGTATGGAGAATCCACCCACCTAGAGATCAGAAATATTTGCTTAAGATATGTTAGTGAAGTTGCAATGCTCTATAATATGATGAACTTGGTTGCAAACCATATGAGCTTCCAACAACACAAGCACCATTCCCTTATGTGCATACTTATACGATCAAGTAGCCAAGGGTGGTTGTAAATGAATTTATAATGTTCCTTGCCTCTTCCACCATGGTTTTGATTCATCCAAGTTTTCTTGTATCTTCAAAGAGAATATCAATACAAAGGGCAGCACAAGGGTTATTGTATTATGTATTACAACTTGGACATCATTCCCTACACTCAACTCCATTACCACCTCATCCAACAAATTTCATAGGATATTGACATTTATTCACTTCGTTGGAGGCATCAATTATTTTAGAAACACCAATTATGCACTAGGAGCCACTAGGAAGTTAATCAATGTGCAACTTCTATTCTTCCACCCATTAGACAAAACAATGCAACCATTTTTTTGCCAAACCCTCTTTAGTTCTTTAACCTTGGTCTATCTCACAACATCCTCAAACAAGGGCCCATTCAATTGCTTGGTGACCAATGACCACCAATAGGGGGTCCTTGCAAACATTGATTGATATCTTGTTATAATACCAAAAATTGGCACATTCTAGTCTCACCTCATGACGTTTCTCTTGGTTCTACTCAATACCTTTGAGCTAAGTGAAATGGTAATTGATTGATTAAACAAGGAGAGGAATACTCCTTAAATAATAAATCACAAGACAATGTTTCTAAATTAGAAACAATCGTGAACTAAAGCAATAAACAAAAAGTTGCTAAAACTAACTGAAAGCAATCTAAATTAACTGAAAGTAAACTAAGCGACTAAGATGACCATTAAATATAACAATAATACTTTAATACCCTCCTTTAATGGTCATTCTACTAACTACACCAAGTTTACCCCTAAATTTTACAAATTTGTTTCAACTTAGGTACTTGGTAAGAATGTCTGCAATCTGATCCTCAGATGGAGCATATTGCAACATCACTGATCCATCTTCAACAAGTTGTCATATGAAGTGACAATGAAGCTCTACATGTTCTATGTGCTGGTGGGAGACTGAATTTTTGGCAAGCTTTAGCACCCTTTGGTTGTCGCAAAACAAGGGTTAAGGCCCTACTTGAGACATTTTCATGTCGGAAAGCATCCTTCGAAGCCAAATTGCCTCACATGCTGCCTTTACTATTCTCCAATACTTTGTTTTTGTTGAGGAAAGAGCTACTGCCTACTGCTTCTCACTAGTCCATGTGTCTGCAACCGTACCAAGATGGAATACATACCTGAAAGTAGACTTCCTGTCGTCAATAAAACTTGCCAAATCTGAATCTGTAAACCCAACCAGCCTAGAATCTTTGCTTCTGCTATACAGAATACCAAAGTCAGGGGTCCCTTTCACATACATCAACACTCGCTTCACTCCAACCCAATGTTCAGCCTTAGGGGTAGTCATGAAACGAGAGATGTAACTCACAACATAACTGAGATCAGGTCTAGTGGCTGTAAGATAGATGAGGCTGCCAACTAGTTGCTTGAACGTTTGACTCATTAACCAATGGTGAGTCTGATTTGGCTAAAAGTTTCAGCCCTTTCTCCATGGGTTTGGATGAGATTTTGCAATTTGTCATCCTAAACTTCTTTAGCAAACTTCTGGCATATTTAGACCGAGAGATGAAAATACTGCCACCTCTGCCAAATCATATAGTACAAGAAAATGTCTGATTATTACTTAAGAAAAGAGTACATTATATAGTAGGAGTAAATTACTGTAGACATTAAATGTCTACCTACCAACTACTGTTGACCATTAAACAAATGAAGAATATAATATTCTAACACCCTCCCTTAATGGTCAATTGTCTAACTAGTCTACAAAAATCAATCTGTAGGGCGATTGGTCACAAGTTCTTCAAAATAGTCTGCTACTGCTAAGACCCTCCTTGGATCTATAGAATGTTAATGACCAAGAGAACCAAAAAACCATCTAGAAAATAATAGAGAAGGCTGCCCCCTTCTTTAAAAAGCTCTACAACAAGAGACAAGAGTCTGCCACTGACTCTGCCACTTGAGAGGAGTCTGCCAACAACCCTCCTAGAAATTGCAGAACTGCTTACCAAAAATTATCACAAAACATCCAACTTGATGTTCGATAACAGAGCTGCCCCTCCCTGCAACCAGAGACACACCAAGAACAACTGCCACGATTTTGAGGATAAATCGGCAAACCGTCGAAACCTTTGCAGATGAGCACGACGCTCAAGAACAGACTACAAGAAGCCAGTTGTGCAGATGTTCGCCCTAGCAACTCCAAGTGCGACCAAAACAGACTGCAACCAACCAGTTTTTGAGGAAAAATCCGCAAGCCAAGATTACAAATCATCATTTTTGGAAAAAGGGTAAAACAAATATTAGAGCCCTCCCAAACGATAGAAACCCTGACTAGGGTATACAAGAAAAAACTCTTAATTTTTGAGGAGAAAATTATAAACTCTTGGAATTTTGAAGGGAAAAAATTATGAAAACCCATACAGATTTTTTTTAAGGGAAATAATATTTAAAAAACCCATACATCCATTGTCGGCTAGAAAAACAGAGGGTTTGGAACCCTAGCCACCAGAACAAATTTGCACAAAAATCGAGGCACATCAAATGAAGCACCCATAAAAATCGGAGACCAACCCATTTGAGATCTCGAAAAACCCACCAAAAATCTACAATCAGAATTTTTTTTTGCCTTGTAAAAGAGGGTCAAAACCCTAGACGAAGATTCTGAAAACCCTAGCCGCCATGGATGAACCAGAAATTGCAGAAAAATGCAAGAATTCGTCTAAAAATTTTGCCAGAAATCCCGCCAAAGAGTTGTGGATTAGACAAATGCAAATTTTCTCACAAAAGAAGAGTTTCAAATCACTGCTGGAAGAGTACAAAAGTTTGCACAAAAACGTGAATTCCATTGCCGCCTAGAAATAGGAAGAAATCACGGGCAAAAGAAAAAATGCGACCAGGATTGTGAAATGCGTGCAAAGGAGGGCATGAAACGCGAACACCAAAGATCGCAGCACACAAAGAAGACGAACACCAGAGATCGTGCGGCCAAAACACCTTAGAGATTCGTGTTTACAGAAAACCCGTCTAATCGCGCCCGTTAAAAAAATAACTTTCTTCAGATCGCGTGGAGGAAGGAGACAGATATGCGCGAACAAGGGTTACGCAGACTTCAGAAACATTGGTTGTAGCTTGCATGAAGAAAAGTTCAGGTTGCGCACTTCAACACCAACTGCAACGCCTAGACGCGTTCTTCTGTCGCAGGAAAACAAATCGCGGCCAAGAGAGACCACGAAAACACAACGGGATTCACAAAAAATGCGTTCAGGAAGGCCAAAAATCACGACCAGAAACGCCCAGACAGACAAAGAAAATGGAGCTTGCAACAAGAAATTGTGCCCAGGAAATGGCACGAAAATGCCCATGAAAATTGCAAACGACAAAGCCCATAAGGGTTTTGAAAATCGCGAGAGTATGACTTTCGATCATAGAAAACCCTTAGAAAATTTTCAGAAGAGCCACCAAGAGATTTTCTTCCAAAAATTTTAAATTTTTTTTTTTTTGGAAAAATTCCAGAAAAAAAGGAGGTTAGAATTTTTTATTTAAAAAATTCTCCAAATTCTGAAAAACCCCATCGACTTTGATACCATGTTCAAAAAGTGAACTGGTAAAATGTGATGATTATTACTCAAGAAAAAGAGTACAGTATATAGTAGGAGTAAATTATTGTAAACATTAAATGTCTACCTACCAACTATTGTTGACCTTTAAACAAATGAAGAATATAATATTCTAACAGATTCCCCAATACAATTGGGGGAAACCAATGTTTGTGACATGACTATTCCCATTATCCAAATTATAACATTATGTATATAATTCTAGGTTATAATAAATTTTTGTATGTAAATAATATTTTACAAATATTAATCTTTTATAGAATTTGAATTGTCATTCTGAAGATGAAACAAACAATCATCTCAAGATGAATTGAATGGTCATTTTTGTTGTTAAATATGTACTTCTCAAACACATTTTTGGATGAATACAATTCATTTCCTGGCCTTACATTAGTATCAAAGCACAGGTACTATTTTTCATTTGCACCAATTCTTGTCCCTAATCCTTAACTCTAGTTTTAATTCATGTCCACCCTTATTTTTGTTTGCCTTCATTCTTTCGTCTTGTTTGCCCTCATTTTGGCAATCCATTTCTTGTTACCCAACAATATATCATTTTTGTTAGTTTTATGATCAGATTAATAGGACAAAAAATTAATTCAAAATCAGACACAATAACACAGCAGATACCTTGGGAAAACCCTCCTCTTGAGGGAGAAAAACCCAACAACAATATATCTCTTACATATTAATTCTCAAGGATGTTTCCTTTACAATGATGGCCAATATAAAGGCCAAAGAGAAAGCACCACACACTGATGCAAGTACAAAATCTTAGTGATGCGATCTGCAGATCATAATCTCAGCCTTCTATAATCTCGATTTTCTCTTGAGATGATTCGCACTTGATATCAATGAATGAAGTGTATGAAAAATGGATGATCAAATGGAATGCAACAGGTGGAAATATATATGATGTGAAGGGGGAGGACGTGCCTTTTCATAACAACATGTCGGCCTCATCCAAGAGGCGTGTCTTTAACAAGTAAGAGATCGGCCTCTTAGAAGATCGCGCCTCCTCTTAAATACAATAACAAATATTAAATGTCTTCAAAAGACGCGACTCTTAAATCATCTCAAGTCGGCCAAGAGCAAGGTATAGAATGAAGTGTTCTTTCATCGAATATAATAATCACAATTCAAATAGCTGTTAGGCTAGCATTTGAATTGTCTTCAATCGTGTGGACCTGGAAGAAGTAGCCTGACGCTGCTAATAACATCAACACTCCCTCTCAGCTAGGGATGATACTTCTAGCTGCACAAGACATATCACCTCATCGTGATGTCTACCACAATGGCTACAACCATATGTGGAAAAGAGAGATATCACCTCATTGTGATATCAGATATCGTCATATCACCTCAACATGATATCAACCATAATGGCTACAACCATGTATGGTATGTACAAGTGTTCATCACTTGCGTGATGTCACCTCAACATGACTTTCACCATGGCTCTCCCAGAGGGTGAAACACAAGTACAAGAAAATCATCACAGACTCTCTCACGTGATGCTGTCATGGAGTCACACACATGACATGCACCATGGCTCTCCTAGAGGGTGGAACAAGGACTTTCACCTCAAACTTCTCTTGCGGAGAAGAATGCATTAACAAGGGATTTCACCTCGAACTTCTTTCTTAGAGAAGAACTCATTAAAGAGGATCATTGATACTGAGACTCCTTAGTTAAGGCTGTATTCTCCACCATACCAAGCTTATCTCGAAAGTACACAAACTTTATCCTGGAGAGAGGCTTGGTGAGAATGTCTGCCGTCTGCTCATTAGTGCTGATATACCTCAACTGTATAGCTTTCCGCAATACCATATCTCTGATATAATGGTATTTGATCTCAACATGCTTGGTTCTGTCATGAAACATAGGATTGACAGAAAGCTTCACACAGCTCTGGTTATCACAATGAATGATAGTAGGCTCCATTGATTGTCCAAACAATCCTGCAAGGAGCTTACGAAGCCACATTGCTTCTCGAGCTTCCACACAAGCTGCAATATACTCAGCCTCTACCGTACTCAATGCTACAGGTGACTGCTTCCTGCTGCACTAGGAAATCATAGTAGATCCCAAATTGAAGCAACATCTAGAGGTGCTCTTCCGATCAATAACACTCCCTGCCCAATCATAATCAGTATAACCATGCAGTTCCAAGTCCACATCTGAAGAATATCTCAACCCATATCCAACTGTGCCACGCAAGTATCTCAGGATAT